>CM046859.1:30634248-31259248 GCA_025617745.1 Heliocidaris erythrogramma | reverse complement strand
ATGTAGCTTCCGAGGTATAGCTTAGTTTCTTCTCATGTTTTCTTTTCTTCTTCTTGACATGCTTGATCGCAACCTTACCGTGCAAGTTCAAGTGTAACAAGTGTATCGTAATTCGTGTCCAGTTTATGCTGGTTGTTTTCGCATTTTGAATGGCTTGTTCGAACTAGATCATCAGCCTTGAGATTACTATAGTAAATTATTAAAAAAATGGATCGTACATGACTATGCACAACTTTTTAAAGGGGCCTTCGAAACGAAATAGTTCAACCGCGACCGTTGAATATAATCATTAAAGTCTGTAAATTATTCACTCTTCGATTTTATTTTTATTGTTTCAGAACAGAGTGCAGTGGCGTGATATGGGCCTAAACATTGAGAGGCACTGGTGTATTTTTTTTTTTTGGGGGGGGGGGTAATACCTGCCAAGCTAGTCAGACATGATTGACCTGATGGAACCATCTGGAAGATGAGAAGTTTTCAGGAGCGAAGATCAAGAAAATCTCAAGAAAAGCAAAATAAATAAAAAGATTTAAACAAACATACAAAACAAGACCAAAAAACAACAACAACAGAATAACCCGGGAGCACAAGGCCATCGGGAGACTGGAGGGTTTGGGAGGTGGTCGTATTACCGCTTTTTAAACATTGCCTGCCCCTCTCCCTTTCTTTTGCTCTCTATACCATATCATCTTGCTCTTCTTTTTCACAATTTGGTTGTGGCATGTGTACCCCATACCCGATACCCCTTGGCTACGCCACTGCTGTAGTGTAATAATGCCTGCACCTGAGCAGATGTCGGACGGGGAATTTCTCGAGTAATGGTGGCAGGAGATCTCCCCTGGGCCCCCTGGGTGACATGGATACCCCTATAAGACTTCACACTCCCTCCTGTTTGGGGGTCTCTTTCCGATCTAGTAAATCCGAAATCTTATCCTCTGTTGACGATCAGGGGCATGATTCTGCAGAAATCAAACCAAGGTATAACATATTCATTGGAAAAGCCGGTATATAAAGTGATTGCATCTGGAGCATATAGATGAGGAATGGGCTTCATCATGCTTGCAAATTTGTTTTCAACAAGATGAACTATGGAGATAAATCAGAGAAACAAAACGGTAAGAAAGTTATGGAAGTTTAAGAAGATATTGAGATTGCTGTTTCCTTTTCTTCTTTATTTTGTGAATCGAAAATTGGCTCATCAGTTATTGGCTAAGAGCTTAGTTTGGGGTTAAATGTTTCCATCTCTGATTTGTCTTCTTTCACACAGACCAACTTGCTTCAACCTGTATGACTGTATGAAGAACGGTTAAAAGGCAATCCAACCTTGGTAATAATATGTTTGTGTGAAAGCAGAAATATGAGAAAAAACAGGATGGTGAAAGTTTGAAAGAAATCGGACAAGGAATGAGAAAGTTATGGATGTTTGAAAAATTAGATCACTATATCTATATGCGAATCACTAATTGGCAATTTGGTGAGTCAACTGTGATGTATTGGCGGTCAACTCTTCCGTTTGTCGTTCGTGCTCTAAAATATCATTAATTTTGTGGTTTTCTCATAAGCGCCTTTTCCCTCGGGATAGTACTAAAATATATTGTAGATAGCGTATTGTTATGTAGGTGCTCATATTAATTATAAGAAAAAGATCCTACTGAGTAATACATTTAAAAAAAAAATAGATTTTAGTCATTTTGTGCGTTGGAACAAATGGGGGGACAGTGACTTTACCAATTCGGCCAATTTGAAATGCACATAATGATTAGAACTTGCTTATCTTGCCATTAAGGTTGGATTTCCATTTAGAGTTAAAATACATTATATTTTCCTGACGGATAGCGTAACGTGGTGTCCTGTTTGAATTAAGAAATCGGTTAGAAAAATTCATCTTGTCGGTATCTGTATAGTTTCTGGTCCTGATCCTCAGATGGATATTGATGACCAATAAGAACGTTAACGGTCGAGAGAGTAGGTTTTTAGAACATTTTGGAGTTAAGACCCATCACTTTGCAATTGGCAGGGGGGACAATGATGATTTTGCCATTTTGGATCAGATCCCATAGTTTAGTTTTGAAAGTATCGGCAGACTTAGTGTTGATTAATCCAGAGGGTAGCAAATTCCAGGCACGGATGGTCCTTGGAAAGAAGGAGTTTCGGTAAGTGTCTGTGTTGCATCTAACGTTGGAGAATGAGAGGCTATGGTGACCTTTCAATGTCCTCAGTGGTTGCGTAATGTAGTCAGGCCTGGGGATAGCGACTTGGTCATGTATGGATTTGAAGAGCAACGCCTGCCTAGCAACAAAACGACGATTTTGAAGAGGTTGCCAGTTCAGTTCTTTCCATATCTGCCTGTGACAAATCTCGCTCCTCTATTCTGGACACCCTCCAGTCTCTTGATGTGCTTGGTTAGGTGTGGATCCCAAGTGTTACAGGCATACTCCAGATGAGGTCGTACAAGGCAGGTGAATGCAGCCTCTCGAATTTTCTGTGTAGAGAAGTCAAAGAGATTTCGACGAATCATCCCAAGCATGCAGTTCGCTTTGGTAGCTACCTTCTCCACTTGACTCTCCCAAGATAGGGTGTTAGTCAGCTCAACTCCGAGGTAGGGATGTTGATTAACCTCTTTAAGAGTAGTACCATTGATGGAATATGCTTGGTTTTTCAAAATCCGTCTCTTCCTGGAAATTCGCAGGACATAGCATTTGGTAGCATTAAAATTCATTTGCCATCTGTCTGCCCAACTGGATAGTCTGTCAAGATCAGACTGGAGAATTTCTGAGTCGATGTTACTACTTATTGTCCGATAGAGGATGCAATCGTCAGCAAATAACCTCATGCTCGATGAAATGTTAGAGGTGATGTTGTTGATATAGATGAGGAAGAGCAGGGGGGCCGAGGACGGACCCTTGCGGCACGCCTGATAATACCTTTGCTGAGTCCGAGCTCTCTCCGTCAATCACCACCCTCTGTAATCTATCAGTCAGCCATTTCTCAATCCACTTAAAAAGTTGACCATGAATGCCACACTTTTTGAGCTGAAAGAGGAGCCTTTGATGTGGCACCTTATCGAAGGCTTTGCTGAAGTCTAGTATCAACACATCTTGCTGTAATCCTTGATCCAATGACCGTGACAGATCTTCAATGGTTAGGGTAAGTTGACTCTCACAGCTATGACCTTTCCGAAAACCATGCTGATTCTCATTGAGAAAGTCATTTTCTTCAAGATGCTTGATGATATGCCTATAGATAATATGTTCCATAATCTTGCAGGATTGTGAAGTCAAGGAGACTGGTCGGTAATTTTCCGGAGAATGCCGATCACCCTTCTTGAAGATCGGAACAATGTTAGCTGATCTCCAGTCTAGCGGAATATCACCTTCATCCAAAGACTTTTGGAAGATCATGGTCAGGGCTGGGGCAATCTGGTCACTGGCCTCTTTGAGGACAAAGTTTGAGATGTCATCTGGACCGTGTGCTTTCTTCACCTTCGTAGATTCAAGAAGCTTGGTAATTCCAGCTATATTGATATCTAAGTCTTGGAGCTCAGGAAGATGTTCGTCATAGGTCTCTCCAAGCTGGTTGTAAGGCAACGGATCTTCAACGGTGAAAACACGGCAGAATTGGTCATTTAACATCTGAGCTTTTTCGTAAGGAGATGAAGCTACTTGGCCGTTCCTTCGAAGCACAGGAGTGCCGATCATGTCCCGTCTTCTGCTCTTAAAGTATGAGAAAGCTTTCTTTCCAAATCTTTCTCCTTCTTCGGGTGAGAACACAGATGTGAGGTAATCTCTATTGAGCTTTCCTGTTCGCAGTTCTAAAAGAGCGTTGAAGAGCTTTATATCTAGTCCAATCACTTTCTTTATTGGTAACTTTAGCCTTAAGTCTGGCTCTCTTCTTTTGTCTAACCAGTCTACTAAGCTGTTTATTCCACCAAGGCAAGTTGGATCTACCTTTAGTAGTTTTCACTGGTACGTGGGTTTGGACTACATTCTGTATTGCTTGTTTAAGTTGATACCAACTTTGAGATGCTGATTTATCGAAACAGTTGTTGAGTATTTCGTCTGAAGATTTTTCCAAATCCCCTCTAAGGCCTTCTAGGTTAGCTTTATTGAATTGATAGATTTTCCTTCTTTTACATTTCCCCTTCTTGGCGCTCATTGAGAAGTTACAAGTAACGGCATCATGATCGCTCATACCCTTCTCTATAGAAACATCATCGACAAGGTCAGGAACTGAAGTAAATAACAAGTCCAGAATGTTACCTAAACGTGTGGGCTGATGAACCATCTGAGTTAATCCAAGTTGCTCAGTAATGTCTATCATCATTTCATTGATGTGAAGACCATACTGTGGGTTAGCCTCTATCCTCGGACTGTCTCCCCACTGTATACTTGGAAGATTGAAATCACCAGCGAGGATGATGTTGGGTAATCTATTCCCAAATATTGAGTTAAGGTTGTGATGAAGATCCTGCAGCACAAAGGGTCCACTGGTTGGCGACCTGTAAAAGGCCGCTACAATCACGTCTGGTTCATTTATAAGTTTCATTTTAACAGCTAATAATGGACAGTCAATGTCAAGATTGAGTAAAACAACTTCGAGTGTGCTGCGAGTTGCTATGAGTATTCCTCCTCCCCATCGATCTCTATCCTTCCTAAATACTTCATAACCTTGGTGTTGAGAGATAATTTCATTGTTGCTGAAATCACTATCAAGTTTAGTTTCAGTGGCTATGACTATGTCAGGGTTTAAATCCTCAATAATACCCTGAAATTGGGATTGCTTATCCACAGACTTCAAACTGCATACATTTAAATTTAAAATCTTCAGTCCGTCATTCTCAAGTATGTTACCATTAACTGAACTCTTGTTTGCAGTATCACCATCACTACTTTGAGAAGCAGAATCAGAACAGTGAGAGTCGATATCAGGGTTCACAGCAATGCTGGAGCATGAGTTACAAGTAAAAGCAAACTTATCTTCATCATCATTTGCAATGTTCATAATGCCTTTGTACTGGGCAGGAGTAATACCAGCACATTTGATATGTGTCCATTCACCACAAGCATCACAGTCTACAGCACGATGATTGACTGCAACTGGTCTCTTGCATTTTGTACATGGAAATTTACATGATGGACCTGGATCCTGGTGTATATCTCCACATAGTAATATCAAAATAAGTGTAAGAGATGCCAAAGTGAGTAAGGTACAAGACTGCATGATGATGAGGATTTACACTTGGTCTTAGGGATGTCACAATCGGCAAAAGCACATACATGTAGTATATCATATATCAAAAATGTTTTAGAACTGTAGATATACTTCAAGAGCTTGAACAGTAAAAGATGGCGTGATACACACAGTTGCACCAAACACAGGAACAATATCCACTTAACAGCTTAAGACAGTCGTGTTTCCATTCACGTCAGCGTTGTATAGTATAAGTTATATAAAGTCATATAAGAGTTTCACCAATCTCCCAAATTGTAGATTATAAACAAACAATTCCAGTGTCTTGCATGCAGTAACACAGGTACAAACATACAGGTTGTAAAAAGATGGCGGCCATATTCATGATATTGAATCCAAATATAAAAAGTCAGTGTATAAAAAGGTCATATAAAAATACAACGTATCCACAGTTCCATAAAGACTTCTACATTAAAAGTACATCCAGAAGAAGGGAGACTAATAAACATACTCAATCGATGATATATTCATGGAGCATGAAAAAGATGCTGTGTAGTATTATAAAGATATACTTGCGGACTTTAACAAGATGGCGGATGGAGGGTGACGAATCCCGGGAAGCTCCGGCTTTCAGTACGATGCTTTCCGTTGACTATAGCGGGACGCCTATACACCACCACAGCAATCTTGAAGTGTAAAGTTAGTTGACCTCAAAAACCCACAAATATCCATAAAAACGAGAAAATAACCAGCCCAGTAGAATGTATTCCTTTCAAAATATGAGATATATAATTTATAAAATTCTGATGCACGATTAAAAAGAAGGATTTGGGCCGATTTTGTCAGCCCAAAACTCCGTAAAATAAAAAAACACGTCTCTCTCGCCCGCTAGCGCCCTCTATCAGGTATCGGTATTTCTTTAAAAAGTTATTTACTTTTGTTTCAATAATATCGAAACAAAATTAATAGTAAAACAATAGTAGATATTATATTATAAGAGTATATATATATATATACACACATATATATCATCTACCGTAGATATGAATCGAGGGATTTTAATAAAATGAGCATGTAACATTACATGTCGGGTACGAAAACCGGGAACCTGGCTTTAATACCTATCAGAGGAACTTGGTAATGAGTCTTAATGCCTCACCAAAGGGCACTAACTAGTATCTTTTCGCCTAAAGCAACGACTTTATTTGAAGCTGGGACCTCTCGATTACCAGACAACTGCTCTATCATTATGTTTGCTTCTGTGTAAACGGGTTTTACATAGGAAGGAGATTTTGACTTTTTAAGATAAATCAACGTTGCAAGCAGAAACCGAAGACAATTTCGCGAAGAATTAAGGATTTGTCTTGCAGCAACTAGGGCGGATCCAGGATTTTGTTCAAAGGGGCGGGGCACTATATTTTGACGAGTAAAAAAAAAAAAAAAAAGAACAAGAAGGAAATGAGAAGAAATTAAAAAAAAAAAAGAGAAAGGGAGAAAAAAAGTAAGAAAACTAAGAAAGTTTTATTTAAAAAAGTCGTCCGGACCCCCTGACCCCCCCCCCCCTCCCCGTATCCGCCCATGAGCAACTACAGTATTATGAAGCGTATAGATGCTTCTAACCTGCCAAAAGGTATGATAGATATACGTATTGGATGTCATTTAACCCTCTCAAACAATAAACGTTTACCCATCAACGTTATTCAGTTCTATGTTTTTCCTTCCCGAAAAAGCAGTCTAACATGTGCGAAACCCGTACAGGCGGGCTATCGGGGTGTACATATTCCCGCATGACTTGGGCTTAAAGTGGGTCAATTTCGCAGTGAAGTGTTATTGAAGCTGCTACTCCTTTCTTTTGAAGTTAGAGAATCAAGGAAGATATTGGCTCATGGGGAGAAGAAATCAATATACTCACCATAAGGCCATGCAGCAGCTTGCAAATATACAGGGAAAATCTCACGCAACTCCCACCCCTGTATTAAATGTATACATGCACCGACCACACGGGCGAATGAAGGCACTAATTTATCTTTTTTCTTTGCTGTTATTCTAGGTTTAGCCTTTCCATATCTGTAAATACCCCCCCCCCCCTCAAAATAAAATAAAAAAATAAAAAAATAAAATAAATGAATAAAAATGATTTGCAAAAGCAATTAAATGTATAAACTAATCAAATCATTTAATCAGACTAAATTTATGTTTAACAAAAGATCCAGTTGGCCAGAACCTGCATGTTATAGATAGAAGGAGAGAGAGAGAGAGGGAGAGACAGAGAGAGACAGAGAGAGAGAGAGAGATTTTTTTTTCATGCATTAAAAATTGTCCTATATTCCGGGGAACAAAATCGCGAGGTCTACTAGTTGTCGTAAATGTATTCCGGGAAAAAAAACACGATTCATGCCTTATGGTGTGCCAGGGGAGGGATTTCTAAAATCACATCCCCGGAAAAAAAAGACTGGGGGAAAAATTAGTATAACAGTAGAAGGAGAAGAAACAAACAGTCGTTGAATCCTATTTAAATGTCCTAATCGGTTATTATAATACCTACACAAACATTCATCGTCAGAAAGATAAAAAATACATGAATAAAAAAAGACAATACTCACAATCCAATGACTTGGAGCCATGCCTACCTGGTATGTAGTAAAACAAAATGATGTGCAGATAAAGCCCTGTAAAACCTTGCAAATTTCTTAAAGTGTCTTAATTAGGGCACCATATAGAGAATAAGACGGTGTATTCCAGCGTGTTTGTTTTGCATTTTCTTATAAGTTATGTATTTTTCCTGTTTCTAATTGCTGGCCATATGCTTGTGGCAAAAATGCACGTGCATGCATACATGAATATGCTGGGCAGTGTACGTGCATCTGGTAGTCGATCCAGGTGGGCAGAACGTGTTTAGGAAAACTTGTCGGGTTGGCATGAGTGTTTTGTACATTGCTTTCCGCCCTTCCCCTTTCTTTTTTCTTCTCTCTCTATCTTCCCCTCTCTCCCCTCTTTCCCCTTCTCTCACTTTTCCTTATCTCCTATTCTCTCCTCTCTATTTCCCTCTCCCTTTTACTCTCTTTCCCCTTTACTCTCTTTCTCCTTTACTCTCTTTCCCCTTTACTCTCTTTCCCTCTTTTCATTTCCCCTTCTCTCTGTCTCTGTCTCTTTCTAATCTTTTGTATTTCTCCCACACACACACACACCCACACACACAGTCTTGTATTGCTTTATTTCCGAGGACAAGTATTGTTCCTCTATTGTTCCTCCGTCTTTCTCATTTACCATCCCATTTGAAATATTTCTTTTTGCGTGTGAATTAATCGATAATTATTTATTTCATATGCACGGAGTGCATAGAAATTTGATAGCTTTAAAGTTAGAACGTTACCATCGAGGGGACCATAAGGCCAACTCCGACGCACTCAAAGCACTTCACTGCTGGACCTGTAGAGTCTGATGATGACACCAAGTTGCATTTGCCACTGGATGATACTGTCTCATTCCTTTTGCCTGTCATTCTCTTCTCTTGTTTTACATCCGAATTTTACATTTCTACATGCAGCTCTTAACCCCTTCCCTTAGGATGCTTCGTCGGCTAATTCGTAACAATAAAGAACTCGTATGACACAATATTATGCCCAAACCATATTACAAAAAATTGTGTGCTCGTTTGAAAACTTCGACAAATTTTTGTCTGGAAATAGTAAAATCCAAGTACCCTTTCTTTTTAAAATCTTTGATTTTGTGTGGTAACAATTTTCTGCCGACCCTTGGGTAAGTTTGGATCCAACAATCCCCCCCCCCCCACCCCCTCTCTTCTCGCCCCTCCCAATCTCATGCAAAGTGCCCATGTCTCTTCCTGTTCTCTTAAGGGTAACCTTATGTTTCACCTTTCTCAACAATATTCGATCCCGTCTTTACACTCGGCTCTTACGAATATCAAGAGCCGTTAATGCACTTTACCCAGACACCGCTTGTCGTCTCTCGAGTATTTTACCATCTTCAGAAGATAGCAAAATCCAAGGTCGGCGAGAACTCCCATTTCCTATACTTATCCGAATCGCCTTGTTTCTCAAATGTGCCTGAATTCAATTCCATTCGATTTGTCCTGTTCGCTTACATGATATCATAATTCAGTAATCCATGGAATGTGCGACGACAGATTGGCGCTTCGCCTTTTTGTGGGTCTCGTTGACGAGATGGTTTTATTTGGTCTGTAAACAATAGTTCCTTGAATGTCCCTCCGTTTGAAATAATCGTGACATGGGTTTGATTTTGAGGATGGGGGGGGGGGGGGGGAATTCATACTTTTGTTTTCGTACGAGCTCACAATACGATTCTGAGGTTTTTGTCCAGAATTATTTTAATTTAAAAAAAGAGCCTCCTTTTCGCCCACGATCCGAAAAAAAAAACTTGATATTGTTAGTGTGACAGGGTAAAGATACGATTTGAATTTATTTCCCCCATATTTATGTGCAGTAGAAGTTAATAAAGTCCTTCAACCGAAACCTCGAAATAATTTCAATCAAAATTCAAAATTTATGATGAAACTTCATCAAAATTCATTAAAAGTTTTAAAGTTTAATGCGTTTTTTCACTATGAAATGACATAAATTCTCCAATGGGGAGGGGGGGGGGGGATTTCCTTTATAAAAAAAAAAATAATTTTATGAATATTGTTTCAATCCGTACTCCCTTATACTTTTCGACGAAAATGAGTTCATAAAACCTTTTCAATGCAGCTACTGGATCTTCATGTGACATATAATGAACACGATAAAAACTACTTTCGAAAAATCAACTGAAGGCAATTTCAATAGCCCTGTCTATCACCTTTAGAAATATACGCACATTACAATCGCCTATTACGTAATCCGAACCTGATTTCTATGGGCAGTAAAATAGGCCTTTGAAATTGCCCTTGAGTTTATTTTTCGAAAG
The DNA here is from genome assembly GCA_025617745.1 of Heliocidaris erythrogramma. Lineage (NCBI taxonomy): Eukaryota > Metazoa > Echinodermata > Echinoidea > Camarodonta > Echinometridae > Heliocidaris > Heliocidaris erythrogramma. The sequence continues at coordinate 31,249,132 of CM046859.1, read as the reverse complement.
TAGTTTTGATCGTGTTAATGGTTGACTGGACATATTTTTTATTGATTTATTGTGGGACTTGTGTAAAAGAAAACCTTTTGCTTGTCGGGAAATTAAGGGAGGAGAGTGGGCAGTAGCGTAGCTATGGGGACACGGGGTACATGCTTCACATACCCCCAATCGAATGGCGAAACAAAAGAGAATAAATGAGATAAAAAGGAAAGTGGAGGGGAGGGAATAAGGACCAGATAAGAAGATGAAAGGACCCCCCCCCCCCCGCACGCTCCTAAATAATCGGTCGCCTTGACAATTCATATTTCATTCACCCAGTAAACTCGACCTCGCCCCCAATAATGCCAATGAACCCCCCAATATTTGGACCCATGCTAAGCCATTTTGTTTTAGCTGTGAATGACTGAATAAGATTGATCAAGCATTCTGTAAAGCTCGTCCAAGTACAAGCCACAAGGTGTTTATCAAGCCCTCTTACACCCTGTCTGTGTCCATGCTCCGAATTGTTAAATCACCTTTCCCTGGCTCTTTGGCGTGATACCCCGGTCACATCAACGGAACTGATACCAGAGAGAACAACAAATTACACTAACTCTATATATACTGGCCAGGAATGGATCGGTTTTGCGGTGTGACCGAGGTATGAGATTTCGCTCCTTGTGATTCAACATGCCCAGCGACGCCAAGAGATGACATTTCGCTGTTCATACGGTGTGAAATTTCGCGGCCTGCTAATGAGCGACGCGTGGGATATTTTGCCGCATGGACAGCGAAAAGGGATCAAATTGAAACCCGAATCGAACCAGCTTTTGCCCTTATTTAGGCCCCGTCACATATTACCGATGACGATAACTATTAATAAAAATGGGTCCATGTAGAAAAGTTATCACCAATTTTCGCTAGCGTAACAACCCTCCCTTCTTTTATATTTCTGTCTGCCGGAAAATCTGTATCTTGTCAATTTCCTACAATTCTATTTCGGAAAATGCAATAAATGTTTTGTATTTCTCTATTAAATTGGGCTTGTTGGAACAAAAAAGAAACTTGAAATCATGCTATGTTACGGTTGGATGTAATTTGATGTTTGAAGTTCATAATAATAGTAATTAAAAAAGTACAAAAATGATAGCTATATCAGGATTACAGATCTGTATGACAGATTAGTATGGACACGGCAAATGGGTGGGTTTTGCAAGTACCCAGTAGAGGAATCAAATATATTCTCCCGTTCAGCAGTGATCAGTGGCTTGTTTCATGTTATTTTCCCCCTTTCTTGTAGTTGGATGGGAAGGGGTAAGGGGAGGGGCATGTGCCTCCCCTGTGTCCCCTGTTGCTACGCCACTGGTCGTGATTATCAGTAATGTCCATCAACGTAACCTGGGAGAAATGGATGAGGGATCAGTTGAGAGTCCGCCAAGTGATGAGGGTATGAATATTCACGGGTGTTTCAGTGCCGCCATCGCAGTCTTTATGAATATTGATCAAGTTTTTGACCTAATTCTAGAGTTGATATCTGTGCCGTAGGCTTCCGACAGATTATTGAATAAAATCCCGATTTAGTAAGTGCTTTAAAGGTCAGCCTTCCATATCAAGAGCGAGAGTTGTAGAGAGACCCCCTTTTAAACACTAATTTGACGTATGAAAGAACACTCATTGAAGAGAGAAAAAGAGAGAGAGAGAGAGATAAAGAGGGGGATACATTAGAGAGATGAGGATGTGAGAGAATGAGAGAGAGAGAGAGAGAGAGAGAGATAGAGAAAGTGGGCAGCTCAGGGGCATGGGGATGTGGCAATCCAGTCGTTAGCATTGCTTTCACTTGCCCCCGCCACCTCCGCCCCTACCAGTCCTCTTCCTTCAGTTTATCGGGTTGAAACCAGCTTTTTTTACTTCAAGTTTTTACTTTCTGGTTTTAGATCGGGGACATTTTTGTGCCGCAAACATTTTACCTTGCCCTTAGTTTGCACTCGCCCTTTAAAAATCCTGGTGCGGCCTTTGGAGAGTGTTTTGAAGGGACTTGAATCCAAAACCACATTTTACAAAGTCTAGTGAGTTTATTATCCTCTAACCACGACACTCCTACAACAGTATTGAAACAGCATTGAGGATGCTAGTGAAAATGAGATGTATAAATGTCATAAGGCAAAGGGTATAAAATGAGATGACTGAAAGAGAGAGAGAGAGAGAGAGAGAGAAGAAGGCGAAGACACAAAAATGAGATGGGGGATGTTGTGTGATGTTGAATGGACTACTGCAGAACGTTTATCGATTTGCGCAGAGCCCTAAAGCAAACGTAATGTAATTAATGGCTTCCGTTATCTTTTAAACGTTCGATTCTCGCGATTCTAGAAATGCACCTGCTTCTATAGAAGCACAGTGCACATGAAGATGGACAATATTTGGCAAACGTTACTTTGTGGACTGCCATACTTTCATTCTCATGAAAATTAGGATCAGTTCTTCAATTTCTATTAAATTCAAACCATCATATTACTCTATGCAAAAAATATATAAAAATAATAAGATGAATTTGATTTGAATACACGACAGGTTGAAATGTGCACGGGAAGCAAGAAAGGAAAAAATAGAGACAGACTACCAAATGAAAGAGTAAGAGAATAAGGAGAGAGAGAGAGAGAGAGAGATTACTTTAAAGAAAATTGTTCAGATATAAGAATCATGCATGTTGCATAAAGTTAGCAAAGTTGTCTGGTTGTGTCTGCAGTTATTCACTTTAGCATTCTTCAAATGTTAATGAAAACGGATGGGGATTTGTATTTATATTATTCATTGATATTTCATCAGGGTAGCCATTAAACAAATGTTGATCTTCTATTATACAATTAAAATGATTTGAAATACAATCAGAGGAGCATACATATATCAAATAATCAATAACATAAGTAATTTTCTAACGAATTCATTAAAATTTAACCCAAACTAAACCACCGAAAATAATCAGTGTCAATAATCATAATTTAAACTTGCTGATGTGAGTAAGGATAAACAATGAAAATATAAGGAAGTTGAGAAAAAAAGATTAAAAATTAGGCATGGAGAAAGAGAGAGAGAGAGAGGTAATGGAAGCGTAGGGAGTGAAGACCAAAAGAAGAAGAAGAAGAGGAAGAGAGAGAGAGAGAGAGAGAGAATAAAAACAACCTTTGGGAGCAGAAAATAATGTTGATTCCAAATAGTGACAATATATTAACTCGGATTTAGAAAATGCTTCTTCAAAGGAAAATTTGAAATTGTTTTATTTTTATTACTTGTTTGCTTGATATTTATAGGCAAATTATTCCACAGAGTTGCACCATTATAACATATTGCATTCTTATAATATTCTGTATGACATTTACCAACTATGAGGTCATGATTAGCACATTGTCGAGTGTTAATATTATGTTTCGTTGAGACTTCTTTAAAAACACTTCTGTAAAAATCAGAAGACAAATCATTAAGATATTTAAAATCAAATATACATGTAAAATATTTAACCTGTTCCTTAAAAGGCATTCATTTCAGGCGAGCAAATACTTCATTAGATGGAGTATAATATATTGCAATTTAATGTCATTCTGGCAGCTTTTTTGTAATTTCGTTATCTTTTCTACATGATTTAAAGATCTATTCCCCCCAATTTCACAACAGTAATCAATTTGTGATTGAATAAGACATGTATGTAATAATTTCATTGAAGTTTCATCAACATATGGCTTTACTCTCCTGATCATGCATGGCAATTAAGACCTGCAAATACTTTTCTACATCAATAATATACATGATTACACCATAATAGATTGTCATCGATAAAAATACCAAGACCTTTAAAGCTCGTGCTTTGTTCAATACATATATCTTCATATTTTATAGAAATGGTATATTGTTTTATCGACATTCAGATAAAGCTTATTACAATTTATCCGTCTACCTATAGCATTAAAATCACTCTGAAATTTAGTCTGGACTTGTAAAAAGGTGGTTCCACTTACAAAACGGGTAGTGTTATCAGTGTACATTACAATATTTCTATGTTTCAAAACATCTAACGTATCATATATATATATAAAGCAAAAGGACCTAAAATAGACCTTGTGGAACACCAACAGAAAAACTGCGATCACTAGATTAGCATTCTTTAATGCAACATATTGCTTTCTATCATTTCAATAAGAATCAAACCATGCCAAGGACAAATTACTTAAACCTATTTTCTTTGATTTATTCAATAATATTGCAGTATTAACAGTATCAAAAGCGCGTCGTAAATCACTAAAGAGAGCCCCTACAATAAGGCCTTTATCTATAAAGTGTAACCAACTATCCGTAAAGACCAAAGAGCCGCGCATGTAGAATGCCCTGGACGGAATCCCAACGGTGACTTACTTAAAATATCATTGTTAATCTTTTCAACTATCTTACTTACAGCAGGTAAAATGGAAATAGGTCGAAAATTACCAACAAAATTTATATCACCTTTTTTAAATAATGGAAAAACTTTTGCATACTTCCAATCATCAGGGTAAACCCCCGTTGTAAAAGACTTTGATTAACTTTGTAATAAAAGGTACAATGAGAGCTTCAGATTTTAGTAAAAAGGTTACATTAATATCATCAGATCCTGTTGCTTTTTCATCTAAACTTGATATTAATTTCTCAACAAATTCTTCTTCAATAGAAACAAAGTTAAAAACAGAATTAGAAGCACAGCATATAATAGGATACCCTTCGTCGGCTTCTTTAGCATTCATCTCTTGCTGACAATTGGCATTTATTTGAATAAAATATTCATTAAAAGCATTTGCAGTAGCATTATCGTTATCAAATACAATATCATTGTCATAAAGAATAGATGGAAGTTGTGAAGCTTGTTTAGGTAATAATGATTTTAGACATTTCCGCATCTTTTGCACATCATTTACATTTTTCTTTATTTGATATTTTAAATATCGTTCTTGCTATTCGTCACAGATATGTTGACCATATTCCGGAGATTTTTATATATTTCATCCAAAGATTTTCACACAATATATTTAAAGAAAAATCTTTTTGCATTATAACCTTGTTCTTTAATTTAAAAAAAACTTTATTATGAACTCTATCGCATTTCCTCATAAGTTTTCTAATATGTGATGTAATCTGTGAAAGAGATTGATCTTTAACACGTACTGACTTTTTTGGAGCAACTTTATCTATAATACAAATAAAAATTGTTTTCAAGATACTCCAGAATCATTTACATCACAAATATCATATAAACGTGACCAAGGTGCTGACTCTAACAAAGCATACAATTCCTCATCATCCAAATACTTAAACGATCGGAAAGAAATCGTTTTAGGTTCTTTAGGTTCGTCTTTGGTTCTTTGATGTAATTTGCGAATAACATAAACCATAATGATCACTAACAGAATAGTATACAACCATGTTCATGTCTAACATGTAGTAAAAGCAAGATCAATAAGTGTACTGGAATTGTTCGTAACACAAGTAAAATTATCAATTAACTGAACAAAATTAAACGAACCCATCAAATAATCTAATTTGTGAAATAATAGCATATCCTTTAATTTATTATAATCACAATTAATGTCTCCAAAAACGAATACCTCATCTATTGGCGAGTTTGAAATTCCCCCCCCCCCCCAAAAAAAAAGAAACATCACGAGATGGTGGTCTATAAATACTTATAATAAAAATACTTTTCTGAAAGGGTAAAGTTATTTGAAGACACATCATTTCTAAGTCTTGATTTTCCAAATCATTCCTTCGAGTATACAAATCTTATCAGATATATAAATAGAACATCTTTACGTTCAACTCTTAAACCATCGAGAACAATCTCACTGTTAGATATAGACGAGTCACAAAAAGTTTCAATAAGGCAAAGAATATCTACAGTATTGTTAGACAAAATATAACGGCGTGTTAACTAAGCCTCTAAAATTCAAGTGCCAAAAATATATTTCCTGATAACGAATTATCAGACGAATTGAATACCTACACCATACACAGTATATCTAGAATGATTAAGAAAGGTGGGATAATTAGAAAAAGAACAAATGCTTTAATGTCATGATTAAGACTGGAACTTGATTAACCTATTTCATTGTTTAATTTTTGATAGACATCGTGTGAAAAAACTAAGATTTACGGTGCCGAATTTCTATTTTAACGCATTCCTGGAGTCTGACGTGATATCTGTTGTCGTGGATGTGGAAGGAAGGGGGGGGGGGGGGGGGGGGGGGGGGGTTGTCTGAAAAGGTAAAGTTAATCTCAGCTCAAACTTATTAACCTAAAATCCTCAACTTATTTAGCTATAAAAATGCTTTGTTTTTAAATATTAAAAATGAATTTGCATACAGTACTGCGTACAATATGTACAATATATATTCTCATGAATTATTTTTTCTCAATAGAATAAACCCTTTTGCAACAACGCAGTATCTTTTGTTCACGAATGTCTCTAAAGTCATTGCCTTTTTGTACGAATACTTAATTTGCTCATCACCATAGTTACACAGCGATTCTATCATTCCGGGCCGCAAGCGTAGGCGTTCCGACAATAAAACTTAACGACTGTAAGGAATATCGTTGTATAAACGACTCAGTGCCCAAGAGTTAGGAAGGCAGTCTAAGCGAAAAATGCTAATGAGGTTTACTCGTCAAAACCAAATAACACGTAATGTAGTATGATATATTAATAATTATAGCATACTACATTATGTGTTATTTGGTTTTGACGAGTAAAATTATTTGTTTTGTAGAGCATTGATTTTGGGGTATTTCAAGGACTAAAAAAAAAATATGCACATTCTGACCTATTGATTTTACGAGGAAAGAAATTGTATTTATTTGTTAAATTTCATTTGACTTCTTCATCTCTTGATATTGTTCATACTCATTTAGAAATGTTGACCCTTTCCCGAAATGATTATGTAAATTGCATTTCTTTAAGTTAACAACCACTATGCCAAAGTGTCCCTGAAGACCAACAATCACAATTGCATGGGCTAATCTAGTGGGAACAACCGACCCCCAAAATGTGCACCCCAAAACATTTTTCAACCCAAAATGGGCATGGAATGTCACCTTTAAATTTCAATAAAAAAATTGCTTGTCGGATTCTTTATAGATGTGTGCCTTTCCCTTATCTTTTTCAATAATCTGCCCCTGGTACATGCATGTAACATTTTAATCTCCCCCCTATTTTTTCCCCCCAGGGAGGAGCTGTTGTATGATCCAAAACGGCGCCCTCACATGGTCATCGCGACACAGAAGAACACGAACGCTGACGGTGTTTTGCGATTTTACATCACTTCTAAAACCCAGAGACACGAATTCAACAACGGCACACACTTCCACATGAACGATTCGGTTTACAATTCATTACCACATGTGCGTATAAATGTCTTTCTTCTATATGTACGTTTCTTTAGGTGGTGTAGAGGGGGACACGGGGGACTCGTCCCTCAATCATGAATTGCGAAAAAGGAAAAAAAAAAGAAAGAGAGAAAATAAAGAGAAGAATAGAGGAAAGGGAAGGTAAAAAGGAGAGGATATGGTACCTCCCATATCACCCTCCTAATCAATGAGCTCGTTAATTTGCTTCTCATCAACCGAGTAAGACCGATGCTCCCCCCCCCAAAAAAAAAATAAATAAAAAAATAAAAATAATAATAACGATGGTGTAGCCCTCATTGCCTGCGCCACTGCTTCCTTCCAACTTTTTCATTATCAATACCACCCTTAATATATATAAATGTCCAGAGCATACTATTGCGATATTGACCACACACTAGAGCATGAGCTCTGAATGTTCATAACCTGCTTCTTAGTGTTTGTAGGATTTCAATAAAATTGTGTTGTATCATGTCTACCACACAATCTACGTTCTGACTGGGATCCAATTTTGGAGAGAAAAAAAAATGGAATAGCATCATAGATGTGGAAAGTCGAGAACCGATGTTCTCTTTCCGGTTGGTCTTCTGACTATGAACATAAATACGAACGATCCGCATTTAGCTGAGTTGTAAGCCTACTAGGCTAACTAAGGTCCAAATTGGCATCCAATCGTAGACAGCCGCAAGACGTCAATACGATTCGGAGCCGATATGGCCTTTCCTCCTTCTATAGAAGGTTCATAATACCATCCGCATTTCGCCTTTCCTTACATGTTATTTTTTTATTCTCATCACCTCAGTCATTAAGATTTTTCATGTTTGAATGATCGTCTGTTTGGAGCCGAAAGGGCGTTATTGTCCTATCATACCGCGTTAACGCCCTTCTGGCTCCAAACACGTTATATACATGAAATGCTATTGCGATTTCTAGCAGAACTGGATCGTAGACGGGTCGTATAGTGTGCATTGTCCTTTTAAGTGGACTGAATTGTACTGACATCATTGTGAGGGGGAGGGGGGGGGGGGGGGGGGGGGGGGGGGGGGGAGTAAACTAAACTTAATCACGATTTTTTGTTTATGTCCGGCGTCTATATATGCCAGATTCTCAACTTCAGTGCCTACCTTTCGATATCTTGCATATCTTCTTTCGGATATTTAATTTACACTATTACACTATTAATACATGGTTGGGAGTGCGTTGGTGCGATCTGGCAACACAAAGGTTTTTATCGTAGTGTACTTTACGCACGAGGCGCAAGCCAAATTTTAGAAAATAGCACCATATCATGGACAGTCATGGAGGCGCAAGCCGAGTGTGTTGGACACCGCGATGAAAACCTGCGTGTTGCCGGATCGCACTAACGCACGAACTCACAACCATGACTTATATTAATAGTTTTATAAAACGGGTCGGCAATATGATTATGAAGTCTATGAAAATGGTTACGAACCCCATAGAAACGCCAAGAGTCGCACAGTCATGGAGGCTGCCATTTGCTTTCCTGGATGACATCACGTAAGCGCAGCCAACAAAAGTCATGCGCGTTTTAGTGCGCGCATGTAATCCCTGCGCTAAAATGACAATTAAACTACGCGATTTCATTGCGTTTTAAGTTTGCAGAGGTACGCATACGCGCAGCTCAGCCGTGCTTTAGAGCCATTTTGCCGTGCGTTATCACTTTTTTTTGCACGGTCACGTGGTGTTATTTGACCAATCAGGATGGCTACATTCTTGAACCCGTTTTATAATGTATTCTAATACATGTATTTGACTTTTATTATCTCCGATATCTCCACAGACTTCACCTTTCAGGCATAAAAGATTCAGAAAGTGCAGTCTAGTTGGAAATAGCGGAGCATTGCTGAATAATTCATGCGGAGCCGAGATTGATGACGCTGATTTTGTGTTCAGGTACGCCGTAATATCTCCGTGCCTATTTAGGCGAAACTTCATATAATTTTTTTAAAGTATTTTCTAAAAAATGAGACAACCATTGTAGCTGACGTATCCTGACTTCGGGAAATATAAGCCGAAAAAGAAGCTTGCTAATATATTCAATAAGCATACATTGCCTTTATTATAACAATCATTTTATAAGTTCCTTTAAAGGTTTGTTTAAGATTATTATAATGATTACAGACTATTGATGACTCAACCAAATCTGTTCTCTTTCATGTAATTCCCCGGTATTCTCATTAAATTCCCCGTTCGAATTTCTGACTCGTCAATTCTTATAAGTTTTCTTTATAATCTCTAACCCTGTAACTAATCTGCTGTTGTATGTCACTAATTGCTTTGTACTATTCTCTCTCTGTGTCTCTCTCTGGCTCTGTCTCTCCTTCTTGCTGTCTCTCTGTCCTTATCTCTCTTTCGTTCCTTATGTGTTTTTGTATATTCTCTCTCAATTCGTCTCTCTCTCTATATATATATATCTCCCTGTATTTCTCACTTTATCTTTATCCGTCAATTTTTCCATCTTTCCCTCTCTCCATCTCACAAACTCTCTCCCTTTTTTTCTTCCAGGTGCAACGCGGCTCCATTGAGAAACCACAGTGATGATGCCGGTTTTAAAAGCAATTTCACAACATTCAATCCAAGTATTTTCTTTAAAAGGTGCGATAAGTAGAATTCCCTTAAAAACCTTTTACCGATCACCATCAATCACGTCAAAAGAAAATGTTATGTATACGAATCGCCTCGAAGTCTCCAGTGCAATTTTTGTCTTTAAAAATAATGACAATGGCGTTAACGTGACGAATACATCTTCGACATCCGTTTAAATGTCAAACCTTTTACCGAACAAACATGCAAAAAAACCTTTTACCGATCATCATCATCATCATCATCATCAATCATAGGAAAATAGTATATCATACATATTTGATAATCTCCTTGAAATCTCCAGTGCAATTTTTGTTTTGATAATGGTCTTGTACCGCATGCATGATCCGTTAAGAACATTGCTACTTTGTGACTAGAATAATAACCCGGAGTACAATGCATCCTTAATTCCATTAGCGTAAATAGTACTTACACGAATTTTTCAAGGGACTTTTTTTCAATTTTTTTTTGAGCTGGGGAGGGGGGGGGGGGGGGGGGTTGTTCTTGTTTTTTATTCTTTTTTTTTGTTTTATTTTTATTTTTTCATTTTTTGGTTGTGTTTTGTTATGAGAAGTACATTCGAACCTCTTTCTATCGACAGGTTTGGTGGTCTTGTTAGCGATCGCAACCTCTCAGCTTTCCTTCATCAGATGAAAGAATATTCAGGTTATCTCTGGTTCCCCTGTATAGGCAGCCATAGATACACCGATGTGTGTCTCAATGCATCCTTCTTATACAACAACACCGAAAACCAATTCGTGCTCGGTCACCCCGAACATTTTAAAGCCATCTGGCAGTTCTGGAAGGACAGGAATTTCACCAAGATTATATCAACAGGTAACAAGTATACATTAAATGCAAAAAAAAAAAGGGGGGGGGGGGTCAACGTTGAATATCCCCCCCCCCTTTTCTATAAGCAGTACGAAGAAAGGTCGTTATTGGAGGACAATGCAAGTCCCCCGTTAACGAGAAAAGCTCTTAATCAGTGAACACTGCAGACCTTTGCGATATGCTGCAGATACTTGTAAAAACTTGACTTAAAAGTATCCTAACCATGAAAATTTGTGGCCGTATTCTGCTATATCAGTAGTTTTACGAGACTAATGATTCAGGGTTCACGTTATTTTTATGTGATTTTTAAAAGATGTAGGAGTGGGGTACAACTACGGAACTTGCCTTACGGATGTCTCAACAATATTTTCATTATTTTTGCACATCGATAAGACACCCTTTGGAATGGATCAAAGAGTAAACCTTTGCGGTCACAAGCACTAGATTAGTGTCCAGTTGACCTCTCTAAATGTAATTCTTAAAGGAGCTACTCGGAGATGTACAAAGACATCAAAATGCAATAAATTTGGTAGCAACGGAAAGGGGAAGATGCCCTAAAACATTCCATCAACATTCGAAATCCATAGGTGTTCATAAATTAATATTATTATGTTTCAAATGTGGGCCGAAATATTCGCATATTTTCGCCCCGCGAGGAGTTTCTTTTTCAACCCTGGAAATGTGACGTCATACACGGGACGAGTCCTGTCTAAGCAGACGATGTCCCATAACATCTTACACATTTTTCAGTGCCTGTTTTGTCATCTCCTCTTCATTTATTTCTCTTACTTGACTAGCGTCAGTCTTAATATTAGTCTGTTGCCTCACTCTTAACTTCGTGTATGGTATTATTTTCAATTGATGAAAAATGCAGCGTTAAAAAAATAAAGGAATCAGTCACTTGTAAACAAAATAAGACGCCATTGTATTTTCAGCTGCTTGCACCGGGGCATGTTCGGTGTTTCAAGAGGGAACGAATACCATCTATGCTATTATTCGGAGGGCTTTTCAATTTGAAAATGAGGTTTATTTCATTGATCATTGACCCTTCTGTGTATTTGCAATCAAACGGATTTAGTTATCAGAATCAGTTCACTTTCCCTTTTAGAATGGTGTGAAATAAGGTCATGTTTAAATGTACCACTCTCTTTATAATTTGATAAATAATTGCATTGCAATTACGTTCATTCATTATAGGACGTCGTCTGCTTAAGCAGGATTGGTCTCAAGTGTGACGACATCAAAACATCGCTATATTTCTGGCGAATCCTCAGATATTCCAGATGCTTAGAAGAGCTTTTATTTATGTTGTTTTTATAATCATCAGATACGCAGTTGACATAAAACTTGTACGATTGCCATCTGTAAGCTTCCCAGTTTCTCGTGATACATTAATTGCCATTATTTGTGATTTTCGTTGGATTTTCTTTGGATAGCTACTTTAAGTGAGTTTTTCTTCGACATTTTATATTTGCCCATGAATGAGGGCGCTTATCCCACTTCCACCCCAAACATTTTGGGAAGCTTTCCTCTTGATCATGGAATACATGTAGTTATATCTTTATCCCCCAATGCAGGATTCTATGTGACAAACTTCGCCTTGACAGTGTGTGACGAGCTGCACCTCTATGGCTTCTGGCCGTTTCCGACAGAGATACGCCCGGAGGCCATGCGAACCGTACCGTACCACTACTTCGACGAGGAGCACTTTAGTACCTCCCATGCCATGGGCGACGAATTCATGAACTTGCTGCAGCTCCACGAGCTAGGAATTCTTAGACTTCACACAGATAGCTGTGTGAGGTGATCCTCGGAGGATATCCCGCCCTCCCTAAATCTTTCAACTCCAAAAGCAAGGCATTCTTAGACTTCTCATTGATGGCCATGTGAGGTGATCATTGGATCCCCCCCCCCCACCCCCCTCTCATCAACTCTTCAACTCATCCTTAATATGCCTAAGCTACACACTAATAACTGTGTGAGGCGATCCTTGGAAGCCCCGTTCTCCAACCGACTTAGGGATCATAAGGCTTCACACTGCCAGGTGTGTAAGGTGAACATCGGATGCCTCCCTCCAACTATTCAGCTCCATGAGCTAGGAATCCTAAATTCCTTTAGTCCACCGCACACTATACGATCGACTGCGATCCGATTTTTGGAATAGTTCGCAATAGCGTTGAATATGGGGAGTTTAACAGATTAAATCTACCTGCTTCAGGTTCTGAACAAAAATACTATAATTATGTCAGCCTTATACCTGGAATAAGGGCCAAATCGTAGGCAATCGTAGGACTGCTCTGACGTCACTACGACTCGGACCCGATTTGGCTTTTCTTTTGACTAGAAAGCTGGCAATAGGCCGTATTTTCGATTTTATAATCTATATGTTATTCAGAATCTCAGTCAGAAAATAATTTATGCGATTAAAACATGTTTATTTCAAATGCTATTACATTTTCTTCCTAAATCGGGTCGCAGACCGATCGTACAGTGTGCAGTGGGCTTAAGGCTTGACACCGAGGCTATCGCAGGATTCCCCCCTCCCCCCACTTGCGAGAGTGACATTGTACAAAAAGTGAATACATAATTAACAGTGTAAGCATTGCTCTAAAATATTGACGGATGCATGCACTAACTGCCTTAATTGCTATCCAGATTAGCGCATTTAACGTAATTTAAAGCGGAAATCAAGGAAAGGGGAGTTTTCGTTTGGTGTTCTATTTCCATGGTGTCCTTTATCTCATTTTCATCCCACCCCCTCTCTTTCTATCTCTCTATCACCCCCCTCTCTCTCTCTCTATCACCCCCTCTCTCTCTCTCTATCCCCCTCTTTCTCTCGCTCTCTCTCTCTCTCACTCTCCCCCATCTCTCTCTCTCTCTCAGTATCCCCCGCCTCTCTCACTACCCCCCCCCCGCCTCTCTTTCTCTCACTATCCCCCACCTCTCTCTCTCTCTCCCTCTATCCCCACCTCTCCTTCTCTCCCCACCTCTCCCTCTCTCTATCCCCACCTCTCTTTCCCTCTCTCTCACCCCTCTCTCTCTCCCTCCTCCCCCTCTCTCTCTTTCGCTTTTTGTTTATCACTCTCTCCTTTTCTCTTTCTCCCCTCCCCCCTCCCCTCCCCCTCGAACATAACATAGCACAATTATGATATTGTTCAAAAGAAGAAATTGATTGAAATAATTATAAAACAAGAGAATAAACGGACGAAGATTAAACATGTGGAAGGACAAAAAGAAGTAGGAAAGAGGAAGAATAAAACGAATATAGAAAGATTACACAAGCATGATTAGTTGTATCAATATTAAGATTCAAGTTATGAGGAAATAATCATATTCTTGGACAAAAACTGAGAGTAAATATTGTATTATCAATATAAACAAAATAATTGGTGTGTTGTGAGGGAATGACGCCACAAACTCACGACAAAGTTGTCAATTTGTGTAGTGATTTTCTTTGTTTTCCCTTCTTTTTCATGTTATTAAAAAAAAATCATAGCTTTCTTAGAAATTTTCCGATTATTCTCAAACTTTATTTGTTCTGTTTGTCTGATTTTTCTCTTTCTTTTGGTAATGAGATATTCTGGGACCGGACTTCCCCTTTTTAAAAAGAAAAGAAAAATGAGCGCACATGTCAAATTCGAACTACGTTCATTTTCTACACTTTCAATGGTCAGATGGTGAACCCGTAATGCACTCGAAGCATAATCACGATGTACGACAAAGTATCTTGATGAGTTCTATCATTCACAGAACTTAAGTTTATGCATCGTATTTAACATCGAGGAACAGAGGTGGGTCATATCCACGACATCCATAACATGCTGACCTAATCTGACAAAAGGAAAGAACCCCCATCAAAATTTGTGGGAATACAGTACATAATGACAAAGGAAAAGAAAGTTGGACAATTTATTATTCTGAGCAAGTTACTCACAAACGCTTGGCCATGTTAAGCGACGTAGAGGGGCACTGGCGTCTTGCGCGGGAAGATGGATGTGTGTGTGCGTGTGTGTGTGTGAGGAGGGGGGGGGGGGGGGTGAAGGGGAAGTCAACTGGATATGTTACATGAAATTTGAAAGAACAAAATCCAGTGAGAGGAGACTGCAGAAGGGGGTTGAATCAACTTCTTTTCACTTTGCCACCCCTCCCTTTCCCCCTTTAATTCTCTCATTTTCTCTTTTTCCCCCACGTATTTCTCAATTTCTTCAATTCTCTATGGATTCATAAAGGCGGAATTTCTCCACCTCTTTAATCGATAAAACAAAAAGGAAAGTGAAAGAAATTAATCAAAAGTACTTGATGATGACAATATTTGTTTAGTTAAGGAATTAATCGAGGCACTTAAAACAAATAGGTGATGGCATCACCTAAATAATCGGTGGCCTAAATTTAGCAGCTTAAGTGGTTGATGCTTAACCCTAATAGAGCCGGGTTATTTAGACCCATCTCACAGCGGGGGGGGGGGGCTGATTCCGCCCCCCCCCCTAAGATCTCGGCCGTCCAACGCGCAATCGCAACTAAAATCGGCACACACGTCGCCGACCACGTAATCTACAAAACTGTATAGTCAATTTCTCCGAAAAATGTCACAACTAATTAATTATGCTAATTTATGCATAAAATTAATGGTTTGCTCTAATTAATTAAATAAAGCCCCAAAACTGCTAATTTTTTGTATAGAGACCCTTTGTCAGTTTCTGATCAAATAAACCAAAAAAACATTCGGTAAAATCCTTTTTTTCTTATGTATTTTATTGTTTTTTTAATTTCTTATGTATTTCTTTGTTTTTCGACTTTTTGTTTTTTATTGTTTTTTCGATGGAATTCGTCGGCGACACTATTTTAATCATAAACAACATAAAATTAATTGTTTTTAAACAGTAAAAGTAAAAATAATGAAACATTTATGAATTTTAGCTGGAAACACAATTTGCATTGGATTTGTACACAAAATCACGTTTTTGAGCAATTTTGGGTCTGACATGCACTTACGAAATGTTGCGTAACTCCGGAACCGCACGCGCGGACATCACAAATTTGGTCTCAAAAGTTGCGCAAGGCTTGAAAGAAAAAAGTAGTGAAGCGGCGTGGTGACTGCTTTTCGCGATGCGAACATATTACGCGAAACGTCGAGGGGGGGGGGGCGGATTCCGCCCCCCCCGGTCCTATTAGGGTTAAACCGGTCTGAGATTTAAAAAGAAAGGTAATGAAAACACTCAAAATGTGAAATGCTTGCACCTTGAAACTCGTTCATTTAGTCAAAACTAGAGTAGAAAAGACCTTTATCATCATGTGTATAGATTACACAATGTTTTCACATAAGAAAAAGAAAGTAGAGTATATTATGCCACTTTAGTTGCACATGACCTGTTTCTTTTAAACAAATAAATACTAATGTTCTGTTAAAATATTCAATATGCACGGAAATATTGTGACCACAGCTGTGGTTTTATGTCTTTACTGAATAGCTTTGTTTCATTCAACATTTTATGGAATTTAATTAATTTTTATAAGGCAATGTATTATCGTTGTCCGAAAGAGATGTTGACGTAATTATGTCGCTCCACATATAACATGATAAGATCTACTTTCGAAAAATAAACTCAAGGGGCAATTTCAAAGGCCTATTGTACTGCATGCCCATAGAAATCCTGTTCGGATTATGTAATACACCATTGTAATGTCCGCACATTTCTAAAGGCGATAGACAGGGCTATTGACATTGTCTTGAGTTTATTTTTCGAAAGTAGTTTTTATCGTGTTATATCAACTCCGCCCACGAAAGTAGGCCTACAAGTATTTGGTTTAATCCCGGATTAAGTTCCGAGCCAGCAGCCTCTTTGTAATGACACAAAAAGGCTAACTTCTTGCAACTTAAGATTCGTTTACTGCCTTCAAAGTAGTAGCTCACAGACTTTATGGTTTGCTATGTAAATGTTTGTTCATAACCCGTGCGAATAAAACCTGTATAACTCACACAGTATTATCAGATTTGAAAATAAAATACACTGTTCTTATCTGCACATGTATTTTTCTCTATTTCCCTACATACATCGCGCAAATAAATGAATAAGAAAACTTCAATCTATATTTCTCAAGCTAAAAAAGTGCACAATTTAATTGTATAAAATGTCAAGATAAGTATTAGGCCTATATGGCCCCAGAATTTCAATGAAAGCCGACAACATATGTTTTAATTGTTGTTCTATGGATTTATTCATTTTAATGTTGATATCAGGGTCCTAACTTTGGCGATGTAACAGCTGGATGACTAGACATGTCTTGCTACTATGTGGGCGATAAATGATGTACTGCCAGACATATCACATATAAGAATATTCTTTAAATATGAGCACAATGAACCCATGAAAACGATTTATCGCGAATGTCATTCTTTGTTTAATAACAGCATCATCATTCCACCTACTAAACGCAGTTGTTTCTAGTTGGAAAGTTACATCATTATGTACTTTCAGTACTCCTCACTGTAATCATGGTAATGTGTTACTTAAGACGGGGTTGGGTAATGAAGCATCCGCTGAGAGCCAGAAGAGCGTTAAACCCATGTACTTTTACACAGATATAAGGCCCTTCTTCCTCTCAGCGACGATTTAGGGCTGTATTGTCATGATTGTACCGAGGGTGTAAATATCTAGAGGGCTTGATGTCACATTTGTTCGATAACGGTAGCGATAACGATAATGAGATTTTTCATACAATATTAAGATTTGCCTACAATATTAACAGACACGAGTATACTCACACGTACTCACGTATAGGGTGTGTCTTTCATAGAAAATCTCGTTATCGTCATCGCAAAATGTGATCAGCCCTCTAATGTAATCTTATGTTACAATAATTGGAATAGTTGGAACACGGGGACCGTTCTCATGAAATTACATTTCTGAAGCAGATAAAATACTGTGGCGACATGATATAAAGAGGACAGTTTCATTTTTAACTCCTCTGCCATTCTGAGGACAAAGCAACTCAATGTATACGTGGTAATTATATAAACCAACGTTCTTATGTGTGATGGCGTAAAATACACTGCACAGGGTATACAATAGGAAAGAAGAAAAGGGAGAATGTAGTTTTTTAATCATCTTAATTTGTCAAATCACGATCATTGGCGTATCTAGGGGGAGGGGCAGGGGGGCACGTGCCACGGGCGGCACTTGGAGGGGGCGCAAAAACGCAAAAGAGAGAAAGAAAAAAAAGGGGAAAATGGAGAAAAACCACAATCCTTAACGATTATGCCCCCCGTCGGTAGGGTAAAAGCATAAATTAATAAAAGCACAATAATTATTGTCTTTCAGGATCTCGTAATTTCGCGCTCCCAGTATACAGCAAACTTTTAAAGACCTCAGCCTGACCGAATTTTGAAATATACCCTTTATTCATCCACGGGGAGCAATATATTTTCTGAACAAATTGAAACCAACTTCATGAGATTCCGTTTCCTGTGGAATGAGTAACAGCGTCCCGAATGTTGAGCCCCGGTGGTTTGGGCCCCGTCTCTGAGGAACGCTACTTTGCGGGGGGTGAAAATTTGATGACGACATATCGTGTAGACGCACTCGGAGCTGTATACATGACATGTCGTCACACGTCTAGCAACCCCCTGCAGTGTTACGTCATAGGGAGGGGGCGGACCAAAAAAATTATCTTTTTTATTTTTTATGGATAAACGGAGACGAAAATTTATGAATAACCAGGGTAATTATATTCTTTGTTTACTAAGCTTTACGTCAATATATGGTTGTTTTGGGTCAGGCTGAGCTCTTTAAAGATTTTTTTTTTTAAGGGTTCAAAATTTCAAAAATAAAAGTATTTTCTGCCTCTTGCTAAGTATTGCGCCCCCAATATAGGATAAAATGCATAAAACGGCATTTGCCAGAGGGTCAACTTTTAAAAGGAATCCCAACTTTCAGTCGATTTGCTAAATTCCTCGACTATTTCTCAAGGGTTTCGTTAATTTCTTTATTTACCCCGGGCGCCACAATCCCTAGATACGCCACTGATCACCACTGATGTTAAAAAGGTTAACTTGTGTATTAAATTTGTCAAACATTTTTGAGCAATTTTACTGGTAATTTTCTGCGTATATGCTTTCACGTCGAGCTAATACGCGGGGGGGGGCTCAGGGGAAGAAGGGGGAAAAGTCAGCCGTAAAAAACATGAGATTGTGAAGCGTGGGAAGAGGATTGATGCAGGAATTCGTTATGGTTATGATTTGCAAGAGGGGTTGTCATGGTGGGGGAAGAGGGAAAATGAAAGAGAGAGAGGGAGAGGGAGAGAGAGAGAGCGAGAGAGAAGGGAACGAAGAGAGCAAGTGAGAAAGAGTGGGTGATTGATAGAGAATGGCAGAGAGAGAGAGAGAGAGAGAGTAACAGAGATCGATAATGGGTTAAGACAGGGAAAAGGAGTTGAACAAAAGAAAATGAAAGAGAATGTCAGAGGAAAAGACAGAGAGAGAGAAGGAGGGGGAGATAAAGAAGTATTATAATGAGAAATAGGGGAATAGAGATAACTGATGCAAATTTCCGATTCACTGCATATCAGGAAAATTCCTTATTTTCGATGTTATCAGCTTGAGCAAAGCTCGCTCTTCAATGACCACTCTACCAGTCAGACCCAACTCCGTAATACCGAGCACAGGTATATACTCCGAAAACGGCGTATAGAACAAGATGAATATAGAGCCCTCATCGTTCAGTATGAGACAGTGTGTATCTTGCAAAGTCAACCTGCCAACGATATACATATTTTTAAAAATAATGCTGCGTGTCAATTATCTTCAAAATCCTTGAATGATTCGTCATATGAAGTGAATTTCAAATGACAAACATTTGAAATAAATATATCCGCAGCATTATTTTTGAAAAATATATTACCAACAGCAGGTCGACACTGCACGATTTTCCCCATGCCTTTTGTACACACTGCCTCGCACTGAACGATGAGGGCTCTATATTCATCTTGTTCTATACGCCGTTTTCGGAGTATATACCTGTGCTCGGTATTCCGGAGTTGGGTCTGACTGTCTACGGAGTGATTCTATGATGTCATAACACGACGAGCGAACTCAGAGAGTGTCGCACATATACACAACCCTATGAAAAATCCCGACTCTCTTCAAAACCTGTCTCTACACCTTAGCTGAGTTAGCAATTGCAAGCAGGTGATTTCGCTGTGTGCATGGTGTGTGGTCGATCTACCATACAATAAGGTGCTAAAAGGGACGATGTCTCGTCTTCATTTGTAAAGTTTCATTACGTTTTCTTTGTTTTTCCTTCTATCTACTTATCTTTCTGTCTATACTTATGTTATTCTTTGTTTTTATCCTTATGTTATTCTTTATTTTTATCGTTTTATCTTCTTCTCTTTCTATATTTCTTTGTTATTCTTTGTTTTTATCCTTCTTATGTTATTCTTTGTTTTTATCCTCCTATCTTCTTCTCTTTCTATGTTTCTTTATGTTATAATTTGTTTTGCCTTTAATTATATATTCTTCTCTTTCTATCTTTCCTTATGTTATTCTTTGTTTTTATCCTATCTTCTTCTCTTTCTATCTTTCCTTATGTTACAATTTGTTTTGCTTTTAATTATATATTCTTCTCTTTCTATCTTTCCTTATGTTATTCTTTGTTTTTATCCTTCTTATGCTATTCTTTGTTTTTATCCTTCTTTCTTCTTCTCTTTCTATGTTTCCTTATGTTATTATTTGTTTTTCTTTATATCTTCTCTTTATATCTTTCCCTATGTTATGCTTTTTTTATCCTTCTTGTGTTATTCTTTGTTTTTAATCCTTCTATCTTTCGCTCTTTCTATATTTTCTTATGTTAAGCTTCGTTTATACTTATCATTTCATCTTTCTATATTTCCTTATGTTATTCTTTGATTTCCTTCTCTCTTTCGCTTTTTTCTATCTTTCTTTATGCTATTCTTTGTTTTTATCCTTCTATCTTCTTCTCTTTCTACGTTTCCTTATTTTATTATTTGTTTTTCTTTATATCTTCTTCTCTTTCTATCTTTCCCTATGTTATGCTTTGTTTATACTTATCATTTCGTCTTTCTATCTCTCCTTATGCTTTTCTTTGTTTTTATCCTTATGTTATTCTTTGTTTTTCCTTCTATGTTCTCCTCTTTATATCTTTCCTTATGTTATTCTTTGTTTTATCCTACTATCTTTCTTGTCTTTGTATCTTTTCTTGTGATTTTTTTTCCCGGGAGTTATGAAATAACGACTACGTTGAGCCAAGCAGTTACATCGACCTTGAGAGAAGTCATTGTGGTTTCGCCTCGTCGACCACGACGTAGAGTGATCATTGAAGAGCGAGGCCTGCTCAAGCTGGTTATGCAAAAGTGAAAGGGATATAAATAATGTAGTGTAAGCGTGACAACTTTGTCAAATATATTTCAGTTTGTAAGGTTGTTTGTATAAAGGAAAGGCTTCGCTCGTTTTAGTTCCTGGTAGTTAAGTGTACATAAAATCTGGTGTATACTCAGCCCCCGACTCAGCCCATCTCTGTTTTCATTTAGACGTAAGCTCAAACAGATGCTGTACTCTTATTCAGTTGCTACGGAGTAAGGACGCATATATATATATATATATATATATATATATATAAAAACCCTTGTAGAAAATGGAATAGCATCAAGTATTTCATTCATCACAATAGACTGATATTACCAAATAAGGTAGCTAAAATGACCCCTGACCTGTTGGCAGTTCAGATATTTCAACAGCTTCTTCAGAAGAAGAGTTATGATAGCTAGAATGGATTTCAAGAAACTGTGCTTGGCTCCGCTAAAAATCGGTAATTTTTAATTTTGAACATATGCTCTTGTAGCTGAAAGTCTCTAGCTTCTTGTTATCTAATTCATTTTTTATACAATGAGTAAACACTTGATGAAACTCGCTCAAACATTTGAACAGCAACACCGACTTGACTGAATTTGTGACCCTTCAATGAGAAGATGGCTCACCACACGTCAAGACTACACGATCTGTGTGGATGGACGGCACAAGAAATCGACCTCCTTATCAGATTTACAGATTAGCTGGTTTAATATGAATTTGGAATAAAAACCGACAATTTAAAAGAACATTTTTGTCAAAGAAAACACAACACTGCTTGTCAAAGTTTACGCATATTTAATGAGACCATCTAATATCACCACATATTTTTAAATCAAATATATATGTTTTCGTGCTTTTAACCTGTTGTATGGATATAAGATGTAGTTTGAATTACTTTAATGTTTAATACTTGAATTCAGCCTGTATTTAAGGAATTTGTGCGTGCCGAAATATATCGTTAACATCCACCTAATTTGCATATTTGGAATTTGCATATTTAATGAGCTAATTTGCGTATTTAATGAGATAATCACATTAAAAGTAAATATTTGGATACAACTTGGGAGACTTAATGACCATACCAAATTCTGCCATGTGCTACTTTTAGAAGTGGAGATATTCATTTTACGCATATTTAATTAGCTGACTTAGTCATTTTTTTGCCAATAAACTAAGTTGCGGGTGTAAATTTTGAACAAAACAGCATTTTCATGGATCTATTGTACAAATCTGAGATCAGTGATATACTTACTGTTATAAAAATTTGATAAACCAATGAGAGTTGTCTTGATGGTTTATGCACGCTTGGGCTAAAACCACTTGGTCTAATTTCCAGATGGGCTACCTTCATTCGGGCTAAACCCTTTTGGTCCACTCTTCATTTGGTCTAATTTGCTCTTGGTCTAATAACCAGAAGGTCTAATAACCACTTGGGCTAATTATCACTTGGTCTAATTACCATTTGGTCTAATTACCATTTCGTCTACTTTATTTTGTTGTCACTTAGTCTAATACCAGTTCGTCTAATGTCAGTTTGTCTAATTCCCAGTCAGTCTAAAACTAGTTGGTCTACAGGCATTTCGTCTAAAATCCACTTGGTCTAGTATCCATATGGTCTACATGGCATTTATATGGTCTAATTTGCAGTTGGTCTAACTTTCATTTAGTTCATTTTCCATTTAGTCTAATTGTCAGTTGGTCTAAATGCCAATTTGTCTAAACATCACTTTGTCTAATTATCACTAAGGCTAATTGCCTGTTGGGCTATTCCTTTTTTGTCTACGCACCTACCAACAACACTATGCGTCATTTTGTTGGCCGTCCCTGTAAGAAAATTCCATGTTTGCCCAGGTCGTCATAATACCTATATACGCCACTGCCTTAAAAGAAGAAAAAGAAGGCAGTTAACAAGTATAAAAAGCGGCATTTTTGTGGGTAGCAGGAGACACTTTTTGGGTGCTTGGAAAGGGGGGATTGTGCACCCCGCCAACGCGCGAGTTAATTTATGTTTTAGATGAACAAATAATGATAATAATAATGATGATGATAATAATTATAATAATAATAATAGTTGCATAATTTTCTTTCTTCTTCTCCTTCTTTTGTCGTTTTTCTTCTCTCTCTCTCTCTCTTTTAGGTCACTTGAAAAATCATAGCGGGCAACCGCCCCTGCCCCTCCCCCCTGTGGCGCCGCCCCTGAAAAAGGCAGTTTGCATAGCTCAAAAGAATCAGAGAAGCTTAATGGGAGAATATTTAGTTCTTGATATGACAACAGTGTGACACCTTTGAGCAGGAACTTAGCCAGAACTGGGGACACGGTGCCCAAAAGTTTAATAATATTGCAGCAATTAAGATATCCCCCGCCCGAAGCTTGCTCGCTACGCTCGCTCGCACTCACTTATTGTAACTCATGGCAGTCACATAAAGTCCTATCTATCTCTTTTATTGAGAGATTATGCTTGAAATTAAACGCTTTTGCGGCATCTTCGTCATGAAATCAATATAATGCAAACATCATGTATGACCTTCAACAAGAACATAATATTTTTGGTCGCTCGCTTGCAAGTTAGGAGTAAGGCAGAATTGCATATTATGCAAAGATTAGAAAATATATTCTTAACATTTCATGCGTGTTAAGTACAATGAAGGGGTACAGCAACGTCTCAAAGCGCCATTTCCCATTCTTGTGTTCACCCTTTATAATTAAAGGGCGAGTCAATTAGAATCAACATTGGGGCTAAAAATGTAGTACATAGGTCCAATGACACAATTCTGACATTTTTACAGAAAGAAAAATGGCCCAGTAACAAGAAATTGGTCAAAAAACTCACTAATTTGGGAACGCCCCCAAAAAATTGACAGCTGATTGGCTAGAGCGATTTGACGTAGCATCGGGAAGTCCCCCGCGAAGCCACTAAGTTTGACTAATATGTTGGCAATGTAAATGAATGATAATTTATCCATTTTCATATCACTATTTATACAATTTCAACAATCTTTAAGTCCCCCAAAAGGATTTGAATAGGTTGTTTAGACATTTTAGTAGAGGTCAAATGACAAGTCTGGCATTTTTTCAAACACTTTACCCATGATAATTCCTCTTTTGGATTAGGTTTATGTTTTGGAAAAACGTAATATTTTACAGACAAGTAGACGTGTGGACAGTCGCTTTACTGCTGACCGTACCTTGCGAATCTTTGTGTGCGTGCTTATGATAACAACCAAGTACACTGAAAGACTGGATGAAAGTCTAAATATATTACAACAATTACAGCAAAATCGTGAGCTGCAAGCTAGCTGCCTCCCGGGGGGGGGGGGGGGGGGCACTCACATATATACGGTCACACATGTATGTGCCGCTGTGACGTCCCCCATTTTCAACCTTCTCGGGTCGCTCCCATGATATGCGATTTTCAGATTTTCACTAACCGCACCTCGATTGGCTTCCGACTCGCTCCCTAGAATATGAGAAAACAATGCGCACAGCCCATTGTCCGGGAACGGTCGCTCCCTATAGCCTCCCAGGCCAGCGCAGCGGCCTAGTGCCCCCTAACTGAACGCGGTATTACTAGTGCTAGCGGCGGCTCAGCGAGATCAATCTGCATGCGACATCGAGCCAGTGCAGTGGCGCGGTATGTACAGCGTTAAAAACAGCGCTGCGACCGCTGACTCAGCTCATGCACCGTATGTGTACCAGAGTAGTGAGATCGCGAGCAGCTAAAATTAGCTCTGCCCATGAGCCCGTTTGCTCCTTAGACCCTCAAAAATGAGCTTCCTCAATTAACTATTTAGCTCCTTAGCCCCCTGTTTTGAGATTGGCAGCGGCACACCCACATCCAAAAACAGGTTGAGTGCCCCCCCGGGCTCTACGCTACGGTACCTACCCTCTTTTTCTCCAGTGACTCCAGCTTCAGAACTGCAGACCGACTCTTGTTTTTTTAGCTCCCTGTGTTTGGCTTCCAGTTCCACAGCCCTCAGTTCCCAGTCTGATGACAGGGATAGCTGTCGGCCGCAGCATTTTATTCTTGGGCGCAAATCCTAGCTGGTCATACAGCCCCTGGCCTGAGGGCCTGACTATTGAAGTCCTCCTCCCTGAAGTGGTCACTGCAAACAGTACTGTGAGCGGAAGGGCCATCCCACTGAGCTAGCTCGCGTCAGCTTGATCATTGAAATCCAAATTTTTCGAGTTGCATCATCTTTAGGAAAGGTGTGCAGACTGACACCATCGCTGGTGCCTTTGCTGCACCCAGCAACAACACATCTCCTCGGCATTTTCTTGAGATATGCACTCCTATCATGCCTATCCAAAATTCCCTGCACTGGATATACACAGACAAGCGTCGTCCGCTAGCTAGATGTTCCCGATGATACGTCACAGGGCACCTGACAAGGCACGTGACTGGGCCCTATTTTTCGAGGGGCGTGACAGACTAGCTGATAAACGTGCTATTTAGGCAATTTCAACGAAGCTTAGAGAAGTACACAGATCTTTTTAATAAAAAGTATATGCGATTTCTAGCAATATTGACATAATACTTTGATATTATCATGAAATGTAATTCTAATTGACTCGCCCTTTAAGTTCCCCCTTTTCCAAAAACGGTACCCAGTTCGTTGAAACCCCAAGTGCCCCTCCTATGAAAATACCCTGGCACCGCTCCAAGCTTTTATTGACTACTTGCAAATTTGTACATCGGATATCAAATAAGAACCATGAATAACAGATTATCAACCCATCAAACATAATTTGAAGTGCAATAAAAAATCAGGTTCTTCTAGTATACTTAAAGTAGAACACTCAAGAAAATCACAAATATGGCAATTAATGTATCACTAGAAATTGGGAAGCTTACAGATGGCAATCGTATAAGTTTTATGTCAACTGCGTATATGATGATTATAAAAACAACATAAATAAAAGCTCTTCTCAGCATGTGGAATATCCGAGGATTCGCCAGAAATATAGCGATGTTTTGATGTCGTCATACGAGGGATCGATCCTGCTTAAGCAGACGACGTCCTATAATGAATGAACGTAATTGCAATGCAATTATTTATCAAATTATAAAGAGTTTGGTACATTTAAACATGACCTTATTTCACACCATTCTAAAAGGGAAAGTGAACTGATTCTGATAACTAAAACCGTTTGATTGTAAATACACAGGAGAAGGGTCAATGATCAATGAAATAAACCCCATTTTCAAATTGAAAAGCCCTGCGAATAATAGCTGGATGGTATTCGTTCCCTCTTGAAACGCCGAACATGCCGCGGTGCAAGCAGCTGAAAATTCAATGGCGTCTTATTTTGTTTACAAGTGACTGATTCCTTTATTTTTTTAACGCTGCATTTTTCATCAAAATAATACCATACACGAAGTTAAGAGTGAGGCAACAGACTAACATTAAGACTGACGCTAGTCAAGTAAGAGAAATAAGTGAAGAGGAGATGACAAAACAGGCACTGAAAAATGTGTATAATGTTATGGGACATCGTCTGCTTAGACAGGACTCGCCCCTCTTGTGTCGTCACACATCTCAGCAGCGTTCAAGGAGCTTTTCAGCTGCTATATCGGGGGCTGTATTTTACCGTTTTATAATTGATAATAATCATTAATTCAAATGTTTCCAAGCTTTAAATTTGGATAACCTTGTTTAATTTATGCCATCTATGCAATAATAAGTATTAAGCCAATATTTAAAATCATTAGTGTTCTACTTTAAGTCATGAAAGGAAGAGAAGACCTAGGATTGTTTTAATTACTAAAAAATAATACTAAATAATTGATTTTAATAAATTAGATGATTAATATATAAAATGTAGGGATATTGATTGACTTGATATAAGCAGCAGCAAGGTGAATAACTCTTTTAATGCACATTTACGTATAGATGACTTCTTTGAAGTTTCATTTTTTAAAGTTTCATTTCCCTTTCCTTTCTCAACTTGCTACTAAATGGCCAGAAGAATAAATAGAAAGCCTAATTAGACCAAATGGTCATCAGACTATATTAAAATTAGACCAAATGATAAGTAGCCTAACTGGTTATTAGACGAATTGGATATTAGACCAAATGGTCATTAGACCATATGACAGTTAGACTAAATGATAAGTAGCCCAACTGGTTATTAGATTAAATGGAATTGGACCAAATGATAGGTAGACCATATAGTATTAGCCAAAGTAGGTGCAGCCCAAATGGATATGAGACCATGTGGTTTGTAGAAAAAATGACTGTTAGACTATTTGGAAATAGACGAAGTGAAAATTAGCCGAAGTGAAAATTAGCCCAAATGGGTTTTAGACTAAATGGGGTTAGCCAAACTGTGTATTAGACGAATTGGTTATTAGGCCAAATGGAAATTAGACGAAATGGTAAGTAGACAAACTGGTTGTAGACAAAATGAAGTTAGACCACGTGGAGTTCGACGAACTGATGATTAGACCAAGTGGTGGTAGACCAAGCGACAGTGTACCGTCTTGATTCTGTAATTTGCAGTTGTTTTAAGTGAGTAATTTGGATTTTGTGGCTGTGCAAAAGTTTGAAAAAACACATTTTTGGCCAAAAATGGAAATTTGTGGCAGGTTTTCGGGATTATTTCCGAAACTTTCCGGAATCATATCCCGAGAACCGTTCATCCAATCTTGATGATTTTTTGCCAAATTTCATATTCTGTCACGCTCTTTGAAATGAGACCAATTTTGCACACCCCCAAAGTAGTTCAGATTTTAGTGTGCTATACCTACTGTTACGGAATTTCAACTTAAGTTAAGATTTATTATCCTATGTCTATGATTGTTATGCATTTATGTTCCAAGAATATATGTATTTTATTTGTATATGGTTACATTGAGAAATGAGAAATAAATAACAATAACAATAAATAACATTTCGGTAAGAAAAACAAATTACGGCTGAATGATGAGAGGAAAGATGTGTATTTATCATCATTAATTGCTAACAGTGGCGGATCCAGGAATTTGAAATGCGGGGGTGGGGGGGGGGGGGCGCCAGCGTCGAGGGAGCGGAGGGTGTGGTAGCTAGGGGATATCCCCCTCCCACGGTAAAAAATCACAAAACAGAAAAATTAAACGGGGCCGCCCTTGGCGCCCCTGCCTGGTTCCGCCACACGTCTTAAATATTAACATCCTTTTTAAACATGTAAATCCAGAAAGATTCGACATTTAAAGGAAAGTCCACCCTGGTATTAAGTTGATTTCATAAAAGAAGAAAAATGAGAGAAACGGATTAGCGAAAGCTTGATCAAAATCTGACCAGAAAAAAGAAAGTTTTGATTTTTGTTCTAATCAATCAAACACAAATTGCCAACTTCGTGACGTATATGCGAGCTCCTCTCCCATTTGCTTAGCAGACAATTTCAGAAATTTTCATTTACTAAATTTTTGATGAAATAATAGATTTGTTTCAGGTTTTGTATGAAAACATTTAAGCAATGATTATTATTATCTAGTGTGCATGTATGATTGAATATTTTCTTTTGAGGAAATGGAAATTATTGATTTTGGGGGTACAGGGCAATTCGGATATAGGAGCTCGCAAGATACGTCACCGAGTTGCCAATTTGTATTTGATTGATTACAACTTCAAATGTTCATTACTTTCTTATTTCTTATCGTATTTTGTTCAGACCTTCACTGATCTGTTTCTTTAATTTTTCTGCGAACTTTAAAATCAACTTTAAAACAGGCTTGACTTTCTCTTTAACTTCATCAAACTCATTTGGATATACAATAAAGGAAATGATAATTTCTGGACATAAAAACCATGGGATATGCGTTTGCATTTTTAAAATGGGTGCCATTACGTGACACCAATCTCAGGATTAATACCTCCGATGCATACTTCTTACAGGGAAAAAGAAATGTGTGCGAGTTTGTAATTTCCGTCCACAAAATTTTGCCAACAGACCTGATTTAATTTGAACCATCGCATCCTACCGGGTACTTTTTAAAGTAATGGTTATTAAAATAATTATCTTCTTTAAACAAAACACAGTACAAGGACATATAGACAAAGTTTGCTGGCAGTTGACCCTCCGTCGCTGTGCATTATCTAGGTCTATCTACCCTGATTATTTTTATTTGTTTCCTGATCGAGTGACACTAAAAGTAATCCAGACTATACGAGGAGATATCAAGGGACTCGATACAGTGGTCCATTTCTGTATTTGGATGATTGTAACCATCAAATCAGTCATGCATGAGGAAATGTTATACAGGAAAATGGTGCAAGTAGATTATCACGTGAAGTATTTGACCGATTAAAGGGCATATGGAATGCAAGTACATGTTGATTTTTGATGATGTGTATTGTTCTGTACATCAAAAAATGTACAACCTTTTGATCTGAATATATGTCATATATTTTTCAATATTTTTTGTTATCATTTTATTTTACCTGCTAAGCCCCGCCCTTAAAATTCCTCTGGAGTCGAGTGTGTTCATATCATGACATCATCAGTCAATCATCAGTCACCTAAAACAAGCCAAACAATAGACACTGGTATGTACCTATCCCCCAGTTTAGCACCTGCTCACAATAGCTTCGCATGTTTTCATACAATACAAACTCATAAACTCTCAATCACAATAGCAGATGCTATGTCAGAAATGCTCCAGCATCACAGGAAAATAAATGTACAGAAAATCTGTTGTATGAAAACACACGATGCTACTGTTAGCAAGTACAAAACAGAGAGATACTGTACATACCAGTGTCTATTGTTTGGCTTGTTTTAGGTGACTAATGATTGACTGATGATGTCATGATATGAACACACTCGACTCCAAAGGATTTTTTAGGGCGGGGCTTAGCAGGTAAAATAAAATGATTACAAAAAATATTTTAAAATATATGACACATATTCAGATCAAATGGTTGTAAATTTTGTGATGTACAGAACAATACACATCATCAAAGATCAACATGTACTTGCATTCCATATGCCCTTTAAGTATTTATTGAAGAGAGTGGGTAATTTTTGGTTTGATCTAGTTTATCAATGTCGGGTACTCTTGTGAGGCTGACAAAAAGGATTTTTTTTTTCAATTTAGAGACTAAACAAGAAATCTACGTTAATCTTTATTATATACTCAAAACACGTAAGAGGCTTTTAAAATAGTTTCCCCATTTACTATTTATTCTCTGGTGAGTATAGATGACAGAGTACAGAACATAACATGTCGAGAGATTGTTGTACTTTGTGAAATGTATGTACAACGAGAGTAAAATGTACATTTTGTGATCATGATAGGGCCTTTAGCAAATACGGGAGGAGGGGGGCACCCTAGTTTAAAGACTTTATGGAGAAAAAAAAATCCTCGCATGCCATCGCGCTATACTAAATATTCTCTTTATTGCGCTGACTAATAACTATGGAATGGTATTTCCTGGTATAATAGGCCCATTCATACGGCATCTGTGTTTCTGCAAATCGTAATTCCCTACATGCATGCATGCATGAATGCGCTAAGCCTCGTTTACACAAGACGATATAAACCGCTCTAGCAGAAGCGAATAGTTTACTTAGAAATGATTAGCAAGTGTAGGCGAAAACATTGAAATTCCATTCAATTCAACAAAGGTTTGTTAAAACATGATTGGCAGTACACAGATTGACGCGTACATGTTTGACAGAATTTGAAATCCAATATTTATACAAATAAACATGTAAACTAGTGTGTAAAAGCTATATAAAATAAGTTATGTTAAAGTAGAACACTCAAGAAAATCACAATATGGCAATTAATGTATCACTAGAAATTGGGAAGCTTACAGATGGCAATCGTATAAGTTTTATGTCAACTGCGTATATGATGATTATAACAACAACATAAATAAAAGCTCTTCTCTGCATGTGGAATATCCGAGGATTCGCCAGAAATATAGCGATGTTTTGATGTCGTCATACGAGGGATCGATCCTGCTTAAGCAGACGACGTCCTATAATGAATGAACGTAATTGCAATGCAATTATTTATCAAATTATAAAGAGTTTGGTACATTTAAACATGACCTTATTTCACACCATTCTAAAAGGGAAAGTGAACTGATTCTGATAACTAAAACCGTTTGATTGTAAATACACAGGAGAAGGGTCAATGATCAATGAAATAAACCCCATTTTCAAATTGAAAAGCCCTGCGAATAATAGCTGGATGGTATTCGTTCCCTCTTGAAACGCCGAACATGCCGCGGTGCAAGCAGCTGAAAATACAATGGCGTCTTATTTTGTTTACAAGTGACTGATTCCTTTATTTTTTTAACGCTGCATTTTTCATCAAAATAATACCATACACGAAGTTAAGAGTGAGGCAACAGACTAACATTAAGACTGACGCTAGTCAAGTAAGAGAAATAAGTGAAGAGGAGATGACAAAACAGGCACTGAAAAATGTGTATAATGTTATGGGACATCGTCTGCTTAGACAGGACTCGCCCCTCTTGTGTCGTCACACATCTCAGCAGCGTTCAAGGAGCTTTTCAGCTGCTATATCGGGGGCTGTATTTTACCGTTTTATAATTGATAATAATCATTAATTCAAATGTTTCCAAGCTTTAAATTTGGATAACCTTGTTTAATTTATGCCATCTATGCAATAATAAGTATTAAGCCAATATTTAAAATCATTAGTGTTCTACTTTAATGATATTACAAGAAAATGGTTTGCAATAAACCTAATAAAAGCTGTTGTAAAAAGAATTATTATTAAGGTGAATACTTCACTGCTATTAATGAAAACTATTGCACGATACTATAATGACATAGGTCAGGGAGAAAGAAGTAAGGCCTAGGTAAGTATCCACTGTAAGCAATTGAGAAATGAAATATTCGCTACTAAAGAGAGAAGAAAGAGAGAAAAGGATTTCGAAAAAGAAAGAGTGAGAAAAAAATTCAGATAGCTAGAAAGAAAGATAGAAGTTGTTGGAGAGAATCTAATGAAGAAATATAATTATATGCATACAAAGTCATGTACAGTATAATAAACAAGGATGGTGGAGGTTCAATTGCAATATAATAATACTCCAAAACTTTTGGTACAGAGTGTCACATGTTGGTGGATGTTTATTACAAGTTTAGATTTGCATGATGACAATAATTGTACGAAAGACCAATAGTGCCACGGAGAAAAAATGCACGCTATTTCTACTAATCTGTATATACAGACATATTATAATCTGTTTAAACAGATTGCCGTAATCTGTATATACAGATTATAATCTGTTTAAACAGATTGCCGTAATCTGTATATACAGATTATAATATGTACAAACAGACGATAATAATCTGTATATACAGATTATAATCTGTACAAACAAATTACAGTTTTTTGGGCGGAACCTTCTCATTTTGTACAGATAAACATGAGATTAAATTGATTTGAAACATCACAAACAGATTACAGTAACCTGTATATACAGATTATAATCTGTATAATACAGATTACGGCAATCTGTTTAAACAGATTATAATCTGTATATACAGATTTTTCTCCGTGGCATTAACGGTCTTTCGTATAATTGTGTGCAACACAAATTATGAAAATTGTATTTAATCGATGATTTTGGGGAGCAGGTCCACGGCATCTCGTGCATGAACGGTTAGGCCACATGTCGTTTTTTCCGAAGGTTTGTATTTCCGAAGCTTGATCGTTACTGCGACTGTTCGTAATTCCAAGAATGAAATAGGGTTCATAATTCCGAAACTAGAAAAAAAAAACCCGGTTCATATTTCTGAAGTTTCATAATTCCGAAAGGTTATGTAGCCCTATGTAGGGCTCTGTTTCATTTTCGGAATTACGAACCTGATTTTATTTTCGGAATTACGAACCTTCGGAGAAATGCATCGAATGTTTGGAATTTATATGAACCCTATTTCATTTTTGGAATTATGATCCTACTGCTATGGGAAATGTGTCTGTTTCAGAATTAGGAACCTTCGGAATTATGAACCTTCGGAAAAAACGAACCTCCGGGAAAATAAGTAGGCCTACACTCCGTGTGAACAGGGCCTTAGATTCGCCGGCACGCACGTTCGACGAAGTGAGCGAGCAGACGTACGTACGCTTCGATCAGCCAGCATAATATGTTTACCACGCATCTAGATCTCAGTACATTACTGTGTATACAACCTGCTCCTATAGCTATCTCCTGCGCTGTATGCATGCCATGCAGGAAAATGCACTCCTGAACTTCCACGCTCTGCTCTAAACATGCTAGATGTCGAAGAAATCGTTACAGTGAAGGCATTTAGATATACATCGTTGATAATACAGCTAGATTCATGGAGAAGGCATAGATGTCACTGCCGAAAAAGCTAGAGCAATCCGTAAGTATAAACTACGATGTAGGCCTATATATCCGAACTGATGATTTTGATAATGTTGACCATGTTGACAGTGCAACGTGAAGATTCAAGATTTGTTTACACATAATACTGTGCATTACTGTACGCTATATGCCAAATCAAGGAGTCATCACAGGTCTGTGATAACTCCTTTGCCAAATCAGGTGGTAAGTGCATCTCACTTTATATGCTAAATATAATTTTTTTTTTTTAACTATGTGTGTGCGTGTGATTCCTTTTCATTTGTTGATGTTTTGTTTTATTTTGTTTGCTTTCACATCACCTTTGATGATCTTTGACGGCAGTCTTGAACACGTTACAAACGCGGAATATGTAAAGCATAAAATTGTAACGCATACAACAATAAGCCACTTCGGGGATGCAATCTGAGCATGAGCAGATAAAGGTCATCCGTACCAAATTCTAAAACCCACTGACACTAATATTCGATATGTGCTCATGAATGTCATGTAATCATTAATATTCAATTATGCACTAATGGTGCATTCCATGATATCCAGGTGGAAGTATTCTTTTTAAAGGGGGAAACAAAAGCTATTCATGAGGCACCTCTATCACTCCTAGAGTTATTTTTCTGAAGTGCACATAAAGGGACCCTCCATGTCTAAAATATCTGTGGATATTTGGGGTC
Source organism: Heliocidaris erythrogramma (assembly GCA_025617745.1). Lineage (NCBI taxonomy): Eukaryota > Metazoa > Echinodermata > Echinoidea > Camarodonta > Echinometridae > Heliocidaris > Heliocidaris erythrogramma. The sequence goes on along the minus strand of CM046859.1, from coordinate 31,214,923 downwards.
ATAAATTTTGTACCATGCGCTAACCCCGAACTGGCTTATATTAAGGATGTCTCTCTCTCTTTAAGTAGATCCATGCTTTTGCGAAGGAGTACATATCAAGAAGATAATAAAGGCCAACATTGGTGGCAATCTTTTCTGAGTCAACCAACCGTACGTCTTTGTTGTCGCCTAGATGGCCTCCCTGAGATTTGCTGGAAGGCAGTGATCTTAATTAATCCTCGTTAAAGGTACTGTCTCCCTTTTCAACCTACCCCGAAAATAATAATTGTATGACCGCAATGGTATACATGTATAAAATTAAAAACCCCTCACCGAATGTAGGAATTGGGAACTGACTGCAAGCTTCGTGGAATAATCGAATCTTAAGCCAATAATTTACTATACGAAAATAATAGTAGAAATCGTAAGAAAATTCCTCGTATGCCATGGGTCAGTGCTTCCTTGCATGTTAAGGTCTATCAATAAGAAAAATAAGTTGTTTTATTCTTATAAAGTAAGTGGAATAGAATTATCATGTAAACGATATGTTGATTATAAAAACACTCTTACTTCAGTCTTGCGTGCAGCAAAGAAAACATATTATTATGCTCGATATCAGGGGAACTTGGAAAGTGATAAAAAATGTGTTTAAGTCAAAGAAACAAACTTCTGACGTAAAGAATATAAAAATTTGTAAACAAATTTTTAGGCATTTTTACTCCCAGTGTTAAAGATCGTATGCTCCCAGTGTCATCTACAGTAGATGACAGGTTCGAATCCCGCTGGTTCCAATTTTTTCTGACTTGTGTTTTTCATTACAGATCGAGCATACGATCTTTAACACTGGGAGTAAAATGCCAAAAAAAATGTGTTTACAAATTAAAAATTCCTCCCATCAAGCTTCTTCGTTTACTAACCATTGTCTACGGCGGATCGTTTGAATATTAATGAGTCAGAAAGAAGAGGATCTTGGGTATTTGATTCCAGTTCATCGTGACTTGGCCGTGAACCAGAATAGCCTGGTGGTTAAGTCGCTGCCCGGCAAGCAGTAGACTACTGCGAATCGAATGTAATGTTCTATGTGACTTGTAAAAAAGGAAGAAAGATGAATAAAATATCATATCATAATTATCATATACGAATAGACAGGAAATCATGTGTACAGTTAGCATACCTTGACTAAAACGTGTACTTAAAGTGAAAAGTGATGATACAGAATTTTATTTATAACAATGTAGTAAAAATGGGGGTTGACTTGCAGGTGGGAAAGGGGGGGGGGGGTGTAAATAACATGGATAAGAAATGGTATAGTTGGGGAATTCCAGCTATGAGTGAAAACGTTTAAGAACGATGTTGGATGATGTTCTACTAGGTATGTACGTAGTGATATCACCCTTGTAATGATTCTCAATTTTCCTTAGAAGCTGGCAGATTTACTGTGTTTCGTTATTCAAGTACATTGCCTTTTAGCATTTTATCAACCTTACTGGCGTACTGATGCTCGAAATGGGAGTTGTGGATATATTCCTCTCGTAGCTGAGATGTTTTCGATTATTGCATACAAATATGTTGTGTGTTATTAATGCTGTGATTTCTAGCTCGTGCAATATATTTCTCCTCTCTCCTTCCCACCAGCGTCCCCAATTAGGGGGGGGGGGGGGGGGGGGTGGCAAAGGGGCAGGCAAAGTTTGACCAAATAAGTATAAAGACAAGTATACAATGTGCCCCCCTTATTTTAGAACTGATATTTTTATGCCTCCGCCCAGGTGGTGCCGGAGGCAATATGTTTTCCGGGTCGTCCGTCCGTCCGTCCGTCCCCTTTTCGTTCTTGTGATAACTTAAAAACCGTTCGGCGGATCAGCTTGTAACTTGGCTCATGTATGCATATGGGAGGGACGATGAACTGATTAGATTTTGAGGTCTCAAGGTCAAAGGTCAAAGGCCATAGAGGTCATTATATACATAAAAATGGTTTGTTCTTGTGATTACTTAGGAACCGTTTGGCGGATCAGCTTCTAACTTGGCCCATGTATTCATATGGGAGGGACGATGAACTGGTTAGATTTTGGGGTCTCAAGGTCAAAGGTCAAAGGTCATAGAGGTCATTATAGGCCTACCTATTTTAGAAATTTCAAGGGGACAGTGGTCTATTTGCTATAAAATAGGTGTATTTGATGATTGTAAGTCATCAATGGTAATTTTTTTATTTGAAAATGAAATGAAATAAATTTTTTGTCTCCTGTGCATTTTAACTGAAAAGATTTGTAATTTTGTTGGACCAATCCTTTTTAGAGTGTACATGTATGACATACATTTCCAATCTGGTGATGGCGGAGGCATAAATTCCGACCGCGCGCGAATATTCATCTAGTTTTTGTTTGTTGTCAGAGAATTATGAAGGAAAACTGGACCCCATGAAATGTGGAACCCCCCCCCCCCCCCCCCACTAAGCAACTTTTGAAACTTACCTTACGAATTTTTCCGCTCATTTCCTCGCTAGTTTTGCCCAAGACGCCAAGGTCCAGTTACGCCACTACTTCTTCCTCTGATGCCAACACTATTATCTTTCTCATGCTATAACACGATTACGTGTACATGTACCTTGATATAATTGTTATATAGTAACAGTGAACATGACGATACGACTTTTGAAATCCTCATATTGCATTATTTGTTTTTACAAAAATTTCCCCTTTCGCTATGACTGGAAGCATGTTTCTTGTTTATGTTTATGATTATGATTGTGCCTACAATTTTGTTGCGTGCTGACATCATTTTTTTTAACGTAATGGCCCCAGTGGCGTAACTGGAACTTGGCGCCAAGAGGGGCGAAACTTACGAGGAAATGGTGAGCGGAAACTACTTATAATTTAGGGATATTTTTTTTTCGCCAGCCCTCCAAAAGTCGCTCAGTGCGCGCGCGTGTGTGTGTGTATGAGGGTGTGTGTGTTGGGGGGGGGGGGTATTACATTTTACGGGGTCAAGCTTTCCTCCATAATTCTTTGACAAGCAATGCCCCCCTTGCCCCTCCTTCCCCCCCTTGCACCTTTTCCCCTTGCCCCTTTCCCCCTTGCCCCTCTTGCCCCTTTCCCCCTTGCCCCTTTCCCCCTTGCCCTTCCCCTTGCCCAATTCCTTCCTTGTCCCCTTGCCCCCTTGCCACCTTCCCCCCTTCCCCTTGGGTACACTAGTGAGTTGTCCTTCCGAAACACGTTTAAGTTAAATGCATGCTTGCAGGTGGCGGGCCGCTGCACTAACCCGTTGCGCTAACCCGTTGCGCTCGGGCTGTTGTGCCTCGGTGGTCTCGATGCGAATTGCATGAGTTGGTTGTTGCTAGGTCGAGCTTTATAACTGGCCCGGCCTGGCAACGCATACAATGTTTGCTTTTTGCACCCTGACATTTTTGTGTACGGCGGCTCATGGCGGGTGGGTGTGATGGTTCGTCACTCAAGTCTTTTACATAACAATAATTTGAACTTGAATGTGTTTGGGAATGGCGTGGCTTTACTAATGCTAATACATTTCATATGCATTTAAAGTCTTTTTGACACTCAACTTCAGGTGCACCTGGCAGGGCCTTGCATTATTTTTTCTTGAATGAAAATTTAAGTTAAGACAGTACCATATGAATATTTATGGTCTTATTCCTAATCTCTTCTCTTTTCATTCTTTCACTCTCTCTTCCCCTGTATTGTTTTCTCGTTCTCTCTCTCTCTCTCTTTAACTTCCTCCTCCTCAGCAATTCGCTCCTTTTCTTTCTCTTTCTTAACCTTCTCCCTGATCCTTTTCTCTATCTTTGTTGACATAAAAGTTTAATTATATATTAAACATTCTAAATGTAAAACACTGCAGTTAAAAACTTTTAGTCAGTGTATTTATGCATGCATGATTTTTTCTATTTAAAATTCAATGATTTAATGATCTGTTAATTCTTATTTGATCGTTTTATGTTTTATACGTTTGACTTTGTAAGTTGAACAATATCAGCTATCAAGCTGCATGTTCTTTTATTACAATAAACCAACACAATTACAATTACAATATTGCAGATGCAGAGCTTATTGGTTCAAATAACAGTATTTTGGCTATGGCAATTTATTTACGATATTGAAAAAAACAAATACAAAAATACAAGTACAAAGTAAGTACATTATTTACACAATTAAAGGTGATGCATGAATACTGTAGTCAGTGTTTGCGTACGTTGCAACATTTATTTCACAGATTTCTTGAAAGAGTATGAGGATTTTGAACTACGAATGTCAAGAGAAAGTGAGTTCCAAATGTCTGGACCGGAGTGTCTAATTGATTTCATTGCCATTGCGGTTCTAGGATACTGAAGTGATATTTATTTGATTTTCTTGTAGGGTAAGCATGGATATCTTTATTTAAACAGAGTAATGGTGGAAAATAGGAAGGCAGACAATCATTATACAAACGGAACATAACGCTTTTTGTAAAAAAATTGAAGTCAGTTACTTTGAGTGATTTTAACTTCACAAATAATGAATGATCACGATATGCAGCATTCGTGCATACACGAATCGCTTTCTTTTGTAACAGAAGTATCTTGTTAGTATTAACTTTGAGTCTGCCATATTGCAATAAGAAATTTAAAGAAGTATCAATGGATTGTATATCATCTGCATAGCATATTCAAAGGCACATAATGCTTTAAATTTAGTTTATACAATAAACGTAATATACGTACGTGATACTCTTTTTGAGATATAATTTTAAGTATTCACCATCTATAATTTTTTAATTTTCTTCAGGTTCAGAGACAGTTTGTTACTTTTAAACCATCGAGTTTTGATAGTTCAGTATTTATAATTCTTAGAAGGAACTGAAAATCGAAGTTGGAGCAAAAACGTTGGTATCATTTGCAAAAACTATATTGCAATAATGAAGTAGAATTTGAAATATTTACGTACAAGATAAATAACAGTGAACATAGGATCGATCCTTGTGGAACTCCACATGTTATAGGCGATAAAGATCTTCTCTAGACTCTCAGATTATTTGCTGGAACATAATTTATTTGATCCATTACAGTCGGCTTACCGCTCTCATCATAATGTCGAGACCCTACTCATTAATGTTTCCAGTTTTATATTACGAGAAATGGACTCTGGATCCGTCACGACCATGGTACTCTTAGATCTGTCTTCGGCCTTATACTCTTGCAAGTCTGGGTATCCAGGGTCAGGCTCTCGAATGGTTCCAATCATATTTGTCATGCCATTCACAGTTTGTCCTTTTGAATGATTTCGCATCCTCTGCTAGGCCGCTAGGCTGCGGGGTCCCCCAAGGCTCTGTTGGCGGGCCCACCTTATTTTCGATCTATTTAACCGGTCTTCGAAATACTTTTCGTCACTCTGTTCACTATCATTTATATGCAGATGACATACAACTTTTTGTTTCTTTTCCGCCGCATCAAATTCAAGCTTTCCAAACCTTGCGCAATTTACAAAATTGCATCTCTGCTGTTAAATCATAGTAAATGCGATTTCATGCTTTTCGGTTCTAAATCTCAACTGAGCAAATTAGATAATTATAGAATCCATTCTATTTCTGCAAATGACATTCCTTTGTCATACTCATGTCGCAATCTTGGAGTTATGCCTGATTCTCAAATGTCTATGTCGAAACAAGTTACTAGCATTTGCAATCAGTTCGCTATCAAATGCGCAATATTGGCTTCATCCGAAAATATCTCACTCGTTCTGCTACAGAGATACTTGTCCACTAGCTCATTTCCTCACGCCTTAATTTCGATAACGGCCTACTCTACAACTTAAGGGCAACCTAAAATCCCATTTGTTCAACCTTGCGTTTTGAAGACAGCTATTTTTCTTATTTATGCTCTTGTTATGACTGTATAATTGTATCCTTTCAAACTTTGTATGGAGGTGTATATTGGTAAAATCTGGAAACCGATATTTTCTGGTGATGCTGCCCCCAGTGTTCCGTCTTTTATAGGGTAAAAGGCCATATTTTTGGGGATAGTTTGTGTACGCACTTGCGGTCACATTTCTCGACGGATTTCTTTCAAACTTTGTATGGAGGTGTATCTTGGTAAAATCTTGAAACCTATAGACATTGGTGATGCTGCCCTCAGTCTTCCGTCTTTTATAGGGTCAAAGGTCATATTTTGATAGATGTCTTGTGTACACTCTTGTGTGCGCTCTGGCGGTCACATTACTCAACGGATTTCGTTAAAATTTTGCATGCAGGTGTCTCTTGGTGTAATCTAAAAACCTATAGTTTTTGGTGATGCTGCCACCAGTGCCCCATCCTTTATACGGCCAAAGGTCATTATTTTTGTCCATTTCTTGCACTCTTACTTCTGCATTTCTTGACAGATTTCGTTCAAATTTTGCATGAAGGTGTCTCTTGGTGTAATCTAAAAACCTCTAGTTTTTGGTGATGGTGCCACCAGTGCCCCGTCTTTTATAGAGTAAAAGGTCATACTTCAGGGCATGGCGTGAGTGCACTCTGCAGGCCATATTTCTGGATGGATTTCTTTCAAATTTTGTATAGGGATGTATCTTGGTATAATCTACAAAGCTTTACTCTTTGGTGATGCTGGCCTCAGTGTCCCATCCTTTATACGACCAAAGGTCATTTGTCCATTTCTTGCACTCTTACTTCTGCATTTCTTGACAGATTTCGTTCAAATTTTGCATGAAGCTGTCTCTTGGTGTAATCTAAAAACCTCTAGTTTTTGGTGATGGTGCCACCAGTGCCCCGTCTTTTATAGAGTAAAAGGTCATACTTCAGGGCATGGCGTGAGTGCACTCTGCAGGCCATATTTCTGGATGGATTTCTTTCAAATTTTGTATAGGGATGTATCTTGGTATAATCTACATAGCTTTACTCTTTGGTGATGCTGCCCTCATTGTTCCGTCCTTTATAGGGTCAAAGGTCATTTGTCCATTTCTTGCACTCTTCTGCATTTCTTGAGGTCTCTCTAAGAAAGCGCTGGAAAAATGGAAACAGGGCGATAGTTTGAGACTAAGGAAGCGTGATCTTTTTTATATACTGGAACTAACTTCGCAATTTGAAATGGAACCTGAGAGAGAGAGAGAGATAAAAGACATTCTTCCCTTTTTGCCCGCCTAAATATCTTCTTTTATTTCACAGTTTTGTTCTGAAATAATTGAATGATAATCGGAGGTCGATTAGACAAGGAGGTAACTAAAATCATCAGTATAATGCATTTTCTAGCCTCTCAAGTGCATGAACAAACGAAATTTATATAAGAAATCTGTTAACTTTCACCCAATAGTAATTTTATATGTAATGTAATAAAACGAATTTCCAATACTACCTACTCTTTCTGGTAAGTTAAAATTGAATCTGCTATTTCGTGTATTATAATTATGTAAGTCAGTAACAAGATTGAAGTTGGATCGAATATAATGATTTGACCTAGTATGATATATTTTATGCACGTGATGCAATGCGAGTTGTTTTGATCGTTGGTTGAAAACCAGCTTTAGAAAGTTTGCTATAGCCAACATGAGTTCTTGGACCAGAACAGTTGATGAATCTCACTATTTGTTCTGTATAATAATTTGATAATTTAATAATTTAATAATTTAATAATTTCATTTTCTATAATACTAGTAATTTAATATTTTGATATATTTCCCCACACAAAAACTGCTATAGGGTAAATTTCAACAATACTTAACAAATTTGATTATTTTGTACATACACTTCAGAGGCTTAAAACAGGGGAAATTACATCATATTAATTATTTTGATTATTATCTCTTTGTCTAGACGACCTTATACTCTTTTTTTAATTTCAATTTAGAACAAAAATATCAAATAACATAAAAACAAAATTGAGGCACTTTCCCGTGGGGGAAAACTTCCAAATTCCCTTTAGCCATTGAAGTCCGCATCAATTAGGGTGAAATAGCGTATAGTCTCATGTTCTGCTGTTGGACTGATCGTTTGCTCCTACATCCCTCTCATAACCCCAGCAAGGATTTACGAGGCAAGCCTGGTAACCCCTTGACCCCAGCGAGTTTTTGACCACTGCCACATAACATGACTCAATTTCCCAGTAAAGATCGAGAAAATGTATCATCCCTCCATATTCCTCTTATCTCTTGTTTACTCCATTATATTTTCACTTTAAAAAAAAATATGCTGTCACCATGCAGGCACTGCCATAATGATTGTTTAATTTAATTTTCCATACATTGCATGAATTATGTACCTTTTGCCAAGGACCAGTGTTTCCAGAACTTTTGTTTTTTTTGCTGGTCTCTTTTTTTCATTCTCATTTCCATTCAATTTCTTCAATAGTCTTTACTGTTCTTGTATTGTTTTTGTTTTACTTAAACGGGAACTCCGGTCCAAAAATTACTTGGTTTTAATTGAAGCAAACAAATCAGACCCACAGGTCAAAAAAGTTTGAGTAAAATCGAACTACTAATAAGAAAGTTATGAATTTTTTAGAACAATAAAAACTTAGCAGAAACAACGAAAATCACTAGACGTAGTGGCAACTCAGTCATGAGTATGTGACGTCATTGGCTCACAACTCACAAATTATTTTGTGTATATTAATAATTCAAATTTTAAAAAGATTGTCCAAGAATATGATTTTCGAATAATTAAAAGATCTGTCCCATTTTACTGTTGGACTAATGATATTATTACATGCTGTTCATATTGAATTATCGAAGCCATTGTTTTGAGACATATTTTTTTCCACGAAACTTTTGTGACGCCATGTATTATTTCAATTGCGCTTTTCATTTTTTTTTAAATACAAATTTTAATAGCACAAATCAATCCACATTTTCCTTTGTTGCGTAATTTATTAGCGCTCAATTTACGCGTCCAGCTTCTTTTCTTTAATTTTATCATTGGTACTCATGCGTCTTTTTAATTTTTGCATCTTATTGTTTGAAATTACGCACCAACTTTTCCTTCCTTTGTGGCGTCACAGCCTAGCGCTTACATCATGCGTCGACCTTACTTTTATTATTTTTATTATTTGTATCTTGGCAACTTATGCGTCTTCTTAATTTTTTGCATCAGATTGTTTATTTTCAGTCTTACTTTGACAAAGGTCTTTGACCGAAACGTCAGTCCAAATTATTGGCTCCTGCGGTGTTTCTATTTGACTCCTGAGTATTTACTCTTTCTTCGATATCTATTGTTTACACACCTGTTACACCTGGCAGGGGGCGGGTGTTTTATGATGTCGATACTCTGTACTGTATTGTAGAAAATAAAACACAAGGAGTTTAATTGGGTGTACACTACCTGCTGTCTCCGTGGAATCACAATAATGATCCATCTTTTGTTATTTTGAATGTCACACAAAGCAAATCTTCAACATTATATCAAACATAATAACACGATATCAAACATAATAACACGATGAGAATGAAATATATAAAAAAAACATTAACATATGATTATATGAACAAAACAAACTATAATGCAATACTGAAACTTTTCCAAAGTATCAACCCTGATGTCATAAAACTTAGTCAAAACTGTAAACTAGAGCTTATGATTGATAACTATCTTTACTTATCAAGATTATAATTGAATATTCTCACTAAAACTATAGAATATGAACTAAATTTTAACTACGAAACCAAAGCAACTAAATAACTTAACAACCCGGAACAAAACAATAATAATGTAAATGTAATGCGAAATGAAATGAATATGGAAATGAAGGTGAAAATAGAATGGTTATGACGATGAAATGAGACAAATGAAAACTATCATAAACAAATAAATAAATTAACAAAACACTTCTCAGTAACTTAACCGGTAACGTGTATAATTAAATTAAACCAACCGAATTATTGCATCTCTTTTGGTTTAATTCTCGATAAATTATCAAATGCAAAAGCCAAATAATCTTTTAATACTGAAACAATTAATGTGAAACTCAATCTAGAATATAGCTAAAATAAAGTGCATTAATTTAACAATTTAAGATATTATTGCCGAACGAATTTGCGAATAAAAGTCAATAAAGCCATTTTCGGAAACTGCATCATCATGTAATAAAATTAATTCCTGGTTTATAAAATCTTATCAGCCTAAACTAAAGAACCAAGCATCTTTCCAAAAATTATCCAAAAATATTCTGGTTCAGTATTTTTGCCGAAAATAACAAACCATGTAATCCAACAGTTTAATTGAAGTAAGTTAAAATAATTTAGTGTCAATACTAATTCGGGATTTAAAATGAGAAAATCAAATAAACCTGCAAAACACCATTATTAATTTAAAATGCTTAACCGGTTAAACTGTATCAAACTCACAAAACCTAAAACTCATGATAATGAAATGTAAATAATGAATTATTCAGTGTTTTTCCAAAATAACGAAAGCTATCTTCGGCAAAATGATCAACATTACCAACATAAACAAAGTTAAACATACTATGAAAATCATATAAACAATTCAATTTTAGAGAATAGAAAATGATTTGCTGCATACCTGTATTGTAGAAAATAAAACACAAGGAGTTTAATTGGGTGTACACTACTTGCTGTCTCTCGTGGAATCTCAATAATGATGCCAATTTTAGCTTTCCTAGCTTTATACACAAGCCAAACCAACTCTGTGTTTTCTCTGGCTGCTGATGATACAAATGTTTTCTGTTCACACTCTGACTTACACCGTTTAATTATTATTTTGAATAATGAATTACCGAAGTTATCTACATGGTTTAAAAGTAATATCTTGTCTCTCAATTTAAAGAAAACCAACTTTATTTATTTCAGAGGTAAAAGAAAAGTTGACTTGCAAAATCATGATTTACATTTATATATTGATGGTAATCTTCTTGAAAACAAAATAATGACTAAATTTCTTGGTGTGTATATTAATGAACATTTAAAATGGAATGACTATGTAAAACACATAATTTTACCTATCTCTCGTAATGTTGGTCTGTTAAATAAGCTAAAATATTTTTTACCTACTTCTGTACTATTTACGCTGTATAATACGCTTGTCTTGCCATACATATCATAATTATTGTAATATTATCTGGGCAACTCATAAATGTTATACAAATCCCATATTAATTCTCCAGAAAAAAAGCCATCAGGGCGTGTAGTGGGGCAAGTTTTTGCTCTCACACTGACCCTCTGTTTTTTGGTCTTAAGTCCCTCAAGGTCAATGATATTAATTTCCTGCAAAAAGCTCTATTCATGTTTAAGTATAACTCCAACCTTTTACCCCCAGTATTTGTAACATTATTTCAATCGAACACACAATTCACGCATATCCCACCAGACAATCAAAAAATGTGCATTTATTTAACCCCAGGACTGCTCTTGCACATAATTCTATTAGGCACTCTGACCCTGATGTATATGGAATTCCCTTCCTCCCGAAATAAAAAAACATGACTTTATTGTACTCTTTCAAGCGAGCAGCAAAAAAATCACCTAATTAAGCAATATTCCCCACAATAATGATTTTGTAGTACACCCATAATACCTTGTATAATTATGTAAATAGGACCCATGACTTGGCACATTTTCACCTCTTTGGGAGGCAGATAATTATACACTAAAGGAAAAAAGAAACTTATAAAAGTTCAAGAGATCACCAAATTAAATTCTCTGCATGGAAATGTACCAAATTTGGATATAATGTTGATTCAATGCATGGCTTTAAATGACAGTCAATAACAAAAAGTTTTCTTCAATGCCACAAAAGAAATGTGCACTGAAGCAAAGGACTCTCTAATCCCCAAGTCACAAAGACAAACTGCAGCCTTGTACACCATATGCATGTCAATGAATGAAACAAAAGAATTTCAAAAGGGATTTGCACCCCTCGAGCAAGAGGATATTGATGTTCTGCCATGGTTCGCCCGTTCACCAGACCTTTCCCCAATTGAACATCTCTGGGAAGAGCTTGGTCGACGTGTGTCAAGGCGTGACAATCAACCCATCAATAGGGAGACGCTCATTGCAGCACTGCAAGAGGAATGGAACAATGTTCCCCAGGCTACCATCGCGAATCTGATCGGAAGCATGCGAAGACGGTGTACAGCTTGCCAGCAAGCTAGAGGTGGACATACTGGCTATTAATCTGTTTGGATATGAACTTGCAAATCCTTTTGAAATTCTTTTGTTTCATTCATTGACATGCATATGGTGTACAAGGCTGCAGTTTGTCTTTGTGACTTGGGGATTAGAGAGTCCTTTGCTTCAGTGCACATTTCTTTTGTGGCATTGAAGAAAACTTTTTGTTATTGACTGTCATTTAAAGCCATGCATTGAATCAACATTATATCCAAATTTGGTACATTTCCATGCAGAGAATTTAATTTGGTGATCTCTTGAACTTTTATAAGTTTCTTTTTTCCTTTAGTGTAGTTTACAAAACGAGTTTACCACTTGCTATTATGTTAATATCATGTCTGCCTCTCAAACCGGATGATTAACTCTCTATTGTTAATAGAGTTGTTATTTAAAATATTTGGAAAGGTACAATTGCCTCACTTTATCCTCCTCTCTTCATCCCTATTTTTCTCTGTGTCCTCTTCTCTTTCTCTCTCTCATTATTTTATCATATTTTATCTCAAAGGGCTTTCATGCTGTCAAGCCTCGGCTTATGAAAACCCTCTTGTTTGATTTCTCTGTATAACGTATGCATTCCATTGTTTGATGAATTGAGAAATCAAGCAGAAATAAATAAATCAAATCAAATCAAATATCCATATTTACCAATGCCAGAAAATAACATTAATATGTATTTTTTGTCAATTTTTTGTAATGCACGAAGACATATAAATTTGGGGCATTACACAGAATGCAGAACTTTCATTTCTGCTTCGGACTTGCAAAGTTATAGACAAAATAGGAATGAAAAGTCCGTATACGATGGAAAGATTCGAATTTTCGGCCATAGGCCTTCATCAGGAAATGATGAAATTTATTAGATAGGTGCACAAAAGAGCGTGAAGCGCAAAAAAACAACGCAAAAGGTCCATGGATACCAGCGCAACCATGGTAGAGATCAGGAAGGAGAGGAGAGAGAGAGAGAGGGAAAGTTAGAGGCGTAATAAAACGCGCTGGCCTTCCGACCACGTTTTGAAGGTTCATGAGGTGAATGTCCCGGCTCAAAATGTTATATACCTTAATCATATATTTGAAAGCATGTGTTCGCCCCTCCGTGACTTGTTTGCTTATACTTAGGCTTGCTTACAACAGAATTGATTTTCATTCAATTCCATGAACAGTTTGCTTAACCGTTGCTTAGATCAGCTGATTTCCCGAAAAATATGTTGCCTCACTTGTTTACCCAGTCACGTGCATACAAATAACGTAACCTTAAATATCATCTGTTTAAATTTGCAACCGGGATGTAATACGCAGACTGCTGAATTAAAAAAACAACAACCCACTGCTGTAGTAGTGAATTCAAAGAAAAATGATGTAATATCGTGCAGGTTATTCCCTCCCTTATGTGTTAAAATGTTGACAGCTAAAGTGATCATACCTACAGAGAATCTATTTATACGGACAGGGGTTACTTAGGTTTGCTAAAGCAGTAAACTTGGTAGGCATGGATGTGTATGTGTATGAAGAAACAGGCTTGACGAGATCCGGGCGCCATAGGTGAACACGTAAGACATGTCTCTTTTCCTTAATAATACTTGTCATAATCCATCTTTATATTAAACTCAGCTGCTTTAGGTTAACACGTAGAACATATTGGCCCCGTGAGCTATAGAGGGGCCTATAATTATATACGATGCAGTATTCAAGAAGTATAAGAACTTAGTGCTATATTGAATGTACATAATTACGGTCGTTGCACACGAGGGGTCATTTCCATTGCGTTTTACCTGCGCTAATGTAACTTCTGTGATATGATATCGGCACTGCGCTACTAGTTAGGTACACAGACGGCTCCACATGGGAAACTGTGTTCACTTTAAAAAAAAAAATGGATTCCTATGTAAAATTTATTGCTGAAAACGATGGCATCGTCTGTTTTTTTATTTTAAAAAAGTTTCCAAAGCACCCAAATGTTATGTATTAGTGGCCCGCCATCGTTTTTATGTATTTCAGAGCCAACCTAGAAACGTTCGTTTGGTGTTGAAAACCCAATAAACCTTAAAATATTATGGTAATGTTAAGACCCACCAAAGACCACGGGGACCCGGCATTTGTTCCAAAAGGGCTTAAATGATCAGCTACCCACTAGAAAAGAGTGCTTATAATTAGATGCTTTTCTCGAGGTGATAGAAGCTCAGTAAGTGGCTACTTTAATATAAAAGTACAATGATACATTGTGGGTATGAATATGGTGGCCAAATACATGCATGTGTCAGGTGCCCAAATTCTGATTTTAGAGGGCCAAAATAATGTAACATAGTGATTATAGAGCATTAAACTATAAATGCATTACATATTTTCTTTCTAAAGGTATTTGAAAATGTGTTCTACAAATATATAATATTTATCAAATCAATCAAGATTACATCATTTTTTAATTTTTGGGGCATCTCTTCATTATACGCGGCCCAACTGAAAATTCATTAAAAATCATATATTTCACTGACTAACATATCAATACATATGCATGATGTGCCGAACTTATTGGTGATAGTCATGCATAATACACGGCGGCACCTACAGTTTCCATTAAAAAGGTTTCGCCCATGTTTTTTGTAAATAAGGGCCCTTCAAAGTGACCATAGTCTTGATCAAGTATTGCAGTGAGTTTAACAAGTATTTACATAGTACCATAGTTCGAAATTCCAGCATTCCAGGAGAATAATCTGAGTGCTAAAATAAAAGTTTGAAAAAACCTTCCCGGTGAATAGGACAGGATTTGTTAAACTGTCCAATACGTAGCTTTTTGTGTCCTCCCATAAAGAAAAAGGGCAAAGAATTTATGTTAATTCAAAGTTGTTAGCTTTCCATTTACACCCTTGTAGCCAGGATATTTTGGGGAGGAGGGGCGGTTGGATTGCGCACGCATGTCCGTGCGCCCCTGCACTCTAAAAACTCAAATGTTAAATCTACATTTAAAAGGTTGGAGGAGTGACAACATTTTTAAAATGGTAAATTAACACTTTTAGCATGCTGGATCTAATAGTTTAAAGGTTGGATGCAGCATGCTAAAAGTGTTCATTTACCATTTTGAAAATGTTGTCACTCCTCCAACCTTTTAAATGTAGATTAAACATTTGAGTTTTTAGAGTGTGGGGGAAGGTGCGGGACCGGGGTGGTTCCTTCTCCCGGGGTGGTTCCTTCTCCCGAGCGGAGCGCGGAAGCTTTGGCATCTGTTTAAATCGAGAGTGAAAATTTCCACTTGTCGATAAATATTTTTGCTGTTTTGATGCCCCGTTCGATTTAGGTTTGGTATATATGATAAGTACTGCTGGAACTCGGTCATAAGAAATGTTTTCACACTCATACGAATAAGAATGGGTAAATAACAAAACTTACATCTAGAAAAATGTATACGAGCTATACAAGAATTATAGTGCAAGTAAGCAATTTTAAAAGTTTAAAAAAACTGATGTGGTAGAAAGCTAGTTGCGTTATCATTTTCTACAATTTTATTACATTCTATTCAGTGAAAACAGATATTACTCTCACTTTAAAAAAAACAAAACAAAAAAACTTTTAGGTAAGTTCATAGGATGACAATTCATTTCACAAAACATAGTTTAATTCAACATAAACAAATTCTCGGTTCTAATGGTAGTCTGAGGGGGCGGCAGATTTATGTAGGCCACCCGTAATCTCAGAAAATCTCTGCATCAACGGCATCACATTGTTGATTCTTGTCCGTAGTCAAAGAGTGGCTTTTCATTAGCATTAGGGAATTGATTTTATCCTTCCTTTATTCTTCTCCCTCGTGACTTTATTCTTCTCCCTTTCTCCCTTCTTGCTTTACTTTTTTCTTTTCAATCTTTTTTTTTTCTTCTTTTCTTTTTGCGTTTTATATGAGATCTTAGCATTTTCATCAGCTTGTTTATCGAGGCCTTTGTCTATGAGGGGATCTGAAATCAACAACTCCGGTTCATTTTTCCGGATTGAGGTGTCATATGAAAGGGCAGAAAATGAACTTTCGAGTAATGCGATTATATCTTTTAATTCGGATATCGTTGGGCAAACGACTTTTTTAGTAGACCTGTTTCATATTGTCTTTATTCACGCATGCGTGAAGTATGTATCATAATTATGAGTGGCATCAAATGAAAGCAGAGGATCCTAGCTTTACAAATATGTGTCATTTATTAATCATAATTGTGATTAAGATATGATTAAACATCGTTAAATCTTGGTTTCGTTTTTTTTTCTGAGACGCACTGTATTGTATTGTCTAAGAAAATTGTAGCCGAAAAATCTATTGCAATATAATTGTGACGCGTGGAATAACATTTACACAATTGGTCTCATTATACCTGGCATATAATGTAAACTCCTATCGGAAATATTTTGCAGCCGTCAGACCGTAAGTATATGAGGGCCTACTCGGGAAATGTGTTGGTGGTTATCATTATTGTCTCCTCCTAGTAAAACAGAACTGCAGTACCTTATATATCCCTGAAACAAATGCTAAAGGTATTGACATGCATCTCTTACTCTATGTACCATGCTGTAATGTAGGGTTTAAAAAAGAGCTCACACTCAATATAGGATTTTCTCACGTACTCCCCATATACATGTATATGTTTTAATTATTATGATTGATTTACGACGATGGAGCTCGTGGTAGTAGAGGGATAATGAAAAATGTAGATTTGTATAAGAAGTTGGAATGTATAGTAGAATTAGGATGGTAATAGATGAGTATACATGTAGTAGAGGTATTTGCACCATAATCTTGTTTAAAGAGGAGGTTTAGTTCTGATACAGGTGCAAAATAATTTGTGAGCTTTCTCGTTCTTTTTATGTCAACTTGGAGTTTTCAGATGTGTCGCGTGACCGCCGTCCTAGATCCTCCCAGCGACAATGGACTGCTTTGTGTTGACTGCATACAAAGTAGGGGGAAGCATGTTTGACGCGTTCTCGATCTGACTAGTGGACGAGGGAGAAGCCAGTGGACGGGTGAGACGTTCTTGCACAAAGTGCGGTATGCAGCTAACACAAAGCAGTCCATTGTAGTTGGGAGGATCTAGGACGGCGTTCACGTCGACACATTCGAAAACTCATAGTAGAAACCTCCCCTGAAAAGGATTATGCCTGCTCTTCAAATACCCTCATACTTGCTTGTAGTTTTGTGAATGCAGTGCATGTGCTTTCCAGCACGATTGACTCATTTTATTATCCTTTTGATGATTCCAAAACCTCACATTATACACAAATTTTTGTATTTTCTACATCATCAAACTTATCCAGTTGCTTCGAGGCCGCTGCTTTCACAGTGTAATTGCATGACCAGGGGTCTTCTTTCATAAACAGTTGGGTTTTAATAAACGCAAGTCAAACAATTAAACGCAACTTGATTTTCAACCAATGAGGATCGCATATTTAGTCTTTGCATTTAACTTTTTTATGCAAAAGGGCCCAACTCAACCTTATCCTTAAAGGGATTGTCATATTAACGATAGTGATAATTATAACGATTACGATAAAAAGAAAAGAAGAAGATATAAAAAGGTATAGAATGTGTATGGTGGTCACCGATTAATGCTAATGAGCTTTCAGCATTGATTTTCTCGGATCCAATACCTTTTCTACGTAGATCTATTTCGTTATCGTTTTCATATCGTTGACATGTGACCAGCTCTTGAGGTCCAAATGGGGAACATAACTATCTAGTCTCGAAAAGTTATCATCTTCATATTTGCATGTTTTCTCTATTATCTTAGGTTCTTCCGACGCATGATGTCTTATTATGGCGGCCTTAGCAAGAAAAGGCTCTTTTGTTTCCTCATCGTTCTGGCTTCTTCAGTAATGTGCTACGTCATAGTGACGTCACCGACTGTCCCTGGTTGGTCGTCTGTATACGAGCGGCATGCGTACAACACACAGGGACGCTGCCTGCATATGAGAGAATGGCTTCAAAATCTAACCAACTGGTGCGTAACTAGTAATAAAATGACAGGGGGTAGTGAAAAAAGGATATAATGAGACGATAGAGAGATAGAGAGGGAGGGAGAGAGCGAGAGAGAGAGAGAGGGGGGGGGGGGGGGGGGGGGGGGAGAAGGCCTGGGGGGATTGGGTTAGGACCAAAAAAGACAATTTTATAACCAAAATCCCCATAATGATACTTAGAATGTTGTATCATTACCGTGGAAAGATGAGTTAGTTTTGTAGGAAACGTGCACCAATGAAATGGCGAGTTTACCACGTAAGACGTCCCAAACAACGTCTGAATTGCCAAAGGGATTACTGTATCCGATTTTTCTCAAGCATTCACTGATTTGAGTCCCTGTATTTCCTGTTTCTATACTCACACCTACTTATTACTTGCCCCTTTAACTATCCCGTTTTACCCTGTATTATCATTATTTTCTCTTTTTGTTAATGCATAGCTCATGCTCTAAGGACGTAGATGACGTGCTATATGACACCGATGACTATGATGCTAAAGACATGGGACAGAACTCCACATTGCACAATTTGACGACATGGACAAACTCAAATGGGAGCCACCTCCTCCTTCCGAAAAAAGGAAAAACCATGTAAGTATACAGTGTGAGTCAACAAAAATGATACCAAGATTCAAACCTACATATCGCCGTAATCAGTACATAATAAAATTTATTCAAAGGTGCTCACATTGTAGCCTATCAAGTTTTCTTTAATTTGACACCTTGATCAATAAAATCTGCCCAGAGACAGATGAGCAGTAGCATTTCTCCTGATTAATGTCAAATATTCCTCTGTCCTAGTTTTGAATGAAATGGATTGTCAACACAAGGTTTGGTTGAAAGGTCTCCATTCCAATTGAATGCATTTACGTATGGACTTGCATGAAGCTGTTATTACTACCGCGGTTTCATGCAACGGTGCCAAGGATAAAGGTGATGGGCATGTTATGGATAGATGGATTTAGTAGAGATACTAAAACACCGACCTGGAGGTTGAAGTGACGTATATAATATTGTGTAAACTGTGAAGTAAAGTAATGCCCTAGGGCTAGCTAGTCGCACAACCAGACCAACTCCAAACCGACTCCAAACCGACATAATCTTGTCCATTTCAGGGTAATGCCATTCTTTGCTCGATCAGACGTCGATCCGCTGTCTCTCTTGTCGGTGTGACTGGACTATTGATTCATCCCATAGTATACCGGCCATTGTCTTAATGCATTCAAAATAAACGCAAGCCATTTGTCAACAAGAAGTATCATAAACATCAACTTTCCACTACTTCGAAAATAGCGAATTGCCGCTATTGTCCGAGTAATGCCGACAGGGGGCGCATAAAGACCACGCATTGCAGCAATGGGAAGAATCCCTCTCAATCATAATATATAAATATACATCATTCACCCAAAAATGCTTTGCTGGCATTGTTATGGCCAGGCCTCCCCTTGAACTTGTTGAATCTTAAAATTACTTTTTGATTTATTCATCCGCCAATCGATGGAAATATTAACTCTTTCAGTGCCGATGTCAAGTATATGTGACGGATAGACTTGTCATTTTCATTCACCAATTTCTCTACCACAGGTATGGTATATGGGGGTCTATGTATACCAAAATTATGAGCATAAATCAAGCATTTAAAATTATGATTATCATTATATGATCCAATAGAAATTATCAGAGAAACTTGCAGATTTTTTAAAAGATATTACGTTATTTCAACATTAAAGAATTATAGTAAACAAATGAGAAAAAAAAATAATGGACAAAAAAATAAACTCAAATGTATTTTTCAATAATTCTTATGCATAAAGGTAAGGTAAGGTAATAATGTTTGGTATCATAAGAAATGGTATTTCCTACAAGGTATATGCACAACATTTTGTGAAATAATAGATGGTTAATGAAGTGCAGACATTTGAAAAGTAAGCATTGATCACATTTTGGTAAAATTTGAAGAGAGCTAAAGCCCTTGGCACAGTATGAGTAAAGATGGCATTTTCTTAAACGGGAATAAAAGGCAACAAACATTAGCCTATAATCATGTAGATAATTGTCAGCCTATTACAAATATCTTGAAATTACTCCTATTTGATTATTTTTTTTACAAAGTAATGTCATAGCAGTTCTATTTGTGAGATACCCACTGACCTATACACTAATGACACTCATGATCAGCTGTGGAATGCATGACACTGGATTTTCTCACAATAAACCATTTTTGTAGTCATGTACATTCAAATGAAGATACTTTTATCCTGTCATATAACCTATTTGTGTCAAGATATTTGGTTCAGCTCTTTCTTTTGAAACAGGATTTGGCATGCACTTGTAAGTTGCTTGGTCTTACAAAGGTTTGTCAATTCTTCAAAGAAATGACAAAGACCTACAACTGCTCTTAGATATCACCAGTGCGAGACAATGGGGGTACCAACATGGCTGCCATTTTGCATGGGTGGCTTTAGTTGTACAATAGCTATTCATTGTGCAACATCTTATCCATTGTGTACAGGTAAATGGAGATGTACCGCAACGACATCACAGTTTTTCAAAATGGCAGCACCCATGGGATAATATCTAGCAAGAAATCTGCAAACTTTAGAGAGACTGTTCTCCTTACTGAATAATCAAATCAGAGTATTTTCAAGATATTTTGAATAGGCTGACAATTTTCCACATGATTATCGCCTAATGTATGTTGAGTTTCATTCTCCTTTAAAGGACATTGTTTCGTGCGTCTGTTTCACATATCGGTATTAATATATTTAATCATGCTATCATGTTATGAAATGCAATTCAATGCAATCTGCATATCTCCTAAGGGATGAATTTAATAGTCCAACACCAGGTAAAAATGTGTAGATATGAATGATTGCAAACATGGCCCAATAGTTGCACAAATACTAGCAGCATGATACTATTATTATTAAGTATTTGGCGTCACCTGTGCCTGGGAGGGGGAAAAGAACTGAATCACTGTAACCCTTATAGGTCACTCCTCCCGATGTAACTGATTTTGATGTGCAGGTGTACCACTACACCGGGGTTTCCCCTACTCTTATTCAAATAGTAAAGTGGGTTCTTAACGTGCAAAGGTGGTGACTGTCCTCTACACGGGATCTCCAGTTAACGTCCTATCCGAGGGACGGAATGTTTTCCACTGTAACATAGCCTGCGTCTATGAAACAAGGGAGGGGCACGTTAACACACAACGCAGGCTTCAGTCATCCACCCGGGGTGGATTCGAACCCACGATCTTTGGTTAGACAGGCAGACGCTTTACCGAATGAGCCAACTCGCCTCCTACCGTTCAACCATCTTTCTCTGTTAAAATGTAGAATGAACAGTTCTTTGACGGGTCATTTGTGGAACTTTAAAGACATCGGTGATCAACAGCTTTATCTTTATGAGAAATTACTCAAGAAATGGAGCGCAAACCTGACTAAGGCAGACATCTTGAGGTAAGTTTGATTCTGGTTATTAGAACTTTGATGTATTCCATACGTCCCTTAGGTCAATTGAAATGCATTCGGATTAAAACAAACAAAACTTATGTCATGTAAATTTTACTAATATACGTTTCTCTGGTTTTTTGCTGCTTTCCCTAAGAATAGATATACATGTAAATGTTGGATATCCTTAAAAGCATGTCTTAATTATGCGCCGCGTTGCAGAAAGGTGACAAGAATAATCAAATCCGTACAATGCCTTTCTTAAAGGGGAAGTCCCTACCAAGGATTGCTTGGTTTTAATAGAAGCAGAAAAATCAGACAAACAGAAAAATAAAAAAAGTTTGAGGAAAATCGGACAATTATTAAGAAAGCTATAATTTTTTTTAATGACATGAAAAATTAGGGAAAACAGTGAAAATCAGTGAACAAATTAGCAACTTGGTCATGAGTTTATGGCCTCATTCCCTCACAACTCACCATTTAATTTGAAATATGAATTATACAAATTCTCATTTTTCCCACAAAGAATATGATTTACACATAACTTAAACCAAGTTATAATTTTTGTAATATGTTTTTGCATGTATACATCTTCACAAAATATTTCATGACCTCAAAAATACTGAGATTGTTTTCAAAATATTACATATTCATAATCACTCAATTTTCACGATCTTTGAAACAAATTATTTACTCTGTATTAGTGTACAAAAGCATATTACTAGAAATATGATTTGGACTTCCCATTTAAACTCAAGTAAGCATTTAATGGAATACAGAAAATATAAATTAGAAGCTCTTGCTCACAAGAGCATCATTTTGTTTTCGTCAATTAATGTCACCTCAAACCATTTGGGAACATAACTGTCGCTATGCCGGAAGATATTGTAATGCGTTGCCTAAAAAGAAAGTTTGAGGCGTGGTTTTGGTGTGAGAAATAAAATTACGTGAGCAAGTACAGTCCTGTGCACGTTAGTTATTTGGCAAGTCGATTAACATTGCAAGGGTGGATTGGTATACAAATAATGAATGTTTATGAGTGCAATGGATCGAATTTCATCTTTCACCGAATGAAATATTCTGTCCATTGCACGAATGAAAAAAACATTCATTATTTGTTTTATATGACACCTAAAAATAGCTATCTTTGATATTTTATGAATTAAGAAACAAGATTAGAGTGAAGGGGCTTACATTTTGTTGTGCGGTCCGTCAATGTACTTGATAGTCGCATGCGCGTGCGCGCTGCAAAGGCAAGTCGTTTTTGCGTATGTAGACGTGTTGGTGGTCGCGCGAGTGCAATGGACAATTTCGTATGGATCCAAAATTGCACGGTGAATGGGTCAAATTTGCACGATTGATGACGTAATTGTTAAATGGGACAAATGATCAACATCAACCAATCAAATGGCAAGGATCTAATTAGGTGTCATATAATATATGCTATATTAAAAACCAGTTAGCTTCCGATGTCACAGAGTTGTATAGAGCTATTGATACCTCATATATTGATGTACGTGTGTAACTAAGTATAGCCTTGAGAAGCCGTGTGGGAGGACGTTTTGCCAATCGCGTGTTTCTGCTATTTATAAGTATGAAGATTAAAAAAAAAAAAACAACAAAAACGGTTTTCTTATTTAATCTGTAATATTAATAAAAGCAAATCATTGAGCGTCATGAAAGGGAGCAATGCAAATATGGAATCCTTTACGGCAGTCTACCTTTATGGGGGGGGGGGGGGGGGGGGGAGGGGTTAGCAAGTTCAAATGCAAAAGATGATGTCCATATGAATAATACACATCTCTTCGTGTCTCCCTGTTGAGCATGAACCCGGATATACTCATTTTATTCTCATAGCAACAGCACATGAAACATAAATAACATGGTCAAAATACCCGAGAGTGAATATTATTGATTTTTTTTTAAATCAGAGAACATTCATGGTGCATGCTCCATTGATTGTCTTCTGAAGGGAATATTGATTTCCTAGGTGATTGTGCCCCCCCCCCCCCCACATACACACTTTTCGCGCAAGTTCCTATTCAGCTGACGAATTTTCTCAATTTCTACTGTCCATGATGAACGTTTAGGCCAAACAAAATAAATTCTTGGTTTCTCCTCTCCCCTTCCTCCCTTTTTCTTCTGTTCCGCCTTGCTTTTTATAATCATTGTTCTGTAATGAAATGAATAAGAATATGAGGACATCTACACTATGAGGTAATACCAATCATTCATATAATTTATTTTCACCTTGTTTTCCTTGTTTTGAGCCTTTGTAGTGCATGTACAAATGGAGTTAAAGAAAGAAAATATATGTTGAAATTGACCTCCTAGCATTTTTATGTACACGTAAAATATAAAAAATATAATGGAACCCCCTCTTTCTACTTTTTGAAAAATCCGTACGAGAAACTAGGAATCTATACTTCGCCTTAATATAAATATATCCACATTTGAACGCTGCATGGCGACATAGAAAACATTTTGAAAAGGTATATTATGCAAATTTTGGGCTTTCAAGTGCAATATGGTGATAACCGAACTAAACTGAAATTATCCATAGGCAACACAAGGAAACAGTTTTGCCAATTTCTCCAAAATTAGAAGAAAATATTCTTTATATTCGGATTTTAAATAAGAGGTTATTGGGGATTTGGTTTATTCAAGCGGAAAATGCTATCCGCCACTGATTGTACTCTCTTAAAAAATCGAGTGATCACTAAATCGACACAAATAGCGTGAATATTCACTCCTTTTTTCTATTCTTTCTCTCTTTTTTTTTGAGATAGACCACACGATATTCACTCGATACTCACTCCTAAACAAGTGGTCACTTATGTGCCTCCCGGGGGAGTGAAAATAGAGTGAAAATTCAGTTTGTTTGTTTTTTATTGCTATAATCATGATCATTTTGACAGATTAACGCTTTCAGTGCCGATGTCACATATATGTGACAGATAGACTTTCATTTTCATTCACCACTTGCTTGACCACAGGAAAGGCATATGGTGGTCAATGTACACTAAAGGAAAAAAGAAACTTATAAAAGTTCAAGAGATCACCAAATTAAATTCTCTGCATGGAAATGTACCAAATTTGGATATAATGTTGATTCAATGCATGGCTTTAAATGACAGTCAATAACAAAAAGTTTTCTTCAATGCCACAAAAGAAATGTGCACTGAAGCAAAGGACTCTCTAATCCCCAAGTCACAAAGACAAACTGCAGCCTTGTACACCATATGCATGTCAATGAATGAAACAAAAGAATTTCAAAAGGGATTTGCAAGTTCATATCCAAACAGATTAATAGCCAGTATGTCCACCTCTAGCTTGCTGGCAAGCTGTACACCGTCTTCGCATGCTTCCGATCAGATTCGCGATGGTAGCCTGGGGAACATTGTTCCATTCCTCTTGCAGTGCTGCAATGAGCGTCTCCCTATTGATGGGTTGATTGATGGGTTGACACACGTCGACCAAGCTCTTCCCAGAGATGTTCAATTGGGGAAAGGTCTGGTGAACGGGCGCACCATGGCAGAACATCAATATCCTCTTGCTCGAGGGGTGCAAATCCCTTTTGAAATTCTTTTGTTTCATTCATTGACATGCATATGGTGTACAAGGCTGCAGTTTGTCTTTGTGACTTGGGGATTAGAGAGTCCTTTGCTTCAGTGCACATTTCTTTTGTGGCATTGAAGAAAACTTTTTGTTATTGACTGTCATTTAAAGCCATGCATTGAATCAACATTATATCCAAATTTGGTACATTTCCATGCAGAGAATTTAATTTGGTGATCTCTTGAACTTTTATAAGTTTCTTTTTTCCTTTAGTGTATATCAAACTTTGAGCATAAATCGAGCATTTAAATATATGATCATAATGATATGCTACCATAGAAATTTTAAGAGAAAATTGCAGATTTTAAAAAGGATATTTCCTTATTTCAACATTAAACAATAGTAAACAAACGAGAAACCCCAAAATAATGGACAAAAAGGAAATTCAAATGTTATTTTCAATTTTTATATCCTACAGATGAAAATGAAATAAGTAATATTGTCACCTCGTTTGAAAATAATAAATCTGCAGGTTTAGACGAATTCAGTCCAAGGGTAATTAAAAGTGCGATTCGGTATATATCTAAACCGCTATGTCATATTTTCAATTTATCACTTAATAAAGGGATTTTCCAGACCTATAGAGTCACACCCATATTTAAGACTGGGGACAAAAGACAGCTTAACAACTATAGACCAATATCTGTTCTATCGGTTTTTTCTAAAATTCTTGAACGCATTGTATATACCAGGACTTACGAATTTCTTGTTAAACACGACATTATTTACGAAAACCAATTTGGATTCCGCCAAAGTTTTTCTACAGCTATGGCATTATCTAAACTAACAAACGATATAATTGACTCCTTTGAAAAAAATCAATATTCAATTGGATTTTTTATAGACTTATCGAAAGCCTTCGATACCATTAATCATTCAATTTTATTAAAAAAAACTTTATATATGGAATCCGTGGCATAGCGCACGATTGGTTTACCAATTATCTTAGCAATCGCCTCCAGTGCACTAAATTTGACTCGGTCGTCTCTAACATGAGTAATATCACATGTGGTGTACCTCAAGGTTCGTTGCTTGGTCCGTTACTTTTTATTCTTTATATAAGCGACATTTTCAAATCAACAGCAACATTAACTTCTGTTCTTTATGCCGACGATATGAATATTTTATGTAGCGGATCTAATCTTACCTCACTGTGCAGTAATGTTAATCAACAGCTAACCTTTGTATGCGAGTGGTTTAAGGCCAATAAATTGTCTGTCAATTAAAACAAATGTAACTATATGATATCTCACAACAATAAAAACACTGACTTAGTATTTCTATCTACTACCTATGAGTTGAAAACTCAACATTTCTAGGTGTACACATTGATAGTTCTGAGTCTTGGAAGAAACATATCCTTGAAACAGAAAGCAAAGTCTCTAAAAATATTGGCATTATTGCTAGACTGCGGCACATTTTACCAAACAACATCCTTCGTATACTTTCTCTTATCCTACCATATCTATCATACTGCAACCTAGCCTGGGGGAACTCTACAGTATCCAAATTACACAAATTAATCACCCTACAAAAGAAAATAATTCGTATAACTACAGGTACTGCCCCCGGTGTCACGTCGACCATTTGTTCAAACAATTTAACGTACTAAAATTTACCGATATAAATAAACATCAACAAAGCATTTTTATGTACAGATGTACAAACAATTTATTTCCTGTCGAATTTTGTAACCTCTTTCAATTAAATTCTACTATTCATAAATACGAAACCAGACACGCAAATCACATCCATTTACCCAAGCACAAAACCTTATTATTCCAACATAACATCCGTTACTCGGGACATAAGCTATGGAACGTTCTCCCTGACACAATAAAATACTCCGCATCTCTTGCCAGCTTCTCAAGAATGATAAAAAAACATTTCACTTCATCTTACAAATAATATGGTTTAAGATCTTTCTAACCCTCCATTGGGTCTATTCTCTCCCTCTCTTCTCTCTGCTTCTTTGTGAATACATCTCTTATCCGTACTCATTGTATGTTGCACCTCCATCCTTCCCCCTTTTTCCCTTCCCCCTTTTTCCCTCTTTCTCCCTCTTTTTTTTCTTTTTTCCCTCCAATTAAGCTCAGCGGTTAAGGAATGTTATCTTTTTTCTTTTTTTTTGTATGTAGTTAATTTTTTTAAATATATTTATTATGTATTATGTTACTAAGGGCACCCTCGCCTCAAGCTTTTGCTTTTAGAGGTGTGTCCTCCAACTATGTATGTACCATATGAATGTGTATTATGTCGTATTTTTTTGTTAAAGATCACATTGCAAGAAAATTCCATCAAAATAAATTTTGGCTTAATACTTATTATTGCACAGATGGCATAAATTATACAAGGTTATCCAAATTCAACGCTTGGAAACATTTGAATTAATGATTATTATCAATTATAAAACGGTAAAATACAGCCCCCGATATAGCAGCTGAAGAGCTCCTTGAATGCTGCTGAGAGGTGTGACGACACACGAAGGACCAGTCCTGTCTAAGCAGACGATGTCCCATAACATCTTACACATTTTTCAGTGCCTGTTTTGTCATCTCCTCTTCACTTATTTCTCTTTCTTGACTAGCGTCAGTCTTAATGTTAGTCTGTTGCCTCACTCTTAACTTCGTGTATGGTATTATTTTGATGAAAAATGCAGCGTTAAAAAAATAAAGGAATCAGTCACTTGTAAACAAAATAAGACACCATTGTATTTTCAGCTGCTTGCACCGGGGCATGTTCGACGTTTCAAGAGGGAACGAATACAATCTGTGATATTATTCGGAGGGCTTTTCAATTTGAAAATGGGGTTTATTTCATTGATCATTGACCCTTCTCCTGTGTATTTACAATCAAACGGTTTTAGTTATCAGAATCAGTTTCACTTTCCCTTGGCACATGCCCAAGTAAGTGAGAGTTTAACCATTTTGCTTTCCAAGAGTCGTGTAATATTTACAGCCATTATGTTCACAACAATCATTACACTGCAGTGTGCGTGCTACTTCGATAGAGAATGGCTATATACGAGGATAAAATATTCATTATGAACGAACGTCAAGCTGATAAGCTCCCAGCTGGCCCCGCTTCCGCTTCACAAATCACGGTCGAGAAAATAACTCCTTGATCTGTTAGACGTCATTGGTAATTAAAGAGGAATTACCATGATATGGTGAGCCTCCAAAGAGTTTTGTATTCGTTAGTTCGCTTGCTAAATTTCTCATTAGCAGAGGGAGAGAGAGAAAGAGAGATTTGAAGAAAAAAAAACACACAAGAAGGTGGTAAAATCATGAAGTTACCTCATGGTAAAATTTGCAGTTTTATTACAAGGCACGAAAACATGAAGTTTTGTCGACTTACAGGCAGCTTATTTTTCTTGCATCGTAGGAAAATAAACTATGTTGTGTCCAACCGAAACCGAGTTGGCCGATCTGTGTGTATGGCTCTGCGTATATACCAGCACATTCCCTCTAGCAACGTCAATGTTGATTATGGGGATATGATTTATTTTCTTCTCAAAATCAATACTGAGTGAATTAAAATAAAATATTACAATGTTTACAGGATGTTATTCAACATGTTTTGATTATCATGACTGTTTTATTTAAATGTCTACTGCATCTAGGCAAGAACTTGCCAAATATCGTTCAGAACTGGATGGCAACTCCCAGCTTATATTGCATCAGAAGAACGTTAAAGTAGGGGAGGGCATGAAGTTTGTCTTCGGCGGTAAGGCCAAAGCAATGACAAGTTCTGTCTTCAAATATCTTCCAAAGGTGAGACCAGAAGCAGATTGAAAGTTATTGTTTAATCAAGAGGGTGGGGCAATTCCGAAGAATATTTCACAAGAAAAAAGAAGATGATAAAGTTTTTCGGCGAACACGATCAAACTACTTTCGAAAAATAAACCCAAGGGCAATTTCAAAGGTCTATTGTACTGCCCATAGAAATCAGGTTCGGATTACGTAATAGGCGATTGTAATGTTCGCACATTTCTAAAGGTGATAGACCGGTCTATTGAAATTGCCTTCAGTTGGTTTTTCGAAAGTAGTTTTTATCGTGTTGGCGCTTATATATATAAAATAATTCTGAAAGCCGACAAAATATATATACATGTATATTTAATTCTTTTAAATATCTCTGACAAGAAAAAAAGAACAACAATAAAGATCGAGAAAGTTGTAAAATTCTCAGGTACTTGTTGGGTCGAAAAGTAAGAGGAGGTTGTTGTTTTTTTTGTGTTTTTTTTTTTGTTTGTTTTGTTTTGTTTTTTTTTTTTTTTTGGGGGGGGGGGGGGGGGTTGGATTAAAGGTATGCCAATCGGGTTTTAAAAGGGGTTGCCTTTGGCCGGTTGTGCGCCCCATAATCCGAGACTGAGTTCCTCGTGATTCACTATACAGTACGTCCTAGAAAAAACGAAAGCCTAAAACAAAGGGTTTTTGTGACCACACCATTTGCTCTATGACAATATCTATTTTCCATAAACTAAAATTATTATGCTTTTAAATGATATCTTGATAGCATCCATCCGTACATGCTTTACCGAGTAGCAGCATTTTGAAAATGAAATGTTAAAAAAATGCCGGATTTGTGTACAACCGTGAAAACTTAGAATCACATGACCCAAATGTAACACATGACCCAAATGTAACACAACTTTAAAAACCCCATGAGAAGACTGTTTTCATATCTTTCTTTCAATAAAGAGAACGATGATAATGCCCTCACCTTAAAATAATAAAGGATAGTCAATGTATTGGCGATGTTGGGGGTAAAGAAAGGACATGTTTTGTATTGAAATGGTACCTGCATTCGAAATGAAAAGGAGTTTCTTTTAGGAACAAAGCGGACAGAATGGTGATTAATTTTCATAAAGAAGTAAAGTAAGTGGCACTTTGCATTGTCATCAAATGGAAATACAATGTAGAAAGGGCACATAAGGCAGAAAAAATATCAAGATCATTGCAATTTCCCACCTCAGGAGGGGCACCTTTTCCGTCACACGAAAGACAATTTTTCCTATTTTGAGGGATATTTATTGATTTTGGAATTTTGGAGGGCTTTTGCCCCTGCCACCACTGGACATCGGTATTGACCCGTGTTTTATGAATTTCTGATTGAATGCATGCCATCACAAAAGGGAATTTCACGTCCCTTGTCTCTTAAAGCTTTTTTTTTTGGTAAGAGTTTTTTACATGTCATGTTCAAAAGTCTGTTGCTCGGTAAAGCATGTACGGATGGATGCTATCAGGGTATCATTTAAAAGTATAATACTTCTAGTTTATGGAAAATAGATAATCATTGTCATTGAGCACATAGTGTGGTCACAATAACCCTTTGTTTTAGGGTTTCGTTTTTTCTGGCCAGGACGCACTGTATAGGTACGGTCACTCTTGCATGAAATTGTCAGAAATTTGAATCCTGGAATCCTGAAAACGTATCAGCAAAAAGCCATAGCGGATGAATATTTGATTGAATTTGTGAGAACTGTGAATTTCAAAGATGCAAGAGCGTTCAATTAGGGACTTTCTAAGAATTGTATTCTGATCTTATTTGACATCAAATCGGAAACTAAAGTTTCGAAGCGTTGGAACCAACGTTGTGCATTACTTCTGAATTTACACATCATGAGACCCATTCACACCGGATGAAATCTCAGTGGACCGAAAGCCCACGAGACCTAGAACGTCAGTCTTGTGGGATGTCGGTCTTGGGGACTGTAGCCCATTAAAAATCACAGACCCAAACGTCACGATATTACGGTGGAAATAGCAACTGGCTACAGACCAATAGGCCGACAGCCTACGAGACCGACAATGGCAGTCTATGAGAAATTCTGAAATGTTGCTTGAACTTTTGAAGGTTCATGAGACCGACTCCCCACGAGACTGACATGTTGATCAACATTGTTTACTTTTCTGGGGGTTCACAAGACGGACGTGGTCGATGTCGTGGTCCTTTGGGTTGTTGGTCTCGTGGGCCGCAGGTCTGCTAGGGTGTAGCAACGTCGCCATTGTATTTGAATGTAATGTAAATGGGCCTTTTGTGGAGTATTGTCATTTTCACTTTTTATTATTTTGTTTTTGATTCAAACATCTGAAGACCAATCCGTTCCCCCAAGGTCCCAGATATCGGTCGTGTGCCGTCGTGGGCAACAGCGGTATAATGTTGAACAGCGGCTGTGGGAAGGACATTGATAAACACGACTTTGTGTTCAGGTAAATACATTTGTTTGTGCATGTAAATATATACATGTAAGTCTCATGTTCTTAAGCTGAGTCGGATATACAGTGCGTATAAAAAAAAACGCAACAAGATTTGATTTCAATTTTGTTAAGATTGTGTTAACTTTACACCAAAGTGAGTAGCAACATCTTGAAACCACATATCTCCTCTTTCCAATGATATCTTATTTATTCATACACACTCACAGTCATGGATGGCTGAGTAATCATTCTTTTTGGACAATGGGTCAAATTGGACTTGGGACCAAGTTTAGACACTGCAAGAATCAATGCACCTTAACAGATGGAATAATGAAATTAATAATCGCAACTTACCATTGTCTTCTTTCGGATATCTCTTTTTAACATTACATCCCATGCCCCTCAACAAGGCCCCCAATCCTTTCCACACATAGATTAGCTCTTTTCTCCATCTCACGCACAGCCCTGCGAATCATTGGGGCTTGGTGGCGTAGAGCTTCAAACTCATCAGTGATTCTTTGTCTCAGAGTTGCAATGTCAAGTGGAAGTGTTCAAAGTGTTGTTCCAATTCTCCCATTACTAATTAGTTATCTTTAAAAAAGTAGAGTGTCTGTAATTTTGTTTTATCATGATGTTACCAAATGAACAATGAACGAATAAATAATAACAAATTCTGTGTGCAAACTAACTTGTCAACAAATTTAATCAAACATGCTCGTCATACTCCTACGTTAAAGATATGTCTGGAGATATATATTAAAAGTCCTCGAGATTTGACATGGCACTGAATGAGAAATAAAGATCTTCTCCTTCATCATCAGAATTCACTGGCCTGCCCCCCTTTTTTGGGGTGGGAGGAGGGGGGGGGGGGGTATTCTGAGGAGTATGTATGGTAAAATGTATCCAAGAAGAGATTTTCTTCTATAAAAAAACCCCGTATCATGTCAATTTAATGTCACCAAAGCAAATTCATCGTTAATTTGACATGCGAGGTTTTAATAATGAAACTGTTTAAAGCAAAAGTTTTGTCACCATCCTTCGTTGCTTTATTGCTGAAGGCTTCAAAATTTATGGTCCCCCCCCCCCCCCCCCCACCCAATATTATAGGAATGGCCCGTTTATATTTTTTGGCCAAAGACCAGTCGCTGATTCAGTCCTAACCTTATCTCGGTTCACATGAGGCGTCTTTTTCTGACGTAAGGACCGCGTCAGTAACGGTCTTTTGCGTGTCATGAAAGAGTGATCAGTTTCCATGTGCATTGCGTCATAATTCGCGAAACCAGGGCCCTGTTTCATAAAACTCGTCGTCAATGACAAGTTGCAATAAGTCTTATAAGCTACTGAAATCACTGCATCTGATTGGCTGAGAGCAAATTTGTCAGTAAACATCACCGACAAGTGTCTTGATGAAATGTGTGCGTATAGGGCTCCCTGGCAGAGAGGATTATGAAATTTCCCTACTTGGCAGTCCCGGGGTGGCAGTATGTGGTTTGCATTTTAGTGAATTACATAAGACCTGTTGGTCTTAGAGCCTGGCTCATACAAGGCGTCATTTACTTTACCGCGTCAGTGACTTGTATGGTCTTTTTCGCCCCATGAAAGAGTGATATCGTTTAAAAAAGTGATTGCAAACAGTACTTAATAACTGACGTATGGGTTAATCGCCTTCACAGGTTCGCTTAGCGCAGGCACTGACGCAGTGGAAATGGCGCCTTGTGAGAGCCGGGCCTAAATGTGAAATCCACTCTCTGTGATTGACAACATCGGGTAAATACCTGAATGGTGTCAAATACCCCGATGATGCAAATAATATTCTTAATAACTGGCGTTTGGATTATTTTGGCTTCACAGGTTCGATTAGCACAAGTAAAGTCGCAATCGAAATGACGCCTCGTGTGAGCCGCGCTTTAGTTTGATATTTTTTGTAATAAACCTATAATCTTTTCCCTTTGAATTCTTATACAGATGCAACCTAGCTCCTTTGTCACCGTTTATACAAGACGCCGGAATGAAGAATAATTTCACCACGATGAATCCTAGTATGCTATCTCGATAGTAAGAATACATGATCATAGTTTAGTTTCAAAACTGCTACATCCACAAAACTAAGTTCTAAGAAAAGCAACACAATTGTTTTTGCTCTACTTTGCATTATCGAATAGAACTTGGGTAGACTTGTCCCACTGTACTTCTGACTGTGTTATGGGATAATGAAATCACTCTTTACAAAATCTTTGTGCCTTATTTCTTATCAGTTGCTTCCCTTTGAAAATCTGTTGATGTAGCATGTTTTCAACACCACTCTGTGTTAATATTTATATGAAAATATTTTATCAGTAGCTCATTTATAGGTTTGGACCCCCCTCCCACCGTTCAAAAAAAAGTCCAGGGTAGTTTACAGGACTGGTCCCTCTCCCCCCCCCCCCCTCTCTCTCTTTCTCTCCGTCATGATGCTGTTATTCTTACATTCATGATGACCATGTTGTGTTTCTTTTGTTTGTTTTTCTATTTCCTATCTCAGCTACCATAACCTGGGAACGACAGAGAGCGTCTTGAAATATAACGACGACATCTCGCAATATGATGGCGTTATATGGATCCCTTGTTACCATTTCGGCGCCCAACTTCCTCTTGTCCTAAAGGCAATTTCCAAGTTCACAAGGCAGAAGCCAAAGATGGTGTGTGGGAACCCGGTGCATTTCAAGTCTGTCGTGAATTTCTGGATGGAGAGGGAGCTGAACCAAAGACTGTCAAGTGGTAAGGATTTTCATTATGTATTTCATATTTTTGTGTGAATTTTCATTTCCAATAAAATACAAATAGAAAAGACAGTTTTCATAGTGATACAAATTTCAATGCCAAATTTATACAGAACATTACATTTGAAACTAACATAGATCAATACAACCATTAATACGTTTGAAAAGAAAAGTGGAATAATTTCGTATGAAACTTGATTTATATTCAGTGGAAATAGAGAGGCCCACTAAAAAGCAGAGCTTGTAAACGGTGGACCCCTCAGATAATAACTGAGAAAAAGTAAAGTATATTAATAAACAAGAGAAGAAGGAATGTTGCCAACAGATACAACATTTATAGAAGCATCTAATGACTGGAAGCAACGTAGTGGTACAAAATTATATGATGAGGAAGAAAAAAAAAAACCCCAACAAACATATTGAGTGAAGAGGGGGAAAACAGAAAGAATGAAATATGGGTTGCATTTGGATTGGAGGGAGAAAGGAGAGCAGTGGAAAGCTAGCGAGCACGAAATAGAGAGCGCACAACACCCTTGGGAATTTAAGAAAACAATAGAAAAATGAAGGGGGAAAAAAGAAGGCAAGAGGTGTTGATTTTTCGAGATGAACAGGAGAATACAAAAGTACAAAAGCAGAACTTTATCGTAATCAAGTCTTCTAAACTATCCTGGACTTTATGGCTTACATTTCAAGCCATTAAAATAGATCAGAAAAAAAATATCGACCCGTTGAGTACAGAAACTTCAAAACTCTATCGAGTATTCAACTAATTTCGAAGTAACAATACCGATAAAAACAAACAAAAAAGAACAACAAAGGACTTAGTATTATATATGTGCAATACTTGCAACAAAGTTTCACAAAGTGAAATGGTGTGAAAATAGATGGTTCAAAATATGATGGAAAATGTAATTTTACAAATCCAGTTGTTTTGTAAACACCTTCACTTCCTTTATCTGGTTTTTATTTGGTTACAGCCGCCCTTCTGATTTACGATGAAATGCAACTCTAGGGCTTTTCACCTTTTTTGTTTCGAACGATATGGCGCAAACAAAACATCAAGCTGTCTCCCTTCCCCTCTTCAATAAAGCTAAAACACTAGTAATTAAAGTCAATCGTGTTTAAGTCTTTTATCTTATCTAAGTTTTATTAAAATTGATAGAAAGCATGTCATTTCTTTCTCACACATGTTTCGATTCGGTAACTACTGCCCTTCAGCTGTGCGATGAAGTGCACCTCTACAAGTCAGACCGAGCACAGGTAAATACTCCGAAAACGGTGTATAACGCACGATGAATATAGAACCCTCAACGTTCAGTGGGAGGCAGTGTGTACAAAACCTGCTGTTGATATAGATATACATGTACATTTAAAAAAAATGATGCTGCCGATATATTTATATAAATGTGTGTCATTTGAAAGTTATTTCATATGACGAATCATTCAAGGACTTTGAAGGTATAGCAGACAGCATATCATTAGCATGTTGACTTTGCAAGATTTTCCCCATGCCTTTTGTACACATTGCCTCACATTGAACGACGAGGGCTCTATTTTCATTGTGCGTTATACGCCGTTTTCGGACTATATACCTGTGCTCGGTTTTGCGTCTGAC
This sequence comes from Heliocidaris erythrogramma, assembly GCA_025617745.1. Classification (NCBI taxonomy): domain Eukaryota; kingdom Metazoa; phylum Echinodermata; class Echinoidea; order Camarodonta; family Echinometridae; genus Heliocidaris; species Heliocidaris erythrogramma. The sequence goes on along the minus strand of CM046859.1, from coordinate 31,179,221 downwards.
TGTCTACGGCTTTTGCCCTTTTTCTACGCGATATGGCGACTACGATACATGCAGCCCTCTCCCTTTTCCCACATTAATGGAGCATTCTAGCAGTGGCGGATCCAGGATTTCTTGAGGGATGGGCTCAATATATATTCACAAAATTTTCTGACAAGCAAAAAAGAAAAGAAAAAGGTCCTCAGCGTTTGGTGGTCTCTTTTTAAGCCCCCTCCCTTCTCTGACAAGCAAAAAAACCCCAAAAAAGTCTTCAGCATTTCTTCGGCCCCTTTTGGTCGCAGGGGAGGGGGCCCGCCCCCCCCCCCCCCCTGGATCCGCAACTGCAGTCTAGTGACGATTTTCCTTGAAAAATTGATGAAGTTTTACTTATTTTACTTCCCATCACGGTATTCATATATTAAATAAAGGTATTTTCTTTCTCACACAGGTTTCTATTTGGTAACGACTGCCCTTCAGCTTTGCGATGAAGTGCAGCTCTACGGGTTTTGGCCTTTTTCGACGCGATATGGCGACGACAAAAGGGAGGTGCCTTATCATTATTTTGACGATTTGTCTGCCAGTGAGGCATTCAGGGTCCACGCCATGGATAAGGAGTTCAGCCTTCTTGTTCAGCTACATACGCTGGGCGTATTACGACTGAATATCGGATCATGCAGTTAACAGACAATGGCGATGACTTCCACTGATTACAAACAGGGTTTATTATATTGTCTATTTTTGTATAACTTTCAAGCTGTGCTGTAACGTATGCTCCGGCGATAATTTATCCGGGCTTTAATTTCGTCATAGATGTAGGGTTAGGATTGCAATTGGTTTTAAGGCTAGGTTTATGGTTAGGGATAGGGTAAAATAATAGTATTTGGTAAAGAGTCGAAGTTAAGAATTTTGTTATTACATGTATATAGTATTGACAAGGAAGAAACTGTCGACGGAGCATGTGCCTTCGCGCAGGATGGGAGAATTGTAATATTTTCCTTATCGTATAATACTTTGTATGATGACTATACCGATTTCAGGCAGATGTAGGATACAAAATTGACTGCTTTGAAGGGCATGGTTAAAACTATTTCCAACGGGTTATCTAGAAACTGTATTGTGTGTCGAGGGGTATAGTGCAGATCACCGAGGAGCTATAATTTTTTTAGTGTGACCCGAAAAATAAGCAGGCAATGTTTGTTTTATATATACTGCATCCCGCGTGTGGTTTCTCAATTAGGGATATTTTGACAAATTATGTCTGTCAAAATGTTAGTGCGCGTATCCATTGTAAAGTTCGTGTGCATCTATTGCGTCCTTACATTTTACGTGCGAGTAGAGCTATATGCCCGGTCAATATTTTTCGCTATACAGCCATGTGATTAGCGAATTTCATACCTGCAGTTTTGACCAATGAGAGGCTTAGAATCTTCATATGCTGTATATAAATATTTATATTGCAAATTCCTTGTATAACTTTCAGGCTTAAAGCAGGCTTTAAGTATTATTATATTTACCCTGTATAACATATTTATAACTTGATCATGTGAAGGTTCATTGATGTAAACCATTTGAATGTAAGGTGGAAAGTACGTGTGTGTTTTTATCTTGTAATCAAATTAACATTCTCAATTCCAAAATTGAATACCTAGAATTCATTTAAAGACTCTATTTTGTCGGTTTATGGATGTTACTTTTATAGTCCCTTTATAGACAGAGTTACGACGTGGACGTTCTATTTTTGGAAACAAATTGGGGTTCGAATTCTTTCTATTTAGAACGTGCAATTGCTCATGGAAACGTTACGTAATAGAGGAAACGAAATGACGTTCAAATCATGGGTTGTCGTTACACCTCTGTATTAAGGGACTCTCTAATTTACATCTGTGTAATTGCTATCATGCAGGCTCTCAGTTTATTTTAACCCCCACCCCCAAAACAAAACAAAAAAAAAAATACAAAAAATGGTTGAAATGTTCTTTTATTATTAGCTGTAAGCCAGTTAATGCTGTTTATTTTTCCACAAGAGATTAAACTTCGTGATGCATTTCATGAGGTTATAGAAACTATTAATTTTAGTTTCGAAGAAAAGTTACAAAAGTACAGTAGTTATATTCTGAAAATTTCGTGTCGAACATTTCATCATTCATTATATCGAAACACCTAGATTGTTAGCCGTGCTTGATTGTGGATGGGACCAATTTCAAGTTTAAAAACCTTCAGTAGTGACCTATGTTTATACTCCATTATTAGAATTAATAAAGGGAAATCCAACCTTAATGGCAAGTTGCTCTGAAAGAAAGAGGAAAAATCAGAGAAGCAGACTGGTGAAAGTTTGAACAAAATTGGACCAGCAATAAGAAAGTTGTAATTACTATACATATGGGAATTTCAAAGTGGCCGAATAGGTAATGTCACTGTGATGTAGTTGCGGACAACTCCCCCATTCGCTCCAACACAAAAAATGACTAAAATGACTAAAATGACTCAAAATGACTCAAAATGTATTACTCAGTAAGATTTCTTTCTTTCACGAGGACTTATAACAATGTGCTATCTCCAATATATTTTAAGTACTGCCCCGAGGGTAAAGGCACTTCGGAGAAAACTGCAAATTAATGATATTTATGTGTACGAAAAACGGGAGAGTTGTCCACAAGTATGTCACAATCGACTCACCAAATTGCCAATTTGAAATGCGCATAGATGTAGTGATCTCATTTTTCAAACATCCATAACTTCCTTATTCCTTGTCCGATTTCTTTCAAAACTTTCAAAATCCTGTTTTTCTTATTTTTCTGCTTTCACACAAATCATGTTATTACCAAGGATGGATTGCCCTTTAGCGTATGACAACCGAATTGAACGTAATCTTTGGCTTTCTCTCGTTTGTTATAAATTACGATTGTCTTTCATTACTTGATTTGATTTGATTTGATTTTATTCACCTACAATAACATCATGTGTACAAGATTTGTCACACAGTAAATATTGTTACAGGATTGAAACTTAAATGATAATAGCTGGTAAATGGGACCAGAAAATAGCACAAGTGCTAGTCGAGCCTGGCCCCTCTACAAAATTTACATAGTAGAAGATATTAATTCCATTACAAACATAACAATTACAACCACATACATAGATAGCATGGTGTTACATGTACATGTACATGGATATAGAGAGTAAAACATTATACTTCATTACTTAAAAGATGTTCTTTTAATGATTTCCTAAAACTACTTCTGGATGATTTCAATTTAATATCAGTTGGTATTCTATTCCATAAATCACTTCCTAAAAAAGAAAGAGAAAATTGTCCTTGGGTAGTCCTTAATTTTGGTAAATGCACCTGTCGACCTGTTTTTTGTCTCGTTAAATAATTGTGCTGTATTGTATCACAATAGTCTATTAAAGAGTGGGGTAAGTTGTTATTACCCAGGTCATACATGAAGGTTCCTACACATAAATAGTGCATATCAAACACATTGAGGATCTTTAATTCTCGAAATAATGGGCGAGTATGAGCTCGCCAGTGACTAAATGTGATGGCACGTATTGCCATTTTTTGACTGCAAAGTATACAATTTAAGCTACTCTTGTATGTACTCCCCCATACCTCGATTCCATAGGTTAGATGTGGCTCTATAAAAGCCTTATATAATAAGACCAATGTATATTTGGGTACAACATGTCGCAGGCGGAATAAAATTCCAACTCTTTTCCGTATACATGAATTAATAGCTCGGATATGATTGTGCCAAGTCAAATGTTTATCAATCGGTATACCTACAAAAGTTGCTTCATCAACCTCTTCAATTACTTCTCCACCTATTTCTAGTCTACCTGATAATGTGACTTTTCTCCTCCTGCTGCTAATTAACATAAATTTTGTCTTCAGAGAGTTGATAGTAAGCTTATTTGCAATGCACCATTCGTGTATTTTCTTTATATTGATATTTATTTCATTGGCATCAATCTCCTTTTGATTTGCTGGAAATGTGTGAAACAAGTTAGAATCGTCTGCAAATAGTCTGAAATTGAAAAAGTTAGAAACTGACGGTAAGTCATTGATATAAAGTAAAAACAGTGTTGGTCCTAAAACTGACCCCTGTGGAACACCGCAACTGATTTTCATTTTGCTGGAGATTATTTCTCCACATTGAACATATTGATACCTGTCTTCTAGATAGTCTTCAAACCATTTCAGCGGAAGACCCCGTATACCATAATGAGAGAGTTTATGTATCAAGACCTTATGATCTATAGTATCAAAAGCTTTTTTGAAGTCAATAAAAATCCCAAGTGTAGCTCTACCCTCATCAATTGATTTCAAAATAGTGTTAGACAAGTTTATCAATGATAGTTTTGTACTATATTTTTTTCTAAATCCATATTGATGATGGTAAAAGGTATTTTTTGATTCTAAAAATTGTATCAGCCGGCCATTTGTTATTTTTTCAAAGACTTTACTTAACACTGGTAAAACCGAAATTGGTCTGTAATTTCCAGGTTCCTCTTTTGGTCCCTTTTTGTGAATAGGTGAAACTTTTGCTATTTTCATTTCATCTGGCATCCTCCCACACTCTAAGGATAGATTAAAAATATATGTAAGGACACGTGCTATGTAGGCAGCACCATCTCTTAACAATCGTCCAGGTATATTGTCATAACCACAAGCCTTTTTGACATCTAGATTTAAGAGATGATTAAAAACCTCAGCCTCAGTAACAGGCTTCCAAAATAAAGAATTATCAGCTTGTACCCCTAAGTAAGGTATATGTGACATACTTCTATTTGGTAAGGTATCCGCTAAGTTCGGACCAATATTGACAAAGAAATTATTGAATTCATTTACAATATCATACATAGATGTAATGAGTGTATTTCTTCCATTGACCTTTTTGATAAGCCTGTCTATCTCAGCGACTTGCGACATTTTTTTCTTTCCGACTAATAATTCATTAATGATACTCCATGTCTTACTAGTATTCCACCGGTTTACATGTAATAAATTGCTATAATATGTTCTCTTTGCATTCTTTAATACCGTAGTCAAAACATTTCTATATTTCTTAAATTTTTTCACGACATCTTCATCATGATTTGTCCGTAAGACTTTGGCATACAACTTTTGTTTCTTTCTTATTGATTTAATTATCCCTTTCGTAATCCATGGCTTCCTTTTGGTATCTTTCTTTTCCCCAATTCGTTTAGTTATCAGTGGTGCATGTTTATTACAGATATTTGAGAAAATTGTACAAAAAGTAGAGTATGCAACATTCACATCGTGGCAATAGAATACCTCCTCCCAGTTCGAGATAGAAAGGTCTTCTGTAAATTGTTCAATATTGTATTTCTTATAGCACCGATACGTAATATTTTTCGGATTCGAGCATTCCTTGGCTATGTCCTTGAAAATTACAAACACGGCAAAATGATCGGAGATGTCAGTTTGGATGACTCCTGAATGGCATTCAACCATATCAATGTTTGTATAAATGTGGTCTAATAATGTAGATGATTCTTTGGTTACTCTTGTCGGCGATTTAATTAATTGTCCTAGTCCCACACATTGTAGAGATGAGGTGAAATCATCCACTATTTCTTCTACACTTAACATATTCACATTAAAATCTCCTAGGAGTATACATTTATGTTTATCAATTTTGAGTTGTTCCAGTGTATCTAACAAACTGTCTCGGAACTCTTTAACATTTGTACTAGGTTTTCTATACAGTACAGCCACGATTATTGTAAGTGCATTAGTGATGTTAACTTGTAACCAAAGAGATTCTGCATGGGTAATATCGCAATTTAAGCGGGTGTACTTTAGGTCTGATTTGATATAAGCTCCAACCCCTCCTCCTCTCAAATCATTTTTCCGACAGTCTACTTCAAGAGTATAGCCTTGTAAACCTAAAACAGAAGTACATGTATTAGTTACATCCCAGACTTCAGATAAACCAATAATGTCAAATTTAGTATGGATACAATCTTCATACACCAGTTTAAGGGCTTCAAAATTTTTCATCAAGGAGCGTATATTTACATGAGTCAATTTAAAAGAACTGGATGTGTCAAAATTCAGAATATTATCAATATCATTCGGTAACAATTCATAAGACAATTTTGTATCAATCATTAATATTTATTAATATTTCTTATTGCCTTATAAAAAGGCCAATGTGCTTTCATTCCATAAAATGCAGCTTGAACCGTCGGTAGTCTATGGTGTCCAGTCCTATTTCAAATAGGTCATCGGGAGAGACGATCTTTTTGAAGCTATCATCTTGCAACTTGCAAATAATGTTTCCATTCTGCGTTGAAACTCTCTTCACAGAAGGACTTCCTTTGGCAGCTTTGAGGACAGCAAACCTCATGGGAGTGATGTCCTCATTGATGTATACTCCATCCAATTTCCCTTTCAGTTTGAAGCGACCTGCATAAATTGCATCCCGCTTCCTCCTCAGTGAAAACCGCACCAAAATCTGGCGAGACCTCCCCTGGATCTTCTTTCCAACGCGGAAGCATTCTGAGATATCCTCCCTCGATAAAGTGACACCTGCTTTCCCTGCAACTTTGACCACTTTTTCTTGTAGCATATCTTCACTTTCCTCCTTCTGTTCGTTCCCCTCATCTGTCTCCTCTCCCTCCTCTACACCAGTGATGCGGAGATTGTCCCGCCTCAGTTGTTGTGCTACCTCATCTTGGCTGTACTGGAGGCGGAGTAGGTGGGGGTTTACCTCCTGCTTGACGGCTGAGAGGCAGACATCTTTAACAGCCGTGACAATAGCTGGAATTGCTGCTTCTACGGCTGCTTTTACAGCCTTTGAAATTAGCTCAGCGAATTCTCCACGTTCTGTAGACTTGACATCTTGGAGGTGGTCCTCTATGTCAAAATTAATGAGGAGCCCCTTCTCCATCTCCTTTCCATCCACTGGAGCCGCCATGCCTTGTGCGGCAAGAACCTTGTTGTTGATATCTGGATTATCAACAAATGGGCGTCTGGGGGATGGGTGTCCTTGTGGTTTTTTTGCGGCTTGGGAAAGGAATTTCCCTGCATTCCTCTCCTTGGATTTCTTCTCAGGCATGATAGTGAAATGGAAGCTGGAAGATGGCAACACAAAATTTTCCACAGGTGGGACCAGAGAGGCAATTTCTATAACTGGAGACTCGAAATACTGCTAGATAATTCACTAGTTTTGAGACAAACGAGGATCCGTACTCGACTCCGGTTGTGATGAGTGCGACGAGTATACAATACCATCACGCAAGGTGATATCTACGTTGCATATTGTTTTGTTAAAACAGTGAAATAATGATGAATTCCAGGGGCAAAAACATTAGTCTGAGAACACTGATCACTGCGCACACAGTTGTGACATTTGCAAATGTTTAAAGCTTAGATTGTAACCTTTAAAATGATATATAACTTGTCTTGTATATTAAAAAAACCCTTATAAATTACAATGAGGATGTCAGAGTGTCAGACAGGCTGATGACCAAAACAGAGAACACGGGCTCCAAAGCAGATTGTAATATTGTTTGTCACACAAAAGGCTGAATCAACGCTCCCTAGCCTACACTGTGCAGTTCTTATTGGATTGTGTTGAAACTTTCTGTGCCTTTAATAGATATATTTCTTTGTTTCTGTAGATTTTGAATGTCAGACATTTCACAGTTTTTGAGCTATATCAGAAAAGCGGCGTGAAGTACGATCCCAGCAAGCCGACACAAAAAGTTTGAATGTCCAGGAAAAAATGGTCATTTTGAATGAGAGAAAAAACATGTTTCAACATTGTATTTTACCCCAAAATTTTGTCAGATGGTAGATTAATGAATTAACTTTTAGAAAATACAAACAACTTAAAATAAAAATTTTCACCCCAAACAACCTTTGTTGACTTATTGACTTATTGGTCGTTTTGTGGTGGAGGGTCAACTAATATATGTCAATGTCGCTCGTCAAACGCAGACTACTATATTTGCAGTCTGTGCAGGCAGCCCTTCAAATGGGTACTCCGTCCTGTCTGCCCATGGTAACAATCGTACATTTTGCTTATAACTTAGCAATCTGTTTATACATTACCTCGAATAAGATTGTAATAAGATTAGTAGCGGGTTCTATTTAAAGCCAATAAGTATTTTAGACCTGCAAATGTGTTTATCGCAGTCATGAAGTTCAACCAGATATGTCGCTTTCATATTATAAACATGATGGTTGCAAGCAGTTTATGAAGTGCCTCACTCATAATCTTAACATTTCTTTCGTCAGATTGTTTAATTTCTGTGAAAATAAACATTCTGCTATAGCATTTTTGATGGAGTGGGATAGGTTAACGTTTTATCGTAAATATGAAATAAATGATTAAAAGCGACACTGTTTTATGTTGCCATGTGTTTCATTTTAATTTGGTTCCTTTCAGTGGCAATTTTTGCATTATGAATTTGAATGTTCATTGATCCATCTGCCTAGCTGTCATAATGCTGTGCGTTCTTTAGTTCTATCCCGTATCGATTATTGTAACGGGCTTCTTTCTACCATTCCCTCGACAAAATTAAATCGTGTGCAACGGCTACAAAATGGAGCTGCTAGATTGGTGCTTCAGGTATCTAGGGACCACCCACTCTTGAACTCATTTCATTGGCTTCCTTTGAAACAACGGATAATTTTTAGGCAGTGTATACAGCCACACGCGTGTGGTTGTATCCGAACCACGTATGGCTGGATACAGCCACACGCCGGCATTGACACGTATTGTATATCACTGTCATCTCAATCAAAATAACCTAATTTTTCATTTAATTCTTACATTCTACGCCACTTTAATTTCCTTGAATCGTTGCAATTTCATTCTCACCGTCTTCTCTCCTGGATTTTCTAGTCTTGTTACAAAGGTTCGTCTGTTTAGCAGCAAATTTTCACACTTTTTCTAGTTATGTCATGTCCATTCTGGCTTGACATAACTTTTAAGCCACTTGAAACGATTCAAGTGGCTTAGAATGTAAGAATTAAATGAAAAAATGAGGTTATTTTTATTGTGATGACGGTGATATACAATGCGTGTTAATGCCGGCGTGTGGCTGTATCCAGCCATACGTGGTTCGGATACAACCACACGCGTGTGGCTGGATGGTAAAGACACACGCGTGTGGCTGTATACACTGCCTAATTTTGGCAAGTTACTCTTGTTTGTATGTAAATCCTTAATGATCGAGCTCCAAAATACCTGTTTGAATTTATATGTATCTACAAGGCGATTGAGGTCATCCAGTGATCCTTTCCGTCTCACATAATTATTCAGTTACCATAGTTACTCGCACCTTGACTGGTGATACAAGATATTTACTGCAATAAATCATATATACCTACCTATTATGCTAGTCTCTTGACTACGCAAACCCGTTCGAGAACTTAACTCAAATGAGTCACAATATTGTGCGCACCCCCCGTAATCCTATTGTTCTCCCCTTCGCCACTCATGCGCGGCAACACGCAACGGCCATCTTCCTCTTTCTTGCTCTTAAAAGCACTTTTCTGTACTTATTTTCGTTTAAGATTATAGTACTCTTGTGTTTTTTATGTCACTCTTGCCGTTCGCAAGGGATTTTTTTTATTCCTTTCTAGGCAGTTATTTTCCTTTTCACGGTCAGCCCCACGTAGTTATATCTGTGTGTCTAGCGGGTGTTTCCGTTTGACCCGATCCGTTTTGGTTCGGTGTTTGTTTTTACGGTTTTTGCCGTGAAAATTTTTGTGCGTATCCCCAAATTTTAGGATTTATTATTACCTGCACTCTCTTAAAGTATTTCATATTTTTGTATACTTTATTGTCTGTTTTATTGCAGCGTTATGAGTTCGGAAGAAGAAGCTGCTAGGTCGCGGAGACCTGCTTCTTCCGAAGAGTCGTCTAGCAAGACGACTCGGCCTTCCAGAACTCTCCCGAGTACTTTCGTACATGGGGGAGGGAGGAGGGCTGCAGGTAAGTTGCCCAGTGGTGTTTCCCTGCAGGGTTTGCCAGCCTCGGAGCATGCGGCTTCGGGGCGGGTGGCGTTAGTTGAGCTTGGGACATCAACTCCGAAGCCCGTGGCTGCGGGGTGGGTGGCGTCAAGCTCTAGTGGTTTGGATATCACAAATCCAATCCCCCGGTCGCTCAGACCAGAAGGGGGGACGTCTGTTTCCCGCACGGTAGCGATGGGGTGACGCGTGCCACTACTGCAGGGCAGCTCACGGGCACCGCCCATGTTGGTCTGGGTTCTCAAACCCTAGCCCCCGGCCGATGCCAAATGGGGGAGCGAGTACTGCCCGGGCTGTCTATATTGCCAGCTGATGGGAAGGCTCGAGCCAACAATTATGGGCGCTCTACGGAGCAACAGGTGCGGTCACCTGAGTGCGCGACTGCTAGTGCTCTCCTATTGCCGCCCACGGGCGGAACAATAGCGAGTTCACATACTATTAGTAGTCGGTGGGCGAATACTGGGACCTCCTCCCGGTCTGCCCTTGCACTGGGTGCCTCAAGCGCCCGTCCCATGGCTGTTGCATCTTCTTGTTCAGCCAGTATGGGTAATTTGTGCGCGATTTTGGGTACATACCCTCAGCGCACTTCTCCCGTAGAGGGAGGCGGGCATCCCTCTGTGGAGGGTTTGGTTCGTGTTTCCGAAGCGGTTTCGGAGAACTGTCCGAAATCTGCCAGACGCTCTAAGAAGCGGGTCTCGGCTTCGGCTCCTGTTGAGTCAGCTAAAAAGAAGCCTAAGAAAGGGTCTAAAAGAAGCAAGGCTTTGCCTGCCTCTTGCCCATCTGACCCGTCTGACCCGTCTGACCCCTCTCAATCTGAGATGCTCAGCATGATGCGGGTTTTTGCCCAACGGCAGGATTGGTCCCTCTTACCAGATACCACAACCCCTGCTTCTGTCCCTTTTCTGGGGTCTGACATTGAGACTTATCAGCCTTTTATGCTTGATTCTTCATTGTCTGAGACGGGATCTCTCGCGCCTCCTATTCTTTTGTTTGCGGACCATTGTCCAAATCAATTCAGGCGGAACCAGATTTGGATGTGGCTTCTCAAGCTTCGGTTTCTGAATCGGCATTGTTGGAGCAGGCAGAGCCTCAATCGCTCTCCCTTTGTGGGGTAGAGGCGATTGCTTTGTTGTCCAAATATCTTCCTGAATTTCAGTCAGCCCGCGCGCAGGGTTCGACTTCGCGTTGGTTCAGGCAGCAAGATTCCTCCGAGGGTATTTCTCTCGCGGAAGATTTCAAGGTGGAGTATGACCGCATTGAATCAGCGCTCCTTGTTAAGCGCCCTGTTGCGGTTAGGGGTAAGGCCTTTGCCTTTGATTCCCAAGATCAAGACAGTTTTTTCAGGGCTAAGTCTCTCTCTCCGGAGATTTTAGCGGTGGGTCGACGTATGCGTGCGACCAATCCCCTCACCTCTGCCTCCTTTAAGTCTGAGGATAGGCGTTGGAGCAGTGTTGAAAGCCAAGTCAGAGCAGGTATGCACTTGGCTGCTTTTCAAGGTTTTCTCTCCGACCTCAGGTCCAGGGCGGAGGAGTTGAATGTCACTGATGGTGATAAGCTGGTTATTGATGACCTGCTGCACACTCTTTTTAGTTTGCAGTGGTCACAACTTTCCACTGCGGCTGCTTCGGTTACGTACCGTCGCAGGGTCTTAGCTCTCTCTGCTCTTGGGGTTAAGGAGTCTGACATCGCGCCGCTTCTCCGGAATGTTCCGTCTCGGGGTCCTTCGCTCTTTGGCGGTCAATTCGCTACAGTGTTTCAGAGAGAGATTGATGCGCGGAAGCAGGTCACTGATATGACTAAGCAGTTCCGCGCTCCCTTTAAGCCGACGCGGGCCTCTGCCCGTCGGAGGCCTGTTGTTCCCACTTCGGGACAACACAGTCGTGTTTCTGGAGGCCTGCCTGCTGACCTTCAGCCAGTTCCTTTTCGTGGGAGAGGGGGGCGTGGCAGAGGCTCTTCGAGAGGTACTCGTGGCTCCCCGCGTGGCAAGGCGACGGTTTCGCACAAGGCTAAGCCTAGTCTTTGATGGTCTTCCCCGAGCGCTTGTTCAATCCGACATGGTAGGTGGCCGACTTCGTTCTTTTCTCCCGGCTTGGGAGGCCATCTCCGGGGACGCATTCGTGCTCTCTGTAGTGCGAGACGGATTCTTCATAGATCTATCCGCCGCGCTCCCCGGAGGGGCTATAAGATCTCGTTCACCTCCTATGTCTGCCCTGGCTCGTTCTCATGCCTCAACGGAGATCAAATCTCTGTTGAAAAAAAAATGGGCTATAGAAAGGGTAAGAGACCGGCGTCTCTTTCCCTTTCTCCGATCTTCGTTATTCCCAAGCGCTCGGGAAAACTTCGTTTGATACTGAATTTGAAAAGAATAAACAAATTCATTCCTTCAGTACATTTTCGGATGGAGACTCTCGCCTCCATTCTCCCGTTGATCAAGAGGAAGGACTACGCGATCTCGATAGATCTCAAAGATGCGTATTTCGCGCTCTTCCCTTCGGGCTGCGCCCAGCCCCTCCGGTTTTTACGCAGGTTGTAGCCGTCTTGGCAGCCTCGCTGAGGCGCCACGGCCTTCGGCTATTTTGCTACCTGGACGACTGGCTCCTCCTAGCGGAGTCGCACGATCGTTTGTTAGACGAGGCTCGTTTGCTCGTCAATCTTACTCAAGACTTGGGTTTCCTAATAAATTGAGAAAAGTCAGAGTTAGTTCCTACTCGCAGCCCGGTTTTCTGGAGGCTGTGTTAGACATTCGGAATCAATTGGTTCGGCCCAGTCGAGACAGGATTCTGCCTATTGTCTCTGCGGCTCGCAATCTCATTCTGGCCAGACAGTGGCTTCAGTTCTTAGGATATGTTGGCTTCAGTTCTTAGGATATGTAGCCAGTCTAGTCGATGTTCTAGAGGATTGCCGGCTCCTTATGAGGCCTTTTCAGAGGCATCTCCTCAGGTTTTACAAACCATGCAAGGATTCTCTCTTGGTCTGGATTCCAGTACCAGTAGAAATCAAGTCCCTTCTCTCCTGTTGGTCGAACGTGGAGTTTCTCGCGCGAGGCAAGTCCTTCCGTACCCCCTTCCGTCGAGCTCGGTTTCGACGGACGCCTCTCGGCTGGGGTGGGGCGGACATTGCAACGGCAGCACGGTTTCGGGGGATTGGTCTCATCTCGGGACTCTACCCCATATCAATGTCCTGGAGTTCTTGGCAGTCTACTTAACCCTGCTCCACTTCAGAAGTCGACTTCTCAGTCGTTCAGTTCTGATCCTCACGGACAATGTCACAGTGGGGATTATATCAATCGGCAGGGAGGCACTCGTTCTGCCATCCTGAATGCCTTAGCAGCACAGCTGTGGAGGTGGTGTCGTCGCATGGCGATCATGCCCGTTGCCACTTTCATCCCCGGTCAGGAAAACCTCATTGCGGATTTTGTATCCCGGGGCAGGTGTCTTCCATGAGAATGGAAGCTCCATCCAGAGGTCTTTTGCCGCATTCGCAGTTGCCTGGGCCCACTGGAGGTGGACCTGTTTGCGTCAGCTCTGAACCACCAACTTCCGAAATACTGCTCCCGTGTTTGCGACCGGGGAGCTTGGGCTCTGGATGCTTTCTCTCTCAGTTGGGAGAATCTTCGAGGGTTTGCCTTTCCTCCCTTCCAGCTGATTCCGCGAGTCTTGCGGAAGATCAGGGAAGATCGGTGCTTGTAATAGCTCTTTTTGGCCCAGGAGGATTTGGTTCCCGGAGGTAATGAGCCTTCTGGTGGCTCAACCGTTCCTTCTTCCGCTAAGAGTGGATCTGGTGTTGCAACCCCTCTCGGGGATTCTTCACCACAGTCCGGCGTCCCTTCATTTGACTGCTTGGCCCCTGTCGGGGAATCTGCAAGACAGTCGGGTCTCTCTGAAAGGGCCGCTGACTTTTTAATGTCCAGTCGTAGAGTCTCTACTAGGGAAATTTATAATTCCCGTCTTTCAGTCTTTTTCCAATGGTGTAAAGCGCGGGATCAAACCCCGTCTAAGGCTCCTATCGGTTCAATCGCGGATTTTCTAATCTCGCTATTTGACAAAGGGAGGTCCATCTCTACTATCCGAGGCTACCGGTCTGCGATCGGTGCCATTCATTCGGGGTTTTCAGATGGTTCGGGGATTTCTAATTCCCCGCTGTTGAGTGGATTGATTCGGTCTTTCTTTCTGAAAAGTCCCCCTCGTTCTAAGGCTTCTTTCATTGCCAAGAATCAAACGGCTTCTTCTGGCCCTGATGAGATTTTTCTTTGTCCGCTATCTGATTTTTCGTCAGTGCGTGAGGACAAGGTTTGGTGTCCTGTTAGAGCTCTCAAATGGTATATTGATAAGACTAAGTCATATCGCAAGGATGATCAGTTGTTCCTGATCACTCGAGAGCCTTTTTCTCCTGCTCCTCTTGATTCCATTTCTAGATGGATTGTCGAGGCTATTAGGGCCGCTGGCACAGAGGCTCTTTTGTCAGATAGTAAGCCCCATGCTCATGACACTCGTAGTGTCAGCACCTCTTGGGCTCTGTTTCAAGGTGTGGCGCTTAATGATATTTTGAAGGCTGCCTATTGGCGTTCGCCCAATTCCTTCATTTCTTGCTACCTTAGGGATGTCCCTGCAGGTGAGGCTATTTTTGCGTCAGCTACCTTGAAGGCCGCTGTGTCTTCTGTTTTGCGTGTCTGGTTTCGTATTTATGAATAGTAGAATTTAATTGAAAGATGTTACAAAATTCGTCAGGAAATAAATTGTTTGTACATCTGTACATAAAAATGCTTTGTTGATGTTTATTTATATCGGTAAATTTTAGTATGTTAAATTGTTTGAACAAATGGTCGACGTGACACCGGGGGCAGTACCTGTAGTTATACGAATTATTTTCTTTTGTAGGGTGATTAATTTGTGTAATTTGGATATTGTAGAGTTCCCCCAGGCTAGGTTGCAATATGATAGATATGGTAGGATGAGAGAATTGTAAAGCATACGGAGGATGTTGTTTGGTAAAATGTGCCGCAGTCTAGCAATAATGCCAATGTTTTTAGAGACTTTGCTTTCTGTTTCAAGGATATGTTTCTTCCAAGACATAGAACTATCAATGTGTACACCTAAAAATTTTGTGTTTTCAACTCTAGGTAGTAGTACGTTGCCGAGATATATGGAAATGCTGTCTAAATCAGTGTTTTTATTGTTGTGAAAGACCAGAATATGACCCATAGGCCCGTATTCTGAACTCCGGTTTAACTTAAACTCGAGTCTAAGTGTGGTTTAAATCTGCCCTTTAGACCGGAGTTTAAGAAAATCACATTCTGAACTCCGGTTTAACTTAAACTCCGGTCTAAGCGTGGTTTAACTTTGTACAGAAAGTTAGACTGCAGCTAGGGGTAGTTTAAGTCCGGTTTAACTTTTCTTCATGCACGGCCACCGCAGGATAATGTTTGCAACTGAGGCGGAAGAGTGGTATTACGAAAGGTTTTAAAGTCTGCTGGCACC
This sequence comes from Heliocidaris erythrogramma, assembly GCA_025617745.1. Taxonomy (NCBI): domain Eukaryota; kingdom Metazoa; phylum Echinodermata; class Echinoidea; order Camarodonta; family Echinometridae; genus Heliocidaris; species Heliocidaris erythrogramma. The sequence goes on along the minus strand of CM046859.1, from coordinate 31,163,756 downwards.
AGCTTAGAGAAAGGTAAATTTACCTTCGTAAAGAGGAAAATCTTCTTTTTCTTTTTCTTTTTAGCTAGATCTAGAATCGTAGTTAGATTTAACGTTTACCGGCAGTATTCATGACAAGCGCTGCCATTATCGCAGAACTGACTTTGCAACAATCTTCCGCGCTCGCGCGCGAGCAAGCATAGCTCTTTACACCCTAACCCGAGCCGAGCCGGCCGGCCCAGCCGACGCGACCGATACCCTTTTATCTCATCCCACGCAGTGCTGAGCTAGCTAGCTGAGCCAGGCTAGGTCGGAGCTGACTGTTGTTGGGAAGTTGGGTACCGAAGTTACAGCTACAGAAAAAAAAAAATAAACGAAACTAGAAAAACAGATCAATAAGAGCTCAGCTCCAAAAATTATTGCAATTCCGCCTGCAATTTCAAAATTTGTCAGCTGACTCACTCAGTCTCAGATTTAACGTAGGCCTAGGCCTAGGCCTACTTAAAACTCAACTCTGATCGACCTCTAACGTTATTATAGCCAATATCTTACTTCAACCTTCGTTTGGAAAATACTAAAATAGGGTCTAACTTTGAGAATCTATATAGGCCTAGGCCCTAGTAGTTAGTACAGTAGACTTAGTCTTAGACTAGTAACAAACGTAGTTTAGTCTTTACACTATAGTATTTCTGACGTTGGAATATCTATTTAGAGTCGAGATGCTGTCTTGGAAAAAGGAGAAACATTAATAATAAAGTTAGTCCAGGAACTTGGCAATACATTGTCACCAGATTATTTTTGTAGGCCATGCAGCAGCTAGTAGCAACTGACGTCAAGTTCTAAAGTAACACAGTGCCCTTCTTTATTATACATCTATGACATAGCCTAGGTCTAGATCTAGACTAGGCCTAGGCCTATAGGCCTAGATGTCTGAGGTAGGCCCTAGATCTAGCTACATGTAGGCCTAGGCCTAACTCTTGATTACATGCATTCAAATTGCGCACTATTATCTCCGAAAATGTGCCCTTCATATGGTATCCGGTAAAGTGTACAACCGTATTGACTTTTCAATGAAATAAAACGAACAAGTTTGTTTTTCGGTCTAAAAGTAGGCCTATCGTACTAGGCCTATAGGGTATAGGTCTAGCTCTAAACTGTTTAATTACCTCTAGGCCTAGATCTAGATACGGTATATCTTATTTTGTGTCTGTTTTGTTGTTTTTGTTTTCAAAATGCCAACTGTGCCTCATATTACAAAATAGATATCTAATCTCTCAGGCTATAATTCTAAAGAGGTCTATAGCCTGGGTCCTTTCCTTTTGCTCTGAATCTAGGCCAAGTCAAATTTGCAAAGTGACGGTGTTGGGTTTGCCTCACCAATCAGTGGCAGGTGGGGGTTCACGAGGTCCGGACACCCCCCCCCCCCCCCCCCCCATCTGATGCTTTTTTTTTTGATTTTGTGTGTGTGTGTGTCAATTGCTTGAGCCCCTTTTCAAAATACAAAATCCTTGATCCGCTCTGCTCCCACATGATGGACATTGCAGGCCTAATTGTTAGATACATGTAGGCCTACTAAATGTAGATCTAACTTTTAGATCTAGAGTCTACCTAATGTAGACCGAAAGCTTCAGTCTCTGTTCGTCGGGTGTTCCACTGGACTACGTCTTGCTTCACTACACCTCCTTACATAGATTGTGTAGGAGGAGAAGTTAAAAATAAGAAAATGTTAAAGACTCCTCCGAAACAGACGGTTTTCAGCTGTCTAGAGTCTACCATGATTTTTTTTCGCCAGCCCTCAAAAAGTTGTTCAGTGGGGGCAGGGGTTATCAGATGTTTTCCTCCATAATTATCCGACAAGCAAAAAAAAAAAGGGGGGGGGGGGTTCTTGCCGGGTTCCCCCCCCCCCCCCCCCCCCCCCCCCCCCCCCGCCTACGCTAGTGATCCAGCCATTTTGAAATGGAAGAAGGAGCTGAATACAGAGGCGTATACCCTGCGGCTAGGTATACGTGTATCCATATATAGTAATACATGCAATAACGTAGGATAAACCGACCAACCTAACCTTAAATAGTCGTTCATTTACGATCCAGAAAACTTCAGTAGGCTAATCATGACAAATGAAGTGCCAAATGGTATGCCTTTAATTTGTGAATAGAGTATTTCATGACATTTATTGATTAAACATCCTAAAAATGAAAGGAATAAGCAAATTTCAGTCTTCTTGAAGATAAATTGAGCTCTACTGGGCATGTGCAGTAGCAGCAGACTACATCTCCATGGCAACTAAACCACAGTTTAACTTAGACTGGACTTAGACTCTAGTTTAACTAAACTGGACTTTCAGAAACAGAAATGGAGTTAAACCCGACATGCAGTCTAAGTCGGGTTTAGTTAGACTCTGGTTTAACTTAAACTGGAGTTTAAGTTAAACCGGAGTTCAGAATACGGGCCATATGGTTTACACGTAGATGGAAAATGGGATTCTCATGTGGTATATTCAGCGGAAAATTTCAATATGTTCCTGGAATTGGATTGAAAAAACCAAACCCATGGAGCAAGAATATTTATCAGGCTATAACATATTTCAAAGAGAAAGAATTTTGAGCAAGAATAAGGGAGATTTTGCAAAAATAAGACAGGGATGCAGAATCAGGTTTTCTTTAGAAGTCCTTTCCCATAGAGATTACACGTAAAACAGTGGAAATTGACATGTCCATATATATGGTAAAATTAAACCATGATGCCGTTGTCAAAATGGAAAACCATGACTAATTTTGTAGGAAATTGCTTCAGCTACAACATATTAAAATCTGGGCGAAAAAGACCAATAATGACGAATCTAGAGCCAAATTTGCATAAATGTGATGACGTCAAAACATGAAAAATGGAAATTTTGACTTCTGGCGCCATTTTGATGACGTCATAATGTTTATAAGGATGAAATGATACATGAAATGAAATCTATGATTCATACCCTACCTGATGATGACAAAAAATTTGGGGGTCAATGTTGAATGATCAGATGGACAGATAAATAAGAGTTCAGTTTAGACGCTGTTCATGTATAAGTAGCCATATTGAAAGTGCTTTATTTTGGTATCCTTCCGCCAATCGCGGTCTCGGTAAGTACATCAATACATCATGGGCGCTGTTAATATAGTACCACAACATCCCCCTTCTTCCAATGATAAGTTGGTGGCGCTAACATCAATTATCTTTCCTATCAAGCTCTTTACATGGTGAAAATGTGACCACTATAACATTAACTCAGTTTTTCAATGTCCAACATGACATAAGAAATATTTCGAGTAACTTGTTCGAAAAGTACAATAAAACTGTTCAAAAGCAGTAAAACAGAGAAACTCATGAACTATTCTAACGAACCTTTTCGCAAGGTATATCAAGTAACTTCTGCAGTATCGACTATGGTTAAGTTGCTTGGTACATATATGCTTACAACGTAATTATAAAGTTGGATCATTCCCATAACTGATTCTGGAGTACCGTAACATACTGTACATTACTGTCTGCCTCCTAACAATTTCGAAGCATTACGTAAAAGTAATGCTGTTAAAAAAAAAATCGTTCCATGTTCATTCCATGTAAAGCTCTTTCTTTTCACCGGAATCATTGTCCATCCTTTGTACATTCAATAACAAGAATTTTCGCAACCCTAAAACTAAGTATACCATAGACTGTCATGGTGTTTCGTTTTGTTTTTTTTTTTTTTTTTTTTTTTTGTTTGCTCTTGACATGTCATATCATTCACAAATATATATATATATATACATGAAACAACTGCTCTCAACATTATAGTACAGTACGTATTAGGTCGTTTCTCTTTCATCATCATACAAGAAGAGATTATCTTGACCGAATATCAATCTGTGGCTAAAGCTCGACATAAAAATACCGAGTTGAATATATTTCGAAATCATCTTATATATAAAACCAAAAGAACGAGAGTTGTTTGATCCTTAATCAGTAGGACACACTGGATAAACACAAACTCATTTACGAGTTGAAAAAAAATTGTACTTTACATGAAAAAAAAAAAAAATTATGAGTGTTCATTCCTGATAACGAGATGGTCGATGAATCTTGCGCCCATAGCGTGTGACGTAGGCGTATGACCCCGACTGAGGGCTTGAATCATCTAAACCATGTTGTCCTGCATGGTTGTCAATCTGACCGTCTTCTCGTGAAAAGGGCATCTTATCTGGTTTGGGTGCTGTTGCAGCTCCAGTTTCGCTGTGTGCGCTATCTCTGTGGATCTCTCTCAGGTGTGACCTGTTTCTTCTCAACACACTGCCGTTTGGTGTGGTCACTTCGTAGGATCTTGGCTCTTCACAAATTCGTGACACTTCAGCCGGTAACCATGAGTTGTCATCTGGATTCAAAGTCCGGACCTTCTGTCCGACTTCTAGCTGTGACAGTTCTTGACCAGCACGTCTGTCATGATCGTGTTTCATTGTTTCCCGTCTTCGCTGGAGCTGGTCATGCACATTGATCATTCGGTGTCTATCATGGCGACCGGGAAGAGTCGTCTTCACTTGCCTGCCGAACATCATTTCTGCTGGAGATGGTAGGTCAGACTGGGGCGTTGCTCGAAGATGAAGAAGTGCCTTTTGAACGTCTTGACCCGTCTGTCTACATTTCCTAATCATGGACTTCACAGTGCGTACCATTCGCTCCGCTAGTCCATTAGAGCGTGGATATCTTGGCGATGAGGTGATGTGCTTGATATTCCATGACTCACACATGTCTTTGAAGGGTTTGCCAATGAACTGGGGTCCATTATCGGATATAACTTCCGAAGGCACTCCAAGGAGGCTGAAAGTTTCCCTCATGACTGTGGCAACTGAGGCGCTCGAGGTGCTATGCATCCTCCGGATTACAGGAAACTTGGAGTGATAGTCTGTAATGAGAAGATAATCCGTTCCATTGAGACAAAACAGGTCTGTGGCTAGTTTTGTCCATGGCGTCAGTGGAACTCATGTGACTCTAGAGGTTCCTTGTGTTGCTGATCCTGGTTCTCTTGGCATGCTGGACAAGTCTTGACAAGGTTTTCAATGTCCTTACTGATGCCTGGCCAGTATACTGTGTCCCTGGCTAGTCTGCGGGTTCTCTCTATGCCCATATGACTTGTGTGTAGCTGTTCAAGGATATCTGATTGGAGTGTTTGAGGTATCAATACCTGTCTACCTTTGAAGATAATCCCGTTTGAGACACCGAGTTCATCTCTAACGCTGCTTGGAACTTTCTTAATCACATCTGGCCATCCGTCATGAATGATTCGACTCAACAGCCTCAAATCTTCGTCACTTGCTGTCTCCCTCTGCAACTGTGTCTGTTTCGTAGGTGTGAAACTTGCCAAATGATTTTCATGATTCTCTGCTACCTCCATGACTTCATCGACGCGAAGTTCAATGATGACATCTTTTCTCTTTCTGGGGTTCGGCAGTCTGCTGAGGGTGTCTGGGAGTGTCATCTGACTTCCAGGCTTGTATAGAATCTCACAGTCATAGCCCTGTATTTTGACAAGAAGTCTCTGCAGTCGAGGGGGCGCACTCCACAGAGGCTTCCTACATATCGTTTTGAGTGGCTTATGGTCGGTGTAGACAGTGAACTGGTTACCAAACAGATATGGATGGAAGCGTGTGATCCCAAAGACAAGTGCCAATGTCTCACGCTCAATGTTTGAATAGTTGGACTGGGCACTTGACAAACTCTTTGAGGCGAATGCGACCGGTTTTCCATTCTGAAGAAGGCAGGCCCCAAGCCCTTTGAGTGATGCATCTACCTCTAGTACTGTTGGGGTGCTTGGGTCATAGTACTGTAGACATGCTCCTGATGAAATCTCTGATTTCAAACGTTGGAAGCATTCTTCATGGTCTTCCTGCCAGGTGAAAGGAATATCTTTCTTCAGAAGATCTCGAAGGATTGCTGACTTCTCGACATAGTTTGAGATGTATGGTGAAAGATAGGTCATCATCCCCAACACCCGTTGAAGGTCATCCCTGTTCTGTGGTGTAGGCATCTCTTTGACATCTTCTAGTTTGACACCAGTCATTTCGATGGCGTGGGTTCGGATCCCACCGCTGCCACCATGTTGAATGATCAGATGGACAGATAAATAAGAGTTCAGTTTAGACGCTGTTCATGTATAAGTAGCCATATTGAAAGTGCTTTATTTTGGTATCCTTCCGCCAATCGCGGTCTCGGTAAGTACATCAATACATCATGGGCGCTGTTAATATAGTATCACAACAGTCAACTGACTATCTAACGAGCTACAGTGAATTTTGTAGATGCATGTTTTTGCACGTTTTTACGTTATTTTCGCCATAGACGCGCGCACGGATTTTGAACTTTGACGCGCCCGTACGACCATATTATTGATTGAAATTGATTCCAAATTGATGGAAATGATGAAGAAAAGTGTCAGGATTGCAAATCAATCGAAAAAACAGCGTTCTAACGTTATTTACGATTTGCGCCCGCGTAAAACGCGCGCGCGGACATTTTTGAAATGCTCAAAATAACCTGAAACGTGTGCAGACTTGATCCTACGTGATTTTGAGCATTTTAAAATTTTGACGCGCATTAATAGGCTAATATGTTGTGTGTGTGGTTGTTTTTTTTTTTTTTTTTTTTTTTTTTGGGGGGGGGGGGGGGGGGGGTTATTTATTTTTCTTGATTCAATGCCACTATTGGCCAAAATAAATTAATGCACTAGGAATCCCCTTGACAATCCTCTATGGCCCGTGCTATGAATATTCATGAGCAAATGAGCTCTACTGAGCATGTGCAGTAGATTCTCCATGGTAATTAAACCTGGGCGGGGCATTTAACCCAGGGTTAAATTTTAAACCTAGGTTTAACTAAATTAACCTGGCCATCAGTATACCAAATAGAGTTAAACTACACTAAGACTGAAGGTGCGGTTTAAGTGTTGTTTAGTTAACCTAGGGTTAACTTTAGTCTGGGGTTAAATTAAACCTGCTATCAGAATACCTCTACTAATTTATTAATTTGTCTCTCTCAACCAGCAATAGCATAATAAAGAGCGCCCTCCTACCATGAGGATTATTTTATCAGTGATCGCCAGAATACTGGCGATGATCATGTATGGTGATTAACTAGTTAATCAGTCTACTCAGGAAGGTGGAAGAGAGATCCACCTCCCTGGTCTAATCATCAGTATTAAAGTAAGCTAGATGGAAAATGCTGATAATCATGGTTAATGAAATATGCTGATAATCATGGTTAATGAAATATGCTGGATATTATGCTTAATTAAAGACGCTGATTTTCAAACACGAAGATTAAAGGGAATCGGTAACTTTGTGGAGGTTTGATGTAATAAATTGTTGAATTTTGATGTTTGTGTTGTATAATGATGTTCAGAAGGATAAATAAACAGTCAGGAATATAAAGGTTTTGCAATATATGATGTTATTTTCAGGATATATATGACCTAATACTGCCATTGAAACCGTACTGGGGTACGCTTTAGTCTAACACAGTAGTTTATGGGAGAAAAGATCTTGGATTTCCGGTCACTTGCATATTTTCACTTTTTTTGAAGCACATAGTGGGGCTTCATGTTTACAACATATTACATACATTGATAGAAATTAGGGCTATGCAGTTCAGATTTTATCAAGCCTCCACTAAGTTACAGGTTACCTTTAAAGGTAATCTGTAACTTTGTAGAGGCTTGATAAAATCTTGATATTGATATTGCATTTCAATAAATATTGATCTTGCAGCGGTGGGATCCGAACCCACGCCATCGAAATGACTGGTGTCAAACTAGAAGATGTTTTTTTTTCGACTGAATATGCATGGTTTCATGCTTTTTGTGTGAGGAGAAGCACTTTTTTGCACTCATTGCTCTCGTATTCCTCCTATAGCTTCTGACTTACGTGTCAAAATGTATGGGGGCAAAGACTAGGAGATAGCCAAGATGTTACTCTTTCTTGTGATATCAGGTTCGTCCTGATTGGTTGAACAAAACTGCCGTCTATTTTGCATAATTAAAAAGAAACAGATGTCATGTATATAAAGCACGTACAGTATGTAATGCCGCGTATATGTAGGCTCGATTTGGACTGTGCCATTCTAAAACGGGGTGCATCAATCCAATGTGTGTGTTGAACGACCGTGAATGCGAATTGACCAGTCGTTACAGCTGTGGAGTGATATGTTGCATACCGTGAATGAAATGGATGAATCATGTCGAATGAGAAAGTGTAAAATTCTTCCTTCCCGCGTACGCACTGTTGTGTACTCGGAGTGAGATTCGTAAATAGCAGCTCTTCTGTCCCTCCCTTCTCCGTTGCCCCCATTGCTATAATAGAACAGCCGCGAACAAAACACCGATTTATTCACAGCAATGACCTCGACCACCCAGCTGATCGAGCGTGGTATTCGAGTCGCGTTTGTATGTGCGCACAGCTGACTATAAAAGCAGAATTAAACCGTCAAATTATGTGAACAAATTAGGGGGTGGGAAATTCATATGGGGGGGGGGGGGGGGGGGGCTTACGGGTGAATACTGAATGGAATGTGTATTTAAATGGACAGGATCTGCTTTTCAAGTTTCCTTCCCCCTACTCGCGTTCTTTATCTTTTTTTGTTCTCTCTATCTATCTATCTCCTCTCTATATCCCTCTCGACAGTCCTCAGGTAGCCAGAACTCCAAGTAGGCGAAAACAGTTTAGAAGGAGTTTTGCCCTTTCAGTTTTGTTCGTTGGCACCAACTCCCATTTTTGTAGATAAGTTAGGGGTCAAATTGAGGCGCTACCCTAATAAGGAGGCTGCACAGTTTTTGCATTCAGGATTCTTGTTTGGTTTTGAATTGAAATATATTGGCCCTCGTTTGCCGGTAGATTTTCCGAATTTAAAATCGGTAGAGCACAATAAGGAGGGAAGCAAAGAAGAAAATTGATAAGGAAGTTAGGTTAGGTAGATACTTAGGACAATATGAAAAGAGACCGCTGGTGAATTTGAGAGTTAGCCCCATTGGATTAGTACCAAAGAAGAACGTAAGGGAGTTTCGTTTGATCCACCATCTGTTATATATCCCGAAGGTTATTCAGTAAATGACTTTATCTTGGAGGAGGCATGTAAAGTGGAATATACTAAGTATGACGAAGCAGTAGACTTGGTGGCAAGGGCTGGTAAAGGAGCGGAGTTAGCAAAAGAACACATAAAATCGGCTTTTAGATTTCTCCCCATCTCTCCTTTGAGCTACTAGGGGTGAATTCGAGGGTCACTACTACATTGATAGATGTCTCCCCATGGGTATACGATGTGCGCCGGCTTATTTCGAGACATTTTCTTCCTTCCTAAGTTTTGTGTGAGGGACAAACTGGGCACTGATCGATTAATACACTACATGGATGATTTTTTGGCTGTTGGAGTAGCCGGCGGTAAAGGCCTAACATGTCTAGGAATTATCCAAGAATTTTGAGCAGTGTGCAGGGAGATTGGGGTCCCTCTTGCGGAAGAGAAGTCTGAGGGCCCAACAACTAGACTAACCTTCCTGGGTTTAGAGATGGAGGTAAAAGTCCTCGCGAAAAGATAATAGTGCTCAGGCGGAAAATCGCGGAGGCGTTACAGAAAAAGTCTCTGACCCTCTAAGATATACAGTCGTTAGTTGGTTCAATGAATTTTGTTTACCGAGCTATCAAACCAGGTAGGGCCTTTATGAGAAGGCTAATTGACATGACAAAGAAGGAATCAAAGTCAGACAGAGTAATTCCCCTCCCAGCTGGAACCCAGGCGGACCTGAATACTTGGCTTTCTTTTTTAGGGAGTTCAATGGGGTGGCGATCATCCAGCAAGGTGGCTGGGACAGCGATACTGACTTGGATCTGTTCACTGATGCAAGCGGTGGAATTGGTTTTGGTGGTTATTTACATGGCAACAATTGTACTCAGTGTTTAAAGCTTACCATAATCACACGAAAAATATAATAAATAAATAAGTGAATGAAATAGAGATGCACTCTGTGCTATACACCACTATGAAGAAAAGTTACATTTACATGTCAAATTAAATGCCCTGGAGAGGAAAAACTATATGATGCTTGTGATAGTATGTGTTTTCCATGCCATACAGGTGTACGAAGCCGAAAGATGTGGATTGTCGGGGACAGTCTGGTGCGTAGAGCAGTGGAGAGAGCCAAGGACACTGGTCTCCAACAGCTTGGGGCTCGTTCAGACATCCAGGTTCGTTGGTTCGGGCGAGGCGGCCTCACAATCCATGAAATACCTAGAACAATTCAAGATCTGCTCAAACACCACGCTGCCCCACACTTGGTAGTGTTGCACGCCGGATCCAGCGACATCGGGAAGTACGCTGTCAAGCACTGTAGGCAGGCTGTCGAGGAAGTGCTACTGGCGGCCAGGCAGCTGCTTCCAGAAAGCCACATCTGATTTTCTGAGATTGTCCCTAGGCTCTTCTATTATGGACGATTGGATGGTCCGCACTTGCAGTCTGCCTTGAACAACTGCCGCAAGACAGTAAACAAATATGCAAGGGGAAAGATCAAGAGGATGTTCCTGGCGTCATTCTTGAGACACAACATCCACACGCAGGACCACGAAGTGATCTGTTGATCTCTGACTTCAGAATGGCCTTGGACATGCTGTTCGATTGAAGGAGGACAAAGGATATTTCCCTCATAACAAATTAATCTATCCAAGTGCAGTTTGGCAAAAAAAAAAAAAAAAAAAAAAAATTAAAAAACGGGAGATGGGAATCAGTGTCTCTGGAAACGCCTGTCCCGGGACGCCGGCTGGATGTCTTCCTCCCGGCAGGTCACGTGACCAGGTTCCCCTCCTAAAATTCATGTTCAGGTCTTGAAGCCTCTCTCCCTCCTACATGTACATTTGAGAAGTTTGTATTGAATAGATGATAACTGTTTGAGGGGAATCCGCATCCAAGGAAACTCCTGTCATGGGATCCCGGCTGGATGTCTTCCTCCTGGCAGGTCATGTGACCGATTTCCCCCATACGTCATTTGATGTTTGACCAATTGAATACTTATCGCACTATGACAAATCTTGTTCTAATGAAAAGATAATGGAAATTGGTTTTAAAAACCTGGGAATTGTCCCCAGTGGAATAAAGTTGAGAAAATGGCAATTTCATGAGTGAACTGTATTTATTCTCGCAATTAACAACTATTCCAAAATATATTATATTTGACAGGTTATAACAAACATTCATTAATAAATTAAGAATTATTATTATCAATACTTGAATTTATTTTTGTTATTAAAAATAAAGTATTTATTGATATATCAAATATTCATTTAAACTACTGTCATTTCTTTTTTTTTAATAGTGCAGTATAATAATTCATTTCAAGCAGACAATCATTCCATAATTTATTCAGTTCCGTATCATTCGTTAAGACATTAAAAGTCTTTAGAGAAAATAAAAAAGAGTAAAGAAGAATTTCAGTAAATTCTAAAATTAAAAGTAATGGAATTTTTTGAATTGTATAAAAAAGTATTTAAAGAAGAGAAGTAATGCATTTTCAAGTCCAGCAGTGATGTTTATTAGTACGTACACCAAATTTTCAGCGCATGCTCGCGTCTTCTTCAGGGTTTACACGTCATCTTTTCTGTATCGGTGCCAACACGCGGACTTGTACTATATGTATATATATATATATATATATATATATATATATATATATATATATAATATGTGTATAATTCGTTACTTTAATCCCATTCTTTAATTCCTAATTCTTTTCTACGGAACAGGGGGCTGGTTTTGTCCCCGTCTCCCTAGTCAGTTGTTGTATATTCTTGTATATTTTTGATTACTTGATTAATCTAACTTATCCAAATAATTTTAACATACACAACACAGGTACAAATAAAATAGACGTAAGTCAAAACACGACAATAATACTATAGATAATCCTTCTGCATATAAAATATCTGTATTACAATCAGGATGTTGAACAATTTGAAATTATGAGATACTGTGGTACATGAAAACAGGGACGGACCAGGGGGGGGGGGGCGGCGGCGAATCCTTTTGAAACCCAATTGGCATACCTTAAGTACACAATTAAAATAAAAACCACCTCCTTAATTGTGTTCTTTTCTGGCTCACAGCCCCTTCTTTTACAAAATCCTGGATCCGCCCCTGTGACAAGTTTGTTATTTGAAACATCTGGGCTAGTGCATACAGAATAGTCAGGAACAAGAATATAAGATGAGGTAATAAGATGCAAAATTCGTTTGTACGTGCGCCTGTAATCCAGCTACCAGTGGAAGTTATAAACTGATTCAGCGGACCCAGGTTCGAGACTGAGTCACGTCTTTCGGATGGTGACGTTAAAGGTCGGTCCCAGACGTAAATAATCATACCTGATTGATACACGTCTGTAAAATTACATACATACATAATTCGTTACAAGTCTGGTAACTTTATCTTAAGAGAAAATAAACAAGAGTAAAGGAGAATTTCTGTAAATTCTAAAATTAAAAGTAATGGAATGTTTGGAATTGCATAATTATAAGAAAGTATATCGTCGCTGATTTTACAAACTGGCATACGAATTCTAGCAGGGACTAAACCAAAATACCGTGGTTCTATTTTTTGATACCCAATGCATATGAAAGAAACTATTCCACTCTCATCACCTGTTTTAATTCGACGATGATTGAACATGTTGAATGAAAGTGCGGTATTCAAATTAGCATTTTAAACAGACAAAGTTTTACGATTATCTTAGAAACATGTGAGGCTTCCTATGCCGGTTCGTAAAATAAGTGACGATATATATATATATATATATATATATAAGAGAAAAACACCACACCGAAATATGTGGATAGCATTAAAAAAGTACTACGACTACCGAAATTAACAACTATTCCAAAATATATTATAATTGGACAAGTTATAACAAACATTAATTGTTTTGCCGAGCAAAACTTGGGATTCTTTTCGTTTTCTTTTTTTATTTTGTGAACTAGAAGACCCCATAGAGTTCATGTTAATTTATGCAGAGTTTCTGGGTTCGCTTTCGTCATGTTACACGGTTGACACCACGGTCTGCATGGGTGTGCAGAAAATGTCTGTTAATTTTGGTCAGGAGTGCCGCCAAGGAAGTAAGTGTTTATTGGAGATTTATTCTGTTAAAATATTTGTTTTGTAATGCTGTGCAACATATGAAAATTAGGGAAATTTATGGGTCATGCTATGTTGTATAATGAAAGTTGAAACGTCGGAAATTTATCGAGTGGGGGCGTGATTGTAGTTTGACACGTCGCTTATTAGTAAATTATTTACGTCAAGAAATCACACATGAAAAGTTATATTCTAATTGATGATCATTTAAATGTGCTGGTATAAAAATAAGAGCAAGATTTGGTTTATATAATGCTTTCACACATACGACATGATTGATGAAATGGGATAGTCTATGCGAGGAGAACTTATGATTTTAATTATTCAAACTGTATTGACTATTGTGATGTCATTTTATGCCAATCTAATTATAAACATACATAGAAATGAGGTACAGATATTTCCTCTTAAATTCTGTGAGCATTATGAAAGTTTTATTTATATTAGAACGGGTATTAAACATAAATATGTTATCACCTGAATCTGAAGGTGGTTAAATTTAAAGGGAAACGACATATTAAATATAAAAGAGTTTTATATTCAAATTTTGAACGGAAACCGTCAAAATTTTGAACGGAAACCGTCAAAAGATTGCTTCGTCACCATGAATTTGTTAAATGTTATCTTTAGGTTTTGTAGTACCAATCGTCTGTTTGTATATTTTAAGCAACGGTACACCAGGGAGCAGTTGCAAGAAATCAACAATGTCATCCGATTAAAGGGTAAAGTCAGAAGTGGTAAGTTCACGGTACAATTTCTGCGTAAATGTCTACGTTACAAGCTCTTCGATTATTTTAGCGTGCCCGGATCATATCCGGGTTGCTGTACACGCCCTTCCTTGACTTTTGTATTTTCTTGTATTCTCTCATTCCTGCGTTGTGACCCGATGAGTGCAGGTCGAAAAGCTTCGTCACCATGAATTTGTTAAATGTTATCTATATGAAGATTTATGAAGGTGTTCCTCTACTAATTTAAATCCCTAAAAAGAGAGACTTGCAGGTTAGTCACCTAATCTCTCTAAACCATCAAAAGGAGAACTTTAAAATGCACTGTGAAGGATTGACGTGCAAAAGCAAAACAGCAAACAGGTGTGATTGACTGAAAGTATGGTAAAATGCATTTTATATCTTACATGTATGTGAAAATCACATGGTATCTGTAAAGCTAAAGCCAGCATTTGTTTTAATATTTATTCTATATTAATGAATGCCAGAATATAAATACAAGAAAATTCAAAAGAGTTTGCAATTTTTTGACAGGAACAATAATCATGGGCGGTAATCGTGACGTCACTCTATTCATCATGGGGGGGGGGGGGGGGAACGACACAATAGCCGTCCCCCCATGAACAATAGATTCTCTACTCGGATTGACGCCCATGACTATAATGACAGGATGATCAGTAAATGAATGGTAGGTGAATATTCACACCGACATATAACAAGACCCCCAAAACAAACAAACAAATCCAAACAGTGTTTCATAATAAATTGGGCTCTTTTTCATAAAATCGATGTTGTCTAAAACTGAAAAATTCCTCCTTTCTATAACTATATACCACAAATTTGGCCAAACAGAAAAATATATTCAAATGCGTGTTATCAAAAGTTTTTAAGGTACAAGTTAAATTCAGAGCATTTTCAGTTGCCCCAAAAATTATTCACTCTTAAAGCTAGGAGGAAAACTTTCCCCATTTATGGTAACGGAATTATAACCATATTGTAGTAGATTCTAAACATGCTTCCTGAACATTGCTGAACATAATAGTGTTTGGCTATATGTCTCATACCTTGGAACACAAGTTGCGTACACATACACGATTATAATGAAAGTTAATGCATGAGACAAAAATTGAACAATGTATTTATTTCATCATAATCATTACATTGCCCAAAATATTTAGTAAACAGCAAAGAAATGTCATCAAACATGCATTGTGCAAATTCCGAATGAGATGGGGAACAAGTTTTTTTCAAATGGTGACGGCATCGTAGAGTTGATGTGTATACTCGTGATACAGATGAGTGATCAACCGATGAAGACTTACTGGATGACCATAGTTGGAGACTACATGAAAACCCTGTTGGTCTTACATCTCAGATGCGCTGTCGATGACCGCCAGTATCGCAGTCGAGGGAAATTAAAACCACTGCTTCATCATGCAGAGCAAAAGGGCGTGGTCTCCCTGGCCACCAGTTGAAAACCCTTAAAATTGAATAAATTTCCATTATTCAAAAATACAGACATCCTAGTATTATTTATCTAATTATTCAAGTACAATCACAGCGGGATGAGCAGTGTATACAAATAAAAATCGACTGCTTATAGTCGAATAATCACTGGATAATACAATATAACATTTGGCGTACCATAGCATTTAACTATTACGTCAGAACTGTAATTTATGAATGAGTGACGTTCCACAGGAAATATTGAAAAATACCATAACATGAGGACTCGAAATAGAGCAAATCTTCATTATAAATTGAATGTTGGTTTAGCTAATCGCACGTACCAACGGCGTCATATATTTTAAGAACATTGTTCATTTCATCAAGATATTTGTGTAATTTCATAATTTCCTAAAACCTTTGATTATCTATACAGACACAATATAGTATGTAAATTGTAATTCAATTATGTATTAAATAACTGAATTAAGGTCTATTTCATAGCATAACAAGAACCCGACTGAATTCATTGCACAAGCTTCTGTGTATGTAGTTTTATGACAAGCCTGAGACAAATACCATGTTAGAAAAATAGCAATTAAATTCAGGGTTTCTCCTATTAAAATAATGCCCATAAAATGTCTTAAAAACTCAAACCATCGTGGGTAGAACTTGATCCCAAAAGTAACCAAAATCTTGCCGCGTCTCTCCAAATATAACAAAACTTGCGGAAGCATCTTGCTGCAACGAAAGCTGAACATAAAGTGACCTCCCTACACTAATTTGACACACGAAATGGCTTCTTGGGCGTAGGTAGGAATATGCAAATTATTGGAATGTAAGTTATGCGAAAAATCTAATTAAATCTTCATTGCCGTATTTCCGTTACGGAAAGAGCAATATCGCCATCACACGTCCAAAAAGAGAAATTTTTAAATTCTGCTGTCAGAGAGGGAAAAAAGAAAATTAAAATGCTTGTGACAGTCATGATAATGACAATTCTTACAGCAACATCCGGAAGGTAAGCTGAATCCTATCCCCGCTGCCGAATTTTTGTAAATAATTTTGAGATTTTGTGTCGATTGATATCTTTAGATTTTAACCCTTTGGAGACGACGGGCTTCTACAGAAGCCGAGCGAGGTGCTCAGTCTGTGACGGAGGGCTTCTACAGAAGCCGAGATTTATGCCTAATATGTTGACAAAGTTTTCCAGCTAACTATCCGCTCTTATGCGCTAAAATTCTTAGTAGTATTATGTAGATATATTCATTCACAATACCCGTTAAAAAAAATATGAGGTTACGTGGAGAAAAATTGAGAAAAATAGGATTTCGTTTCAACTTTACCCGAAATTCTTGTTTGGGATCGTAAATCTTGTATACATACAGACGTACGCGTACGCGTCCGCTTCGATCATGTTGGTTATTTCCATAGTCTAGAGCTCCGATCACGTGATATCATAGCGTTCAAAGCGCCGATCGATCTTGACAAAAAGCTACAGCTACGTTATGTGCGTATTCACTATACATTTACACTCCCGACTTCGATCCTGACGTTGTTTACTTATTTATTTTTTATCTAAGGCATTTTTCATCAACTGATTTGAAATAAGCACATGATTTGTTGTTTCTCGTAGGAATTAAATTGCTGTGCACCCATCAACTATACTACCTTCGATTGGTTGTTTATTGATTTTTTAAAATGTATTTATATTTTAATGTTTTTAGGAAAGTGTGTACTAGATGAGAGCTATGGAAGATAGAGCCAGAGAGAGAGAGAGAGAGCCCCTCCGCCTCCAATCCAACCCGGTCAATGACAAGAAATTGCCTCAGCAAATTCAGCGCTTCATTCATGAATTTCAATGAACCTTTTCAAAATGAAACGCTTTCTCAGTTCCGTGGACTACTAACAAGGATTAGCATTTTGAAAGAAGAGGAAGTATACGTAGGTCGACCTACCGAATACATGTATACAAGAATGAACTGTAAACATGCGCTGCCACGCTATCAATATGATAAAACTACAACCCCAAGAATTACGGGAACCCAATTATTAATGCTCATTTTGAAATTCACAGTACAGCCCGTTAAATGGTTATCCTGATGACTGGGATTTTGTCAAAAGGATAACCATAATATTGCATACTTTATTTTATTCCCGATTCCGTCATCTGCTGTAAAAAAAAAAAATAATAACAATAATAATAAGGGGGAAGGCGGGCTGTTATTGCAGATATTGCAACATCACTATATATAGATATAATGATTTGGTAATTAACTTGGCCGTAAGCCTACATTACAATAAACTTAAAACTCACACGTTTTCTTTTTCTAACATAAATGTGTTTATTAAGCCTATCGTCATTGTTGTCATTGCCCCCCCCCCCCCCCCATCGCTGTTATTTTTTAAAAACATATTTCTTTATCGTTTTAGTTTGTTTAAGATTCTTGTCATTATCCAACTCAACTCTTGTCTTTCTGTTTCAATATTTTCCTCGAAACATACAATTACTACACTCTCGATATCATGCTCCTTTCTGATGTTCTCTTTATTTTCAAATCGATCAAACTCTGATAAATAGCCACATCCTTTTCTAATAAAAATTGCATGCAATGCGGAAATAAAACGTACTGAAACAAAGTTTTAATTGCACGAACTTCCTGACGAGTTCAGAGAGAGAGAGAGAGCAGGCGGCATTGAGATGTGATAAAGTATTATTTTGTTCCACTCACTGTTATTCATTTAGCTTTTTCCCATTACAAACAAAACAAATCACATATGTGTACATGATTTTAATAAATTGTTTTATTGATAAAGCAACTACATAGGGAAAAAAGCGTTGAAAGAGAGATGGATAGATGGAGAAATAAACGAATGAAGCGGGAGAAATAAAACAAATAGTTATGACAAATCATGAGAAATGTATTCGAAAGTAAATAGGATTATTTTTGTCTTATTGAATAAATAATGTTCATCTGAAAAAACAGTTCCCTGATACATGTGATATAGAAAGCATTGTGATAATGTCACAATGCTGGTCAGAATACGACTACAAAATGAGTCGGAAACACGTGTAAAATGCAGGGCGCAATGCATGACTTGGCAGATAATCGCCCGAGCATTAGCAGACGACAATGGGGACCAATGAATGGGGTATCGATCGAACCAAGGAGTTATCACAGACCTTGATCTAACCGCGTGTGCGACGGCGTTTACGCAATTTGTATTGTAAGTGTACTGAAAAGGAAGGAAGCTTCAACAAAATAAGACGGCTTTCCCCCTGTAAAATAACAAACCTTATTTTTTGTTTCGATAAACAAAACTTATATTTTTAGAAGGAGAAAAGTCTGACCTTTCATGTTTACATTTACTAAAAATTAAGAAAATGACCGAGTGAGGTACAATGTGTAATCAAAGTAGAAAGCACCTCCAAATTTCCCATTACCGGCAATGTAACCGAAATCGCTCCGTCACAGGGAGAACAATCGCTGTGCGCGGGCTCGCACTCAAAGGGTTAAATATGACCAGAACCACCACAGCAAATACCGTGGTTTGCAAGGTTCACCGCGCGTGGGAATGGGTGATTATGATGTATAGGATTTTTGTGTTGACACTTTCCGACAGGCGCCATAATAGGACCCCGTGTACAGCTCCGTAGGCATGTACCAGATTGATAAGCCAAGGAGCTCGTACAGCTAGACCCGACCTACTTTCTAGTTTCAGACACAAATTCTACCTGTCTTATTCATGTATAGAACTGCACACTCTTTGTGCTTATTCAGTATAACCTAAAAAATCCTGCTTTCATTTCTTTTCATCATTTCTTTTACTGCTATTGAATTTCCACGGAACTGCTCATTTCTCTACACACGAGGTATAGACTACTAGTACATCGTGCATCCACCCTACCGTACACATGTATCTAAGCATACACTACGTATCGTACACGTGTTTGTACACATCTCGCATAACCATCGTAATTATTTCAGACTACATCATAACCATGTACTTTTAAACCAATACTGGAATAGCTCATAATGCCTTATTTCTGGCCATAGCATACTTAAACAAGACAGGAAACATTCAATTATCATAATATCCGATAATTGTCCGCTTACAGCATTGGGCTCATCAAAAAACAACAAAATAGCAGTGACTTTCGGCGACGGTGACACTACACGCTTCACGTGTCTTGGAAGCTGCAATATTCGAACGCCCTCTATAGCCTATGCAAGGAATTGCAAGCCAGGGCTGTCGCCTATGACGTAGCAAACAAAATACTGTCTGCTTAATTTCCTTCCACAAAATACTGTCTACTTCATCCAGTAGGCCTATATAGTTCTTAAATAGCCTTAAAGGGTTCAAAATTTGAAAGAATAAAGATGTAATTGCTTTTTTCGCTATATTATGTATCAAGTTTCATATGACTCAGGACTGCTAAATATTGCGCCCCCAATATAGGATAAAGTGTATAAAACAGCATTTACAAAGGTTCAACATTTGAAAGAAATCTCAACTTTAGGTTTGCTGAATTTCTCGACTCTTTCTCAAGCCTATATAGGGTTTTCTTTAGTTTTGCTCCCGATTGTAGAAGTGAGTGAATAGAAAACCGTTTAGCAATGTATAAAATTCGAGCTTATCTACCGCTCAAGCTTTCCTGGGTAAAATGCACATGAAATTTCGTTTTTTAGGGAAAATTTGCCGCTCGGTCGCTTTGCTCCCTCGCTTACGTAGATAAGTTTGGGCACTCGGGGGGGGGGGGGGGGAGCGGGAACGTAACATCAGCCATAATCCCTAGATACGCCACTGGCTTCACTCCCTCGCCGGTCACCCCCCCCCCAATCGTGAACACGGATCGACATCCTGGGTTGGATCTTTCACGTCTGCCCCCCCCCCCCCTATTTGAAAATCATGGCTACGTCTGTGGTATCTTGGTCTATATACCCTGATTTTTTTTATTTGTTTCCTGATCAAGTGACACTAACACCATACTGTAATCCAGACTATATGAAGAGATATCAAATGAATCGATACAATGATCCATTTCAGTATTTGGATGACTGTGCATAACCATCAAATCAGTCATGATGAAATGTTATACAGGAAATTGGTGCAAGTAGATGTTCACGTGAAGAGTCTGACCGATTAGGTATTTATTAAAGAGAGTATGTAATTTTTGGTTTGATCTAGTTTATCAATGTCGGGTACTGTTGCGAGGCTGACAGAAAGGATTTTTTTTTAATTTAGAGAATAAAGAAGAAATCTACGTTAATCTTTATTATATACTCAAAACACGTAAGAGGCTTTTAAAATAGTTTCCCATTTACTATTTATTCTCTGGTGAGTAAAGATGACAGAGTACAGAACAAAACATGTCAAGAGATTGTTTTACTTTGTGAAATGTATGTACAACGAGAGTAAAATTTACATTTTATGATCATGATAGGGCCTTTAGCGAATACGGGAGGGGGGGGGGGCACCCTACTTTAAAGACTTTATGGAGAAAATTTTAAAAAATCATCGCATGCCATCGCGCTATACTAAATAATCCCTTTATTGCGCTGACTGATAACTATGAAATGGTATTTCCTGGTATTATGCCCACTCTCATTTTATCTGTGTTTCTGCAAATCGTAATTCCCTACATGCATGCATGCGCTAAGCCTCGTTTACACATGACGAGATAAACCGCTCTGGCAGAATAGAATAGTTTACTTAGAAATGATTAGCAAGTGTAGCTATAGGTACGTTCACACGTAGAGCGATAGCATCGATGCTATCTAGGTTTCGAGACTATTTTGGTCATGACCAGATAGTTTTAAGACCAAACGCTGTCTGAACGCAGATAGTCACGAGATAGAAGCGAGTTGGAGCTAGGTTTCGAAACTATTCTGGCAGGAGTAAATCTGAGGATCCAGCGACAAAGCATCGATGCTTTGCGGTAGACCACCCACCGTGCTTGTGAATATTTGTAATGTGAGCGCAATCGCTGCGTCACTCGCTGCTATCTTCACTCGCAACTATGACCGCTGTGCACAAACTTCAATACCCATTATACTCGGGTCACAGTAATTATTGTTTTGGCAACGAGTGCAGTGAGCGATGAATAGTCACGAGTGGGTGATAGAAGCAAGTCGATCATGGCCTGTCTGAACGTACTGGAAATAGTTTCGAGACTTATAAAGCATCGATGCTAACATAGCATCGATGCTATGTACTACGTATAAACATAACTACTGTTTCAATTCCATTCAATTCAACAAAGGTTTGTTAAAACATGATTGGCAGTACAAAGATTGACGCGTGCATGTTTAACAGAATATTTGAAATCCAATATTGATACAAATAAATATGTAAAATAGCCTGTAAAAGATATAAAATCAGTTATGTTAATTATATTACAAGAAAAGGGTTTGCAATAAACCTAATAAAAGCTGTTGTAAAAAGAATTATTATGATGATTGATGATTGATGCAAGGTTTTTTTTCATCTCATTTTTCCATATACAAAACAATATGATTACAATGTACAGAATCATGAAATGAAAAAGGAACCTACTGGAAAGCTATAATTTTATTCAATTTTTGCTTCATATTTCAAATCGTGTTTCGTCCCCAATACTGCGCATGCTCTCTATATCTATCTTTCCCTCTTTTCTAATAAGCCAGCGTTCATTTTGTTTGTTTTTGTTTTGTTTTGTTATTTCCATTGGGTATGTGTGTGTATTTTTTTTTTTTTTTTTTCTCTCTCTCCTTGTTCTCTTTTGGTGTTGTCCGTCTTCTTTCTTTCGTCTTTTTCTTTTTTCTCTTTTCTGTGGCGATAAGTTAATTTCTTTGGGGGAGGGAGGTGTTGCAGTTATTATTTTTGGTGTATGCGGGGGTGTTAGGGTGTGTATGTATCTTTTTTTTAATGTATACTTGCTATATAAATCGTAAAGAATTTTTTTTTTTTTTTTGAGGGGTTTGCAAAATACAAGCTTTGCTTTTTAGCATTCCCCTCCATTTTCAGCATTTATTTATTATAATTATCTTTGAAAATTACGCTGAATGAAAATTATTGTTATTACATGCATTTTGTTCATGATATTATTTAGGATGTATTTACGTTTGTCTTTATATTGTTGAAAATGTTTCATGAAATTATGATGTAATTACGTTGCTATATTCTGTTGAAAATGGAAAATAAATGAAATGAAATGAAAGCATAGCTTGTTTGTGTAGGTTCCCAAGAATAAATATATTTAAACATTAACATAATTATCTTTATAACATGGGAAATTGAAAGTGAAATACATATTTAAAAAAAAAAAAATATATATATACATATACATATGTATACACACATTATATAAGTATAGGGTGAATACTTCACTGCTATTAATGAAAACTATTGCACGATACTATATGACATAGGTCAGGGAGAAAGAAGTAGGCCTATAGGTAAGTATCCACTGTAAGCAATAGAGAAATGAAATATTCGCTACTGAAGAGAGAAGAAAGAGAGAAAAGGATTTCGAAAAAGAAGGGAGTGAGAGAGAAATTCAGATAGCTTAGAAAGAAAGATAGAAGTTGTTGGAGTGAATCTGATGAAGAAATTATATGCATACAAAGTCATGTACAGTATAGTTAACATACAACAAGGATGGTGGAGGTTCAGTTGCAATATAATACGCCACATTTTGGTACTGATACGAATGTCACATGTTGGTGGATGTTTATTACAAGTTTAGATTTGCATGATGACAATTGTGTGCAACACAAATTATGAAAATTGTATAAATTTACTTGATGATTTTGGGGAGCAGGTCCACGGCATCTCGTGAACGGTTAGCCTACATGTCGTTTTTCCGAAGGTTTGTATTTCCGAAACTCCGACTGTTCGTAATTCCAAGAATGAGATAGGGTTCATAATTCCGAAACTAAAAACAGAAAACCCGGTTCATATTTCTGAAGTTTCATAATTCTGAAAGGTTATGTAGGGCTCTGTTGCATTTTTGGCCTGATTACGAACCTCGGAGAAATGCATCGAATGTTTGGAATTGATATGAACCCTATTTCATTTTTTGGAATTATTATCCCACTGCTATGGGAAATGTGTGTTTCAGAATTATGAACCTTCGGAAAAAACAAACCTCCGGGAAAATAAGTAGGCCTACACTCCGTGTGAACAGGGCCTTAGATGACCCGGCACGTTCGACGAAGTGAGCCCGCAGACGGAAGTACGCTTCGGTCTGCCAGCATTTATCACGCATATCTCAGTACATGACTGTACATAGGCCTATACAACCTCTCCTGCGCTGTATGCATGCCATGTAGTGAAATGCACTCCTGAACCACGCTCTGCTCTAAACATGCTAGATGTCGAAGAAATCGTTACAGTGAAGGCATTTAGATATACATCGTTGATAATATAGATTCATGGAGAAGGCATAGCTGTCACTGACGAAAAAGCTAGAGCAATTCGTATGTATTTAAACTACGATGTACATCCGAGCTGATGATTTTGATAATGTTGACCATGTTGACAGTGCAACGTGAAGATTCAAGTTTTGTTTACACATAGCACTGTACGCTATATATGCTAGATATGGTCAGATGGTAAGTGCATCTCACTTTATATGCTTAATTATAATATTTTTTTAACTGTGTGTGTGCGTGTGATTCCTTTTGATTTGTTTGTTGATGTCTTTGTTTTATTTTCTTTGCTTTCACATCACTTTGATGATCTTTGACAGCAGTCTTGAAGACGTAAACGCGGGGTATGTAAAGCATAAACTTGGAACGCATAGGCCTACAACAATATATTAAGCCTATTTAAGGATGTCTCCCTTTAAGTAGATCCATGCTTTTACGAAGGAGTACATATCAAGAAGATGTACAGGCCTACAGTGGTGGCAATATATTCTGAGTCAACCAACCATGCCAACCGTACAGCCGTACGTCTTTGTAGTCGCCGAGATGGCGTCCCTGAGATTTGATGGACGGCAGTGATCTTAATTACTCCTCATTAAAGGTACTGTCTCCCGGGGAATCCCCCCTATTCAGCCACTAAAAAAAAAAAAAGCGAAAGCGAAAAAGCGGGGGAAGTGAGAGAAAAGGGCCTAAAAAGGCGCTACAAGCCGTTATCTGGCTCTCAAAATTTGCTAAAACGTCAAAGGGGGGGGGGGGGATAACTCTCCTCTCCCTGCACCCACCCCTGTTATCATAGGTGTCGATCCCGGGGGGACGGGGGTATATATCAACAAAAAAAAAAAAATTGAAGTGGGGAGATGGCCTATATTATCACCCCCATACTTTTGGATAAAATAAATAGGAATTATGATAACTTAAAACTAATAATTATCCAAACTCATGTTTGATCTCGAAATGCCATCACATTCTTTAATGATTAGAAGTAAGGAAATAAAAAAAGGTATAATTTCAATGCGAAAATATCGAAGAAAATTCGTTCGCTCGCATTGTTATTCTCAAATAAGGCGTTTCGTTCACTGGCGTATAGATCCGTGCATTCCTTCCATTCATTAAAAACCATTTTGGGATGCTCTAAAATGCAAGTTTTATAGACATTTTTTTTTTAACTCCCTGATGTAGGAGGGGGATAACCCCTCCCACCCTCCTCTCGGTCTCTTCCATCATTGGTGTATCTAGGGGGCAGGGGCCACGTGCCCCGTGCAGCACTTGGAGGGGGCGCAAAAAACGCAAAGGAGAGAAAGAAAAATAGGGGGAATTGAAGAAAAATCATAATCTTTACGGATCACGCGCCTCCGAATCCGCAGGGTAAATGCACAAGAAATCTAGTTTTTGAGGTTTGAAATGCGAAAATTTTCTTAAATAGCTTAAAGGGTTCACAATTTGAAAAAAATAAAGATGTAATTGCTTTGCTCGCTATATCATGTAAGTTTCATATGACTCCTGCTAAATACTGCGCTCCCATTATAGGATAAAGGGTATAAAACAGCATTTGCAAAGGTTCAACTTTTGAAAGGAATATCAACTTAAGGTCGCCTAGCTGAATTTCTCGACTCTTTCTCAAGCCTATGGGGTTTTCGCTAGTTCTGCTCCCGACTGTAGTAGTGAGTGAATAGAAAAACCGTAAATCAATGTATAAACTTCGAGCTTCTCTACCTCTCAACTGCGGTGGTCAAATGCAAAGTTCCTGGGAAAAAAGCACAAGAAAATGCGTTTTTGAGGGTTAAAATTGAAAAATTTGCCGCTCGGTCGCTTTGCTTCCTCACGTGTGCAATAACGTAGATAAGGGGGGGGGGGGGGGGCAACTTGTTTTTCCCACGAACGTTTGTCACTATCGTCCTTGACGCATGCGCAACTTTGAAATAGCCCTACAATGCTTGGAGTTGGATGGGGTTTCAAAGTTTCATCCTACTTTTAGTAAAAATAAAAATACAAGACGTTATTTTTGTAATGTCCAAACTAAGAGTCGAACCGACATACCTCAGGTTAAATGTCCGAGGGCTAACGCATCTCGCCACCGCAAGACGCTGGGAGCAACCGTCATTATATCGCTTACGGAATAAACCCTATGATTGCGAAACTGATTTAGATCGGAAAGGATCAGGTGCGCATGGGCCAGGGAGGACAGGGAAAAAAAGTTCGTGGGAAAAAAAATTTAGCGGGGGGGGGGGGGGGGGGGGGATGCCTAAATTCATTGCTTGCCCCGGGCGCCATAATCCCTAGATACGCCACTGGCTTCGCTCCCTCGCGTGTGAAATGTCGCGTTCAAATAATTGAAAAGCAGTCCGGGCGTCGAACTAAAACTTTCCGCCTAATTTTTTTTGTTGCTACAAGCCGTTATCTTTCGAATTTGCTAAAACGTCAGAGCTTTCACGCTTCGCGCGGGAAGGGGGAAACTGCCCCCTCCTTGCACTCACAGCAGCGCAGTATTGCGTCCAAATAACTGAAAAGCAGCCAGGGCGTTGAACTAACTTTCCGCCTAAGAAAGGTGTTACGAGTCGTTATCTTTCCCTCAAATTTGCTAAAAACGTCAGAGCTTTCGCGCTTTGCGCGGGAAGGGGGAACTCCCCCTCCCTGCACCAACCCCTGTTACATGCAGTGCAATATTGCGTCCAAGTAATTAAAAAGCAGTCGGGGAGTCGAACTATAACTTTCCGCCTAAAACATTGTTTGCTACAAGCCGTTATCTTTCTCTCAAATTTGCTAAAACGTCAGAGCTTTCGCGCTTCGCGTGGGAAGGGGGAAACTCCCCCTCCCTGAACCCACCCTTGTTACAGCAGCGCACTATTGTGTCCAAATAACTGAAAAGCAGCCAGGGCGTTGAACTAACTTAAAAAAAGTGTTACGAGTCGTTTCACTTTACGAGTCGTGTTACGAGTCTTTCTCTCAAATTTGCTGTAAAGCGTAAGAGCTTTCGCGCTTCGCGCGGGAGGGGGGCAACTCCCCCTCCCTGCACCCACCCCTGGGGAGCGTGCTCATCACCAATTTCGCACTCTTCGCGTGCCCCACAACCGCCCCTAAAATGAAATCCTGGGTATGCGGTTGGATCCTTCACGTCTGCCCCCCCCCCCATTGAAAAATCC
Source organism: Heliocidaris erythrogramma (assembly GCA_025617745.1). NCBI lineage: Eukaryota > Metazoa > Echinodermata > Echinoidea > Camarodonta > Echinometridae > Heliocidaris > Heliocidaris erythrogramma. The sequence continues at coordinate 31,136,885 of CM046859.1, read as the reverse complement.
TGGCTACGCCTGTGCACCTACCCCAAAAATAATAATTGTGTGACCGCAATGGTATACAGGTAGAAAATTAAAAACCCCTCACCGAATGTAGGAATTGGGAACTGACTTCAAGCTTCATGGAATAATCGAATCTTAGGCCAATAATTTACCATACGAATAGACAACAGATCATGTGTACAGTTACAATACCTTGACTAAAACGTGTACTAAAAGTGAAAAGTGATAATACAGAAGGGCAACAGCGTAAGCATAGCTCTATTTGCTTGCAGCCCCAAAACATATAATTTATAACAATGAATAAAAAAATGGGGGTTGACTTGCAGGTGGGAAAAGGGGGGGGGGGGTGTAAACAAGAGGGATAAGAATGGGTAAGTTTAGTTTAAGGTTTGATGTTAAAAGTTTAAAAGTTTAAGAATGATGTTGGATGATGTTCTACTAGGTAGTGATATCACACTTGTAACTACATTGATACTGTTTAGCAACAGTGAACCGCCGCGCCTGCGCGATGTAGTGTCCCACCTCATTACCATTCAATAAGAATCATTGCGGATGCGCTGTGGTGTAGTGGATTGGGGTCTCGTCTTTGGATCTGAGGGTCGCGGGTTCGAACCCTACTATGTCTGGTGTTTATGTCCTTGGGCAAGGCATTTTATCCGCTCGCTTTTTTTTACCCATGAGTGATGGGAACCTTGGTCGGGTGTAAACTAAGCCGTGAGCGTCATCTGATAGCCTGGCTTGCATGCTCCCCGGGGAGTTGATATTGTGCTCAAGATATTTTGGGCAGGTTTGAATTGTACCTGATGACTATGGGGTAATTGTTATGCAGGGCCCGCTGGGAGAACAGTTCTTAGAACTGAAGTGGCTACCTTATAAGTGCCATTGTACTATAGATCTAGGTCTAACTAGAGTAGTAATAGTATGACTTAAATATTGCCTATACACACCTTCCAAACAATAAAGAAAAAAAAAAGAAAGAAAGAAAAAACAGATGCACCTGTGGAATTCAATAGGAAATTGCATCCATGTAGCCTAAAGGCATAGCCACATTACGTGAAAAAATGTGCAGATTTCAATGCTGCTAAAAAAAAGTGCTATCGCATATCCAATTTCTGTTGCGTTTTAGCGCTGTGTATAGTTACCCCGGCCCCCCACTCGGAGGTCGAAGGGACCGCATGCGTGTTCCCAAAATCTCCGGTAAAGGGGTACTTTTTGGGCGACACAATCCGGACCGTGAATTGTAAAAAAAGGGGGTGTTTTTTATCTTTCACCCGGAGATTTCATTAAAAAGGGGCTGTTTTTCTTTCTCTCTCTCTCTCTTCGACACCTGAGAAATTAAACAAGGCATTGGCGATAATGTGTCTCGCCCACATGCGATAACTAGAAATATCGTGATCTCTGTTGCCATGCAACAGGTCCCCCAAGTGCATAAATCTGCATAAGTTATGCTTGCATATATCTACATTACTAATATTTGGAAAGTGACGTTTACAAAGTTATGTCATAAGAGAGTCTTGCGGGTAAACTATAATGTTTGACCTGAAATGACCTTTGACCTTACCATGTGACCTCTGATGGCAGCATAACATGCAGGTCCCCCAAGTGCTTCTAAAACCCAAGTTTGGTTGAAAAGTGAGTGATGGTTGCAAAGTTATCTGTCATAAGAGAGTCTTGCAGGTAAACTTTAACGTATGACCTTTGACCTTATGTGACCTCCAACGGCACCATAACATGCAGGTCCTCTTAGTGCATCTACAACCCAAGTTTGGTTGAAAAGTGAGTGACGGTTGCAAAGTTATCTGTCATAAGAGAGTCTTGCAGGTAAATAACGTTTGACCTGAAATGACCTTTGACCTTATCATGTGACCTCCAACGGCACCATAACATGCAGGTCCCCTCAGTGCATCTACAACCCAAGTTTGGTTGAAAAGTGAGTGACGGTTGCAAAGTTATCTGTCATAAGAGAGTCTTGCAGGTAAACTTTAACGTATGACCTCAAATGACCTTTGACCCTATCATGTGACCTCCAACGGCACCATAACATGCAGGTCCCCTCAGTGCATCTACAACCCAAGTTTGGTTGAAAAGTGAGTGACGGTTGCAAAGTTATCTGTCATAAGAGAGTCTTGCAGGCAAACTTTAACGTTTGACCTGAAATGACCTTTGACGTTATCATGTGACCTCCAACGGCACCATAACATGCAGGTCCCCTTAGTGCATCTACAACCCAAGTTTGGTTGAAAAGTGAGTGACGGTTGCAAAGTTATCTGTCATAAGAGAGTCTTGCAGGTAAACTTTAACGTTTGACCTGACATGACCTTTGACCTTATCATGTGACCTCCAACGGCACCATAACATGCAGGTCCCCTCAGTGCATCTACAACCCAAGTTTGGTTGAAAAGTGAGTGACGGTTGAAAAGTTATCTGTCATAACGTTTGTGACGGACGGACGGACGCCATTTGGATCCCTTAGTCTCGCCTTCACCTCCGGTGGGCGAGACAAAAAGGGGGGTTATGAAACTTTTATGTCATGAGATTTTCATGTTTGTTTCTTATGACTGCATTGAGTTCTGAGATATCATTTTGAACATAAAAAACATCTCTTCCAAGGTATTGTAATGACAGCTTACTTGGGAGGGGGGTTGGTGTCTGTCCTGAGATATGGGGTTGGAATGAGAGCTCACCTGAGATAGGGGGGTACATTGAGCAGTGTTCTGAATTTAGGGGGGGGGGGTCTCCAAGTCAGGAAAAGCCCGCGCAAATTTTGGCAGCAAATTTTGGCAGCCCTGAGATAGGGGGGTGCTTTCAAAGGGAGGGAACAAGCATACGCGTACCCTAAATAATACTGAGTGGGGGGGGGGGGGGGGCGGGATAGTTACACTGCAGCTAGACGGAAAATCCCTCTGTTTGGAGGAGTCTTTTGTCACTTTATTGTTTTGGTCGCTCTGCTCCTCGCGATGGGGTTCAGCGGAGCGTCGTCGTACCCAATGTCAGCGTAGCCAACACCCGAACGACGGCTGATCTTTCACTGCAGCAACACAGATATAACGTCGTTAGACCTAACAGTTAGATCTACACACGAACACAGAATGACAGATAAATGATAAAATGTTGCGAGCAAGGCTGGTTGCGACTACGGCCAACTACAAACATTTTATAGTCCTGTACTCGGCTGTAGGCCAGGAGAAATAAATATTATAAAAACAACAATAAAAGAAAAAAGAAAAAACTAAAAATACATTACAGTGCATGTGTGACCGGCCAAACTCCGGCAGTTTCTCCGATTGCGCTCTACTAGTCTCTCATCATACTAATAGCGCGCGCGCGGATACGATAACTCAATAGATACTATGTTGCGGTGCTTTTTCGTACACACTGCATGCACAGGCCGAATATGACGGTACGTGCTCTACCTTCGGCGCTATAAAATTAAAAAAAAAATAATTAAAAAAATTAATTAAAAAAAATCAGATGCACCTGTGACCGTGGAATTCAATAGGAAATCGCATATTACTTAGATGAAGATTCGCTGAAAGTTTGGTGAACTGAAATGGAACCATTCAAACGTTAGAGCACGTTAGAGCACTATTAACAAACCAAAACAGACTGAAATTAGTACCGCCCTTGCTTGGCGCGGCGGTAATAATTCTCATTTTTCCTTAGAAGCTGGCAGATTTACTGTGTTTCGTTCTTCAGGTACATTGCCTATTACCGTTCTATCAACCTTACTTGCCTATTAGCGTTATATCAACCTTACTTGCCTACTGATGCCCGAAATGGGAGTTGTGGATATATTAAATATATCCTCTCGTAGCTTTGATCTTTTCGATTATTGCTTACAAACCTGTTGTGTTATTAATGCTGTGGTTTCTATCTCATGCAATATCTTTTTAATTATTCATTTGCTTCTGGGATGTTACAATCGGTTCAATAAGCATGTTCCTCTTGCTTTGTGTGGATGCTATTTTTGGACCCCATGAAATGTGGTAATCCCCCCCCCCTCCCTCCCCCCACTAAGCGACTTTTGAAAATTACTTTACGATTTTTTCCGCTCATCATTTCCAAGTTTTCCCAGAACGCCAAGGTCCAGGTACGCCACTGCTCCTTCCTCTTTGGTCCTCACCCTTTTCTCTTCTTTCCTGTTTCCTCCCTCTTTCCTCTGCTGACACTATTATCTTTCTCTTTCTACACACGATGCAAAACTTACCACATTACATGTACATGTACCTTGATATAATTGTTATATAGTAACAGTGAACATGACGATACTACTTCATAGGCTTAGGAAGATATTCAGGATTGGGGGGGGGGGGGCTCAATCATTTGTTTTTGCCCCCGACTGCCCCCCCCCCCCCCCGTTGTCACCATTTTAGACAGTCCAAAACGTCATTTTTCGCTGTTTTGACGCCTTTTCAGAGTCTCTTTTTGCGTAAATTGTTAAGCCTTCCTTTTTCTTCTCTCTTTGCTCTACCCCCATTTTTAGACCACCACTATATAAATTATATAGCCAATAGGCAATAAAATCATGCGAACGCATAGTGCAAGCTGATTTTTTTTCTCTCTCGATAAATAAATAAGTGCTTGGTACTGCAAAATCGGAAAATAGCGTTAAACACGGACATAATATGTACTAAAAGGCTTTACTACTTCCGTTTGTCGGAAACCCACTTTTACAGGTCAGTACACGCGCTGGGACTCTTTCAGTTCCACTCGGTACAAAACTGGTCTCATTGGTATTCTCGCAGATAGAGCACAGAGAATCTGCTCACCGTGCAAGATTAATCGGGTCAAGGATATCTTGCGCGAAAATGGATATCCTGACCGCGTAATTGATTATCATGTCTCTCGCGCACTGCAAAGGCCCATGAGGACACCGGTCTTTGGACCTAAGAGATGCCCGATCTATCTCAAACTTTCCTGGCGTGGGAAGGCTTCCCAAGCCACGGAAGTTTGAGAAACAGATCAAGCAGGCTGTATCTGGTGTTTTCCCTGCTGTTGAAGCGCGTGTGGTATTTACCACTCATAGAATGATCTCGTCTGTCCGAAAGGATGTGCTCCCTATTACACATTGCAGTAATGTTATTTACGAATTTAAGTGCCGATGTGAAGCTCGGTACATAGGACGCACAACCCAACGGTTAGCAGATCGCATTAGCCAACATGTGCCCAAGTCAATCCGAAATCGTCAAACTAACGCGCGTCCACAACCTTCACGCTCTTGTACACAACTGAATGTGCCTACTTCCGTGGATAGTGGCAAGTCGGCCATTGCTTACCATTTATTGAATAACCAAGAATGCGCGGAACAATACTGTTCATCTTGGTTCAGGGTTCTCAGCCGAGCGAGAAGTTTTAATCACCTGCGCATGCTCGAGGCATCATACATTCGGCTTACTGACCCCATTCTGTGCCGTCAGAAGGAGTTCGTAGAACACTTGCGTTATTTTAGCATTTGTTCGACCGAACGGCTGTTACTAGGCCTAACCTTGTTCAGCCAATCATATCGCGCCATTTAGCGTCCACTGTTCCTTCGGCTCTATTATATTGTTTCGTTTTCTGGCGTTCTGTTCATTCATGCGAATTTACTCTGATGAGTGCATGTCGAAAAGCTTTAGTATTTTAGTACATATTATGTCCGTGTTTAACGCTATTTTCCGGTCTCTCGATAAAGTGACCTGAAATCATTGCATTCTATCCTAGAAATGTGCGAACATTACAATGGTGTATTACATAATCCGAACCTGATTTCTATGGGCAGTACAATAGGCCTTTGAAATTGACTTGAGTTTATTATTCGAAAGTAGTTCTTATCGTGTTAGAAGCAAAAGACATTCCGGGAGCTACTGTTCCCCTCGATATTCAAAAGGCATTAGTGTCTCTCATGAATTTCTCTTTTGATGTTAAAGCGTTTTACTGGTAGAAAATTCATATTAATAACTTTAAATGCTCTATGAGCACTCGTATTCGTTCATTTTATTTAAAACTATGTCATAAATCTATAGCATTTAATGATTTTTTGTGTAGGATTAAAAGAAAAGATTCCCCAAACTGTTTCTTTTGTAAATCTGCCCCTGAAACTTATATACATTGTTTTATTGAATGCCGGGCTGTAAAACCCATTTGCGATAAATTAATTACGGTTATAAATCAAAGAAGTAAGAAAATAATACACCCTTCAGAGTTTGATAGAATGTTCGGTTATAAGAATGATACATTTTCAACATACTTAGTTCTTTTACTTAAATATTACATTTATTTATGCAAATTTCAAAGTAAATCTCCAAATTTTGAAGCCTTTAAAGCTTATGTCGCAACCATTAAAGATCTTGAATACCAAATTGCTAAAAGGAAACACCAACTTGTATCTCATTTTCGGAAGTGGAGATTTGATATATGATATTTTTTTTCACTTGCCTGCCTGCCTGCCAGTTATTATATTGATTGGCAAGGGGGCAGTCTGCCCCCTTGCCCCCCCCCCCCCCACAACTTAGGAAGAAGTAAAAGATCTGGTTCATAAAAAATTCTTTTGTTTTGACTTGTTTTTTGCTTGTCAAAGAATTATGGAGGAAAGATGGACCCAGTAAACTGTGATAACCCCCCCCCCCCCCCAACACACACACACACATACACACTGAGCGACTTTTGGAGGGCTGGCGAAAAAAAATCTATCCCTCTAAAAACAATTATCCGCTCAACATTTCCTCGGAAGTTTTGCCTCTTGGCGCCAAGGTCCAGTTACGTCACTGGGGCCACTTCATGTACAAGCAACAGTACATTTACGTTAAAAAAATGATGTCATTTAGCCCCCCAATATTTTGGCGGGGCTTATAGATATCATTGAACCCCCCCCCCCTAATTTTTCTGGTGGGGCTTAGATATCATGGAGCCCCCAATATTTTTAGTGGGGCTCAGATATCATTGAGCCACCCCAATACTTATTGCGGGGCTCGGATATCATTAACCCCCTCCTCCCCAATTATATTCTAGGCATGAAACTCATGTATACCTAGAAACCACAGACTTACCATTCAAATATAAACATTTTACCTAGTACTTTGTTAACTTAATAAAAATAAACTGAATATCTTACAACAATGCCTACTTTTATTAATTTCTTCAACTGAAGAAAGCAATCAGGGTCATCAATGTTTGGGCCGTACAATAGACCAAAATTAGAGGAACATCAATGATAGAAGCGGAAATTATCAAATATCGCCCACTAGGATCAGAATACAAAGAATTAAATATAAATGAAACATGATTACGGATCAGAATAGCAACCCCTCTACTATTAGAAGGCTACTATTAGAAGTATGGCTTGAGAACCATGCTTTCTCACCCCATTGTTGTTTCCAAATATATTCATCCGTAACAGAGCTATAACCTCTTGTAAGAAAATTATATCACTATCAAAAGTAGAACACTTTGTGTCACATAATCTTGAATCCCCCAACAATTGAAGGTACTTATATAGTTTCAGATTCATAATTGAAAGTAGAAAGTAATACTTACACATCTTTGAACCATGGGGTTACCAGTACATAATAAAAACTGTAACATACTACAATATTCAAAATATGGAGAGGACAACAAATCATACGACAAAATACCTGCCTGCAAAAAAAGAAATAAAATGAAAAAAAAAAGCAAAAATAATGCATGATGGGTATAAAGTGAGTACAGCAGGGATGCGCACAAGATGAAGTACAGGGTTTCAAATTATTTCACAGCCCTGTACAAAAATGCAGAAAGAGACAACAATGTGCATCATATTTGACGGTACATTTTTTTTTTGGCAAGCTGATCAAAATGTAAATGAATGAATACAGAAATCAAATTTTACAACACATATCTCTAAATGCTGATTACAGAGTACTTTTGACTATGTAGAATATGATATGAAATTTGGAAGAAAAAAAAAGAAAAGAAAACAAAACAAAACTAGTTGTACAAGTACAATATTTTTTTTTAAATGGGACAGTCTCTACTGTAAAGAACACAATAATCATAGATAAACACCGAGTATCCAGACTGCATGTACATAACTGAAGCTTTGAATTCTGAACTGAGTGAAAGCCTCAAAAAAAAGAAGAAGCATACCTCGCTGCACTTGTAAATATAACGATATATCCAAGTCACAAAGTCTAGATAAATAAAATTAGTTTTTAAAAAAGAACACACACACAACCCCCCCCCCCCCCCAACAACAACCTAGCACTGTTGTGGATCCTCCTTTAAATTAGAATTCCTTACTGAATGAAAGCTTAACACTTAGACTATTTCTACGTCATACGGGTAGACAAAATAATGTCTGTAGTCTCTGTTCAGAACACAAACCAAAATCAATATCTTAGGCAACAAGATGCAGTTTACCATCTCCACTTCTGTATCCTACACGATCTGGATATAAGAAAAATGATCTTTTGCCCTCATCCTTGAGTCTCTTGAAAGTGTCCATCTTGTTTTTCCGCATGGATAGTACTCTCTTGGTGAAGTCGTCGCTCACAAACACCTTACTTTCTTTGCACTTTTCAGACTTGAATTTACTGACACAGGCCTTACGAACAAACTCTTTGCCCATGTACGTTGCAAATGCCACATGTATGATCCTAGGTGTAGGGCCCCTACCATCTTCAGCCATATAGGTGCCTGATGAGTCAGGGTGCGATGACACCTTTCGATTTTGAACTTTCAGGTGAGAGCCCAATGAAGCTAATGAGCAGGTGGTTGATAAACTCATGGCAGTTTTCCTTGCGATCTTCAGGAACCCCGTGGAATACGAGGTTGTTTCGGCTGCGGTTCTCTATGTCGTCGATTTTCGCAAATAATTCCTGCCTTTCTTTCTGTAGAGTCTTTACTTCTTTCTCCAAGCTGTCAAGAATTGTACAAGCTGAGAGTGTTTCGTCATGCTCAAAGACTTTAGTGGTCAGGTCCTCAAGCCTTTTCACTATTTTGGAGTCTATAGACGCTGTTCAAATTCTTTGAAGAATTGAAGGAACCAGCGGGGAGGCATTTCAGATTCATCATCCACTAAGCCGGAGTAATGAGGCACAACGCCTTCGCCAAAGGATAGTGACTGCTTCGCACCCGTTTTGTAAGCACTATATAGGCAGCAATCCTGCAGCTGAGCTCATGAATATTCATATCGCGTCAAATTGCTCATAATACGGTTTATTCCGTCACAACTAGTCGACATGAATATTCATGAAAACGAATTGTAGCGATATAATAAAACGAGCAAGGGCATCGAGCAGCTGTTCTGTGTGGCGCAATCGGATAATCCAGTCCTCTCTTGGTGAAAGGACCACGATTTCGAACCTCGGCAGAGGTTTATATTACGAAATTTTCTTTTGCTGATTCAAAAATAAGGTGACTGAGTAAGAAAAAACAAGTCCGAAAATTGTAGTATCTTTCAAAGTCTTCAAAAAGGGGTTTCTGATATGAATATTCATGAGAGCTGCAGGATTGGTGCCTATATAGTGCTTACCTTTTTTCCAGGGTAGCAAACGATGAGCGGAACTAGTGGTCGGATCATGAATATGTATTAGCTGACGTCATAAAATTCATATAGGGCGCGTGCCCGCGATTTGTAATGCGGCTTGTTCTTAATATACCCCACTTTTGAGGAAAAAATCATTTCTATCAGTTGATAAAATTTATAAATGTTATAGTATAGTGAGAATTCCTCCTTAAAATGCAATTGAAATGTTATAAGATATTATTATTATTTATTATTTATTATTATTATTCAACCTCTAGTTACGCTCAATTTGTTATTTTATATGTCAATCCGACCTCTAGTTCTGCTCATTCAACCTCTAGTTATGTTCCATTTGTTATTCTATGTCTTTATGTTCAATCCAACTTCTAGTTATGCTCACTCAACCCCTAGTTCTGCTCCATTTGTTGTTCTATGTCTTTATGTTCAATCCGACTTCTAGTTCTGCTCATTCAAACTCTAGTTATGCTCCATTTGTTATTCTATGTCTTCATGTTAAATCCGACTTCTAGTTCTGCTCATTCACCCTCTAGTTTCGCTCCTAGCCTGTTATACTTCATAATTTATTAAATTCCCTGAGCTGTTCCCTCATTCCAATACATAATAAGCATGCATTATAAATTGCGCGCGCGCGCGCTCTATATCAATTTTATGATGTCACTTAATACATATTCATGATCCGACCGCTAGTTCCGCTCATCGTTTGCTACCCCTTTTTTCAACGGAGGGATGATGTACCGAATTCGAAGCGAGGCCCGGTACACTGGCCTGCTGATTCTCGGTAGATTGTTTCAGTTTTCTTTGACGGCTGATGAGCTGATTTTGAAGGTGTATTTCTTTCCGACAGCGAGTGCTTCTTTGCATCCATTGCTACAATATGAGAAGATGCTTATATGAACACCAAGTTGATAGCAACAAGACACTCGTACTACACTTTAATTAACTCCAAATCCGCCAAATATTGAGGGAAAATTGTCTCGCGGCGGCCCCCTACACTAGTGAGTTGTCCTTCCGAAAATCGTTTAAATTAAATGCATGCTTGCAGGGTGGCGGGCCGCTGCACTCGCCCGTTGCGCTCGGGCTGTTGTGCCTCGGTGGCCTGGGTGCGAATTGCATGAGTTGGTTGTTGCTAGGTCGGACGAGCTTTATAACTGGCCCGGCCTGGCAACGCATACAATGTTTGCTTTTTGCACCCTGACATTTTTGTGTACGGCAGCTCGTGGCGGGTGGGTGTGATGGTTCGTCACTCGAGTATTTTACAGAACAATAATTTGAACTTGAATGTGTTTGGGAATGGCGTGGCTTTACTTTTGATGTTAAAGCAGATACATTTCAAATGCATTTAAAGTCTTTTTGACACTCAACTTCAGGTGCGCTTGGCAGGGCCTTGCATTTTTTTCTTGAATGAAACTTTACATTAAGAAAGTACCATATGAATATTCATGGTCTTCTTTCTAATCTCTTCTCCTTTCATTCTTTCACTCTCTCTTTCCTTCTCCCTCTCGCTCTATCTTACACTTTATTATTTATTTATTTAATTAAATAACGAAAACAAGTGAGAATAGAAGCGAAAGGGGTCAAGGGGTTACGCCACATGACATACATACACAAAGACACACACGGACAGAAAGGCGAGCTGGCTCTATACATGATGCTAAAATAGCTTCTATAGATATCATCATGTAGCTTCATGATATCAGATAACCCCACCACTATAACAAGGAAAGTGTATATCAGATGGGCTCAGAATTTTTGCTCGTTTGGAGCGAGGCCATGGTGATGATTTACAGCTGTGATCTTACTGCTGGTATAAACAACTTCAGGCTCTGAAGAAAATACTTTGATCTACTTTTCCTTCTTTTCATTCTCTTTCTAGCAGTGTTTCTCACTCTCCCTCTCTTTCTATCTCTTATTCTCTGTCTCTTGTTTCTTTATATAGATCTCTTTTCCCTCTATTGTTTTCTCGTTCTCTCTCTCTCTCTCTCTCACTCCTTTTTTCCACTTTCTTACCCTCTCCCTGATCCCTTTTCTCCTATCTTTGTTGACATAAAAGTTTAATTATATTTTAAACATTCTAAATGTAATCCGAAAATATCTCACTCGTTCTGCTACAGAGAAACCTGCTCCTGCCGGACCAGCCCTGTGGAATTCACTTCCACAGGAGCCGAGGAACTCCAGCTCCTTAAAGGTCCCCTTTTATGGAATTACAAAGGAACTTCATTTAATAGACTTTTCTACTGTGAATCCAGATCTGTCAATCATATTACCTGAATTCCATTCATTAATCTGTAACCTTGAAAATAAAAAAATAACTGGGAACGCCCCTAAAAATTTTGGAAAATCGGTCCAGCGATCGATGACGTCACCCACAGAACGCTCGACTCACACAAGCTGGATCGAGTATCGATGTGTGTGTGTTATGGCTATTGAGCTTCGTGTAGATCCCTTCGACTTCGTGCCATTTCAGCACTTCATTTTAGCTTTTTAAAGACAAAATCCTACATTAACGATGGCATCATCTTCTTCAGCCAGGACACTTATTCAGGATCAGATATATCTGATTTGGAGCATCAAGTCCCAGAAGAAATTGAAGAGGAATTAGGGGCCCGGCCGTATACTATGTTTGAGCCAGACATGTCGGATTCTGGGCAAGATTCTGATGATGACAGAGACGTCCCTGATTTTAATAACGGAGAGGATATCGACGGGAGACTTGGGAATAACAACTGGTAATTATTTTTTGATAATAAATTACCGATTAAAGTTTAATTCACGCATATCCACGTATTATGAATCTTGTTTACGCTTGCAAATTGCCCGAGAGGCTGAGCTGATACTTCGCTGATCGAGGCAGTGAGCTCGATGTGCGGCCGGGGTACACGCCGCGCCGTTTGGTTGTTCGCCTGCTGACCCTGCCTGGGCTTGCGCTTGGGCAGTTTTACTGGTGCATGGGGTGGTAGCGTTTGATTCTAGTAAATTCTAACATTGATATCCAGAAAACTCTTAGCTCTCCTGTTATCTTGCTTGTTTTCTTTGTGCTGCTACACTAAGTAAGTGTAGGTACCGTTATAGTTGACAATAGATATGATCTTCTTCTTCTTCTTCTTCTTCTCCACCCAGGGTTTCATCCAGTGTGTCTGCATGGAGCGGTATGTGATGGAAACTGCTTACTATTTGTATCGACAGCAGTATGGCGGACAGGCAAGGCAGGATGCAACTGAAAATCAGTGAGTACACCATATTTTTTGTTTTAATCCTTACTGCAGTATTCCTGTATTATATAAAGCAGTTTGGATGCAAAATGCCAATTTGGCTCCTTATGAAATTAATATTACGATATTCTATAAAAGAAAATAATGTTTTAGCCTTAATGTAAATAGAGGAAGATTATCTTCTATTGTTTATTTGTGAAGTTCAAAGTAAAAGTTACCTCACTATCACCTACATCATAGACTACACTGTGCATTGTTTTGAAGTTGTCTAATCATAGTTTCCTTTGTACTCTTAAAAAAAAAATCTTTATAGGAAAGCCAGGCAGGGCAGGACGTGTTCCTCTCCCATCTTGTGCCGTGACAAGAATCCGTGCAGCATTTCCATCAGAACCATTGGCGGATCCTAGTTGTTAACTTGATAACGCTTAGATAGCATATACATTTATCATGTATATAACTGTTTATAAAATATGTTAAAAATGCTAGTACGTCATTGTTCAGTCTATCTTTTCATGATATTTAATTCCTATACATGGATATCAGTTTCCCTGAAAGTTGGGTTTATTACATGAGGGTGTGCTACACTGTGACAATGTGGTAAAAATTTTATTGCTGTTTTTGCTTCAAGTATCAGAGGAAAAGAGGAGTCTAGGAGGCTTATTTTGAATATTCATTTTTACTGTCAGAAATAAAATTGGAATTGGGTAACTGAGTTCACATCTAAGTATTTGCCCAGAGCATTTTATGTAATTGATGTTGTAAAGATGCATGTATCTCAGTCAAGAATGATAACTCTATTGTTAATGGCATATGAGGTCTGTTATTTTTTATGGCATTTGTTGTTTAATTTGTTAATGAAACACACTTTGGAAACTAATCAGTTTTGTTTGTTTTGTTTTGTTATTTTTTTTTTTTTTTGGGGGGGGGGGATTCTATTGAATTTTTGATGTTCAATTGTAAGACAACCCTTTCCTGGATACAACATCTATATCTACATTTTTCCAGAAGTAATAATATATTTCAAATCAATTGAATATTTTTGTCATCTCTGGAAGAGCTCAAACACATTTACTATTCAAGGCTTATCATGAATGAAACTAACAATTGAAAAGAAAGGTATGAGTGCGGGACTGAGATCAAAACCAACAATTGGCAGAATGGAAAAAGAAAAAAAAAGAGATAAAAAACTGAGAGGAGATGTGTGTAATTTGAGAATATTGGGCAAAAAGAAGGAGAAAGGGAGACAGAAAGCACAAGAGAAGAAATAGTGAAAAAGAGAGGGAATCACTGGGGGAAAAAGTGAGAGATAAAAAAGTTGAGGGAAGATGTGTGAAAGTGGAGAATTTTGGGCATAAAAAGGGAGAAATGGAGGGAAAGCACAAGGGAAGAAATAGAGAGAGGGAATCATTGGGGGAAAAATGGAGAGATACAAAAGTTGAAAATTGCCCGTTACATTTTCACTACATTCAGGGTGGTAACAAAAATCAATATTAAATATACGGTGGAAACTATTGGGACTATTAAAATTACCTGGTTAAATCCAGAATCTCGTTATATCAGTTTTAAAAAAAAAGAATATAAAGAGTTGAGACCAAAATATTGCCTTGTTATATCAGGAATATTGTTGTATCAGACCTCTTTATACTGAGTTTCCACTCTACCATGATAAACATTTTTATAACACTCTTTATGGAGAAAGATCTTTTTCTTCATCAAGAACCAAAAAAAATATCATTTTTAATAGTAAAGACCAATTGAGAGAGGTGCTTGTGAGGTAAAGCTCAGAGTCGCCAAATTTCATATTATTGATACATGTATGATCAAACTTGTTTCAGGGACGGCCTCTTCTTGATGCCATACGCAGCCCCGTGCTATCGACGAAGTCCTCCGCACAAAAGTGCTCGGAGCACACAACACTGTGCTCACTCGGCCCCTTCCAATGGGCGCGAGTTAATTTTACTTTTGCGGTCCATTTCCTTCTTATATTTGGGTCTTTAGGGAATAAATGTAGACTGACACCCTCCTTTGTGGTGTTACTGCAACCTGCAACAACGCAGCGTTGCGGCATACTTCTTTAGAGGTGGTTTTCGAGGTGGTATACACAACAGCAAGTTAGTTTACACATGTAATACATAGGCAATATTGTAAACAAGCATCGGCAATGTCGGTTTGTGACGTCACACGTCAATCATGCTCGCGGAACGAGAATTCGTGGTTTAAAAGGGGGCGGAGCTTAAGAGACTGTTTTGGACATGAATACCTGGGGGAAATATTATTTTAAAAATATTTTGATACGTATTTATTGCAAACGGATGTGATTTTTCAATTTAGATGAGATGCATGTACAAAATACCAAGAATTATAATTTCATAAAAGGGGACCTTTAAAGGGCAACCTAAAATCCCATTTGTTCAACCGTGCGTTTTGAAGACGGATATTTTTCTTCTTATTCATTCTTTTGTTATGTTTGTATAATTTTCTTTATGTTGTAAAGCTCCTTGAGCATTTAATCAAAAGGGATAATGGCGCTATAGAAATCTTATGTATTATTATTATGATTCTTCAGATTCGTATCATGCATATTGCTTCCTGTCTGACAAATAATCATTTAACCGTTGAAGAGTAACACCTTTTCACGTAACTCCATAGTAATGCAGCTTGAGTAAAATAAATCGGTAGTCTAGAGCGTCAAATGCCTTACTAGATCCATAAATACACCTATAACATGCTTGCGGGATTCT
The DNA here is from genome assembly GCA_025617745.1 of Heliocidaris erythrogramma. Classification (NCBI taxonomy): domain Eukaryota; kingdom Metazoa; phylum Echinodermata; class Echinoidea; order Camarodonta; family Echinometridae; genus Heliocidaris; species Heliocidaris erythrogramma. Next base: position 31,121,436 of record CM046859.1, on the reverse strand, counting down.
AAAGCATTTGAAACTTTATCATGTAACTGTGTTAGGGCCAAGTCTGTGGAGTGGTATTTCCACTGATAAAACAGTATAATAGTATACTGTTAATACATGGTTGGGAGTACTTTGGTGTAGATTTGGTGTCCAACACGCACGAGGCGCAAGCCGAGTGTGTTGGACCAAGGAGTTATCACAGAAATCCTTGGTTGGGCACCATGATAAAAACCTGCGTGTTGCCAGATCGCACTCATGCACGAACTCACAACCAACCATGTATTAATAGTTTTATAAAACGGGTCGGCAATATGATTATGAAAACTTAAAATGCAATTAAATCGCGCACTGAAACGCGCATGACTTTTGTTGGCTGCGCTTATGTGATGTCATCCAGGAAAGCAAATGACAGCCTCCATGACTGTGGGACTCTTGGCGTTTCTATGGGGTTCGTAACCATTTTTATAGACTTCATAATTATATTGCCGACCCGTTTTATAAATCTATTAATACATGGTTGTGAGTTCGTGCGTTACTGCGACCCGGCAACACGCAGGTTTTTATCGTGGTGTCCAACACATTCGGCTTGCGCCTCGTGCGTATAGTATGATCACTTCACCTAATACCGACCAGTCATAATACCGACCATTAAGCGTATCATGGCGTCTAGCGTGCGTCTTGCAAATCAACGCATGGGACTACGCGTAAAATGCCTAGCAACGTTGAGAACAGCCTACATAGAGCAAGATGAGGAATAAAAACGTAAGTATTATCAATTTATTGTGAATTTTTCATATTTTCATTAAAATAATCTCTTTTCATAAATTGCCATTGACTTATGAGCAGGGGTCGGTAATAAGAGGCACTTCTCCCTCTATGCGTAAAATGAGATGACTCTAATGTGACGTAATTTCTACAAGAACGCGCAAGTATTATCGCTCGTCAGTACCTGGATATTGTTCCCCAGTATTTGGGTAGTAGTCTGATGAATTGTCATTACGTTTCATGAAGAATCTTTCCCATAGTCGTTGGAAACATCGTTAAGAGGTCGGTATTAGGAAAAGGCATCATACACGACGATAAAAAAAAACCCTTTTGTGTTGCCAGATCGCACCAACGCACTCCCAACCATGTATGATGGGGTGTCCAAACTTCGCGGACATTTTCGTCTTTTATGACGTTACAACACAATTTGATAGATATACATTAAAAATGTAATATCAAATGAAGCAGAATATACCGTAAAATAATGTCATACAAAAATGTTTGAAAATTTTATCTTATAAACTCTCATTTTAAAGCCAAATCCAGTCGCTTACCATCAGCTTTCGCTCACCACAGACGAGTCAATACTTCGCGGATTATGTTTGGCGCCCTCTTTTGGCCCTATTTGGGCATAATTATTATTAATTACGATAAATAATAAATAAGACGTCAGAATTTTGTGGAATGACCAAGAATTATTGAAAGTCGTTTGTGCGCGTTTGTGTTATTAGTTGTTCAAAAATATTTGTAAAAACCTTTAGAGCTGTCGCAATTTCCTTTTCAAGTGAATGACTTTACGTGGATAAGCTTATGGATCGTAATGGTAATGTGCAATGCATGTAGTTGTAGATTTTTTTCGTCGCATTTTGCCTCTTTTGTGTTGTTTCCGTATTGTAGAACGATTTTCCACAGTCCCACATACAGTAGCGCGTATAATGTACTTTTTATCGCGTATTTAGTACTGATACGCGAAGTATGGACATCCGGGAAGTTTGGACACACTGCCATATTAATAGTATATTATCACATTTGCAGTAATTCTGAATCGTTGTAATAATGTTTACATAGTAGATAGCCTGTAAGGAATTTGTATTACATATTACTAGATACAAAAATGTCAATGAGGTAAATGCAAGTTGGGAAAGATGGTAAAGAGAAAAAGAACAATATAGGCAAATAGAAGGGTCAAAGGATAAGGACGATGTAAAACGAGTAACTTACAATTCACAACTAATGACATTAATGATAAAGATAAATGGGTCTGAGCCAGAAGTAGTCAACATAAACCCTAAATTTTCAATTTCAGATTTGTGTCTGCCCTTGTATATCACATGAAAGCTGAGAATCTGTAGTTTATGAGAATGTACATGTCTCTTCATGATTGCTTTCTGTTTTTTTGAAAATAACCTTTAAAATGGAAAAGAGCGCCCTCAGAGCGCGACGGGACGGAATTAATTTTAAAAAAACCAATGAAGAAGTAAAAAGTGCAAGGGCATTTGAAAAATGAAGTTTAGAGTTGAAATACTATATGCAATATTATTCAATGCCCATACCAGTTCTGGCAATATTCTGTTATACTTGGGTTAAAATTTGAACTTTTTGGTGCAAAATTGTATTTTGGGGCACTTTGACACCCCCTTTTAATTTTTTTGTAGGAAAAACAGTTTATGGACTGAGGTCTTATTAAGTATCAATGAACTATCATATACCATCACTTCTGTACCATTAAAATTGATTCCCTTATATTTCAAGAAGAATTGCGATGTGTTACTTTTTTTCCGTCCCGTCGCATTTCGTGGGAATTTAAGGGATTGTAGGCGGGACAGGACGGAATTTTGCATGGAAAGTACAGTCCCATGTATGTCATTTGATGTAAGTATACTTAACCCTAGCAAGTTTTTATTCATTTAATTTGAATAAACAGTAGAGATTTACACTTTTCTTACTTGAACAATTGTTCTACCAATTTTTTTTAGAGAAAAGAACCATTTGATGATATCAGAAATCCCCATTTGTTTTGTACATGGTGCAAAAGTGTCCACCCTCTCCAGTGATTTTATCTCTTTAATTTGAATTAACAATAAAGCTTACCACTTCCCTGTGCCTTAACATTTTGTACATGGTGCAAAAGTGTCCCTCCCGTCGCATTCTGTCCTGTCGCGCGACACCCATTCATCAATTTTCAAATTAAATAAAATTGATTGGGCCAAAATCTTAGCGTCATGGTTGAATGTCATGTGATCTATCATACTAATAAAAAAAATCACAATAAGTAGCTAGTCCTCAATTTTAACTTCGATGGAATTTTACTTTGAATCTGTCTTACAAAATTTCACCATTCTATCGTTCCGTCCCTTCGCGCTATCAAAAAATGTTGTTACCATAGAAACGGAATTACGATCAGTCTTGTGTTTGTAGTGGAATTGTTCTTCAATGTAAACTTATATATATGAGTAAAGATATGCAACAAGTAGCATTTCTTATTTTCTTGTGAGGAGAATAAATCCTATTGAATTCCGTCCTTTCGTGTTGACAGTACTTTTGGCTCTGACCCAAATGCAAAGAATGTCTGTAATTGTAGACCACTGTCTGACTGTGTGTATTATTCAGTGTTCTTAAAAAATAAAGTTCCGGAGTTGGGTAATAAGGTAATTATTAACCGTTTCGTTGAGAAATTTCTGAGTAAACATTCCAAATACTTTTAAAAACACGCAAACTTAACTTATCAAAACCTGCACAATAAATTCATTTATTTATTTATTTATTTATTTATTTATTTATTTATTTCTGAATGGTTCATCATATTACATAGTACATTGAAATAACTCCTTGGAGCGGTCACATCCATAAGAGAAGATATTTAAAGAAACAAATAACAATGACAGAATCGTAAAATAACTATGGTCACAACACAGACATAGAATAATGGAGCACCATACAGAGGTATAGCAATATAAGCTTAAAAGGCTTGAAACGTTGCCATACCTTCACATTCAAAACTAACGAATTACATATATTATCATTCAAAACTAAAACTAAAACAAAATAAACAGAAAAAACAAAAACAAAGAGAGAAACTCAATAACCAATGTTAACATTAAAGGAGAATTAACCCCTGATTACAAATTTACTTATATTGGAAGGTGTAATATATTCCTGTTTATTGGCCTAAATAATTTTCTAATAAGATATCAGAAAAGGGTATAAATAAAGATATTCCAACACCCGGTATCGTCTCCTACTCATTTACATGGGGGCTGCCATTTTCTTGCTGATTTGGAGTTGTACATGAACCATTGAGAAATGTTCCAGTCAGGAAGATATTTTGAATCCAAATCCTAAATTGATTTTCTTCATTACCTAAAATCCCATATGTGACGGAAAATATAAAGTGGGTGTTTACATGTATTATACAAATTAAATCTTTATAATGATACTTTTAAATTGTTTGGTTTTGCTTAACAAAAATCTATTTTCTTGGGTTTGCCAAACAGAGCAGAACATAATATATGCAGCATGCATTCTGACTTTTCAAGTCCATTATCCGAAAGCAGGTGAATGCATAGTTTGCCGCTATAGATGCTCAGGGAAGAAGCATCCATAAAATTTGAATTAATTTGCTCCGTCCCATACGTCCAGTATCGAGAAAATAGATTTCTATTAAGCGAATATCGATTTTCAACAGAAATATATAAGGAAATCTTCAGTTTAAAAATAAACTGACATATCTATTCTATATTTTTAATCTCAAATGGGTTTTTGATTTTGAAAAAAGCAATTGAGCATTTGTATTAAGAAAATCTTCTTGTACACATAAACAAAATGGCAGCCCCCATGTGCTGCTAGCAGACGATACATATTGCTAGCAGATGGTAAATTTTGATCAGAAAATCTTGATTCGTATCGATCTCGTATATTTTGACGCGAAGCCATATAGTCTAACAAGTAGGAATAAATAACACCTTTGAACACTATCGTCTTTATTTTTGAGCGTAATTCTCCTTTAAATGAACTAATTTGAAATTTTACACTATTTACAACAGATAAAGATGAAAATAAAGTTATAGAAGGTAAGAAGATGGAGAAAGAGGAGGGAGCCTTTATTATCCCAAATAATATATGTAATCAGTAATATAGTAAAGGCGTCGATGGATATCTATACACGTAATAGGACAAATTATGTAGGATGAAAATATTCTAGTCAGGTGATATGAACCTCTAGGCTTCGTTGTAGTAATACAAGAAATAATTGTACATGTATATGTATTAATCACATCTTAGAGATAAGCATGCGCTTAATCGCATTTTTAAAGGAATGAATGGTAGGTAAATTTCGAGTGTCACTCGGTAAGGCATTCCAGACATCTGGACCGTTATGCCTAACAGATTTATGAGCCAATAATGTGCGGGGGTTGAATAAGTGAATACTAGCCGATTGTCTTGTGGGGTAAGAGTGAATATCACTGTTTCGACTGAACATGGAAGAAAAGGAAGTGGGCAAAAGGTTGTTATTATAACGAAAAATAAAGAGGGCGGTTTGAAGAAAATTGATGTCACTAACCGTAAGGCTCTTCAACTTGATAAAGAGAGGCCTTGTATGGTCACGGTAACCAGCTCCAGCACAAATGCGGATAGCTTTCTTTTGTAGCAAGAGAATATTATCTGTAACACACTTAGATGTTGCCCAAAGAACATTGCAGTATGAGATGTATGGTAGAATCAGAGTATTGTACAGTATAAAAATTACTTTGTCAGGAACTATATATTTCACTCTATATAATATTCCAATATTTCGGGAAATTGTTGTTCTTATGTTTTTCAAATGATCATTCCAGTTTAGTTGTTCATTAATGTAAACACCGAGAAATTTGGTACAAGTTTTTCTTTCCAACAAGACATCATCTAGTTTTACTTTAGGAGTTTGTACTCCACGAGACTTTCTACCTTTAAAGTGAATATAATTCGTTTTTTGCACATTGAGAGACAGCATATTGCTCCTAAACCAATTGGTTAATTTGGGTAGTTCATTATTAATTGTATTTTCAAGGATATTGATATTATTATGAGATAAGAAAACACTTGTGTCATCTGCAAATAATATGTAATTTAGAGTGGTAGACACATTGCAAATATCATTGACAGTTATCAAAAATAACAAGGGGCCTAATATTGAACCTTGCGGAACACCGCATTTTAGAAATGACACAGCAGAGTTGACAGAGTTGTAGGATGTGTATTGCCTTCTGTTAGAAAGGTAGCTAGAGAACCACTCCAGAGCAATGCCTCTGACTCCATAATGTTGTAGTTTACATAGCAGAATTGAGTGGTCAAGTGTGTCAAAAGCCTTGCTCAGATCCATGAACACACCAATAACATGCTCACGAGCGGCCAGGGCACTAGACACATGGTCATAAAATTGCAACAATTCAAGGTCAGTTGAGTGAGACCTTCTAAATCCATACTGGTTAGGGTTAAGAAGTTTATGTTTCTCAAGATAGCTAAAAAGTCTATTATACACGATTCTCTCAAGTATTTTTGAGAAACTTGATAATATTGAGATTGGCCTATAGTTAGCGATGTTTGAGGGGCTATCTTTTTTATGCACAGGAATAACCTTTGCCAGTTTGAATGAAGAAGGAAATACACCACTTGATAAAGATAGATTACAGATGTGTACAAGAGGTGTTAAAATCGAACCTATGATCTGCTTCAAGAATGAGGAACTAATTCCATCATGACCAAGGGATTTACTATTTTTTAAAGAACACACAACATTAAGTACTTCAAGATAATCAGTTGGCTTGAGGAAAATAGAGGATTGAGACTGCCCTGGCAGATATTGCTTAATTTGTTCCTGCTGTATTTATTTTCTTTGCTTGATTTGGGCCCAAGTTGGTAAAGTATTCATTGAACACATTAGCAATATCTCCTGCAGAAGTTATCTCACGATTCTCATATACAACTTTCCATGTAGATGACATATTTCCTCTTGTCTTATCAAATTGCCTAGTGTAAAATGTACTGCGCGATGATCTTATTATCGACGTTAATTTATTTCGGTATTTTTTATATTTCTCGATAATCTCTCGAGTCGGTTTAATTCATTTATTTTTATTAAGCATTGACACGAGAAATGGAATTGGACTGGATTTGTATCTTTCAGTGCGACATTTTACTGGAATCAACATGTTTGCGTTTACACTTCTCAACTGCCATCTAGTTTCACCTCTTTCTTCGGGGAGCCAATGTCGGAAATTGTCAGACTTCAAGAGGGATTTGCCGAATTTGAGACATGTATGATTGCGCCTGGTCTCTAATCCATCGCACTTCAGGTCTGACTGGATGATGATACCTCGGAATTTAATAAGAGATACCTCAACCAACGTTTGGTTATCAAGAGAAAACTGCATTGGAACATGTACATATTTTTAAATAAACATGGAACTCACTCTTCCTTAATTAAAAAAAAAATCCGACGATAAGCTAGGAGTCAATTTTACTTTGCCTTATTAAAGTGTCATTAAACTGGTAAACCTTGAAAAGCGCCATCTTACAGTGATCGCTAAATGAAGATTATAATCTGAAAATTAATTGCATTTAATTTTTAATTTGTTTGGATAATAGGCACATTTCATATTTCAGACTATTATTTTTGACTTGACAAATGTGGAAAATTGCCTGCAGGTACATTCTAAGCTTGTACAAACTAGAATGGGCATGATGGGAAAATGAGAGGCACATAAACTTTCCAAATCCTGTTAAAAGATGACGCAATTTAAGAGCTTAGTTTACTTTCACTTTAAATTGCAAATTGAGTCGTAGGCTGGTCGAAAACGATATTAAAATTAAATTTAACACTCTTTTTGTAATCCATAAAACAATAATTATTCTACTCAAAATCAATCCTACCTCGTTAAATCTGTCCTGAAAATTACCCTTGGGATCTATTGATTTCGTCGACGAAGCAATCAGTCAGATTGATTTTGATATCACTGATATCAAAATAGTATCACACGTGTTACACCTGGTGCCCCATAATCCGCCTAACAGAATTTTTCCCCTTCATTTTTCATAAAATAATCTTTTGAACTTATGTCTGTAGGATTTCGCAAGGATAATTTTAATGGTATAATACTGATCCATCCCACTGATTTCATGATGTTTGAAAAATGCCTGCGTATATTTGGATAATGAAAATGCGTAATTTTTACCCCAAATAACTCAAATTTGAGCAAAAGTTACCTATATTCTGCGGAAGATACGGATTAGCTATGGATATTTCGTATGAATTACGGATGTTACGGGTAAAACCTGTTGAGCCTATCCGCTGCCAACCCGCTGACACAAGGCACGGACGACTTACGGATGACTTACGGACGATACGGATGAGTTACGCTCATGTCTGCGCATGTCGGCTTCCTCTGGCATTCCTGTGTTTACGTACCCCTATGTATCCGCAGGCATCCGCACACCCGACAAAGTGTGCGGATCAGTTACGTATCTTACGTATCCTGCGGATGAGTTTACGTATCTTACGTATGAGTTACGTATTTTACGTATGGATAACGTATATTCTGCGGATGCTTACGTATATTTCATCCGCAGCCAAATTTTGAGATTTTCAAAATTCCAGCTGCGGATCTGCGTATGTCTGCGGATTAGGTTACGGATGGATACGGATGCTTATGGATGATACGGATCCTTTCGGATGCTTACGGATTTGTATCCGTAAGCATCCGCAGCTACCGTAAGTGGCCGTGTGACTGTTCCATTAGACCAAGGAGTTATCACAGATAACTCCATGGTTACACAACGCATATTATAGAGAGCTTGCAAGGTATTTGTGTAGATTTTAGCATGGCAGCCACATAGCGTAGATACTTAGCAATCTCCTATATTATGTCTTGTCAAACAGGTGCAGATGGACAATGGATGTGTTCACATAATCCTAACAATCATGACAATATCATTTGACTACTTTTGAGAAAGCGCAACAATTTTCACAATTTAAAGACCTCAGCCTGACCCAAAACAACCATATATTGACGTAAAGCTTAGTAAGCAAAGAATATAATTTTCGTCTCCGTTTATCCATAAAAAATAAAAAAGATAATTTTTTGGGTCCGCCCCCTCCCTATGGCGTAACACTGCAGGGGGTCGCTAGACGTGTGACGACATGTCATGTATACAGCTCCGAGTGCGTCTACACGATATGTCATCAAATTTTCACCCCCGCAAAGTAGCGTTCCTCAGAGACGGGGCCCAAACCACCGGGGCTCAACATTCGGGACGCTGTTACTCATTCCACAGGAAACGGAATCTTATGAAGTTGGTTTCAATTTGTTCAGAAAATATATAGCTCCCCGTGGATGAATAAAGGGTATATTTCAAAATTCGGTCAGGCTGAGGTCTTTAAAGGGCAATCCAACCTTGGTTATAAGTTGATTTGTGTGAAAACAAAAAATAAAAAAAACAGGATGGTGAAAGTTTGAAAGATATCGGACAAGGAATAAGAAAGTTATGGATGTTTGAAAATTGAGATCACTACATGTATGCGAATCTCAAATTGGCAGTTTGGTGAGTCTATTGTGACATACTTGTGGACAACTCTCCCATTTGTCATACACAAATTTATCATTAATTTGCGGTTTTCTCCGAAACGCCTTTACCCTTGGGAAAGTTCTCAAAATATATTGGAGATAGCATATTGTTATAGGTCTTCATGAAAGAGAGCCTACTGAGTAATACATTTTGAAAAAAATGACATTTTAATCATTTTTTTGTGATGGAGCAAATGGGAGAGTTGTCCACAACTACATCACAGGGACATTACCTATTCGGCCAATTTGAAATTCCTATATAGATAGTGATTACAACTTTCAAAATATCATAACTTTCTTATTGGTTGTCCGATTTTGTTCAAACTTTCACCAATCTGCTTCTCTGATTTTTCCTCTTTCTTTCAGAGCAACTTGCCATTAAGGTTGGATTTCCCTTTAAAGATAAAGTTGAGTTCTGGTCATGAAATTTAATTGTTAGAGAAATTATCTCAAGGCATTTAGGAAAGGTTCATCATATAGCACATAAGAATTGGTGTATGCTGTAAGGTTTTGGAATCACCAAAATGATAACAAATTGACTTAATCCTGCTGAGAGTTACATGCACTGCACACAGAAATGTTTATATGGGACTACACTCGGCCGGAACATTTCAGCCATTTCTTGTCATATTTTGAATGTGAGGGCATACGAATAGCAATCTTTTTCAGGGGACATTTCTACTATATGATAATCATAATAAGAATGAGAATGCTCACAAATTATTATTATTTTTTAAAAATTATTATTGAAATGATCATTTGACATCAAACAGCACATCAGGAAAGTTACAATACTCAAGATTGTATTACGTAAATTTGACCTGAATTGAATGAGACACTTTGGAGTTGTTAAGTTTGTAATGCCAAGAAAAAAAGAATCTCTGCATCCAGAGCATATTGGGCAGCAAAGCATGGGCATTTTTGTCAGTTTTCGTATTTTTTATAAAGTGCATGTATAGTCAAACAGATTCCTTCTGACAAAGTTTGGCGTATTATCAGATGTGTTGAAATGGACCCGACTTGGGCCCTTTTTTTTTTGGGGGGGGGGGGTTTGGGGGGCAAACCCGGCAGCTTCGTCCAGGATGACAAGCTTTCTGTGAATGACATGGATGGGGTTAAATCTCATATGTAAAATGGGGTGATTATTTCGGGACAGGCTCCAAGATAGTCTAGATTCTAGACCTTTTTTTATTATCCCCCCCCCCCCCCGACCGCCGCCCCCGCCCCACTAACGTAGCGGCCCCAGTGATCACGACCGCCCGGTGAATCGCGCAACCCCGAGGAAAAAAGGGTCTAGACGTTTTGCGTGGAAAAGTGGGCGTGAACTTTTCATGTAAACATCGTACTTTGAACTTTCGTTGAACCTTCAAGCTAATTAATATTCAAGACGAAAGTTCGGCAATCTGATCAGCTATTCTATTCGCACACATGGGTGAAATGGTTTATCAACATGAGATAAACGGTGTACTGTATTGTAGAATGTCTTCGTCAACGTTGTGTGTTATTGATAGGATTTGATAATCTTGTCAGCGAGAGTTTTGGAACTTTTTTGCCGTCCGAAAATTGTTTTCAAATTGTACCGTACAGTATTGCACAACATTTGAACAGTTCAACAAACTGTAATTGGATGTTTTTTGTACCTAATCTGTGAATTAGTTAAATCATTTTGGAATAGTGAAGTTTCCCTTTTATTTTATTATGGAAACGTTGGGATAGATCATTTCAAAAAGTGTATTGGATTATGTGCATAAAGGATGGCAAGCAAATTTCAGTTGAGATGGTGTATGATTTGCAATGTTGAGTTAGTTACTACCTGTCATTATATAAGACTGAATTCTGCTAAGATAGTGAGAACTGAACTGAAGAAAAATTAAGATTGTGGACATTTGTGGACCCTTTCATGATGCCATTACCCGTCAAGAAATGTACATATGTCAGAAATGTGTGACCATCAATAAATATTATATTAACATTAATGTTAATTTAACATGTATGCATGCATATTCAGTGAGGGTATTTTGCGATCAGTGTTTATCTTTTTTTTTGGTCATGTTTACACTATATTATCTTATGGTTTTTACTCAAATTTTTGTGACATTATGGGATATTGTATAATGTCTCGTTCAGTAGTTCAGTGCACATCCGATGATGCAAAACAGAAAAAAACGATAAAAATTGAAATGAAAATCTGACCTCTAAAATCTTTCATAGAAAAGAAGATGCATTTTATTAATGAGATGTAATTCATGTAGTGATTGAAGAATTTATAGAAACATTGCAGATTCAAGGGTTACATACAATAGTAATGTCGGTTGATCGAACAGGGTAAAAAATAGCACTACAAATGACCAAACTTATTAAACTGGCTTCATTTCATAAACATTTCAGACGTAAAAAGTTGTCAGATCTGACAACTTGGCAGATCTGACAATAATACCGTTTCACAAAGCCGTCTGACCCCTGAATCCTAATGGACAAGCCTACTGACAAATTAGGACACGTCTACCAAAAAATGACCAAATGGCGGCTTTGTGAAACGGTATTTATGTCAGATGTGACAAGTTGTTTATAGATGATGACGTATTTGTCAGATCTGTAAGCTTTTTTTCGTCTGACATGTTCATGAAATGCTACCCCGGTACCTGACTTTCATGTTGCACAAAATATCACCCATAGAATAATGCATGTGTCATGTGTGTAAAAGATTCATGAAAAAACTTGGAAATATTGTCAAAAGTAGGACAAATTGCAGTCTTTAAAACATGACTTGTATCCATGTGTACCAGTATTTATTACATGTTTTGATCTTGTCGTCCAGTATTCTGTCCCGAATTCAACTCACATTTTTTTTTTACTTGCATTTGTCGAAATCAGCGTCAGAAAGAAATGAGACTTCCTAATTTTTATTTTAATTTGTTGAGAAGATAGAGAAGATAGCGAAAATGCCGATCAATACATGTATAATATTAGTTCGATTCCAGCTAACTTTTCTGGGCTCCACGAGACATTAACATTTGACAAAAGAATCCAGTGAAGAACGTTGTGAATGCAGTTCAAAACCAATTTTACTCTGTGCATAGTCCAATGCACCTCTCACTTGCTCATCCCGTGGTGGCTGCATGTTGATGGATCCCTTTTGTGTGTACTGTGAAATGAACGAACGCGTACATCTGTTTAAGATAGTCTTTGTGTTGCGTAACATTTTAAAATGTTGTGAATAATTTTATTTTCTCAAAGGAACAAAAAATATTTCAACGAATTTTAAGCAAATATTAAATCAATATGAGTAGTTTTCTTTGCTTAAATTCACATATATTTTTTGTAATATCATCTTAATAGAAAATAATTGCTAAAAAAATACGAGATGGACTCGAAGTAGGCTAGTATTTATTCATTAGGTAATTAAATCAAAATTGCGTCATGAATTCAAACCACCAATCAGGATCATTTATAACATGTTTGTTTACTTATGCTAATTACGGAGGTCTCAAAATACGGAGGAGATCTAACAAATCGACTGGACGGTCTGACAACTCCAATAAGCCAGTTCGGGGTTAGCGCATGGTACAAATGACCCCAAATATCCACAGATATTTTAGACATGGAGGGTCCCTTTATGTGCATTTCAGAAAAATAACTCTGGGAGGGATAGAGGTGCCTCATGAATAGCTTTTGTTTCCCCCTTTAAAAAGAATACTTCCACCTGGATATCATGGAATGCACCATTAGTGCATAATTGAATAATGATTACATGACATTCATGAGCACATATCGAATATTAGTGTCAGTGGGTTTTAGAATTTTGTACAGATGACCTTTATCTGCTCATGCTCAGATTGCATCTCCGAAGTGGCTTATTATCGTGTACAATATCGGCCCTCTATCGGCTGATGTTATATAATGTAGCTTCATCGGCTATTATCGTCAGACCGATCAGGCAGTGGACTAGCTCCAAGACTACCGGTGTTGTGTTCAAACAACATTTCTCACAATATAATGTATATATAGTGCGTATCAAAAAAAGTATACCCAACTTTGATAGTTTCTAATGAAAATGTTATAACCAATGTGACCTTGAAATTGATTCCATGGTAAAAAATAACTTGTTGTATGCCCAGTGGTACCTCATTCATGACATTCCTGCCATGGATAACTGAGCACCAGGGTTTTTAAAAAGTGTTGTCAAAATCACCGTCTTCCAAGTTTGGGCTGATGCAACGAATGTGGGTCACGCCATATGAATGTGTTACTAGAATGTGTTCTAAAATAATTTTAAAAGTTGAATTCTCCTTTGTGATCCAGTGTATCTAAGCTTTCAGTTGACCTTGTTGCAATCCATATGATAATCTTTTATTTATTTTAACAGCCTTCTAACTTCTTGTCTCGTGATAACTAAAAACTCTCTGCTCATTTGTCCATTGCAACATTTCACCTGCATAAGGTGCACACGGTGTTTTTCGCGAATAGCACATGAACTCAAAGGTTTTATCTTAAACTCTAAAAAGAAGAAAAAGAAGGATACGTGTGTTGAGAATTACCAAGGTAATTGACAGTAAACTTTCAAGAAAGAGCTTCCCAAATTAATGTTGTCCAGTTTTAATTACTCAGTAAAAAGGCTACCTTAAAAAAAGGATGCAGATGAAGCCAAGATTGTGTTATCATCATCATGGTAAATAAAATACATGTATCTTAAATTTAAGCTTTTGGCTTGTAATAAGCCCTTTCTTGAGTTTGAGTTAACTTAGAAAAGGTGTTAAAACGGGGTCATCCCTATAGCTAGAAGGTCCGAAAGTTAGCGGGTCCAATAGACCGACACCCAATAGATAGAAGGTTCCATAGACCGAATGTACGAGAGGGTCCAGTAGACAGAAGGTTCTATAGACCGAATCGGCAGGAGGGTCCGATAGTCCGAAGGTTCTATAGATCGAATGACCAACGGGTCCGATAGTCAGAAGGTCCGATAGATAGAAGGTTCGATAGACCGAATGTACGAGAGGGTTGCAATAGACAGAAGGTTCTATAGACCGAATCGGCAAAAGGGTCCGATAGTCCGAAGGTTCAGTAGGGGTCCGATAGTTAGAAGGTCCGATAGACCGACAATAAATACGTAAAAAGGGTAAAATAGTGGATAAAATGATAAGTGGGTAAAATATGTGGTTAAAATAAGTGGGGGCGTTCCAACCAAAGAAAAAGAAAAAAAGGAATAGGTTGAAATGGAAAGAAGAACAGAAATGTAAAGAAGAGAAATTAATATAAAAGAAGAAATCAGAAAGGAAAGAGAAAACAAAAAAATAAAAACTTCGCTCACTAGCATTATTAGGGTTATTTACCAATGCCCATTATATTTTCATTATTGATATTAATTATTTATTAATATAATCGCCATATTTATGTATATAAACCAATGCAATTATATTAATAAGTCATATTCTTATGGAAGTTATTTGGTTTGCATATTGAATCTCTAGCGAATGTTATGCTATTTTACTAATCAAAGAATGTTAGCAACATAACTGAAAAGAATCGAGCGGCAAGTTGACCTAAAGAGGCTAAAGAGATAAATTTTCAGAAATAATGGCATGTGACCAATAGTCTCTTCCCAATATGAGAACGAAAGATGCCGATAACATGTTACACAGATTATGAGAACGGAATAACAATACGCTAGAACCTATTCTCAGGATACAAAATTATTTTTTTTCTCTCTCTCTCTCGTTCGCTCGCTTTGCTCGCTCATACAATCAAGAAACTAGACCTAGATTGTTTCTTGCAGCAAGCACCTCTTACGTCCTGCAGCAACAAGAAGCCCGAATATCATAATATTCGGGCAGTGAGGTATCCCACTATTCTCGAATTCCCCCACCCCCCTCCCCCCAAAATGGTATAATTTACCCGACAGAGTCCACATACTAAAATCTGCCACAAGATAGTAGTATGGGTGTAGTCGGTGAACATTCAAAAAAGTATAAAAGCTGACATCATAGCTGGTAGGAAAATATCACCTGAAACCCCCCCCCCCCCCCAAAAAAAAAAAAATAATAAAAATGGAAATCTCCCCCTCCCAAGGTGGTAGGGCCTAATGGAAACAATTTCATTTTTATCGGGCAGAATCTTTTGTTAGAATCTTATCTTTTGTTACATTTAATGAAAATTCAACTATAAAGTGTGCCCCCATAAAATTTCTTTGTTTAAATTTAAATAACACTTGTGTTTGAAGGGGACGCCCTTTCCTAAGCTTGCTCCACTAGAAAAAAAATGCTTCGGGCATGATGGGCCTCGGGGCTTTAGTGTGTACCATATAATTAGATTTCCATGTTTCAAACAATGGTCAGCGTTCCCCATTGCCAATGCATCGGTTTAGTGGCAAAATTAACCAGGGGGCTGAGCTGCATGGGTGGACCACCCCCGCCCCACGGTGATGATGATGATGCTCTGTTAAAAATACTTTTAACATGTTGAAAATTTATAAAACAAAACAAAACTTGAAAATAAGTTACCAATTTTTTTTTTTTTTTTTTTGGGGGGGGGGGGGGGGGGAGGTTGGGCCTACAGACCTAGTGCATCGGTTTATTATAATACACATAGAAAAAGATAAGGCATTAAAAAACTTATTGTATTCACTTATTTTACCGTTTTTACGTTATTGTCGGTCTATCGGACCTTCTAACTATCGGACCCCTACTGAACCTTCGGACTATCGGACCCTTTTGCCGATTCGGTCTATAGAACCTTCTGTCTATCGGACCTTCTGACTATCGGACCCCGTTGGACATTCGATCTATAGAACCTTCGGACTATCGGACCCTCCGCCGATTCGGTCTATAGAACCGTCTGTCTATTGGACCCTGTCGTACATTCGGTCTATCGAACCTTCTATATATTGGGTGTCGGTCTATCGGGCCCGCTAACTATCAGACCTTCTAGCTATAGGGCTGTAACCGTTAAAACACCTTTTCTATTCTAATGCTAAAAATCAATTGAAAATAACACATCAATATTGTTTTCAACTGAAGTAACTAATGCATAATTGGTTTGACCCTAATTCGCTGCTTCAGCCCAACCTTGGTACAAGAGGATTTTGACAAAACTTTTTCACAAGCCTGCTGCTCAGTCATCTGAGGCAGCAAAGTTATGAATAAGGTAACATTTTGCAGAATATAACTTGCTCTTTATATACTATCTCCGGCTCATAGATGTTATAACTTTTTAATTAGAAGTTGGGAATACTTTTTTGTTGGGATACGCACTGAATATGTCTATATATATATATATATAACTCTATTCGCGGCCATAGGGGGAATCCTTTTTTCTCGGCCTATCGTTGAAATTCCCCGTAACGCCCAATTTTTATTGTGACGGAATAAACCGCATTGTTAGGATTCCCCCTATGATCGGAAATGGTAATATATTTACATGTATATATATATATATATATATATATATAATTAACTTGAAACAAGTCACCCTTTATATTCTCATGAAGAACCATTTGGATATTTGGCTTATATACACAGGGGAAAGAGGGGCATACGGCTAATGAGGCCCCCTTGTAACATAGGCCCCTTCGGCTTCACAACTCTTTGCTTAATACATAATGGCGAGGCCGAATAGTCAAATTTTGTGTCACTTTGGAGCCAGGGAGAGAGAGAGAGAGAGAATTGTTTTTTTTTTTGTTTTTTTTTCAGTTTCAATTTAGCTTATATACACAGGGGAAAGAGGGGCATATGGTTAATGAGCCTCCCTCTTTGCTTAATACATAATGGCGAGGCCGAATAGTCAAATTTTGTGTCACTTTGGAGCCAGGGAGAGAGAGAGAGATTTTACTTTATTTTATATTTTTATTTTTTTCCGTTTCAAAATAATCATACATGATACACATTGATTCAATGATTTAACATAAATAACTTTGTATATCAAACTAATACAATGATAATAATGGTATTAAGAAGAGTGCAAAAATAATTTACATAAAAGGATCATTATTTACCTAACAAATTCAAACGGAGGGGCATGGTAAGAGAGCAATGCTTGTGTGATGCATGCCCCAAAGACTTAGTTACATCAAAGAATTTTGGTCAAAAAATATAACAATTTATTATGCCTCCATAGGTGTGTAGAAGAGGGAGAGGGTTGTAAAATATTTAAACAGATATATGAAGGAACAGGAAATATGAAGGAAGAGAGGTTAAAACCACCAGGGTCGTTAGGCACGTGTTCACAGGAAAACGTGAAAAAGTTCATTGTTGTTTTTTTTTTTTATTATTCTTTGATATTTGTTAGACTTTAGACTTTTTAGACTTTACATGGTACAGGCTGAGCAGATATCTTTTAATTGTGCGTTTATATTGGTAAGACTAGGGGATGCTTTAATATCTTTATTTAAAGAGTTCCAGTACATGAAACCTGAAAAGACAGAGGTGTTTTTCGCAGAGTGTTCTTGTTAGAGGTAAGTGGTAAGCCGTAAGAATTACCTTGTCTCGTTGGATATTATTTTATGTACGGTGTTGTTCTTTCGAAACGTATCGAAGCGTGCCTAATTTGTACATAACTTGGCCTAGTTGGAAAAGATAAATGTCCTTCACTTTGAGGATGTCATTTTCAAAACATAAAATATCCGTATGAGATCTGCAATTTGCTTGAAAAATTATTCTTAGAACTTTTTTGTAGAAGAAGTATTTTGTTGAATTGTGCTTGTGCTGCACAGCCCCATGCTAATATGCCATAATTTATTGTCGATCATAAGAATTTAGTTGTAGAAACTTTTTGGAGGACAGACTTATCAAAAATAATGTTTCTGGGAAGATAATTAATTTTGTGACTAAAAAGCATAGAATTGGTCTTCTGCAGGTTAAGGGATTTATTAGCCTTGGTCCAATGTGTTACTTATATAAGGTCGGTGTTTAATATTTTAAGAAGATCGTTAGCATTTGCGTGAGAAAACAAAAAGGGTCGGAGTCATCGGCAAAAAGAATAAATGAACGAGTATTTGAGGATTTATAAATGTCATTTATATAATGATAAACAGAAGAGGACCTAGGATACTGCCCTGTGGTACTCCACAGTCAATTCGTGAACCACACCAAGGCCTTTCCTCGAATGCCGTAGTATGAGAGTTATAAAAGAAGGATTTCATGATCAATGGTATCAAAGGCCTTGGAGAAGTCCAGGAAAATACCAACAGTATGAGCGGTCGGGGGGGGGGGGGGGTCCGACATGACACGGAATTCTCTTTTTGCCTTGCCATAGGTGAGCAGTTAGCAAGAAGTTGTGAAGGGGTCTATTTTACCTTGGGGCCTTGTTAGCCCCTCTCTATTATGTGTATAATAAGCAAAATATCCAAATGACTCTTCATCATGTTCATGAGACTACAGAGGGTGACTTTGTTTCAAGGTAAATGTCCGTCTCAATTAATAGCTAATGACATCTTCAAATGCTTCATTGCTAACGAATGCATGCTACTTATGCTATTTACTTTTCTTCTCGGGGAAATTCCTTCGGGATCAAAAGAATGGTTATAGGTTTCAATATTTATATATTTTTTATCATTATATTCTTTGCAAGGAAGTGGATATTACGTCATCAGTGACCGTGACTCATGAATGTGTGAATACATTTCATTGATAGTTCTTTTTTCTATAGAAAATTTATACTTTTTAGTCCAATACTGGTGTGTTAATGTTCAAAGTTGCTAGTACAGCCTCCACTGGCGGGCCTTCCGAAAATTTATCAGAGGGTTTCACGACTCACAAGAAGAAAGGCACCGGCCCACAGTGGGCCAGAATGGCTCCAAAGTGCGCCAAAATTCATTGAGTTTTACTAAAAATTTAAACTTGGATTGATGGGTCTATGGGTATTCACACCCGTAGAATCCAACGAATATATTTTCAAATACCTCTGACGTCATTAAAATACCGATTTCTGATTGGCTGCCAAAATCCAATGGAAAATAACATATTTCTCGATTTACAATGATTTTCCTTCAGAAAATTGCTAATGCTATCTCTATGCTTGTATATCAAAAAGTGAAACGGTGTTAACTTAAAGCTCAGGCATATGGTACGTAAGAGTGACTTAAGGGGAGGGGGGCGCCCTACTGGACTCGGTAATAATGAGAAATTTGTAATGTATTGATGTGTATGATGTCATTACTTGAAAGTAAACTTTGATAGTGCATATTCTAACAAAATAATAGTATTCAGCTAACTGAAAATTATGCTATCAAATATCAGAAGTTTTTTTTTAATGAAATAGCGCTCTCTGTAGCGAAAGAGAAACGCATTTGTAGGCCTATCACTTAAAGTATCGCGTTATCAAAATCATGATACTGACTGATAAAGTCCATGCATATTTTAAGTCCTTTTGTCCTATTGTTTATACTGTCAGAAGAGTTATTATTTCGAAAAGCCTTCGCCTTGAAATATTCATGGAAGCCATTGTGAATTACTGAAAATGTTGGGTCTGTAAAAAAAAAAAAAAAAAAAAAAACAGGATAGAGAACATTTTGAGAACTTGGTTTTGGTGTTGGACCAATTATGATACAACTCATACTTTCTCCAAGGGTTTCAGAATGACATAAATTATAAACAACCGGTATGAATTTTAAACTACATGGCAGTTATTAATTGCGCCCTCTCAACAATGGGTTTATATGTCCTAACAGTTCCAAAGCCTTCAAGAAAAAAAAATCGAATAGAAGAGGAAAAATATACATGTAGGTCTAGAAACTAATTACAAAGAAACATGCTTATATAATTTTTTTTGTATAGATATACAGGTAGAGGAATACAGGTAGATAGATATATAGATAGATAGACAGATAGATAGAGGGATGCTTGTATGAATAGATAGATGAATATATTGATAGATAGATGGGATACGTGTAGATAGATAAAAATAAATAATGGACTCAAAAGGCGAGCTAAATCTTGCCTTTTGGACTGCATTTATTGAAGGAAAGACAAAATTCTCTACAGCCCAGCGTATTTTTCAACAAAGAAAAACTTCTCATTGTTTGACAAGTGTGGGTCGTTAAAAGAAAGCAATTGTTTATTTAAACAAAATAGGAGCATTTACAGACATTGGAAACTAATATCAGATCTCAATTTTACCTTACAACTATTACCAGCCACTGATCGATGCCTTTTACTAGTGCCTAGTTGACAACTATGGAACATTTTAGTTGCCAACTACTTAGTAGGGTTTTATGATTATGGGCCCTGATCAATTTAGGCAGTAGTGGTAGTCATTTCACCCGCTTGATGTTAACATTTGAATCCTATCCACAAATTGTGATGAACATGAGGCCCCAGTCGCCCTTCTCTTCTCTTCTCTCTCTCTCCCTTCCTTTCTTTCTTTTTTTTTCTCTCTCTCCTTCTCCATCTCTCTCTTTATTTTCTCTTTCTATCCCAGTTTTCGTTTTCTGTTATGTTTCCCTCCACTTTCTGTTTCTGAACTTCTTTGAGGAAACTTAGAAATTTCTTCTTGACCGACGAATGTTCTACCACTGAAGACGGGACTAAGGATTAAAATGCATTCCATATGTTTGGATATTAGTTGTTTTCTGACATGTCCCATCATCTGTAAAGGGCCAGAAGATTATTAAAGCAGCTCTTTCGGTACTGGTGTCAAAAATCATACTGAACATTTATTCTTTGCTGTGTGTGCTTTCGAGAGGAATACGAATTCGCCTGTAAACTCTATCATTATTTGGAATAACCATTCTGGTATAAGCATGTTCAATTTGACGTGCATTAAACAACCCGTTTGGCAAAAACCTTCAATAAAACGCAATATTTCATTTTACACAATGCATAACAAATAATCAAATTTTCGGGTCATTCTGAATTAAAATGACCCAATTAAAATTAATTTCAATAAGAAATACTGCTCAGGGGGTCGTTTCATGAAAGGACTTGTCAGATATTTTATCTGACAAATTTGCTCTCAGCCAATCAGATGCAAGGATTTCAGTAGCTTATAACAGTTGTCGGATAAAGTATCCGACAACTTCCTTTCATGAAACGCTCCCCAGATGTGTTCTACACTTTGTAATCTTTGCTTAGGACGTGAAAATAATTAATTCTGTTTCATTGACCAAATCCCTCTTTTGGCGCACTTTTGCTCACACCTGGCCCACTGTGCTGCCGCGCTTTCCGACCACGTTTTGAACGTTCATGAGGTGAATGTCCTGGCTCAAAATGTTATATACCTTAATCATATATTTGAAATCATGTGTTCGCCCCTCCGTGACTTGTTTGCTTACACTTGGGCTTGCTTAGAACAGAATTGATTTTCATTCAATTCCATGAACAGTTTGCTTAATCAGCTGATTTCCCGAAAATATTTTGCCTCACTCGTTTACCCAGGCACGTGTATACAAATATCGTAACCTTAAATATCATCTGTTTAAATTTACAGAGCTGTCTGCAACCGGGGTGTAATACGCACTGTGCAGTTATTAATCATAATTGCGATTAAGATTAATTAAACATCGGTAAATCTCGGTTTTGTTTTTTCTGAGACGCAATGTATTGTGTTGTCTAAGAAAATTGTAGCCGAAAAATCTATTGCAATATAATTGTGACGTGTGGAATAACATTTACAAAATTGGTCTCATTATACTTGCCATAAAATGTAAACTCCTATCCGAAATATTTTGCAGCCGTCAGACAGTATGTATATGAGGGCCTACTCGGGAAATGTGTTGGTGGTTATCATTATTGTCTCCTCCTAGTATACAAAGAACTGTAATCCCTTTATATATCCCTGAAACAATTGCTAATGGTATTGACATGCATCTCTTACCCTATGTACCATAATTTTGCTGTAAAGTAGGATTTTTAAAAAGAGCTCACACTCAATATAGGACCTTCTCACGTACTCCCCTAGCCTTTTGACAAGGCCCTCGTGACTTGGCTATTTTTCTCGGCAAGTAAGCTAGTAGTGGCTGCATAACAAGACTAGCCGCCCAGCCCGGTGAATGCGCGATCGAGCGACGTGAGTCCGAGGGCCTTTTGGAACCTGGCCTGTATTTCTTATGCTATCCTTTGTTCCTAGCGAGGATATGCTACCTTATAAGTAAGAGCCAATCAGCAAACGTATCTTCGCATGACGTCAGCATAAATTTGGTATGCAAATTCGCCTTCATCTCGAGCTAGCTCGCTCGGCACCCGGCGCTGCGACACGTGCAAGCTACATCAATCATGGAAAGCAAGCCCCGCAGATACCGTTGTGATTGGTCGATAATCCTCGGTAGGCGTGTTTAAGCATACGAATGTCAACTCGTGAATAATTCATATTGGACGATGGAAACCCAGGTTCCAAAAGGCCTCGCGACTAAAGGGCCGTGTTGATTCTTTTCGTCGCCGGCTAGTCTCATCTCAGGCACAGCATGACGAGGAAAATAGCCAAGTCACGAGGCCTTGTCAAAAGGCTAGTACTCCCCATATATATATATATATATATATATATATATGTTGTTTTTTTTTATTTACGACGATGGAGCCCGTGGTAGTAGAGGGATAATGACAAATGTAGATTTGTATAAGAGGTTGGGTTGTGTAGTAGAGTTAGGATGGCAGTAGAGGATTATACATGTAGTAGAGGTATTTGCACCATAATCTTGTTTAAAGAGGAGGTTTCGTTCTGATGCAGGTGAAAAATAATTTGTGAACTTTCTCGTTCTTTTTATGTCAAGTTGGAGTTTTCGGATGTGTCGACGTGAACGCCGTCCGAGATCTTCCCAGCGACAATGGACTGCTTTGTGTTGATTGCATACAAGTAGGGGGAAGCATGAAGCTAGCAATGGGTGAAGCGAGGTTCGCGTTTTAGAGAAGACGGCAATACCATGTTTGACGCGTTCTCGATCTGACTAGTGGACGGGTAAGCCGTTCTTGCACAAAGCACGGTATGCAGCTATAAACATGAGGCAGTCCATTGTAACTGGGAGGATCTAGGACGGCGTTCAAGTCGACACATTCGAAAGCTATATCCCATGTTTGACGCGTTCTCGATCTGACTATAGTGGACGAGGGAGAAGCCAGTGGACGGGTGAGCCGTTCTTGCACAAAGCGCAGTCACAAAGCAGTCCATTGTAGCTGGGAGGATCTAGGACGGCGTCAGGTCGACACACACGAAAACTTACTATTATCACAGTAGAAACGTCCCCTGAAAAGGATTAGGCCTACTCTTCAAATATCCTCATACATTAATTTTGTGTAGTCCCATGTATGCAGTGCATGTGCTTTCCAGCGAGATGGACTCAATTTCTTATCATTTTGATGATTCGAAAACCTCAAATTATACACAAATTTTTATTTTCTACATCATCAAACTTATCCAATAATGCTTCGAGACAACTGCTTTCACGAATTGCATGACCACGGGCCTTCTTGCATAAAAAAGTTGCCTTTTAATAAACGCAAGTCAAAAAATTAAACGCAACTTGATTTTCAACCAATCAGGATCGCTTATTTGGGACTTGCGTTTATTTTTTGAGTTGCGATTAAAAGCAACTTTTTTATGCAAAAGGGCCCATAACTCAATCTTATCCTTAAAGGGATTGTCATATTAACGATAGTGATAATTATAACGATTACGATAAAAAGAAAAGAAGAAGATGTAAATAGGTATAGAATGTGTATGGTGGTCACCGATTAATGCTAATGAGCTCTCAGCATTGATTTTCTCGGATCCAATACCTTTTCTACGTAGATCGTTTTCATATTGTTGACATGTGACCATGCAGCTCATATTTGCATGTTTTCTCTATTATCGTAGCTTCTTCCGACGCACGATGTCTTATTATGGCCGCCTCAGCAAGAAAGGGCTCTTCTATTTCCTCATCGTTCTGGCTTCTTCAGTAATGTACTACGTCATAGTGACGTCACCGACTGTCCCTGGTTGTTCGTCTGTGTACGAGCGGCCTGCGTACAACACACAGGGAAACTGCCTGCACATGAGAGAATTGTTTGAAAATCTAACAACGCGGGGAAATGCGGAACATACCAATTGGTGCGTAACTAGTAATAAAATGACAGGGCGTAGTGCAAAAAGGGATATAATGAGACGATAGAGAGATAGAGAGGGAGAGCGGGGGGGGGGGGGGGGGCGGGAGGTGGTGGGAGAAGGCCTGGGGGATTGGGTTAGGACCCAAAAAGACAATTTTATTACCCAAATCCCCATAATGTTACTTGTACTTGTCACCTTCCCAGTTACTTTAAAAGTGATACCTCGTTATATTGTTATACCTCGTTATATTGTTATACCCTCTTCCTCAGTTTTTGACCGACCATATGCTGAAGTCATGAAATTTGGTACACACATTGGTCTTGATGGGAAGATGTGCAAGACATATTTTTCGGATGAGTCGGAATCTGCGTTGCCATGGTAACGGCATATTTATGGCAGAAAATCATGGAAAACAGCTTGCGGATCGAACTACTTCCTCAGTTTTTGACCGAAAGTCATGAAATTTGGTACACACATTGGTCTTGGTGGGAAGATGTGCAAGACATATTTTTCGGATGAGTCGGAATCTGCGTTGCCATGGTAACGGCATATTTATGGCAGAAAATCAAGGAAACACCTTGCGGATCGAACTACTTCCTCAGTTTTTGACCGAAAGTCATGAATTTTGGTACACACATTGGTCTTACTGGGAAGATGTGTACAACATATTTTTTTGATGTGTCGGAAGCTGCGTTGCCATGGAAACGGCATATCTATGGCAGTAAATCAGGGAAAAATCTTGCGGATCGAACTACTTCCTCAGTTTTCGACCAAAAGTCAAGAAAGGCTGTTCTCACGGGGCGGGGGTATTAATCATCATCTTCAGTGATATTTCTAGTTATTTTTGCATCCTTGGTTGTTTTTTCATTCATCTGATCATAATTAGACAGGTCAGGCAGCTCAGTTTTAGATTTTTTTTTAATTGATCAACTGCAATGTTAACCAGTGGCTTTAAAGGAGAATTACGCTCAAAATTTACCATCTGCTAGCAGCACATGGGGGCTGCCATTTTGTTTATGTGTACAAGAAGATTTTCTTAATCAATGCTCAATTGCCTTTTTCAAAATTAAAAACCCATTTGAGATTAAAAATATAGAATAGATATGTCAATTTATTTTTAAACTGAAGATTTCCTTATATATTTCTGTTGAAAATCGATATTCGCTTAATAGAAATCTATTTTCTCGATACTGGACGTATGGGACGGAACAAATTAATTCAAATTTTATGGATGCTTCTTCCTTGAGCATCTATAGCGGCAAACTATGCATTCACCTGCTTTCGGATAATGGACTTGAAAAGTCAGAATGCATGCTGCATATATTATGTTCTGCTCTGTTTGGCAAACCCAAGAAAATAGATGTTTGTTAAGCAAAACCAGACAATTTTAAAGTATCATTATAAAGATTTAATTTTTATAATACATGTAAACACCCACTTTATATTTTTCGTCACATATGGGATTTTATGAAGAATATGAATATATGGGGTAATGAAGAAAATCAATTTAGGATTTGGATTCAAAATATCTTCCTGACTGGAACATTTCTCAATGGTTCATGTAGAACTCCAAATCAGCAAGAAAATGGCAGCCCCCATGTAAATGAGTAGGAGACGATACCGGGTGTTGGAATATCTTTATTTATACCCTTTTCTGATATCTTATTAGAAAATGATTTAGGCCAATAAGTAGGAATATATTACACCTTCCAATATAAGTAAATTTGTAATCAGGGGTTAATTCTCCTTTAAGGGACCTATGTACAAATGCAAAGGCATGTTGACCTGTGTTGATCAGCAATACCCTAATCATCACTGATGTAGCCAATGAAATATCAAAATATGTGCCATATATTTGATAATAAGTTTTTCTATTATTTTTCTTCAGATTACTTAGAAACGCCAACAAAAAACTTCCAAACCAAGATTCTGCTTGTGACATCATCTGTCAATCACTACTTAATTATCATGCACTAGACACAAGACACTGGAATGCGTCCTCCCAAGAGGTGGCCATATTCCTACAAAAGCATTTGCCATGTTTGCACACAATACCA
The DNA here is from genome assembly GCA_025617745.1 of Heliocidaris erythrogramma. Lineage (NCBI taxonomy): Eukaryota > Metazoa > Echinodermata > Echinoidea > Camarodonta > Echinometridae > Heliocidaris > Heliocidaris erythrogramma. The sequence continues at coordinate 31,095,026 of CM046859.1, read as the reverse complement.
ACCCAAATACATGTACTTGCAAGTTTAATGGAAGTTGCTATGCTAGGAAGTTCTACCAATTAACACGCAACAAAAGCCACTAAATTACTGCAATAAATCATATATACCTACCTATTATGCCAGTAGTCTTGACTACACAAATGAGTCACAATATTGTGCGCACCCCCCGTAATGCTATTGTCCCCTTCGCCACTCACGCGCGTCAACACGCCACGGCCATCTTCCTCTTTCTTGCTCGCCCCCGACGAGTTAGGATGTCAAGTCACAGCGCTCCTGAAATCAGGTCTTTTTAGTATCTTTTAGGCGCGCTTTTTCGCATCTTTAAAGCACTTTTAGGTACCTATATTCTCTTAGATTATAGTACTTTTGTGTTTTAGTAGTCACTCTTGCCGATTGCAAGGGAATTTTGATTCCTTTTCTTGGCATTTATTTTTCGCTTTCACGGTCAGCCCCACGTAGATATATCTGTGTGTTTGCGGGTGTTTCCGTTTGTCACCGAGCCTTTGGGTTCGGCGTTTGTTCTTACGGTTTTTGGCTGTGAAAATTTTTTGTTGTGCGTATCTCCCAAATAAACTTTAGTTTTATTACCTGCATTCAGTTAAAGTATTTCATATTTGAAAAGTATACTTTATTGTCTGTTTTATTGCAGTGTTATGAATTGGGAAGAAGAAGCAGTTAGGTCGCGGAGACCTGCTTCTTCCGAAGAGTCGTCTAGCAAGACGACTCGGCCCTCCAGAACTCTCCCGAGTACTTCGGTACATGGGGGAGGGAGGAGGGCTACGGGTAAGTTGCCTAGTGGTGTTTCCCTGCAGAGTTTGCCAGTCTCGGAGCTTGCGGCTTCGGGGCGGGTGGCGTTAACTGAATCTGGAATGTCAACTCCGAGGCCCGTGGCTTCGGGGTGGGTGGCGTCAGATTCTAGTGGTTTGGATATCTCGAATCCAATCTCCCGGTCGTCAAGACCAGAAGGGGGGGGGGGGGGGGGGCTGTGTCCCGCACGGTAGCGTCCACTCCCTTAAATCCGTTAGGGGAGACGCGTCCCACTACTGCAGGGCAGCCCACGGGCTTAGTCCATGTTGGTCTGGGTTCTCAAACCCTAGCCCCCGGCCGATGCCATATGGGGGAACCAGTACTTCCCGGGCTGTCTGCATTGCCAGCTGATGGGAATGCTCGAGCTAACAATTATGGACGCTCTTCGGAGCAACAGGTGTTTTCACCTGAGTGCGTGACTACTAGTGCTCTCCTATTGCCGCACCCTAGCGGTTCAATAGCGGGTTCACACGCCTTTAGTAGTCAACGGGCACATACCGAGTCATCTCGGTCCGGCCCCGCACTGGGTGCTTTCAGCACCCAGCCCTTGGCTATCGCATCTTTTTGCTCAGCCAATATGGGTAATTTGTGCGAGACTTTGGGTTCATACCCTCAGCGCACTACTCCCTTTGAGGGAGGTGAGCGTCCCTCCACGGAGGGTTCAGTTCGTGTTTCCGAAGCGGCTTCGGGGATCCGAACGAATCCGAATAAGCGCTCTAAGAAAAGGGTTTCGGCTACGACTCTTGTCGAGCCAAGATGAAGGCCAAGAAAAAGGCAAAAAGGGGCAAGGTTTTGCCGGCCTCTTGCCCGTCTGGCCTGGCTAACCCGGCTAGTTCCTCTCAAGCTGAAATGTTCAACATGATGCGGGCTTTCGCTCAGAATCAGGGTTGGTCCCTTGTACCGGGTACTTCAACTCTTGCTTCTGTCCCTATTCCGGGGTCTGACTTTGAGACTAATCAACCTTTTGTGATTGAGTCTTCTTTGTCTGAGTCGGGTTCGCATGCGCCTCCTATTCCCGCGGCCCTCGGGGCTCCGCCGGGCGAGGAGACTTATGTTGAACCATGGGAGGGTCCGCCTGCTGCGTCCTTTGTTGGCGGTCCTTTGTCCCATTCCACTCGGGTGGAACCAGAGTTAGAGGCGGCCTCTCAAGCTTCGGTTTCTGAATCGCTTGGGCAGGCGGAGCCTCAATCGCTCGCCCTGTGCGGGGTGGAAGCGATTGCTTTGTTGTCTAAATATCTCCCTGAATTTCAGTCAACCCGCGCGCAGGGTTCGACTTCGCGTTGGTTCAGGCAGCAGGATTCCTCCGAGGGTATTTCTCTCGAGGAGGATTTTAAGCTGGAGTATGACTGCATCGAGGCTGCGCTTTTGGTTAAGCGCCCTGTTACGGTTAAGGGTAAGGCCTTTGCCTTCGGTTCCCAAGATCAAGGCAGCTTTTTCAAAGCTAAGACTCTCTCTCCGGAGATTTTTAGAGGTTGGTCGTCGCTTGCGGGCGACTAATCCGCTAACCTCCGTTGCTTATAAGACGGAGGATAAGCGTTGGTATAATGTTGAAAACCAGGTTACGGCAGGTATGCGTTTGGCGGCTTTTCAAGGGTTTCTCTCCGACCTTAGGTCCAGGGCGGAGGAGTTGAACGTTACTGATGGTGACAAACTGGTTATCGATTAATTCTTTCAGTACATTTTCGGATGGAGACTCTCGCCTCCATTCTCCCGTTCATCAAGAGGAAGGACTACGCGGTCTCGGTAGATCTCAAGGACGCGTATTTTCACATTCCCATTCATCGCGCTTCGCGCGATCTTCTGGGGTTCTCCTTCCTCTCAGAGACTTTTCGTTTTCGCGCTCTTCCCTTCGGGCTGCGTCCGGCCCCTCGGGTTTTTAGCTGTGCTGGCGGCCTCTCTGAGGCGACGCGGCCTTCGGCTATTTTGCTACCTGGACGATTGGCTTCTTCTTGCGGAGTCGCGCGATCGTTTGTTAGACGAGACTCGTTTGCTCGTCAGTCTTACTCAAGACTTAGGTTTCCTAATAAATTGGGAAAAGTCAGAGTTAGTTCCTACTCGCAGCCCAGTTTTTCTGGGGGCGGTGTTAGACATACGGAATCAGTTGGCTCGGCCCAGTCGAGACAGGATTCTCATCATTGTCTCTGCGGCTCGCAAGCTCTTGCTGGCCAGAAGGGTCAAGGCCAGACAGTGGCTTCAGTTTCTGGGTTATCTAGCCAGTCTAGTCGATGTTCTAGAGGACTGCCGGCTCCTCATGAGACCTTTTCAGAGACATCTCAGGTTTTTCAAGCCGGGAAAAGATTCTCTGTTGGTCTGGATTCCAGTACCAATAAGAATCAAGTCTATTCTCTCTTGTTGGACGAGCGAGGAGTTTCTCGCGCGAGGCAAGTCCTTCAGTACCCCTCTTCCGTCGATCTCGGTTTCGACGGACGCCTCTCGGTTGGGGTGGGGAGGACACTGCAATGGCAGCACGGTCGCGGGGGATTGGTCTCATCTTGGGACTCTTCCCCATATCAATGTCCTGGAGTTTATGGCAGTTCTGTTGACCCTGCTCCATTTCAGAAGTCGACTTCTCAGTCGTTCAGTTCTGATCCTCACGGACAATGTCACTGTGGCGGCATATATCAATCGGCAGGGAGGCACTCGTTCGGCTGCCCTGAATGCCCTAGCAGCTCAGCTGTGGAGGTGGTGTCGTCGCATGGGGATCACACCCGTGGCCTCTTTCATCCCCGCTCGGGAAAACCTCATTGCGGATTTTCTGTCTCGGGGCAGGTGTCTTCCATCAGAATGGATGCTCCATCCGGAGGTCTTTTGCCGCATTCGCAGTTGCCTAGGTCCACTGGAAGTGGATCTATTTGCGTCGGTGCTAAACCACCAGCTGCCGAAGTATTGCTCCCGTGTTCGCGATCAGGGAGCATGGGCTCTCGATGCTTTCTCCCTCAGCTGGGAGAACCTTCAAGGATTCGCCTTTCCTCCCTTCCAACTGATTCCGCGAGTCTTGCGGAAAATCAGGGAAGATCGGGCTCGGGTGCTTGTGATAGCTCCCTTTTGGCCCAGGAGAAATTGGTTTCCGGAGCTAATGAGCCTCCTGAGGGCTCAACCGTTCCTTCTCCCGCTAATAGCGGATCTGGTGTTGCAGCCCCTCTCGGGGATTCTTCACCACAGTCCGGAGTCCCTTCATTTGACTGCTTGGCCCCTGTCAGGGAATCTGCAAGACAGTCGGGTCTCTCTGATAGAGCTGCGGACTTTTTAATGTCCAGTCGTAGGGTTTCTACTAGGGAAATTTATAATTCCCGTCTCTCGGTCTTTTTCCTGAAACGTCCTCCTTGTTCTAGGTTAGTACCGTCTTGGAGTCTGCCTAAGGTCCTGGAGGCCTTGGCGAAACCTCCTTTTGAACCGTTAGGTGAAGGTTCGCTTCATCATCTTACGGTTAAGACGCTCTTTTTGGTAGCTATTGCCTCTGGGCAGAGGCGCAGTACTCTTCATGCTCTCTGTCTTACTCCTGGTCATGTTCGCTGGGAGAGAAAAGGCGTTAGATTGATTCCTAAGGCTTCTTTTATTGCCAAGAATCAAACGGCTGCCTCTGGCCCTGTTGAGATTTTTCTTTGTCCGCTTTCTGGGTTTTCGTCAGTGCGCGAGGACAAAGTTTGGTGTCCTATTAGAGCTCTCAAATGGTATATTGATAAGACTAAGTCTTATCGTAAGGATGATCAGTTGTTCCTGATCACTAGAGAGCCTTTTTCTCCTGCTTCTCTTGATTCCATTTCTAGATGGATTGTCGAGGCTATTAGGGCTGCTGGCACAGAGGCTCTTTTATCTGACAGTAAGCCTCATGCTCATGACACTCGTAGTGTCAGCACTTCTTGGGCTCTGTTTCAAGGTGTGGCGCTCGATGATATTTTGAAGGCTGCTTATTGGCGTTCGCCCAATTCCTTCATTTCTTGCTACCTTAGGGATGTTCCCGCAGGTGAGGCTATGTTTGCGTCAGCCACCTTGAAGGCCGCTGTGTCTTCTTTGTAATCTTCGGTGTAATCCTATTCCCTTCTGCTTGAAACATGCCTCCCGGTCTTTGAGTTGGCGCTGGTCTGGCATAATAGGTAGGTATATATGATTTATTCCAGTAAATTTGTAAAATCAGCACTGATTTTCTTATTTACTATATAAATCTGTATACCTACCTATGACCCTCCCTCCTTCCCCTCACCTTGCAAGCAACATGTTTCTAATTGGGGTTGCTCGCAAAAGAGGAAGATGGCTGTGGCGTGTTGACGCGCGTGAGTGGCGAAGGGGACAATAGGATTACGGGGGGTGCACACAATATTGTGACTCATTTGTGTTAAATTCTCGAAGGGGTCCCGTAGTCAAGACTACTGGCATAATAGGTAGGTATTTAGATTTATATACCCTGATAGCAGAAAGTGGTAAAAATTACGTGATATTTACGTCGTGGTTTTCGTCTTTTTTACGTCCTGTAATTACGTCAATAAGACGACAACTTGCACCAACGCAAGACGTCAACAGGACGTCTTATTTTGACGTCATCTGTACACTGCAAAAACTGAAGTGCTGAGCACTTTTTGAGGGCATGCATAGGGACTGCACTCAGAGTGCTATTGAATGCACACAGCGTGCTATTTCAGCACTTTCACGGGAGCTGGACCGGCTCCTTAAACTGCTAAACATTCATAAAAAAATGATTTGGGCGAGCTTCGAACCAGGGTCCGCTGATCGAGAATTGCTGGCATTACCGCTAGACTAACTCACATTGTACGATTTAGAGCAGATCATATTGTTACATAGTTCATGTTATCTACTTGACTCCCATGACTAAACAGGATTGCAAGAAGCATTTGTTAGTCCATTGGTAACGTCAGCGCCTCTCAATCAGCGGAACCTGGTTCGAGGCTCGCCACGGTCACATTTTTTTTTTGCTGGTAAATTAGCACACTACAAGTGCTATCAACAGCATTTCAGGTGCAGTCACTATACATGCCCCTAAAAGTAGCACTTTAGTTTTTACGATGTACAAGACGTAGAGATGACGTCAAAATAAGACGTCCTCTTGACGTCTTGCGTTGGAGTAAGTTGTCGTCTTATTGACGTAATTACAGGACGTAAAAAAGACGAAAACCGCGACGTAAATATCACGTAATTTTTAACACTTTCTGCTATCAGGGAAGAGGAATGAAGACGTAGAGATGACGTCAAAATAAGACGTTCTCTTGACGTCTTGCGTTGGTGCAAGTTGTCGTCTTATTGACGTAATTACAGGACGTAAAAAAGACGAAAACCACGACGTAAATATCACGTCATTTTTTAACACTTTCTGCTATCAGGGTAGTAAATAAGAAAATCAGTGCTGATTTTACAAATTTGCCACTGTTCTCAAACATGCAAATTATACTGTTTAGGGAAGGTGTATTCCAGTGTCTTTTGTCAATTGCATAGTTGATTAAGCAGTGATTGACAGATGATGTCACAAACAGAATCTTGGTTTGGAAGCTTTTTGTGGGCGTTTCTAAATAATCTGAAGAAAAATAACAGATTATTATAAGTTATTATAAAATATATGGCACATATTTTGATATTTTATTGGCTACAAGTTTAGGGTATTGCTGATCAAAACACAGCGGCGTATCCAGGATTTCCCAATAGGGGGGGGGGGCGCCAGGAATTATTGATCGCCGTCATGGGGAGAAATTTTTGCTTCTGAAGAACGGCTGAGATGCAAAATAGTGCTATATAGTGCTATATTTTTTTTTAACGACGGCCAATAGGGGGGGGGGCGCCTGTTGCGCCCCCCCCCCTGGATACGCCACTGCAAAACAGGTCAACATACCTTTGCATTACATAGGTCCTTTAAGAAAGTATGATAATTATTTACACTTTAACAATTACAGTTCAGCTTTAATTTGTTTTCTTTACCCCAATTAAAGTTTGCATTGTTTTGTATTCTGTTCAATAACGACTTGAATATGATTGTATTTGTATAATTAAACATATATCAAACTCAAAACAAAATGCATTATCTCTCATATTTTATTAGGACTTCTAAAAATACATGACACATTATTAGACACTGGTCATCAAAACTTTGTTGAATTATGCAGTTGAAGGGGAAAGGCACCCCAATAATTTTGAAAGAAAATCATTCCTGTTGATTGCTGAAGTGGCATTTACTAATTTCAACTACATAAATAAACACATAAATTCCTCCCATATTAAAGGGGAAGTCGAGACGAATTTTAAAATTTCACATCAGGTATAGTACATAAATCAAAAGTGTTACATACAGATTTGTGAAATTTATTGTGATCCTGCATGGAGCAGAAATACATGTATTATCAAAATCTAAAAGAGTAAACACTAAGCAAGGATTATGACATAGAAGGTGCACAAATTCCGATAATGTGGCACTGTAATTCCATTACATAATACGACTTACTCCACAAGTTCACCTGTGCAGAATTTGTGCATGTGTTCCTCGATTGTTCTGCTTCCTTGAGCAGCTAAACATGCATTCTACTACACACTTGCTATGTCATCATCCTTGTTCACTGTTATTTGTTATGAATTTTGGAAACATTCTTCTTCCTCATCCCAATTCCCAATTACTACAAATTATGAAACTCTGCACCCAGTATAACCAATTTAGAGATGTTCAGATGCAAAATTCTGAAAATCGTCTGGACTTCCCCTTTAACTGACAGAGTTGCAAAGCCAGTCTAGAGCCTTTCGTGGCTGACAGCTACATCATGGGGAATTATCAAAGTCTACTAGTTTGATCATCTACAGTTTAACAAAGGCACTGTCCATCTGGCTGCAATCAAAACAAAAATCAAAGATTGCTTTTGCCCTTAAAACTGCATGTAGTTTGCAATAAGTTACCGAACTGTTCACAAACTTTTATGCATACATGTATATAATGTATACATGCATAAAAGTTAGATAATTCTGAAATGCATGATGTAGTGAGGCATATATTATATACCTCACTACATCATGTATTTAAGAATTCTCTGTATATCTGCTTGATGGGTGCCTAAGGATTTCTTGTGCTTTATTTATATCCCTTGAAAGGAATATTTACACATATATGTAAATTGAATGCACTATTTAATTATATGACTGCAGTATGCAATATAAATGCTGCAACATTGTTGTAATGCATGTCTTCTTCAGCTCTCTGTTTAAGGGTCTATGTTATTCACCACAAATACCCACGTGTACAGCATAACTTAATTAGGTAAGACAATTATGGGGAAATGTGTTTTCTGAGACACAAAGATCTCCCTGAATGTGTTCACTTTTTCTCGTACATTAATTTTGGTGCTCTTGTGCTTTTGCTATATTGTTAATGCCTGGCAATCAGCACTCAATAAGGCGTTTCGCTATATCGATAGTAGGTTCAAATTTTTGCAATGGAAAATAATTATTTTAATAATGACAATACATATTTAAAAGAAAAATTTGACCAAATATTTATAGGAAAGCTATGAATATGTTCATTCAAAAAACACTATCTAATTGAGACATACATGTATTGACAAATTTGAGTTTGTGGTGACATTTGCACACTGATGACTTGACTGCCAAATTCCCTTATTTTCCTCATACCTTTATTTTCGCAATTTGTATTTATTGTATCTAAGGGTTGTTTTGTACATATGCATTTATATGAAAAATAAACATTTTTTAAAACATAATATAAGTGATAAAGAATAGACTCGTATACGAAATAAAGGTTTATGAATATACACATTTATCAAAATACATTTGTTTTCTGGGGGGGGGGGGGATGGGTGGGGCTCTTTCTAAACGAAATTAATTGTCATTCTATCAACGTGCATGAATGCAAGAACACCGTCATGACTAATCTCAGAAAATATATTAGGAAAGATTTTTGACGGTAAAATGGGAATTTATGGTCCTTAGACTGACATCACAAACTTATGACAAAGTAGCAAATCTGACTGACTTTAACTGAGAGTGAATTTTACCAATTCTGTCAAATATCCGATGAATTCACATATAATGATATTTATAATGGCTACTGTCTGATTCAAAAGCTTTAAATCTGTTTGCCACCCACGTTGGCCGAATTTGCTAGTTGAAGATTATCTTAAAGGCATTGGCTCACATTGTGTTCAGTTTTAAAAATCTGAGCTGCTTGTCTATACATGTTATCAGAATATCTGATCGGATGTCAAAATGAACCTGTGAAAAAATTATGCTTCAAGATTATCATTTAGTCCTTCAAAAAAGTGAAAACCGAAAGTATCACCCCATAGACTACTGTGCCAGAATTATTATGAGACTCATAATAAATACAATGTTCATAAATATCTCGATAGTGAATGTGTTGCTATCATTATTTTTGCATCCTTGGTTGTTTTTTCATCCATCTGAACATAATTAGACAGGTCAGGCAGTTCAGTTTTAGAATTTTTTAAATCGATCAACCACAATGTTAAACAGTGGCTTTAATCATCAGTGATCGCAAGTAGGCCTAGTTAGCCTACTATGCATGTAGCTGTATTGTACTGTTACGTACGCGTCATCAATGCATCAATATAATGCAAACTAGCATGGCACGCGCGTATTCTTACGGCGATATAGATCGATCGCAATTCGCTGAAAGTTAGTATTACGTGACTTTACGTCGGTCCTTGGGTGAGAGAGTGTATGCCGTCGTACAGTACACATAATAGAGCATATTAGGCATAGAGGGGTGAGCACGCGCGGCCAAACCCCCGCTCGCTCTGGATAGCTAGCGCTAGTATAAAGCTCGCCATATGTATGCATGTATATTATGCATGCCAATGCTGTTGGAGTGTACTGTTGGTCAATCCCGTCTCAATGTACTGCACTTGGCCCTATCGTCCGAAACTGAGAATGCACTGAAAAGTATTAAAGGTACATGACATTTTTTGGCATTGCTAATTTTCTATGGAAATTTATATCTCCTTGACAAGGTATACACCATCACATGTCCCCCATTGGTCCCCCTTCTTTTCTGACAAAACATTGGGGGGGAGGGGGGGGGGGGGGGGGGGGGGACATTCGATATGATGTCACCCCAAAAATCGTGGGGGGACGTGTCCCCCCTGTCCCCCACCGATTAACGCCCATGGTATGTTGTATCATTACCGTGGGAAGATGAGTTAGTTTTGTAGGAAACGTGTACCAATGAAATGGCGAGTTTACCACGTAAGACGTCCAAAAGGGATTACTGTATCCAATTTTTCTCAAGCATTCGCTGATTTGAGTCCCTGTATTTCCTGTTTCTATACTCACACCTACTTATTACTTGCCCTTTAACTATTCCGTTTTACCCTGTGTTATCATTATTATCTCTTTTTGTTAATGTATAGCTCATGTTCTAAGGACGTAGATGACGTGCTATATGACACCGATGACTATGATGCTAAAGACCCCATGGGACAGAACTTAACATTGCACAATTTGACGACATGGACAAACTCAAATGGGAGCCGCCACCTCCTTCCGAAAAAAGGAAAAACCATGTAAGTATAAAGTGTGAGTCAACAAAAATGATACCAAGATTCAAACCTACATATCGTCGTAATCAATACATAATACAATTTATTCAAAGGTGCTCATATTGTAGCCTATCATGTTTTCTTTAATTTGACACCTTGATCAATAAAATCTGCCCAGAGACAGATGAACAGTAACATTTCTCCTGATTCTTGATTCATGGTTCATGTCAAATATTCCTCTGTCCAAGTTTTGAATGAAATGGATTGTCAACACAAGGTTTGGTTGTGAGGTCTCCATTTCATTTGAATGTATTTACGTATTGACTTGCATGAAGCTGTCATTACTACCGCGGTTTCATGCAACGGTGCCAAGGATAAAGGTGATGGGAATGTTATGGGTAGATGGAATTAGTAGAGATACTAAAACACCGACCTGGAGGTCGAAGTCACGTAAATAATATTTTGCAAACCGTGAAGTACAGTACCCTAGGGCCTAGTCGCACAACCAGACCGACTCCAAACCAACATAATCTTGGCCATTTCGGGGTAATGCAATTCTTTGCTCGATCAGACGTCGATCTGCTGTCTCTCTCGTCGGTATGACTATTGATTCATCCCATAGTATACTGGCCATTGTCTTAATGCATTCAAAATAAACGCACGCTAATTGTCAACAATAAGTAGCATAAACATCAACTTTCCACAACTTCGAAAATAGCGAATTGCCGCTATTGTCCGAGTAATGCCGACAGGGGGCGCATAAAGACCACGCATTGTAGCAATGGGAAGAATCTATCTCTATCATAATATATAAATACGAGCAGAAGCAGCCCGTGGACATCCACGAGTGCCAGCTGTGTTTATAAATGATTAATCACCGTACCGTATATTTGTCAAAATAATCAAGTGAAAAAAAAAATCGGGTAAAAGTTTTTTTTTTTTTTAGCAAGAAGTATTTGCAACATTTGAGTATGTGTTATTTATCAAAATCTTGCATGAGTTCTAAAGAAAATCCATGTTCCATCCATCTTGATGAAGACTCAATGATCTGGATATAATATTTTGTTCGAGTAGTATATACATGCATAGAGCTAGAGGGAGCGATTTGATATTGCCTCGTATCTGTGGTTTAATAATCAGAGAAATTAAGGCCATGAAAACATAACATGCATAATTAGGTCCCTTGTAAAGGATACAAAAATGAGCAAAAAAGAATTTATTGTCATTTTCTTTTCAGGGGGATTAGGGCCTCCTTATATGGGTATTGGGAGGACCGGCAGATTGACTTTTTCCCTACTATCCTCCCGTCATCCCAGCGCGAGGAAGTAATATCCTCTATGTATTAATATCATAGTGGAAATATTTTCGAAGGAACTTTTGGTTGGGGGGGGGGGGGGCGCTCCTTCTTTACACCGTGGCAACCGATATTCCTAAGTGACGTGATTTCCTACACCTCCCCTCCACCGAATGATGTCTACAGATCTGTTTAGTCTGTCCTAAGGGAATGAATAATATATTTCAGGCGATATAAAATAATATGTTTCCAACGGTATGAGGGTCATTCTCCTTATTCAGGTCAATTTAGTTGTTGATAATAGGAATGATTTATGCGACAACCACCCAAATGTGCGGTTAAGTAAACCAAGGAGTTATCTTATGTAATAATTCCTTGGGTAAACCCTAAATACTAACCCCAACCCTATTGTTTTCATTTTGGGTGGCTGTCTCAAAAGGAAGTTTACCTAGCTAGTATATGCTTCCATGATATGAGTAAAAAGTAGAAATAGATTAAATTTAAATAAAGAGTCCTTACATATGAATTAGTGGCCGAAATCCCCCTTTTTTACATTCTACCAGTTACATGTTCCTCTCCTTCACCTTGTCTCATCTAACATCTATCCCCACAATAAAAACCAAAACAATAAAAGGACAGAAACTGAGAGGAACCGTTAAAAAAATATTGACCTAATTTGGAACACATTACCGAACTATATCCCCCCCCCCCCCCTTCACCGGATCTTCTTCTTATCATCTGTGAATTTGATACCCTTTTTCTTGATTTTCGCTTGCTTTTTTTGTTGTTGATATGCTCAACGCGTAACCCGGGTTATGCGCTTATTGCTGAAAAGGTACCCTTTTTTATCTGTTTCTTGTACGCGGATGATGCCTGATATGTACCGGCCTCAATGAGAAATGCCCTCCCTCCCCGTAACCATGAAGCTACAAAATAATGATGTAACTCTATGCTTGAAACATAGTACATGCAGTACATGTAGAAATACACGTGCGCTGTGCGAACGAATAACACGTGTGTTGATGCACCGTATACATTGAAGCCATAAATGTACTGCGTGTACTTTGTTTGCGCCGTAGTAGACATTGAACGTGTAGATATACACACTACAGTATGTTGAGCTATGCCTATGTAGGGCACACGTCACGCTGTTCTTTGGCAATATACCAATTGAGGTTTCTCCCCTTCACAGGTAAAGTGTATGGGTTGGGCATGAAACTACAAACCAGCTTCATGGGTTGTCAGAATTATTACTCCCTCCGGAAATTCAACGTATAAAAATGAATTTATGAAATATGGACGGCACGTCAGCCCTTAAGGGGTGCCTCCCACCACTCTTAAGAACCATTCCCCGCCCGTGGGTACCAAAAGGTGGGGACCGAAAGGGCCAGGGGAGGCGCCTATTCGAACAAAAAAGAAGGCCCCAAATCCTTAGCGTATATAGATACATCATTCAACTAAAAATGCTTTGCTGGCATTGTTATGGCCAGGCTCCCCCTTGAACATGTTTAAGCTTAAGAATTACTTTTTGATTTATTCATCCGCCAATCGATGGCAATATTAACTCTTTCAGTGCCGATGTCAAGTATGTTACAATAGACTTGTCATTTTCATTCACCAATTTCTCTACCACAGGAAAGATATATGGGGGTCAATGTATACGAAAATTTTAGCATAAATCAAGCATTTAAAATTATGATTATCATTATATGCTCGCATAGAAATTTTCAGAAACTTGAAGATTTTTTAAAAGATATTACCTTATTTCAACATTAAAAAATTATAATAAACAAATGAGAAACCAAAAATAATGGACAAAAAAATAAACTCAAATGTGACCCGCCGCCTCAAAACCTACAATAAGTCGCACGGACCACAACGTAGCAAAAAGCCCAAAATAGTAAATTTGCTTGGATCAGTCGATTTTCTGTTTTTGATAGAAATGGGTAGTTTCATTATCATTCTATCATGTCTCAAGTTTGTGAGTCGTAATTCGACTAAGAAATATGTTTTGGGGGCATTTTAAAATGACTCCTTTTTTTCACCCGTCGAGCTAATGAATGTTTGGAGAGCTCTTGTAATACTTTCATTCAATGTCAAATTACTACTTTACCTCTAAAGGTATCAAATTGATTTTTGGAGTGAGTAATGAATATGTCCTCCTAGAGCAGTATGCCAAAATTCAGCCTAATCTGATAATCCCTCCATACCGGTTGCTATAACCATTTGAATACCCAGTTTTACCTGGGCGCACACAGAGCGCGAAGGTTTAGCACTCTTTTGTTCCGAACTTAAATGGCCATTTTCTCTGAATAGGAGTTATTGATTGCTGGTTACATACTGATTCTAAATGTGATATTTAAAGGAGTTATCATTGAGTAAGCCAGGCAAGTGATATACCATTGGAAAGCTGAGAATCATATGGTAAATAATTTTGGCGACTTATTGTAGGTTTCGAGGCGTCGGGTCACAAATGTATTTTGGCGACTTATTGTAGGTTTGGAGGCGTCGGGTCACAAATGTATTTTTCAATAATTCTTATGCATAAAATTGGGTAAAGTAATAATATTTGGTATTGTAGGGGGAAAAAATGCATAAGACAAATATCCTACTCACCACAACTGGTATAAGAATCCCAAGTGCAGTCAATTGACGGTGATAATGAAGTGTACCGTAGAAGCTAGGCTGACTGTAGTGTAGCATAGAATCGCGTCACTGGAAATTACGTGGAGCTGAGTTCGCAATATCGAACGAACACGTGGAAAGGTGTGTTAGAAAACGCTCATAATATTGCACATTTCCCCAAAAGATATTCCATCACTCCTTGCGATGTAAAAGCACACATAATTGATAATTCCAAAGATCTAGGATGTTAATCGTAATCAACGAAGAAATACAATGATACCACTCTGATGTCTCGAGCGAGCGCTAAAGGTGACGTTGCGTGAAGAAAACTAAACCACGAGTGTCGGTGCTTTTTCGTGCGTCCAAAATCATGTCCGAAAATGAGCAAAAGCCAACGGATTGGTCACTGATCGCTCGGAGACGTAAACAAACTAATTACATGTAGATTACAACAAGAAAAGTGCATGATCCTATAGTATCATAAGAAATGGTAATATATTTCCTACAAGTTATATGCACAACATTTTGTGAAATGATTGATGGTTAATGAAGTGCAGACATTTGAAAAGTAAGCCTTGATCACATTTTGGTAAAATTTGAAGAGAGCTAAACCCCTTGGCACAGTATGAGTTAAGATGGCATTTCCTTAATGGACATTGTTTCGTGCGTCTGTTTCACATATCGGTATTGATATATTTAATCATGCTATCATGTTATGAAATGCAATCTGCATTCTGACCATCTGGTAAGGGATAAATTTAATAGTCCAACACCAGGTAAAAATGTGTAGATATGAATGATTGCAAACATGGCCCAATGTTGCACAAATAATAGCAGCATGATACTATTATTATTAAGTATTTGGTGTCACCTATGCCTGGGAGGGGAAAAGTGAACTGAATCACTGTAACCCTTAGGTCTCTCCCCCCGATGTAACTGATTTCCCCCTACTCTTATTCGAATAGTAAAGTGGGTTCTTAACGTGCAAAGGTGGTGACTGTTCTCTACACGGGACCTCCAGTTAACGTCCTATCCGAGGGACGGAATGTTTTCCACTGTAACATAGCCTGCGTCTATGAAACAAGGGAGGGGCACGTTAACACACAACGCAGGCTTCAGTCATCCGCCCGGGGTGGATGCGAACCCACGGTCTTTGGTTCGACAGGCAGACGCTTTTAATACCGAATGAGCCAACTCGCCTCCTATCGTTCAACCATCTTTTTCTTTTAAAATGTAGAATGAACAATTCTTTGACGGGTCATTTGTGGAACTTTAAAGACATCGGTGATCAACAGCTTTATCTTTACGAGAACTTACTCAAGAAGAAATGGAGCGCAAACCTGACTAAGACAGACATCTTGAGGTAAGTAGGATTCTGGTTATTAGAACTTTGATGTATTCCATACGTCCCTTAAGGTCAATTGAAATGCAGTCGGATTAAAACAAACAAACAAGCAAACAAACAAAAATTATGTCATGTGACTTTAACTAATACGTTTCTCTGGTTTTTGCTGCTTTCCATAAGAATGGGTATATACATTTAAAAGCATGTCTTAATTATGCGCCGCGTTACAGGAAGGTGTCAAGAATAATCAAATCTGTACTCAAATTTGAAAGAATGTAAAAAATAACAATTTTTTACTTTTTTACCTAATATGTAATACCTGATTAAGACTTTTCAAATGATATCAGATTTATTTTGAGTTTCAAGTTATAAACTTGATTAATATACAATTGAAATTTGGATATTACACACACATGTATGGCGTAATGAAACATAAAACTGATTTACTCAAAATAATAGGTTGTGAAAACTACCAATATTTCACAGTTTTTTACACAATATAAATTTGTCCATTTAAACGCTTTTTCTTGTTTAAACATATCATGTTTAAACATATCATGTCATACACAGAAAAGAAATTATCCGGTAACTTGGTGATAGATAACTCATTTTATGTTATCCCAAATGGAATGATGTATTTTTACTGAATGCGCATTTTGAATGAAAAACACTATTTGAATGTACATCTAGAGTGTACATGTACATTAGGCAATTATCCCATGTATTACTGTGTATTATCAGTGTAGTCTATGCGCCAAAAACTGAAATGTCCCTACCGCCTTATAATCTTAAAGTAGATATTCAAAGAAAATCACAAATATGGCAATTAATGTATCACTAGAAACTGGGAAGCTTACAGATGGCAATCTTATAAGTTTTATGTCAACTGCGTATCTGGTGATTATAAAAACAACACAAATAAAAGCTCTTCTCAGCATCTGGAATATCCGAGGATTCGCCAGAAATATAGCGATGTTTTGATGTCGTCACACTCGGGATCGATCCTGCTTAAGCAGACGACGTCCTATAATGAATGAACGTAATTGCAATGCAATTATTTATCAAATTATAAAGAGTTTGGTGTATTTAAACATGACCTTATTTCACACCATTGTAAAGGGAAAGTGAAACTGATTCTGATAGCTAAAACCGTTTGATTGTAAATACATAGGAGAAGGGTCAATGATCAATGAAATAAACCCCACTTTCAAATTGAAAAGCCCTCCGAATAATAGCAGGATGGCATTCGTTCCCTCTTGAAACGCCGAACATGCCCCGGTGCAAACAGCTGAAAATACAATGGCGTCTTATTTGTTTACAAGTGACTGATTCCTTTATTTTTTTAACGCTGCATTTTTCATCAAAATAATACCATACACGAAGTTAAGAGTGAGGCAACAGACTAACATTAAGACTGACGCTAGTGAAGGAAGAGAAATAAGTGAAGAGGAGATGACAAAATAGGCTCTGAAAAATGTGTAAGATGTTATGGGACATCGTCTGCTTAGCCAGGATTGGTCCAGGGTGTGTCGTCACATATCTCAGCAGCGTTCGAGGAGCTCTTCAGCTGCTATATCGGGGCTGTATTTTACCGTTTTATAATTGATAATAATCATTACTTCAAATGTTTCCAAGCGTTGAATTTGGATAACCTTGTTTAATTTATGCCATCTATGCAATAATAAGTATTAAGCCAATATTTAAAATCATCAACGTTCTACTTTAAATGAAGTATTTTTCTGTTAGATGGGACCATTAACTCTCAAAATATGATTCTTTGCCCTAAATTAAGAGGTGGGCGTGACTACAACGTATATTGCCGTGGCAACGGATCAAAAACAATAGAATTTCAGAAAATGTCATGTATTCGTGATTAAGAAAGTACAAAAACACGTTGTAACATTTTATAATAGTGTATCAAAAGTTTTTTTACTTGATTGAAAAGATTAGCACGGCGGACGACAAAAATGGTGAGCGACCGCAATAGCCCAATTGAACATTTCGGCTCAGGTAAGCTATATGGCCAACAATCAGAGGTGAAAGGGGTATTTCTTGCATATCATAAGTTATACTCACCAGCTATGAGAATGGAAAAGGGAGACTGGTGTATTTATTATTTTAAACAACGGGGCAATTATTACCGAAAGGGAAAAAGGACACCTATTAGATTTTGATAGGGGCTTTTTGATCAAGGGAAAGAGCTCTTATTAAAAGAACGAAGGCACTTATTAAAAGGATAAGGGGCACGTTTAATAAAAAATGTGACACTTTTGGGGGTCAAAAGGTCACTTAATGGAAAGAAAACGCCATTTATCAGAATGAAAGGGACAATATTATTGAGGATAAATAGGGCACTCAACAGATGAAAAGGAGCACCTATTAGATGGAAAGGATCACTTTATTGAAAAAAAAAAGGAATAAGGGTACTTGTCTAAAACAGATAGCTCTCAGAATTAACAGGGGGAATAATAGATGAAGGGTACTTATCAGCTTATGAGAATGACAAAAATGTTGTTGCAAAGGAAGAAAAGCACTTATTGAAGGAAAAGGGGCACGAATCAGATTTGAATAGGAGTTTTTATTAAAAAGGAACGTATATATTACCAAAAGGGACATTTTCAGAGGTGAAAAGGGAACATTAATCAGATAAATTTATATAGTGTAGCTACTTTATTAGTTATTCTACTGTGCTGTGATGTAATGTAACATAACTCAACAATTCTACTGAATAAACACACATTATAAAATAAGGGAGAATTGTGATACATTAACTAATAAACTAGTTCCAAATTCATTATTTAACAACATTTATTCACACAGAAACCATTTCAGGATTCTCTAAAATGCAAGTTTTATGGACATATTTTTGAAATAGACTTTGGTGTGGGAAGGGATGAAAGGGAGGGGAGGAAATTTCATATAGTAAAATACGAAAGGAAAAGAAGCAAAGAGAGTTAATAGTCCCATCTAACAGAACACAAAATTTATTGAAGATTATTTCTAAGGGGGTGGGGACATTTCAGTTTTTGGCCCATAGACTACACTGATAATACATGGGATAATTGCCTCACGTACATGTACACTCTAGATGTACCTTCAAATAGTGTTTTTCATTCAAAATGTGCATCCAGTAAAAATACATCATTCCATTTGGGATAACATAAAATGAGTTATCTATCACCTTATCGGATAATTTCTTTTCTGTGTGTGACATGACAATATACATGATATGTTTAATCAAGAAAGAGCGTTTAAATTGACAAATTTACGTTGGGTAAAAAACTTTGAAATATTGGTAGTTTTCACAACCTATTACTTTTAGTAAATCACAGTTTTATGTTTCATTACGCCATACATGTATGTGTAATATCCAAATTTCAATTGTATATTAATCAGGTTTATAACTTGAAACTCAATAAATCTCATATCATTTGAAAAGTCTTAATCAGGTATTACATACTAGGTAAAAAAAGTAAAAAATTGTGATTTTACAAGTGAGCCAAAAATGGCATTTTTAGGCAAAAGTGCGCGTGGCATCCGCCCGTACCTTATTCCTCAGTATTTTTGAAAGAGTTTTAGCATGGATGCCGAGCATTACCCAAAAATGCCGTCAAATCTTTTTCGAGAGCCTTTTTTGATGTTTGGCTGGCCTACTATATCATATTGCTTGGTTTTAATAGAAGCAGAAAAATCAGACAAACAGAAAAATAAAAAAAGTTTGAGGAAAATCGGACAATTATTAAGAAAGCTATAATTTTTTTTAATGACATGAAAGTTTGTGGCCTCATTCCCTCACAACTCACCATTTAATTTGTAATATGAATTATACAAATTCTCATTTTTCCCCAAAAGAATATGATTTACACATAACTTAAACCAAGTTATATTTTTATTAATATGTTTTTGCATGTATACATCTTCACAACATGTTTCATGTCCTCAAAAAAACTGAGATTGTTTTCAAAATATTACATATTCATAATCACTCATGTTTTATTAAATGTATATTGTAAAAAAGAAACAACCAATTTCCCCTTTGGAAGAAAAGTATGCATTTTGACCATAGACGATCCGCCATTTTCTCGATTGTGCCCCCCCCCCTTTAGAATGAAGACTTTTTTTTTTTTTTTTTTTTTTTGCTTGTCACGTAATTATGGATGGGAATTTTGGGAGGACGTTTTGCCAATCGCGTGTTTCTGCTATTAATGAGTATGATGATAAAAACAAAACAAAAACAAAAACGGTTTTCTTATTTAATCTGAAATATTAATAAAAGCAAATCATCGAGCGTCATGAAAGGGAGCAATGCAAATATGGAATCTTCTGAAGGGAATATTGATTTCCTAGGCGATTGTGCCCCCCCCCCCCCCCACATACACACTTTTCGCGCAAGTTCGTATTGATCTGACGAATTTTCTCAATTTGATTTCTAATGTCCATGATGAACGTTTAAGGCCAAACAAAATAAATTCGTTTTTCCTCTCCCCTTCCTCCCTTTTTCTTCTGTTCCGCCTTGCTTTTTATAATCTTTGTTCTGTAATGAACTGAATAAGAATATGAGGACAATTTATTTTCACCTTGTTTTGAACCTTTGTAGTGCATGTACAAATGCAGTTAAAGAAAGAAAATTTATGTTGAAATTGACCTAGCATTTTTATGTACACGAAAAATATAAAAAAATAAAATGGAACCCCCTCCTTCTACTTTTAGAAAAATCCGTACGAGAAACTAGGAATCTATACTTCGCCTTATAAATATATCCACAGTTCAACGCTGCATGGCGATATAGAAAACATTTTGAAAAGGTACATACTATGTAAATCTTGGGCTTTCAAGTGCAAACTGGTGATAACCGAACTAAACTCAAATTATCCTAGGCAACACAAGCAAACAGTTTTGCCAATTTCTCCAAATTTAGAAAAAATCTCTATATCCGCATTTTAAATAAGAAGAAGTTATTGGGGATTTGGTTTATTCAAGCGGAAAATGCTATCCGCCACTGATTATACTCTCTTAAAATATCGAGTGATCACTAAAACGACACAAATAGTGTGAATATTCACTCCTTTTTTCTATTCTTTCTATTTTTTGTGAGATAGACCACACGATATTCACTCGATACTCACTCATTAACAAGTGGTCACTTATGTTCCTCCCGGGGGAGTGAAAATAGAGTGAAAATTCAGTTTGTTTGTTTTTTATTTAGAGAGTAGGGACAGGTGATGCATTTGCTATAATCATGATCATAATAACAGATTAACTCTTTCAGTGCCGATGTCACATATATGTGACAGATAGACTTTCATTTTCATTCACCAATTGCTCGACCACAGGAAAGGCATATGGTGGTCATGTATATAAAAATTTGAGCATAAATCGAGCATTCTAAATATATGATCATAATTATATGCTACCATAGAAAGTTTAAGAGAAAATTGCAGATTTTAAAAAATATATTACCTTATTTCAACATTAAACAATAGTAAACAAACGAGAAACAAAAAAACAATGGACAAAAAGGAAATTCGAATGTAATTTTCAATAGTTCTTATGCATAAAGTTGAGTAAAGGAATGTTTGGTATCATAAGAAATGGTAATAAATTTCCTACAAGTTTTGTACACAATATTTTGTGAAATAATAGATGGTTAATGAAGACTTATGAAGTGCAGACATTTGATTTTGGTAACATTTTGAATAGACCTAAACCCCTTGGCAGAGTAAGAGTTAAAAGCTATTTTTGCGCAGGGATGATTTTTATATCTGAAGAATGTTCGTAAAAAAATCACTCGGAGTATTTGATAAAATCATTGTTGAAAATTACAAATACAGAAATAGTGACAAAATATCTAACATCAACCACTTGAAAGATGGTGTCCTCTTTGTAATGAATAATTTTTTTTAATAAACAAGAAATAATAAACCTGGTGGATTTAATAAACCCTCCATAAGGTTTGTTTGGTTATCCACATACTGTATCGTACATGCGCAATATACAATTTCAGTCCTGCCACAGACTTACAATCTCAGAACCATCAGCAACACTGTCATATACACGATAATTATGATAATTAGCCTCGCACACTGTGTTTTATCGAGATGCATTGGTTGGTTACCATTGTGACATAACATAAATTATTTGACGTTGTTGAAAAAAAAATGAATGAAAAGTAATATAACATTTCTAGTTGCACTAATATCTTAATATGTATTTTAGGTACACCTAGATTATAGGAAAACGGTACATGGGGCCGCACCTCCTTTACTGAAGCATATGTATTTGACCCCCTTAACACCAGTGGGGGTGGGGGGGGGGGGGGAACCATTTTTCATAAGATGCAATACGAGAGGTTAAGGCCATCGAGTGAGGAGGGGAGGGTGTTGATGGGGGTTCTATAATCTTTTCCCCTCCTCGTCTTGTCTTCCTCATTTTTTCATTCATTCTCTTTCTCTGGTGGAGGGGGCACATGCCCAAATAAGTGAGAGTCTAACCATTTTGCTTTCCAAGAGTCGTCTAATACTTCCAGCCCTTATGTTCACAACAATCATTACACTGCAGTGTGTTCGTGCTCCTTCGGTCATGTCGATAGAGAATGGCTATACGCGGATAAAATATTCATTATGAACGAACGTTAAGCTAATAAGCTCCCAGCTGGCCCCGCTTCCGCCTCACAAATCACGGTCGAGAAAATGACGTCTAACAAATCAAGGATTTACACAGAACTCCTTGGTGTAATTAAAGAGGAATTACCATCATGGTGAGCCTCCAAAAAGTTTTGTATTCGTTAGTTCGCTTTCTAAATTTCTCATTAGCAGACGGAGAGAGAGAGAAAGAGAGATTTGAAGAAAAAAAAACACACACACGAAGGTGGTAAAATTTGCAGTTTTACTACAAGGCACGAAAACATCAACTTTTGTCGACTTACAGGCAGCTTAATTTTCATGCATCGTAGGAAATGTTGTGTCCAACCGAAACCGAGTTGCCCAAACTGTGTGGATGGCTCTGCGTATATACCAGCACATCCCCTCGAGCGACGTCAATGTTGATAACGTGGATATGATTTATTTTCTTCTGAATATCAATACTGAGTGGATTAAAATAAAATATTACAATATTTACAGGATGTTATTCAACATGTTTTGATTATCATGACTTTAAAAAAAAATTTCCACTGCATCTAGGCAAGAACTTGCCAAATATCGTTCAGAACTGGATGGCAACTCCCAGATTATATTGCATCAGAAGAACGTTAAAGTAGGGAAGGGCATGACGTTTATCTTCGGCGGTAAGGCCAAAGCAATGACAAGTTCTGTCTTCAAATATCTTCCAAAGGTGAGACCAGAAGCAGATTAAAAGTTATTGTTTAAACAAAAGGGTGCGGCAATTCCGAAGAATATTTCGCAAGAAAAAATAAGATGAAATTTGCCAATTTTTTCGGTGCTTATATAAAAAATAATTATAAAAGCCGACAAATTATACATACAGCCCTGGAAAAAATTATTAGACCAGCTGCAATTGGACTCATACCGGAAGTGTTACATCCATTGTCCTTTGGAACTAGGAAAATGATTATTAACAGCTAATTCATTATTAATGGACTAACTACTCCCCATTGCAATTCCCTTTGTGACAATTACCCCAGGACTATTACCAAAAGGACGACTACGGCATGAACACACTGCTCCGGACAAATCTCCCCAGAAATTACCCCCCCCCCCATTTTCCTATGAGAAATAGTTTTTGACCACATAATAGACAATAAATGTCTGAGAGGATGAATTTATCTTGGTTTAAGCACTATGGCCTGCTTATATTTCTACTGAGAACATTTGAAGTGGCATAACAATTAACGACGAAAAATTTGAAGTTATCGAGAAAGAAAAAAAAATAGCTACATGAATGAGCTGCCGTGAAGAGAAAAAAATGGAACCCCTTATGGACAGCATGCCACAAGGCATGGCTACTATCATCAAATGTTCATGTAGCAATTTTCCATCAAGAACCGAACAAACTCCCTCAAGAAAAGTGAACATGACTTAGCCAGACAATCAGGCATACTCCTGGATAATTTCATTCTGTTATTTACTCTGAACATGGTAGGTCCATGCTCTGAAGTATCCATCCATTTGGGGTGCATGCCTTTAGATCTAATTATCATTGGGGGATAATTACCATCATTTGCAAAAGTTTAAGACCACCTCGGGATTTGTGGGAATTTCAATAATTTGGAATACTTTCTTTTGTCTCATTGAATGATTACATAACATGTTTACTAAAGTGATCAGTAGCACAAGAGTAATGGTATATACCTATAGTTCAAGTATGATACAAAGGTTATGTCATGAAAATAATTGTATGTCTGAAAAATAAGTTTTTATTATTTTGTTCTTTCTTTGACTTATTGCATTTTGGAATAGTGGTCTTAAACTTTTGCAAATGATGGAGGGTAATTTTCCTTGGGGTAATTACCCCTGGAGGTAATTGTCCGAGGGGTTAGTTACTGTAGTGGTTAATTGTTTTAGGGTGTGGTCATTCAATCAGTATGACTTAGCTAGTAGAAATCAATTTGAAAGTTCAATTTCTGATGTAACCAACACTTCCCACATACGCCTTTAAAAGAAGTTGGTCTAATAATTTTTTCGAGGGCTGTATATTTAATTCTTTGAAATATCTCTGACAAGAAAAAAAAGAACAATAAAGATCGAGAAAGTTGTAAAATTTTCAGGTACTTGTTGGGTCGAAAAGTAAAGAGGAGGTGCATTTGTTGTTGTTGTTGTTTTTTTTTTTGTTTGGGGGGGGGGGGATATATTAAAGGTATGCCAATCGGGTTTTAAAAGGGGTTGCCTTTGGCCGGTTGTACGCCCCATAATCCGAGACTGAGTTCCTCGTGAATCACTATTTGCTCTAAGACAATTATCTATTTTCCATAAACTAAAATTATTATTCTTTTAAATGGTACCTTGATGGCATCCATCCGTACATGCTTTACCGAGCAGCAGCATTTTGAAAATAAAATGTAAAAACTCAGTTTTAAAAACTCGGATTTGTGTAAAACCGTGAAAACTTAGAATCACATGCGAACATGACCCAAATGTAACACAACTTTAAAAACCCTATGAGAAGACTGTTTTCATATCTTTCTTTCAATAATGAGGGCAAGGATAATGCCCTCATCATAAAATAAAGGATAGTCAATGTATTGGCGATATTCGGGGTAAAAAGATCATGGCAATTTCCCACCCACCTCAGGAATGACACTTTTTCATATTTCGAGGGATATTTATTGATTTTGGAATTTGAGGGCTTTTGCCCCTGCCACCACTGGACATTGGTATTGACCCATGTTTTATGAATTTCTGATTGAATGCATGCCTTCACAAAAGGGAATTTCACGTCCCTTGTCTCTTGAATATCCCTTTAGTCATTTTTGCATGTGATACTAACGTCTTCACGGTTTTACCCAAATCCGGCACAATTGAGTTTTTACATGTCATTTTCAAAATGCTGCTGCTCGGTAAAGCATGTACGGATGGATGCTATCATTGTATCATTTAAAGTATAATACTTCTAGTTTATGGAAAATATATAATCCTTGTCATAGAGCAAATAGTGTTTGGGGGTTTCTGTTTTGGGGGGTACGGACTGTATAAGTACGGTCACTCTTGCATGAAATTGTAAGAAATTTGAATCCTGGAATCCTGAAAACGTATCAGCAAAAAGCCATAGCAGTTGAATATTTGAATGAATTTGAGAGAACTGTGAATTTCAAAGATGCAAGAGCGTTTAATTAGGGACTTTCTAAGAATTGTGTTTTCCATCAAGAACCGAACAAACTCCCTCAAGAAAAGTGAACATGACTTAGCCAGACAATCAGGCATACTCCTGGATAATTTCATTCTGTTATTTACTCTGAACATGGTAGGTCCATGCTCTGAAGTATCCATCCATTTGGGGTGCATGCCTTTAGATCTAATTATCATTGGGGATAATTACCATCATTTGCAAAAGTTTAAGACCACCTCGGGATTTGTGGGAATTTCAATAATTTGGAATACTTTCTTTTGTCTCATTGAATGATTACATAACATGTTTACTAAAGTGATCAGTAGCACAAGAGTAATGGTATATACCTATAGTTCAAGTATGATACAAAGGTTATGTCATGAAAATAATTGTATGTCTGAAAAATAAGTTTTTATTATTTTGTTCTTTCTTTGACTTATTGCATTTTGGAATAGTGGTCTTAAACTTTTGCAAATGATGGAGGGTAATTTTCCTTGGGGTAATTACCCCTGGAGGTAATTGTCCGAGGGGTTAGTTACTGTAGTGGTTAATTGTTTTAGGGTGTGGTCATTCAATCAGTATGACTTAGCTAGTAGAAATCAATTTGAAAGTTCAATTTCTGATGTAACCAACACTTCCCACATACGCCTTTAAAAGAAGTTGGTCTAATAATTTTTTCGAGGGCTGTATATTTAATTCTTTGAAATATCTCTGACAAGAAAAAAAAGAACAATAAAGATCGAGAAAGTTGTAAAATTTTCAGGTACTTGTTGGGTCGAAAAGTAAAGAGGAGGTGCATTTGTTGTTGTTGTTGTTTTTTTTTTGTTTGGGGGGGGGGGGGGGATATATTAAAGGTATGCCAATCGGGTTTTAAAAGGGGTTGCCTTTGGCCGGTTGTACGCCCCATAATCCGAGACTGAGTTCCTCGTGAATCACTATTTGCTCTAAGACAATTATCTATTTTCCATAAACTAAAATTATTATTCTTTTAAATGGTACCTTGATGGCATCCATCCGTACATGCTTTACCGAGCAGCAGCATTTTGAAAATAAAATGTAAAAACTCAGTTTTAAAAACTCGGATTTGTGTAAAACCGTGAAAACTTAGAATCACATGCGAACATGACCCAAATGTAACACAACTTTAAAACCCTATGAGAAGACTGTTTTCATATCTTTCTTTCAATAATGAGGGCAAGGATAATGCCCTCATCATAAAATAAAGGATAGTCAATGTATTGGCGATATTCGGGGTAAAAAGATCATGGCAATTTCCCACCCACCTCAGGAATGACACTTTTTCATATTTCGAGGGATATTTATTGATTTTGGAATTTGAGGGCTTTTGCCCCTGCCACCACTGGACATTGGTATTGACCCATGTTTTATGAATTTCTGATTGAATGCATGCCTTCACAAAAGGGAATTTCACGTCCCTTGTCTCTTGAATATCCCTTTAGTCATTTTTGCATGTGATACTAACGTCTTCACGGTTTTACCCAAATCGGCACAATTGAGTTTTTACATGTCATTTTCAAAATGCTGCTGCTCGGTAAAGCATGTACGGATGGATGCTATCATTGTATCATTTAAAGTATAATACTTCTAGTTTATGGAAAATATATAATCCTTGTCATAGAGCAAATAGTGTTTGGGGGTTTCTGTTTTGGGGGGTACGGACTGTATAAGTACGGTCACTCTTGCATGAAATTGTAAGAAATTTGAATCCTGGAATCCTGAAAACGTATCAGCAAAAAGCCATAGCAGTTGAATATTTGAATGAATTTGAGAGAACTGTGAATTTCAAAGATGCAAGAGCGTTTAATTAGGGACTTTCTAAGAATTGTGTTTTCCATCAAGAACCGAACAAACTCCCTCAAGAAAAGTGAACATGACTTAGCCAGACAATCAGGCATACTCCTGGATAATTTCATTCTGTTATTTACTCTGAACATGGTAGGTCCATGCTCTGAAGTATCCATCCATTTGGGGTGCATGCCTTTAGATCTAATTATCATTGGGGGATAATTACCATCATTTGCAAAAGTTTAAGACCACCTCGGGATTTGTGGGAATTTCAATAATTTGGAATACTTTCTTTTGTCTCATTGAATGATTACATAACATGTTCACTAAAGTGATCAGTAGCACAAGAGTAATGGTATATACCTATAGTTCAAGTATGATACAAAGGTTATGTCATGAAAATAATTGTATGTCTGAAAAATAAGTTTTTATTATTTTGTTCTTTCTTTGACTTATTGCATTTTGGAATAGTGGTCTTAAACTTTTGCAAATGATGGAGGGTAATTTTCCTTGGGGTAATTACCCCTGGAGGTAATTGTCCGAGGGGTTAGTTACTGTAGTGGTTAATTGTTTTAGGGTGTGGTCATTCAATCAGTATGACTTAGCTAGTAGAAATCAATTTGAAAGTTCAATTTCTGATGTAACCAACACTTCCCACATACGCCTTTAAAAGAAGTTGGTCTAATAATTTTTTCGAGGGCTGTATATTTAATTCTTTGAAATATCTCTGACAAGAAAAAAAAGAACAATAAAGATCGAGAAAGTTGTAAAATTTTCAGGTACTTGTTGGGTCGAAAAGTAAAGAGGAGGTGCATTTGTTGTTGTTGTTGTTTTTTTTTTGTTGGGGGGGGGGGGGATATATTAAAGGTATGCCAATCGGGTTTTAAAAGGGGTTGCCTTTGGCCGGTTGTACGCCCCATAATCCGAGACTGAGTTCCTCGTGAATCACTATTTGCTCTAAGACAATTATCTATTTTCCATAAACTAAAATTATTATTCTTTTAAATGGTACCTTGATGGCATCCATCCGTACATGCTTTACCGAGCAGCAGCATTTTGAAAATAAAATGTAAAAACTCAGTTTTAAAAACTCGGATTTGTGTAAAACCGTGAAAACTTAGAATCACATGCGAACATGACCCAAATGTAACACAACTTTAAAAACCCTATGAGAAGACTGTTTTCATATCTTTCTTTCAATAATGAGGGCAAGGATAATGCCCTCATCATAAAATAAAGGATAGTCAATGTATTGGCGATATTCGGGGTAAAAAGATCATGGCAATTTCCCACCCACCTCAGGAATGACACTTTTTCATATTTCGAGGGATATTTATTGATTTTGGAATTTTGGAGGGCTTTTGCCCCTGCCACCACTGGACATTGGTATTGACCCATGTTTTATGAATTTCTGATTGAATGCATGCCTTCACAAAAGGGAATTTCACGTCCCTTGTCTCTTGAATATCCCTTTAGTCATTTTTGCATGTGATACTAACGTCTTCACGGTTTTACCCAAATCCGGCACAATTGAGTTTTTACATGTCATTTTCAAAATGCTGCTGCTCGGTAAAGCATGTACGGATGGATGCTATCATTGTATCATTTAAAGTATAATACTTCTAGTTTATGGAAAATATATAATCCTTGTCATAGAGCAAATAGTGTTTGGGGGTTTCTGTTTTGGGGGGTACGGACTGTATAAGTACGGTCACTCTTGCATGAAATTGTAAGAAATTTGAATCCTGGAATCCTGAAAACGTATCAGCAAAAAGCCATAGCAGTTGAATATTTGAATGAATTTGAGAGAACTGTGAATTTCAAAGATGCAAGAGCGTTTAATTAGGGACTTTCTAAGAATTGTGTTTTTCAAAACATGCTACATCCACAAAACTAAGTACTAAGAAAAGCAACAAAATTGTTTTTTCTCTACTTTGCATTATCGAATAGAACTTAGGTAGACTTGTCCCATTGTACTTCTGTGTTATGGGATAATGAAATCATTCTTTACAAAAATCTTTGTGCCTTATTTCTTAGCAGTTGCTTCCTGTTGAAAATCTGTTGATGTAGCATGTTTTCAACACCAGTCAGTGTTAATATTTATATGATAATATTTTATCAGTAGCTCATTTATAGGTTTGGACCACCCCCCCCCCCCCCCCTCCTCTCAACGTTCAAAAAAGTCCAGGGTAGTTTAGAGGACTTAATTACTTAATATACGAAAAGCCTTGTACATAATTGTGATTATTATTTTTTTATGCCTGCGCCCACCGTAGGGGGTAGCCGGAGGCATTATGTTTTCGTTTAGTCCTTCCGTCCCCTTTTCGTTCTCGCGATAACTTCAGTTATCAATTTGTAACTTGGCCCATGTATGCATATAGATTTCGGGGTGTCAAGGTCAAAGGTCAAAGGTTACAGAGGTAGTTATGTACCTTAAAAATGGTTCGTTCTTGCAATAACTTCAGAACTGTTTGACAGATCACCTTCTTACTTGGCCGATGTATTCATATATGAGGGACGATGAACTGATTACATTTTGGGGTCTCAAGGTTATAGGTCAAAGGTCACAGAGGTCTTTATGTACATGCAAGATGCAAGAGCGTTTAATTAGGGACTTTCTAAGAATTGTGTTCTGATCCTATTTGACATCAAATCGGAAACTAAAGTTTAGAAGCGTTGGAACCACCGTTGTGCATTACTTCTGATTTTACACATCATGAGACCCATTCACACCGGATGAAATTCCAGTGGACCGAAAGCCCACGAGACCTAGGGCGTCGGTCTTGTGGGATGTCGGTCTTGGGGACTGTAGCCCATTAAAAATAACAGACCCAAACATCACGATATTACGGTGGAAATAGCAACTGGCTACAGACCAATAGGCCGACAGTCCACGAGACCGACAATGGCAGTCTATAAGACATTCTTAAATGTTACTTGAAGGTTCATGAGACCGACTCCCCACGAGACTGACATGTTGATCAACATTGTTTACTTTTCTGGGGTTTCACAAGACGGACATGGTCGACGTCGTGGTCCTTTGAGCTGTTGGTCTCCTGGGCCGCAGGTCTGCTAGGGTGTAGCAACGTCGCCATTGTATTTGAATGTAATGTAAATTGGCCTTTTGTTGAGTATTGTCATTTTCACTTTTTATTATTTTGTTTTTGACATTGATTCAAACATCTGAAGACCAATCCGTTCCCCCAAGGTCCCAGATATCGGTCGTGTGCCGTCGTGGGCAACAGCGGTATATTGTTGAACAGCAGCTGTGGGAAGGACATTGATAAACACGACTTTGTGTTCAGGTAAATACATTTGTTTGTACGTGTATATTTATACATGTAAGTCCCATGTTCTTATAAGCTGAGTCGGATATATATCTTCACTAAATAAGAATTGTTCATATTTTCCCATTAGTTTAAAAAAGTATAGTATTCTGTAATTCTGTAAATTCTGTAACATGCTCGTCATACTCTTACGTTAAAGATACACTCTTTAAAAATTGGGTAAATTTTGTTGGGCAACACATTGTTGGTTAGAGTTTTGCCCAAAACTGCGCAAATCATGCCCAAACATGGTCAAGATCAATTGACCAATTTGTGTAAAGCAAATGTTGCTCAACTGTTGGTTATATTCTTACCAACAGTTGTGGTCAAATTGATGTTGGGCAAAATTTACCTTCACATTTGGTAAGTTCTTTATAACCTTGGGCAAACTTAACCACATGTGCGTTAATCGTCGCCCAATAATGTGTGCTGGGTAATTAGTCCCTGGGCAATTATTGGTCAATGAGAAACAACACATGTTGGGTAATTTTCACTTACCCAAAGTTAGGTAATTCTATGGACCAATACAGTTTGGGCAATAAGTGCCCAAATGTTTAATGGACAGCATACGACCCAACGTTGGTTAAGAATTGGTTTAAAATTGGCCAACCATTTAAAGAGTGTATGTCTGGAGATCTATATTAAAAGCCCTCGAAATTTGACATGACACTGAATGAGAACGTTCTTCTCCTTCATCATCATAATTCACTGCCCCCTTTTTTTGGTGGGAGTGGTATTCTAAGGAGTCTGTATGTATGGTAAAATGTATCCAAAGGGAGATTTTCTTCTATGAAAAAAAGAACCGTATCATAACAATTTAATATCACCAAAGCAAATTCATTCATTTTCAAGTTAATTTGACATTCGAGGTTTCAATAATGAAACTGTTTAAAGCAAAAGTTTTGTCACCATCCTTCAATTGCTCTATTGCTGAAGGCTTCAAAATGTATGGCCCCCCCCCCCCCCCCCCCCATATTATAGGAATGGCCCATTTATATTTTTTTTTGTAAAGCCCCCCCCCCCCCCGATATCGTGGTTATCATTATGTATCACTTCGTAATTACATGTTCGACACAATGCGTCATTTCTATTGCGTTGTTATTTACCTACGCTTATAAAGCGTGTGAAGGTAATTAGCTTATATGCAGTAATTAAATGTATTATATTCACTGTTTATTTTGCAATATTTTTGTTTCTTGGGGGGGGGGGGATGTTACTCTTGAATGGGGCGCCAATGACCAGTCGCTGATGCAGTCCTAAGCTTATCTTGGTTCACATGAGGCGTCATTTGCTGACGGAAGGACCGCGTCAGTAACTTTTAAGGGTCTTTTGCGTATCATGAAAGAGTAATCAGTTTCCATGTGCATTGCGTCATAATTCGCCGACACCAGGGCCCTGTTTTCGCAATATATTCCCCTGCCGAGATTCGAACTCGCGGTCCTTTCATCGATAGCGCATCAGATTATCCCATTGCGCCACACAGAACAGCTGTTTCATAAAACTCGTCATCAATGACAAGTTGCAGTAACTGTTATAAGCTACTGAAATCCCTGCATCTGATTGGCTGAGAGCAAATTTGTCGGTAAAAATCTCCGACAAGAGTCTTGATGAAATGTGTGCGTATAGGGCTCACTGGCAGAGATGATTATGAAATTTCCCTACGTGGCAGTATGTGATTTGCAAAGTGAATTACATAAGACCTGTTGGTCATAAAGCCTGGCTCATACAAGGCGTCATTTACTTTACGTTAAGACCGCGTCAGTGACTTGTATGGTCTTTTGCGCCCCATGAAAGAGTGATATCGTTTAAAAAAGTGATTGTAAACAGTACTTAATAACTGACGTATGGGTTAATCGCTTTCACAGGCTCGCTTAGCGCAGGCACTAACGCAATGGAAATGGCGCCTTGTGAGAGCCGGGCCTAAATGTGAAATCCACTCTCTGTGATTGACAACACCTATCGGGTAAATACCTGAATGGTGTCAAATTCCCCAATGAGAACCCACGACTATGTGATTTTAATAGTGATTCCAAAATGAACAGTGCAAATAATATTCTTAATAACTGGCGTATGGATTATTTTGGCTTCACAGGCTCGATTAGCACAAGTAAAGACGCAAACGAAATGACGCCTCGTGTGAGCCGCGCTTTAGTTTGATGTTTATTTTGTAATAAACCTATAATCTCTTCCCTTCGAATTCTGACACAGATGCAACCTAGCTCCTTTGTCACCGTGTAAACAAGACGCCGGAATGAAGAATAATTTCACAACGATGAATCCTAGTATGCTAACTCGAAAGTAAGAATACATGATCATAGTTTAGTTTCAAAACATGCTA
This sequence comes from Heliocidaris erythrogramma, assembly GCA_025617745.1. Taxonomy (NCBI): domain Eukaryota; kingdom Metazoa; phylum Echinodermata; class Echinoidea; order Camarodonta; family Echinometridae; genus Heliocidaris; species Heliocidaris erythrogramma. The sequence continues at coordinate 31,062,202 of CM046859.1, read as the reverse complement.
CATCCACAAAACTAAGTTCTAAGAAAAGCCACAAAATTGTTTTTTCTCTAGTTTGCATTATCGAATAGAACTTAGGTAGACTTGTCCCATTGTACTTCTGTGTTATGGGATAATGAACTCATTCTTTACAAAAATCTTTGTGCCTTATTTCTTAGCAGTTGCTTCCTTTTGAAAATCTGTTGATGTAGCATGTTTTCAACACCAGTCAGTGTTAATATTTGTATGATAATATTTTATCAGTAGCTCATTTATAGGTTTGGACGATCCCCCCCCCCCCCTCCTCCTCTCACCGTTCAAAAAGGTCCAGGGTAGTTTAGAGGACTTGATTACTTAATATACGAAAAGCCTTGTACATAATTGTGATTATTATTTTTTTTATGCCTGCGCCCACCGTAGGGGGTAGCCGGAGGCATTATGTTTTCGGGTCGTCCGTCCGTCCCCTTTTCGTTCTCGCGATAACTTCAGTTATCAATTTGTAACTTGGCCCATGTATGCATATAGGAGGGACGATGAGCAGATTAGATTTTGGGGTGTCAAGGCCAAAGGTCAAAGGTTACAGAGGTAGTTATGTACATAAAAATGGTTCGTTCTTGCAATAACTTCAGAACTGTTTGACGGATCACCTTCTTACTTGGCCCATGTATTCATATATGAGGGACGATGAACTGATTACATTTTGGGGTCTCAAGGTTATAGGTCAAAGGTCACAGAGGTCTTTATGTACATGAAAATGGTTCGTTCTCGCAATAACTTCAGAACTGTTTGACGGATCAACCTCTAACTTGGCCCATGTATGCATATGTGAGGGACGGATTAGATTTTAGGGTCTCAAGGTCAAAGTTCAAAGATCATAGAGGTCATTATATACATAAAATGGTTTGTGATGTATGGAGTCTATGCCTACCTATTTTATAAATTTCAAGGGGACAGTAACGCCATATTACGACAGATATCCCTATAAAATATATATTTCCTTGGTGTATTTGATGATTGTAAGTCATCAATGGTAAGTTTTTTTATTTGTACGGGATGAAAATGAAGTGAAATAAATTTTCTGTCTCCTGGGCTTTTTAAGTGAAAAGATTTGTAATTTTGTTGGACCAATCCTTTTTAGAATGTACATGTATGCCAAACATTTCCAATCTGGTGATGGCGGAGGCATAAATTCCGACCGCGCGCGGTCGAAGATACATCTAGTTTTATTATTTAGCATGTCAGATATAATATCATTTACAAATATATTTGGATTACCCGGCGTTATCCTGGTCCCTCTACCTCCCCCCCCCCCCCCCCACCCCACCCCTTCCCTCTCTCTCTCTCCATGATGCCGTTATTCTGTCATTCATGATGACCATGTTGTGTTTCTTTTGTTGTTTTTTTCTATTTCCTATCGCAGGTACCATAGGCTGGGAACGACAGAGAGCGTCTCGAAATATAACGACGATATCTCGCAATATGATGGCGTCATATGGATCCCTTGTTACCATTTCAGCGCCCAACTTCCTCTTGTCCTAAAGGCAATTTCCAAGTTCAAAAGGCAGAAGCCAAAGATGGTGTGTGGGAACCCGGTGCACTTCAAGTCTGTCGTGAATTTCTGGATGGAGAGGGAGCTGAACCAAAGACTGTCAAGTGGTAAGGATTTTCATTACGTATTTCATATTTTTGTGTGAATTTTCATTTCCAATAAAATACAAATAGAAAAGACAGTTTTCATAATGATACAAATTTCAATGCCAAATTTATACAAAACATTTCATTTGAAAACTAACATAGATCAATGCGTCATCAATACTTTTGAAAAGAAAAGTGGAATAATTTTGTATGAAACTTGATTTATATTCAGTGGAAATAGAGAGGCCCACTAAAAAGCAGAGCTTGTAAACGGTGGACCCCTCAGATGATAATAACTGAGAAAAAGTAAAGTATATCAATAAACTAGAGAAGAAGGATAGTTGCCAACAGATACAACATTTATAGAAACATCTAATGACTGGAAGCAACGTAGTGGTACAAAATTATAATGATGAAGAAGAAGAAAAAACCCAAACATATTGAGTGAAGAGGGGGGAAACAGAAAGAATGAAATGTGGGTTGCATGTGGATTGGAGGGAGAGAGCAGAGCAGGAGAAAGCTAGCGAGCACGAAATAGAGAGCGCACAAAATCCTTTGGCAATTTAAGAAAACAATAGAAAGAAAAATGAGGGGGGGGGGGGGAAAGAAGGCAAGAGGTGTTGAATTTTCGAGATGAACAGGAGAATACAAAACTACAAAAGCAGAACTTTATCGTAATCAAGTCTTCTAAACTACCCTGGACTTTATGGCTTACATTTCAAGCCATTAAAATCGATCAGAAAAAAAATATCGACCCGTTGACTACAGCAACTCCAAAACTCTATCGAATATTCAACTAATTTCGAAGTAACAATACTTCCGATAAAAACAAACAAAAAAGAACAACAAAGGACTTGGTATTATATATGTGCAATACTTGCAACAAAGTTTCACAAAGTGAAATGGTGTGAAAAATCTACAAGTCAGACCGAGCACAGGTAAATACTCCAAAGCGGTGTATAACCCAGGATGAATATAGAGCCCTCAACGTTCAGTGGGAGGCAGTGCATACAAAACCTGCTGTTGATATACATATATTAAAAAAATATATAATATATTTAAAAAACAATAATGCTGCGGATATACTTATTTAAATGCGTGTCATTTGAAAGTTATTTCATATGACGAATCATTCAAGGACTTTAAAGGTAATTGAGATAGCATATCATTAGTATGTTGACTTTGCAAGATTTCCCCCATGCCTTTTGTACACATTGCCTCACATTGAACGACAAGGGCTCTATTTTCATCGTGCGTTATACGCCGTTTTCGGAGTATATACCTGTGCTCGGTTTTACGAAGTTGGATCTGACTGTCTCCGGCCTTTTGCCTATATCTACGCGATATGGCGACTACGATACATGCAGCCCTCTCCCTTTCCCACATTAATGGAGCATGGAGCTCTCTCCCTTCTCTGACAAGCAACAAAAAAGAAGGTCCTCAGCATTGATTGGGGCCCCTTTTGGTCCCCCCCCCCCCCCCACTGGATCCGCCACTGCATTCTAGTGACGATTTTTCTTGAAAAAAATGAATGAAGTTTTACTAATTACTTTACTTCCCATTACGGTATTCATATATTAAATAAAGGTATTTTCTTTCTCACACAGGTTTCTATTTGGTAACGACTGCCCTTCAGCTTTGCGATGAAGTGCAACTCTACGGGTTTTGGCCTTTTTCGACGCGATATGGCGACGACAAAAGGGAGGTGCCTTATCATTATTTTGACGATCTGTCTGCCAGTGAGGCAATCAGGATCCACGCCATGGATAAGGAGTTCAGCCTTTTTGTTCAGCTACATACGATGGGCGTATTGCGACTGAATATCGGATCATGTAGTTAACAGATATTGGCGATGACTTCCACAGATTATAAACAGGGATTAAATATAGAGAGTATTGTCTATTTCTTGTATAACTTTCAAGCTGTGCTCTAACGTACGACTCTGGCGATAATTTATCCGGCTTTTAATTTCGTCATAGATGTAGGATTAGGGTTGCAGTTGGGTTTAAGGCTAGGTTTATGGTTAGGGATAGGGTAAAATATAGTATTTGGTATTTTGTTATTACATGTATATAGTATTGACTGTCGACGGAGCATGTGTCTTCAAGCAGGATGGGAGAATTATTTTCCTCCTCGTATAACTACTTTGTATGATGACTATACCGATTTAAGGCAGATGTCGTATACAAAATTGACTGCTTTGAAGGGCACGGTTAAAACTATTTCCAACAGGTTATCTGTATTATGAGAAACTGTATTATGTGTCGAGGGGTATAGTGCAGATCACCGATGAGCTATAATTTTTTACTGTGACCCGAAAAATAAGCAGGCGTTTGTATTATATATACTGCATCCCGCGTGTGGTTTCTCAAATAGGGATAGTTTGACACATTATGTTTGTCAAAATGTTAGTGCGCGTATCCATTGTAAATTTCATGTGCATCTATTGCGTCCTTACATTTTACGCGCAAGAAGAGCTATATGCCCGGTCAATATTTTTCGCTATATAGCCATGTGATGAGCGAATTTCATACCTGCAGTTTTGAGCAACGAGAGGCCTTGAATCTTGATATGCGGTATATAAATATTTATATTGCATATTCCTTGTATAGCTTTCAAGCAGGTTTTAAGTATTACTATATTTACCATGTAGGCTATAACATTTTATAACTTGACCATGTGAAGGTCAATGTAAACCATTTGAATGTAAGGTGGAATGTACGCGTGTGTTTTTATCTTGTAATCAAATTAACATTCTCAATTCCAAAACTGAATTCATAGAAATCATTTAAAGACTGTATTTTGTCGGCTTGTGGGTGTTGGAGGAAACAAAATGCCGTTCAAATCATGGGTTGTCATTACACCTCTGTAAAGGGACGCTTTATATTTTTTTCCAAAACGCCCTCTATATCCTCTGACAGAATAACGATGGGACATTCTTTGTGCGTTTATTATGTATCTATTTCGAGAAAAAAAATGTGAATAGTGTTTTTTAAACATACTGAATCCTCGCCTTAAATCGTTTAAATCGTTAAGTCAAACATTAAAAAAAAAGTAAAATTCTGTTTTCGTTTACGATATGTTCAGTTTATGTGAGGTAGTTTTGTATTAAATTGTTTATATATTTTTTTATATTTAAAGACTTCGGAATGAAAAGATTTTCCCCTGAAATAAACGGACTTGCTCTACATCCATGTAACTTGCAAATGTTTTAAGTTAATTGCCTTTTAGTTACTGTACCGAAATTATGTTTCATCGCAACTTTAAAAAAAAACATTTTCATTAGTGTAATTGCTATCATTCAGACTCTCAGTTTATTTTACCCCCCCCCCCAAAAAAAAAAAAAAACAAACAAACAAACAAACAAACAAAGGAAAATAATGGTTGAAAATTTCTTTTATTATTAGCTGTAAGCAAGTTCATGCTGTTTCTTTTTCCAGAAGAGATTAAAGTTTGTGATGCATTTCATGAGGTTACAGAAACTATGAATTTTAGTTTTGAAGAAAAGTTACAAAAGTCGTTATATTTATAAGTAAGCTCAGAGAATTTCGTGTCGAACATTTCATCATTCATTATATCGAAACACCTAGATTGTTAGCCGTGCTTGATTGTGGATTGGAGTTTAATACTCCATTGTTAGAATTGTTAACGTATGACACCCGAATTGAACGTATTCTTTGGCTTGCATCTGATTGGCTGAGAGCAAATTTTTCGGTAAAAATCACCGACAAGATACTTGATAAATCGCCCCACAGTTTGCATTTATTGCCCTTTAATTGGGAGGGGGGGGGGGGGGTAGTGCTTTAGGGACCAGGAGGGTCTCGAGATGGATGTCCTTATTTACTAGGATATTGTGCAATCGTGAATAAACACATTAAAATATGTGACCCTCCACCACAAAACGACCAACAAGTCGGAAATTTGGGTTTTTTAATTTTCAGCACAGGTTGAAAGCTTAGATTCATTTCTAACCTTTAAAATAATATATAACTTGTCTTGTATATTAAAGAAACCCTTATGAATTACAATGAGGATGCCAGAGTGTCAGACAGGCTGATGACCAAAACAGAGAAAACCGGCTCCAAAGAAGATTGTAATATTGTTTGTCACACAAAAGGTTGAGTCAACGCTCCTTAGCCTACATGTACACCGTTCTTATTGGATTGAGTTGAAACTTTCTGTGCCTTTAATATAGATATATTTCTTTGTTTCAGTAGATTTTGAATGTCAGACATTTCACAGTTTTTTAGCTGTATCAGAAAAGCGACGTGAAGTACGATCCAAGCAAGCTGACACACAAAGTTTGAATGTCCAGGAAAAAATGGTAATTTTGAATGAGAGAAAAATCATGTTTCAACATTGTATTTTACCCCCAAATTTTGTCAGATGGTAGATTATTGAATTAACTTTTAGAAAATAAAAACAACTTAAAATAAAAATTTCCACCCCAAACAACCTTTGTTGACTTATTGATTTATTGGTCGTTTTGTTGTGGAGGGTCACATGATATAATCATGTTAATGTCGCTCGTCAAACGCAGACTAATATATTTGCAGTCTGTGCGGGCAGCCCTTCAAATGGGTACTCCGTCCTGTCTGCCCATGGGTAACAATCGTACATTTTGTTTATAACTTAGCAATCTGTTTAAGCATTACCTAAAAAATGATTGTAATAAGATTATTAGCAGCTTCTATTTAAAGCTAATAAGTATTTTAGAGTTTATGAGTTTATCGCAGTCATGAAGTTCAACCAGATAATGTCCGTTTCATATCAGTGTATAAACATGAAGGCTGCACGCATTTTATGAAGTGCATATTATTAAACATTCTGCTATAGCATTTTTGATGGAGTGGGATAGGTTAACGTATGAAAAAAATGATTAAAAGCAACACTGTTTTATGTTGCTATGTGTTTCATTTTCATTCAATTGTAATTTAATGTTAAATGTAATAGATTGTTTAATACGTTTCCTTCCCTTTTCTTTAGTGTTATGAACTTCTGTACACTTGATATTCTATCATTTCTTATAATTCTGTGTTTATTTCATTTCATTTCATTTAGATTTATTTCATTTCCAACAAAATACAAATCAAGTAAATACAGTCAAGTAATTCAAATCAATACGAATTAATAACAAAGTGCCGTCATAACAGTTGAGATAAGTTGCTAACAGAAATATGAACATAAAATCAATAACAAAACGACTGTGGCATTAATAAATAGAACCTTGTGATTTATATTTTGTGAAAATGGAGAGGCCCACTAAAAAGCGAAGCTTGTATATTGTGGGCTCCTCAAAAAGCAAATGCAGTAAATGAATTTTATGTAGCGAAAAATAAAAAATTAAATAAAACACGATAAAGGCCAACAGAGACCGTGAGCAGGAACCAAAAGTATGAACTAAATTGATGAAAACAAACAAAACGAATGGAGTGAAATGAGGTAAAGGGCAAGGAAGAGAGAGGGGAGAGAAAGAGAGGGGGAGGGTGATGGAGATAAAGAGAATAAAGATGAGTCGGAATGAAAGTGGAAGCTGCATGTGGATTAAAGGGGGGGGGGGGGGAAGGAGTAGTGGGCGCACAAAACCATTAAAAAAAATTGGGGAGGAAAAACAAACCAGTAACAAGAAATGTTATTATGTTTAGTTTTTTTGTTTTTGTTTTTTAGTTTAGTTTTCATTTTGTTTTTAGATATGATTGTAAGATTTGAGTAAAAAACATTTTAATTTACCCTTAAAGCTGTTTAGGGAGGGGGAATTTTTCAAGACACAATCAAGGGAATTCCAGAATTTAGGGCCTTCAAAAATGAACGTATTTTTTGCTTTAAATGTCCTCAAAAGAGGTAAATGAAATTCATCTAACTGCCTAGTTGGGTATTTGTGAACGCTCTGATTTTTTACAAACATGTCTTGAAAAACACTGGGTGAACTACCATTATTATAACGATACATAAATTGACCTAACTGAAATGAATATAAATCCTTTATTTTGAGGATGTTATTTTCGAAAAATAAAGAGTCAGTATGAGAGCGCATGGGGGCATTGCAAATGCGAATAGCCCTCTTTTGTAATAACAAAACTTTTTCTATTAGTGTTTGATGGGTATTACCCCAGACCAAGAGACCGTAATTTAAGTATGGTAAAATCAGTGTCGAATAAAGCATAAGTAATGAGGATTGAGGTAACAAAAATTTGAGTTTATTAATAATACCAATATTTCGCGAAATAACTTTGCAAATATTATCGATATGTAATTTCCATGTAAGTTGGTTGTCGACTATTACCCCCAGGAATTTTGTGTGAGACACCTGTTTCAATGGATCGTTATCGAGGACTATGTCGGAAGGTAATGATACTAAGGAGTTGCTAAATATCATGTAATTTGTCTTCTGAAGATTAAGCGAGAGCTTATTAGCCCTTATCCACTGCGATATATTTAATAATTCAGTATTGATTGTATTTACTAAAACATTAGGATCTTTGTGGGAATAGAAAAGATTGGTATCATCAGCAAATAAAATAAACGATAAGGAGTTCGATGATCTACAAAAATCGTTTATGTAAAGAACAAAAAGGAGCGGACCCAATAAACTACAAATATTACGTAATTCAGATTCGCACTCATTTAAAAATACATATTGTTTTCTATTAAGAAGATAGCTCCGGAACCACTCCAAGGCCTTCCCACGTACACCATAATGAGACAGTTTGTAAAGTAAAATTTCATGATTGATGGTGTCAAAGGCCTTGGAGAAGTCCAGGAATATTCCTATAGTATGAGACGATACATCAATTGAGTGTGTGACTTTTTCAACAAAAGACATTAACGCATGGACCGTACTGTGCTTTTCACGAAATCCAAATTGGAAATGTGAAAAAATATCATACTTATTCAAAAAAGAAATCATACGAGTATAAATTATTTTTTCCAATACTTTAGAGAATGAAGATAATAAAGAGATTGGTCTATAATTACCAACATCAAGTTGATCACCTTTTTTAAATAGTGGGATAATTTTGGCAAGTTTCATTGCATTCGGAAACTGACCACATGACAGTGATATATTAAAGATATGAACCAATGGGTCAACAATAAAAGGTATTATAGATTTCAATATAACGTTATTAATTTCATCATATCCTGAACTTTTCTTGTTCTTCAAATCAGAAATAATTTTAAGTATTTCTTGCTTATTTGATGGTATAAAGAAAATAGAATTTGGATTATAAGGACCTAGAAAGTCTGTAAATTTTTTATTAGCCGGTGGAATGTTTTTAGCAAGATTGTCACCAATTAGAGAAAAATAAGTATTGAATATATTGACAATAGCTTTTGGGTCTTCAACTAATTTGTTGTCAAGTCTGATTCTTTTCACATCCGATCTGTTATTTGCCATGTTCATTGCCTGTTTAATTATCTTCCAAGTGTTTTGCATATCATTTTTACAGTTTTTCAAACGAGTGATAAAATAATTTTTCTTTTCAAATCGAATAATTTTAGTCAATGTGTTTTTATAGTGTGTATATTTTCGCTTTGACTGTTCAGTACCTTTTGTTTTAAATTTGTAGTAGAGCTTATTCTTCCGATTTATTGATTTTAGTAAAGACTTCGAAATCCAGGGGAGTTTAGGCGTTTTCTTATAATTTGACTTGTTTTTTTGCTTTGGTAAGTTTATATCTAATTGGGTAGTGAGTATACTAGAAAACAAGTCAAAAGAACCATCCACTTCACTATTTGAATAGACGCTGGACCAGTCAGTATTCTCGAGATTGACTCCGAGGCGAGCTAAATTCTCCGCAGTAACTTTACGTTTACTGGAACAAGGGCCATTGTTGTTTAACGATTGGATAATTGGGTAGTGTGCCAAAATGGGGTAATGGTCGGATAAATCCGAGAGAACAATGTAGGAATCAGAGTGTGGGATGACATTAGAAAAAATGTTATCTATTAGGGTGGCAGAAGTGTTTGCAATACGTGTTGGCTTAGAAATAAGTGGCAAGAATGAGGCAGACAACATTAATTCGAGAAATTCTTGAGAAGCAGAGATCTGATCATGTTTCATCAAATCTATATTGAAATCCCCCATTAAAAAGAAATCTTTGTTGTTAAGATTAATGTTATGTAATAGATCAGCTAAATAAGACAGAAATTCATGTACATTCGAATTGGGGCATCTGTAAATGACGCCGACAATTATATTTTTGTTCCCAGGAATAGTGATTTCAACAAAAAGAGATTCAATTAATCTATTACATACCGATATTTCGTCTAAAACAGTGTAATTCAGGGTCCTTAGTAAATAAAGAGCAACACCGCCACCCGCTCTATCTTGCCTGTTTTTATTAATGAAATCGTAATTATCAATGAGAAATGGGTGGTAGGAGTCACGGTTAAGCCATGTTTCTGATAAGCCAATAATCGACAGTGGATTTTGCGACTGTACGTCTATAAGCGAAAGAAGATCGTCAAAATGTTTATTCAAACTTCTAATGTTTGCATGAAAAAGAGAAAAGGTATTTTTAAATTCTTTTAGAATGTCAGAAAACTTATCGATAGTTATATATTTAGTACTGGTACGTTGAGCAGGATCGTCAAAATCAAAATCAAACTCAAGCTCTTTAAATGAGGAGTTGACATTATCCATGACAAGATCGTCATATAAATTAATTGGAAAATTATTCCTATTTTCGGTATGAATGTGTCTATGTAAATCAAGAAACGCATCATCACTTAAATTATAGAAGGGTAGCTGCTGCATATTACTTGAGCTAGACATCATGTATTGATAAACAGTGCCTGAATAAGATGAATTGGCAGTAAGATAAGATGAAATGTCAAATTGATTTTAGCGCTATCAAAAAGGTAGAAGAATAACGGAGAAGTAAGGCATCCACATACAGCTAAGGAGATGAAATCCTGTACAAGACTCCTAAAAAGAATGGGTATGGAAAAACAGAAGGATGAAAAACACACAAAGGGCATATGAGAGGATGCAAACATAAAAAGAAGTCCTGTTGGCATTGTAAATATGAAAGAGCAATCAGTAGATTGGGGTACCATGAGAAAGTTAGCTATCGATCGGCTTGTAAAAAAATCGTTTGTGGTTGAGGGAATCTCGATTAAGTTAGAAAAAAAGAAAGTAATTTACAAAGTGCTAGATCATTGAAGTCACAGAGTAGATCCAATGATATGTTTGAATAAATTAACGGGAAATAATATATTTAGGAATTAAAGGAGCAAGAAAGAATGTTAAAATCCTATACAAATACATGGAATTGAAAAAACACCAAAGAATAGCACTCGATTCAGCTACTGTGAGAGTATAGTTAATGGTGAATTAATATAACTGGAATTCAGCAAGCAATGAGTCTGTTTATGTACTCTGTATGAAGGGGTTATTTTTAACAAGCCTATATTTTGTGCTTTCTATGATCCCGCCACTCTTATTTATTATACCGATTTGTATTGATTTTCTGTAATATGTTTTTTATGGTGGAAATAAATGATTGATTGACATAATTATTCAGTTACCATGATTACTCGCACCTTAACTGGTGATACAAGATATTTACCTATCAACTTCAACATACTGGTCGGTTTACCACTTACAATTAGACAGTCTTCATCAGTCAATGCCGTCAAAGAGGCCTTGAAAACACATCGCTTTGGCAGTTTGTAGTTGTAACGTACTACATATATTTTTTAATGTTTGAATTTATTTTAAGCGTTTTGGGCCTCATGGGAAAAGAGCGGTAAAAGTAATAATGATAATGATAATATTAATAATAACTGTGAACATTATTTAAAAGTATGGATACTTGCGTACGCATATTACATAACGTATTGAGTTTATTAATATGTCTCTCTCAACCAGCAATAACAAAATAGAGAGCGCCCTCATACCATAAGGATTATTTTATCAGTGATCGCCAACTGAGCGTTGTGGCGTGCGCCTGTAATCCAGCTACCAGTGGAAGTTATAAACTGATTCAGCGGACCCAGGTTCGAGACCGAGTCACGTCTTTCGGATGATGACGTTAAAGGTCGGTCCCAGACGTAAATAATCATATCTGATTGATACATTTCTGTAAAAACCCAATTACACACATACACACACACACATCAGTGATCGCCAGAATAATCAAGATGGCGATGACCATGTATGGTCATTAACCTAGTTAATCAGTCTACTCAGGGAGGTGGAAGAGAGATCCACCTCCCTGGTCTTATCATCAGTATTAAAGTAAGCTAGATGGAAAATGCTGATAATCATGGTTAATGAAATATGCTGGATATTATGCTTAATTAAAGACGCTGATTTTTGTGGAGGTTTGATTTAATAAATTGTTGAATTTTGATGTTTGTGTTGTTTAATGATGTTCAGAAGGATAAATAAACCGCCAGGAATATAAAGGTTTTGCAATACATAATCTCATGATCTTATTTTCAAGATATATATGACCGAATACTTCCATTGAAACCGTACTGGGGTACGCTTTAGTCTAACACAATATTGTATGGGGAGAAAAGATCTGGCATTTCCGGTCACTTGCATATTTTCACTTTTTGTGAAGCACATAATGATGCGTTTAACAGGTATTTTTCAGGGCTTCATTTTTACAACAAATTACATACATTGATAGCATTTAAGGCTATGCAGCCCAGATTTTATCAAGCCTCCACTAAGTTACAGATTACCTTTGGTAATCTGTAACTTTGTGGAGGCTTGATAAATTCTTGATATTGATATTGCATTTCGATAAATATTGAACTTGCATGTCGATAAGTGTACACCGGTACATGTATAAATTACAGGATGTGGGAGAGGCTCTGCTCAAGTTTCCTTCCCCCTACTCCCGTTCTTTCTCTCTTTTTGTTCTCTCTTGGGTTGATGATTTGAACGACGTACGGTCAAGGCAGTTTATGAACATACTTTCTTCCTACGGAATGAAGCAGCTTGTAAGAGAGGGGACCCATCTGCATGGCCATACACTGGACGTGGTCATTACTCGGGATTCATCTCCTCTTGTTTCTGATGTATCTGTCATCTTAGGAGTGTCTGACCATTATGCCGTCCAGTGTAAGCTTGATTTAAGAAAACCCTCCCCATCTCGATTGTCTGTCACAACTCGCCCTCTACGATCGGTAAACAGAGATCAATTCCAGTCTGGAGTCCATGAATCTCTGTCACAAATTGATATTGAGAATAGCAGCATCTCTTCATCTATCGAAAAATATGATTTTTCTCTTAACAATCTTCTTGATAAGCTGGCACCTAAAAAGACTAGAAGAGTTATTATCAAACCATCAAGTCCATGGATGACTGAGGAAATTCATGCTGCTAAGTGTCACAGGAGACGCCTTGAGCGCAAGTGGAGGAGTACTAGAAGTGAGGAGGATCGCGCTTTATACCAGAAACAACGTCAGATTGTTTCCCAGGAAATTCAAAAGGCAAAAACTAAATACTATTCAGAATTTGTTGAAGAATGTGAAGGTAATCAAAGACGTCTTTTCACTGTGGTTGACACTCTGCTTCATCGTAAGAAGGAGACTATTCTTCCAGTTGCCTCTTCAGACCAGATACTCGCTGATGAATTCTGCCAGTCTTTCTTCAACAAGGTCACTAAGATACGTGATGACATTGAAGCCGAGCTCCGGGTATTACATGTACAGCACTACGAGTTGTTACCTGTTCCAGTTATGACTGACTTTGCACCAGCTTCTGTAAGTGAGATCAAGAGAGTTGTCATGGGTTCTCCAACATCATCATGTGAGCTAGATCTAGTTCCTACTTCCTTGATAAAAGAATGCATTGATGTATTTGCACCATACATTACATATTTTGATAATAAGTCTCTTCGAAGTGCGAGTTTTCCTGCGTCTATGCAACAGGCTCTCGTGAAGCCTCTCCTCAAGAAAGCAAATCTGGACAGGCAAGTTTTTTCGAATTATCGACCTGTGGCAAATCTAAGTTTCTTATCAAAGGTTATTGAACGTATTGTTTCAATACGTATTCAGTCCTTTCTTAATGACAATGACCTTCAAGATAACTTCCAATCGGCCTACCGAGGAAAGCACAGCGTTGAGACTGCACTTTTACGAGTGCAAAATGATATCCTTGCCTGAATGGATTGTGGAAAAGTGACTGGGTTGATTCTGCTCGATCTAAGTAGTGCATTCGACACAGTAGACCACGCCATACTGCTGAAGAGACTGCAGTCGATCGGAATTGGTGGACAGGCTCACCAGTGGTTAACATCTTATCTCTCAAACAGATCCCAGAGGATCAAACAGATCCCATGGAGCTGTTTCTGGGAAAGTTCATCTTCCCTTCTCTGTGCCCCAGGGATTGGTGCTTGGGCCGCAACTCTTCAATATCTATACTCTTCCCCTCCATGATATCATCAAGAGGCATAATCTCAATCACCATATGTATGCCGATGACACGCAAATATATTTTTCGTGTTCTCCTACACAATGTGAAGTTGATGCCTGTATTGCTCGTGTTGAAGTCTGTATACGTGAAATTAGGAACTGGATGAAGGATAATTATTTGAAGCTCAATGATGAGAAATCTCAGTTTATTATGCTGGGTTCGAGGCAGCAGCTCAAAAAATTGACAATTCCTATTTTGAATATTGGTTCTTCATCAATTGCTCCAGTGGATAAAGTTCGGAATCTAGGAGTTATTTTTGACTCAAATATGACCATGGATTCACAGGTATCATCGTGTGTTAAACTCGCTATCCACAGTCTCCGTAACCTCCGTGCTATTCGCAAGTATCTAACTAGAAAGCAGCTGAGCAGCTTGTGCATGCATTTGTAACATCCCGGATTGATTGCTGTAACTCGTTGTTATATGGCATCTCTCAGTCTCAAGTAAGGAGGCTCCAACTTGTTCAGAATGCTGCTGCCCGTCTAGTTACATGTACGCACAAGTATTCTCACATCACACCAGTCTTTAAGTTCCTTCATTGGCTTCCTGTTCAACATCGTCTCACGTATAAAACCCTTCTGATTGCGTATCGTGCCCTGACGTTCTCCTCTCCACAGTACATTTCATCTCTTCTTGACTTTCACAAGCCTGGTCGTCCTGGTCTCCGCTCTTCCAATACATCTACTCTTGATCTTTTCATTCCTAAAACCAGACGGTCATAGGGAGATCGAGCATTTATATCAGCAGCTCCCCGTTTGTGGAACAGTATTCCAACTAAACTAAAGGACTGTAAATCAGTAGAACATTTCAAGTCCTGTCTGAAAACTCATCTAATGGCCCAATATTATTGTAGTAAATTTGCATTGACATGAATTTCAATGTCTTTATACCCTAACCTGTAATGTTATCATTGTAATTTTTAGGTTAAGTTTATATGCAATTGAATTGTAAGCGCCTTGAGCACCCTTTGGGTGGATATGTTTTTGCGCATTATAAGTGTCTATATTATTATCTCTCTCTCTCCTCTCTATATCCCTCTCACTTTTTACGTCTCTCTTAAACTATTTATCTTTCCACCATTTGATTGGGGGGCACGTGCCCCGTACTGCCCCCCCTAGCTACGCCACTGCTGGTGAAGATTGCGATGATGGTGAACGACGATGATGGACTTCGCGTGCATCTTCTTATCTGTCACAAATCACGTGTATCGTGGAGACAATTAACATGATTAAAAGCACGATATTTTTTTTTAAATCTTACTTGTATGTTAAAGACGTCACCTATATACGTTCGTGTTAGTGAGCATCCCCATGGGACTTATGGCTTTAAAATAGACGAGATAGTCTATGATAAAAGCCTATACAGAGATGCAACATGCATGTTGTAATTGCACACTGAAACCTATTTGACCCCATATTTGGCTAATCTTCCTTTTTCTTTTCCTGTTACATGTTTGGGGTATATGTGATGGTGATTTGCGACATAAATGGTAATAATATAATCATATTATTTGATAAATTTCGTTCTGTCTTGCACCCTCATTCACACTCACTGTCTCTCTAAATCCCTATCTCTATTATTTTGTCTCACCGTGACGGCAGTCTTCCAAACCCCTGAAAGACCCCTGAGAAACGATTTTTTTTTTAAAATGGGGGGGGGGGGGGATTCACCCAAAATGTTGCGTTTGTTGAGAGATTGCTGAGACTGTTGAGCGCCGTAGAAAGATTGCCGAGCATTCATTGAAACATCGCTTCAGAGACCACTTAGAGACTGTTTTGAACCATGCAGTTCAAAACTGGAGACCTTGGAAGACCTTAGAGATCATTGAGAGCTCTCTGGAAGACTGTTAAGAGATCTCTCATTTTTTTTTTTTTTTTTTTTTTTTTTTTTTTTTTTTTTGGGGGGGGGGGGGGGTTCGATGGTCTCTCAACGGTCTCGCCTCTGTGGAAATGGGGTATAATGTATGCCTGTCTCCCACCCCCCCCCCCCCCACCCCCATCTCTCCCTCTGTTCCTCCTTCTCTTTATATATATTTTTTCCATGATGTGCAATTAATATTGTTATTTTCAGTCGAGTTTGGTCTTTTTAACCCTTCCCTGTTTTAACCAAACAAGTACGGATATTCACAGGCGTCACTACACCATCTTTAATATGAAGGGGGGGGGGGGGGGAGAGAAGGGGAATGTGTAGATGTCGGATTAAATTTGCCAACAAGGTAATATATTGAAGGCATAATATATTTTAAAAAAAAGAAAAAAGCCATCACCCTCTGCAATTTTCTAACAGCCTGTTAAAAGCAATGTCAACATTTTCGGACGTATTATTTAACATGTGTTTGAATGTGAAAAGATTGTCACCCCTCCCTCTAGCAACCCCCTGCGTATACCGGCGCATCATTAATAATCACTCAAGATAATAGATAGTTAGAGTTAATAGATAATGTATGCGTGCTTCAACCCTGACAACAAGCCTAATCACGCCGATATAAACCAATTTACCCTTTATTCATTAGCTATATTTGATACTCTCGCTGTATCTTTCTAATCCAATCTACACAGGGAAAGAAAATGACAAGGGGCCATCTATTTACACAGTCTTCAAGGTCTTCAAAATACCATGAAGCTACAAGCTGGTTTGTAGCTTCATGAACAGACATAGCCGAATCGCTTCAATGGGCGCTTACAATGTAAACGCAATCTGCGCCGATTTCGAAGTTCTGATGCTACCATATTCTATTCAGTGTGGACTAATAAGTCCAGTGTTTCCGTTACGTTCATAACCCGAGGTTGGACTGTTTACTTACATTAACATGGCGACCGCGTGAATGAGTCAGAATATTCCTTAGCATTTGCTAATAAAACTCCATCCTTGACCATTTCAAATATCACGTAATACTACCAAGGGTAAGCATCGATAAAAGTGGATGTGTTCAGACTGTGTGATGACTGATTTCTATACCGCAAAGGAATATGCCGTATACAGTTCAGAGTCGTCATTTGATCGCTTACAAAGGTACAGTACAAAAAAGTTGTAAAGTATAATGAATTATTTACTACCCAATATGTTTCCCCCCCTTATTTAATCATACATGTACATGTATGAACTTGTTATAAAGACCGCGTTTACACAGAGTGAACTCGAGTTCAAATTCGACAGCGAATTCAATTGCGACCATGGATTAGCATAAATTATTTTTCAGTGGGCTGTTTACACCAAGCGTTGGACGAACTGGAATTCAGAAGGAAAGTGAATTCGACTTGATTACGCCCTCGCTTGGTGGGAATATCGTGATAATCAACTTCCGGGTTAAATTTGTGAAAACCCCGCGAGTGAGTTCAAAATGACGGTAGCGAGTATTGTATTGTATTGTAAGCGCAGCCATTTTGATCTGGTTTCGTATGATTTTACGTCGGAATTACAAAATTATGAACGAATATTTGCAGATATGATGAGCGCGTGGTGGATTGAATCAAGCCAGTTCGGTGAATGTGTCGTCGTTCGTTGTGGTTCACTTGTTGAATGACGCTTGTTTTACTGACGCGACGCTTAGCGTTGCTTAGCAATACCGGAAGTGACGTATGGCGGGGTCACTGGCTGGATATTTGCTAGTCGACTTTCAATTACGTGTCCGTTCACACTGCAAATAGCGAATTTAAATTCGATAATAGTCGAGTTTGAATTCGATAAAAGTTGCTCTGGGTCGTCATTCGAATTCGAGTTTTGAACTCGAGTTCTAATTGCGACTACCCTGTTTACACACAAATGAACTCGAGTTCAAATTCGACTACAGTCGAGTTCAGTCTCTGTGTAAACGGGGTCTAAGATTACGACAAAAGAAACGCGTATCGCGATGACATTTTACATGTAGATATTCAACTTTAATTTCAAAGGTGCTGATTCTACCGACCTGTCTTGTAAGCTCGATAAACTCAGTATATCACTCTACATGTATTCTGTTTTTTATATTCACTACTGAAATACTGTGATGTCACTTCATAGGGTATCTCTTATTCTTGCTCGTCATGAAGAACTCCCTACATTCTTTCTATAATCATGATAATATTGTAATAACAACATTAAATATGCAGGCATTCTGTCTACCTGTTATTAATTAATAACAGGTCGACAGAATGCCTGCATAGTTAATGTTGTTATTGCAATACTATCCTTCTCCTCTATATATTATCGAATGATGTACAACTTGTGCGAATACGTATATATGACTATTATACAGAAATATATTTTGACTAGTTTTGTAATTTACCCTGTAACAGTTATGTACAGGACGGAAATTGTATGTTCAGTCATGGCGATTCAAAAACAATGTTTTCTAAGCTTGCATCTATAAGATTTGATTTGACTTTATTCAAGATTTATTCAAGATAAATATCATCGCAGCTAAAAGCTGCATTGATATTGAAAATCCCTGGCCCAGCACTAGGTGTCTTTGGCAATACATTAATCTACATTAGCCACACTCGACCCAAGTGAGGTATATGGGTACCTGGCAGGAATTAATTCCTTGTGAAATGCTAGAGCGCCGTAAGTGCAGCCATGCTAAAGCTAGGGTAATAATTATTGTTGAGCGCTATGAGTGTTCAAGTCTGACAGACATTGTGCGCTATACAAGAACCCACTATTATTATCATTAGTACTAATACTTTATATATTTTGAAGATATAAAAATACGTACATGAATGTGAATATACGACAATAATGATAGATAATCAACATGAATTTGTATTACTATAAACTTAAATTAAGGTAGTAATAAAGAATGTCGCTAGTTAAATTGTATTGGAATGATAAGTAATTATGGGTCACCGAAATGTCAATACAAACCAGCTGATACAAACAAGGTAAGAATGGATAGATAGATGGATAGATAGATAGATTACCAGTTCAATTGTACATGGGTTACAAGTTGATCTCACACAAAAAAAGAAATACATTGTAATAACATTGTGAATATTTACAATCAGACTCTAGATTTAAAAAAAAACACATTCAAATTATCATAGTAATCATGTTCACAGAGGATTGATTATTAAGCAGGGGATTATTGAAAAATTCCAAGTGTCTTGTATATGAGATAATCATTACAATATTAATGGTAGATGAGGTTATTGTTAATTTCCTTACTATGTACTAACATATGATGTTTAGGTTACAGATATATTTTACATCAATGTCGGAGGCGAATAAATAATTTCATTAAGAAAATATTGATAATAAACACCTACAAACAAGACAAGCATTGATAATAACTCAATGATGACGGTCGTATTAAAAAAAAAGTTTAGTCGTTTCAAGACTCATAATCATTCTATTTATTGAAGATATTTTCAATTTCCTTTAAAGGGACAAATTCATGAGAAAAAAAAGTTGCTTTGAATAAAAGCACCAAAATTAGAGAAATAGATCAGTGAAAATTTGAGAAAAATCCGACAAAGGATAAGAGAGTTATGTATTTAAAAAAGTCGATGGAAATCTCAAATTGGCAACTTCGAGTGATATCCTGTGATTTTTTAAATTCATAACTCTCTTATTCTTTGTCGGATTTTTCTCAAACTTTCACTGACCTATTTCTCTAATTTTGTGCTTTTATTTAAAAAGCAACTTTTTTCTCATGAATGTGCCCCTTTAACACCGTTTAACAATAGTTGATTTTTCGATGGGTTACATGACCTCACATCAATGTTGGAAATAGATAAATAATTGCTTTGTTAAGTAAGTATTAACAGATAGAAAAAGAACGGTGTTAAATCTGATAAATAGCTTAGGTAATTATTGCCTAAGACAAAATTCAAATTAAAATTTATCTAACTTATCCACATAATTTTAACATACACAGCAAAGGTAAAAATAGACATAAGTCAAACACGACACTAATACTGTATATAATCCTTCTGCATAATTATAAAATATCCGTATTACAATCAGGGATTATGAAAACTGTGGTACATGACAACAACACGAATCCTTAAGTACACAATTACAAAAAAAACCCACCTCCTTAATTGTGTACTTTTCTGGCACCCAGCCCCCTCTTTTACAAAATCCTGGATCCTCCCCTGTGATAAGTTTGTGATTTGAAATATTTGGGCTAGTGCATACAGAATAATCAGAAACAAGAATATAAGATGAGGTAATAAGTTCGGTAACTTTATCTTTAGAGAAATTAAACAAGAGTAAAGAAGAATTTCTGTAAATTCTAAAATTAAAAGTAATGGAATGTTTGGAATAGTATAAGAAAGTATATAAAGAAGAGAAGTAATGCATTTTCAAGTCCAACAGTGATGTTTATTAATTTAGTACACCAAATTTTCAGCGCATGCTCGCGTCTTCTTCAGGGTTTACACGTCATCTTTTCTATATCGGTGCCAACACGCGGACTTCTAATATCCTTTCCTTTATATATATATATATATATATATATTTTTTTTATTATATAAAGGAAAAAACCCGAAATATGTGGATAATATTTAAAAAGTACTAAAGACTACCGAAATTAACAACTATTCCTGAATATATTATATTGGACAGGTTATAACAAATATTCATTAATAAATTAAGAGTTATTATTATCAATACTTGAATTCATTTTTGTTATTGGAAATAAAGTATTTACTGATATATCAAATATTCATTTAAACTGTCATTTTTTCTAAATAGAGCAGTACAATAATTAATTTCAAGTAGATATTCATTCCTTAATTTATTCAATTCTCTATTATTAGTTAAGACATTAAAAGTTGATGAAAATTAAAATTATTATTATAATAATCTTCCTGTATTTGTACGAACTGCCTCACCTCTGAATGCTTTCAAACGTGAATTATCGTTGTTCCACTCTGTTAAATCATTTTGACCTTGATAACCTGATATATTCCAGCCTCGGGATTCTGTATGTTCTGTATTGGGGGGGGGGGGGGTGTTAGTAGTCCTTACGTATAACTACCACTGTAATTTTGTCTTGTATTTTCTTATATTCGTTGAATTATTAATCATATGTCATGTTTGATATTTATACAATTAATTTATTTTTTATGCTTCCTGGACCCCATGGAAGACCAGTAGTGTCGTGCCTGGCACAGCTGAATATGGGTTATCCAGCCGTTTCATTCAAATGTAAACACTTTTAATGTACATGTATGTTATTGTTTTGTTTTCACTGAACGGAAAATAAATACTACTACTACTACTATTCCACAATTTTTATTTTTTGTACAAAAAGGTACTTTTCTCGCACAGAAGCAAAGTCAAGGAGGTTTGAAAAGATTCGTTGATCATCTGTAGATTCATATGGAATTGTCCTACCAAACTGTACTCTGCCATTAACTTAATTTACAGGTAAGGAAAAGTGTTATTGTTTTTGTTTTTTTTTTTGCTTTTGTATTCTTGTTCAGGTACTGGATATGGCCGGTTTAGATTCGGAGCGTATTGAGAAAGACACTTTTAATTCGTTAGTTTACTCTAAACGATTATTGTCATATTACAAATCTTTTCTACGGAACAGGGGGCTGGTTTTCTCCTCGTCTCCCTAGTCAGTTGTTGTAATTCTTGTATATCTTTGATTACTTGATTTTACAATTTGTCACCCCCTAATAAAAATGCCCTTCACTTTTCAGCGCAGCTTTATCATGCCATCGAACTGCATATTCAAAATTTTAACGCATTTTGATGGAAAATTTTAATCAAAACAATAATTTCTTCGGAATATGAATTAGCAACTCGCAATCCGTTTAACTGCTGAACTGGGCTTTTGTTTAACCCACACACATGGTTCACAGCGAATTACAATGGCATGAAACATAATACTTGCTAATCCTCACACAAGATGGTATGTTGAAACGGTGTTGACTATACTAATTTGATGATTGATCTCAGGTTGCTGCACAAGATAGAAATAACAATATTTCGGATTTCCTTGGATCAATTATTCCAAAGTTCAGATCCTGTAAATTTATTGATTTTGTTTGCCATGTGCTTTGTTCTCACCCTTACAAGAGTACTATCTTTTCATGTGCCTTGTATCATGTTGATTTTTCGATAGCATTACAATAATCACAGATAGAACGAGCAATTGGTGACTAATAAACTTACACATTACAATTGACACTATAAAACAGGAATAATTTTTTAAAAATCGTGCAACGGAAAAAGGTTATCACACTTTGTCGGTGCTAATATTTATTAACTGAAAAAATTCCTGACATGGGAAAAAAAATTACCTTTTCAGATGCCCTTTGGGACGAAAATTGGAAAAGGGGAGCACACTGCTGGGGGGTTATGCACTTCGGAGATGTAACGTGGGCGTGTGTGTGTGTGTGTGTGTGTGTGTGTGTGGGTGTGCGTGTTTGTGTGTGGGGTGGTTAATTATAAATGGCAGACGTGCAGCTTCCCCACTCGTAACAATATGGGTTCGAATACAAAAGTGAATAATAATAATAATAATAGAACTGTCAATACGATCTTCCATAAAGAAATCAAATGCTTATAAGTACAAATCTCAATGAGTTTTTATAATATTTATATTGATTGTATAGATGTTTTTATTTAGTATAGCTTTTTAAGTAACCGAGGCGAATATTTCTATTGACGACTAAGTGTTCAATGTGGTCATAGATCTTTATTAGTGTTTTAAGTGTCCTTCGGATGCGTTAGAATGATCTATGTATTTAACGGGCAATCCAACATTGGTAATAAGATGATTGATAATAAGAAAATACAGGATGGTAAAAGTTTGAAAGAAATCGGAGAAGGAATAATAAAGTTATGGATGTTTGAAAAATGAGATCACTACATCTATGCGAATCTCAAATTGGCAATTTGGTGAGTCGATTGTGACATACTTGTGGACAACTCTCCCGTTTGTCGGCGACACAATATCCTTAATTTGCTGGTTTTCTCCGAAACGCCTTTACCCTCGGGCAGTACTCAAAATATATTGGGGATGTTGTTTGTCCAATTTCGTTCAAATTTTTACCAAATCTGCTTCTCTGATTTCCTCTTTCAGAGCAACTTGCCATTAAGGTTGGATTTCCCTTTAAAAAAAAATCTTACTTAATATTTGGCTACGGCATTCTCATCACGTCATGTATTATTTCTTTACGGGTCCAGGCCACAGTTTTGAAAGACTTTGAAGAATTAGCCTGGTAGACCGAACTCTTAAAAGAGTAATCACCCGCCCGATTCACCGATATGAAGCAGATGAATCACCTGATCCCCTTCCTATACATGACTGTATATACACCCGCCCTATAAACCTATGTTTTACGTTTTATGTTCATATTTTATTATCCATCTGGGCCATTCTTAGTCACGTGTGTGACCAAAAGACAGGGAATTGGACAGTTGTGAGCCCTATAATTTTAATAACTTTCCAAATGTGTTGGTTTTTCCTCTATATACAGCAAATATAGACATAGTTTATGGATTAAATAAACCAAAAAAGATCACGCGTGCGACCTCTCACGGAAGCAGGTTTTTGAAACTCGCATTTCATTTTTAAATCTCAATGCTTCAGTGTTCATATTTATGGTACGTATATTTCAGAGTACTATTTCTAAGAAAATAGTATTCATTCTGTTGAAAGATGCATAAGATTTTTGTCATTTAATATTTTGTATCATGATGTATGGTCACGTGTGTGACATGCTATAAGTAATGTGAAAAAAGTCACGAATTATTCCAAAATCATAATTATTTAGTATTTTTAATCCATTTTGCAATAGCTCTATATAAATTACCTTCGATACGGTAGAAAGTGATTCTCAAATCTTTTTTTTATGAAAAATACACATGGAACACACAGTTGATTTTTCTTTTTTCATTTTCATACATTTATTGATATCATTTACTGATTTATTGTACATGTGTTTTGGTCTAGTACATAAGTAACCGTACTGCATATCACAATGTATACAAAATTATGTTGTTAAATTTAGTGCCATGGCACTAACATCATATTGGCAAGACATTTATCTACATTTGCTGTGCTCGATCCATGTGTAATAAGCGGGTACCTGTAGGATTTATTCCTTGCATGCACTGAGTGCTATGGTTGTGCTAAAACCAGGGTTATGATATGCTTGCAGGCTCTCAAGGAGAACAGTATTTAGTAATGATGAGGCTGCCCTGGGTAAACAAGACATATTATAATAATATTTAATCGCCGTTCTTGTATAGCGGATAACACGTTATGATACAACGTCTCTATGCGCTTCCAAATATTAAAATAATTTGAATATTATTACCCTGGCTTTAGCTCCGGCAGCCGTAATCAGCGCAAGTGCATTTCAAGGAATAAATCCTGCCAGGTACCCATTTACTACACCTGGGTGGAGAGTGGCAAATGTGGATTATTGTCTTGCCAAAAGACACTAGTGCCGGGCTGAGATTCGAACACTCAACCCTTGGATTGAGAGTCAAGTGATTGAACCACTATACCACGACACTTACTTATTATTATTGTTATTATCGTTATTACTATTATTATTATAATTAGGTGGTCTGTCATTTATGACAGACCTCCTTTTAATTTTGTCAGAATTTTCTTTATTTATTTATTAGGTGGTTTCACGATATAGTGGAAACAACTACTAAAGCTTATACTGAGAAATTACTATTATATATAATTATATATATAATTATTTTTTTTTTACTTTAATTTATGGCAATGTAATTGTATGGAAATAAGCATCATTGGGTCTTCAATTAAAATTGTGCTCCATGTAACTTTATACATACTATTCTTTATACTTATCCCGCAACAACTTTATAAGATCAACAACCAAATAATCAAAAGAAAAGAAAAGAACACGAAACCAAAGAAAACAAAGCAAATACAAAAGACAAAACAAACGATCAAAGATAAAACAATATTGATAGTATTTAGGACTGACCTTTACTTATATGAATCAAAAGTAGGAATTTAAGCTGTAGAAAAATAACTACAATAATTGCCTTTTGGTAAGTGACTTATACCCATACATTAGTAGAAAATATCCATTGGCATAATTATGGTTCATTCCCAAAATTTTGAAGGTTGCAAGGTGAGCATGATGAGATCATAGACCATAATGACTAATTTGAATTAAACTTCTCTCAGTAGATTTATTATGTACCCATTTCCTGCAAAATACTCGCTAATTATGTAATTATATTTGAGATGGCAAGTTTCTATTGATATTCGGTGAGCTTCGACCTCGTTATAGCCGTATCACCAGGGCGTCAGAGCTTTTTTCTTACGTGGGGGTGTCACCGAAAAAGGGCATATTAGAGGAGAGGAAATTAGGCTTCTACAATAAACGCCGGGGTTGGAAAAGGGTGCTCCGACATATGATTCGGCGACAAATGCTCCGGGCTTTAAACAGTAAGTTGAAGTTAACTCTTAATTTTTGGTAAATTGGTGTTTGTTTTTGTTTTTATCTTAGGGGGGGGGGGTTTGGTTGTGTTTTTCCAAACTTTAACATTTTTCTTCAATCTAATTTATTCAAAGTTGGTCTTCAAATAATTTTTTTTTATATACGTAAATTAATGTACAACTGTATTTCTTTGTTTTTAATTTCTAGAAAGGATTATATTCTTTTTTTTTTTTGTATGCAATTCTTTAAACATATTGTCATGTACATGGTAAATACTGCCAGGGCAGTTGTGGAAAGCAGTTCTGAAACTGACAATGGTATCCTGTATAAATAAAACTGCTAATAAATGAATAAATAAAAAAAAGTCGTCACAGATATAGTGTTAGGGTAAGGGTTGCTATTGTTTTGTTTTGTTTTTAGCATGGTTGGGTTTAGGGTAAGGGTTAGGGGTACCTATCGTGTTTCATCTAGCGTTATAACCCCGGCGTTTATTGTAGAAGCCTAATTTCCTCTCCTCTAATATACCATTTTGTATTTTGCCAGACTATATATACCTTATTAATTTATGCTTTAGTCACTTGTTGGTACTGGTCATGGCCGCATGCTGGTGAGATTGGATTTATAATTCTTTGCCTATTATTGCTAATATATATTTGAATGCAATTTTTATTAATGGCAATTAATTAATTTATGTTTTAATTCGACATGACCACTCAATTACATGTATGCCCCTTGTGGCATTTCCCTCCAGATTTGTTATTTTTATATTTTGAATGAACTCGTGGTGGCTACCACAATTTGCACTTCGTTTTTGTACATTGATTTTGTTTTGTCTTTGCTTAATTTTGTCTGTGTTGGTCGTTGTATAACGTTTTTAAATATGCCTGATGTTGATTTATATAGACAAACAATGCAAAATGATAATTTTCTTCATATATCTGAACTTTTATCTCCACTTAATGACAATGATGAACATATTTCATATGGTCCCCAACAAAACTGTTTTACGCCAAATGAATTTAATATGTTTCTGCATGAAGAAAAATTCAAAAATGATGTACATGAAGGATTTTCTTGTCTACATCTTAATTGCAGAAGCATAAAGAAAAACATTGATAATTTTCTAACCTTTTTACATGATGTAGAAATAAATTTCTGTGCAATAGGTGTAACTGAGACTTGGCTAAAATTTAACGATCCTTGCTACAACATTGATGGTTATAAATTCATTGGTAACTACCGCCAAGGTCGCCGGGGTGGGGGTGTAGGAATTTATATCAGAAATGATTTTACTTTTGTACATAGGAGTGATTTAGATATTTTTTCAGAATCTATGGAATGTATTTTTATTGAAATTAACTTATCTACTAAAAATATAATATTCAGTGTAATTTATCGACCACCGAATTCATCGTTTCCTGACTTTTTAGAATCTCTTACTACGGTAATAAATAGAATTTCTAAAGAAAATAAATTATTGTATTTTTCTGGTGATTTTAACCTTAATTTACTAAATGCCGATTCTTGCCCACAGGTCAGTGATTTTTTAGATGTATTCATAACCAGATCAATTTATCCTGTTATTCATTTCCCAACTCGAGTATCTAAACAATCTACCACTTTAATTGACAATATTTTCACAAATAATATAAACAATATCTATTCTGGTATTTTTTTAGTTGATATTAGTGACCATTTTCCAGTGTACTGTATTCATAATCATTATATTAACAAACTACATGTAAATAATGTATTTATGAAGCGCCAAATAAATGATGAAAACATCCGTAATTTTATTACAAAGTTAGAAAGGACTGAATGGAATAGTGATTGTAATGACCCAAATCTTATGTATGATACTTTCTTAAATAGTTTTTCGAATTTGTATTATGAATGTTTTCCTAAGACTAGTGTCAAATGTAAACATCGTAAAGATAAACCATGGTTCAATAAGGATTTGAGAAAAATGTGCAACAAAAGATATTTGTTATATAAGAAATTTATTAAAAATCCTACTGCATATAGAGAAAGTATATACAAGTCGTACCGTAATAAAGTTAATTATAAAATAAAATGTATTAAAAATGAATATTATAGAACATTATTTATCGATGTCAGAAGTAGTCTTAAAAAAACTTGGAATGTCATCAATAAAGCAATGGGGAAAGAGAATAAGCAAATAAGAGTTGAGAGTGTAAATGTCAGTAATGAAAAAGTAGTTGGTGATTATGGTATCGCTCAAGCATTCAATGATTATTTTGTTCATATAGGTTTATCTCTTTCAAATAAGGTGCAATCAAATACTAGAAATAACGATTTTGTGCAATATTTAAATAAAAGCAATAACAGTGCCTTTTTTAATCCCATCACTCCAGGTGAAATTATTAGAATTGTATGTAATTTGGATTGTAATTCTGCTGCAGGTTATGATGAAATTAAGATATCAGTTATTAAGAAAGCTATACATATCATTTGTTACCCATTGTGCAATATTTTTAATTCCGTTTTAATCAATGGTATTTTCCCTGATAAATTAAAAATAGCACGTGTTGTTCCAATTTTTAAGAATGGATCAAAGGTAGAATTATCAAATTACAGGCCGATATCTGTCTTGCCAGCATTCTCTAAAATTCTAGAAAAATGTATATATAATCGTCTTTCTTTTTTTTTAGATAAATATAATATAATGACACCTTCCCAGTATGGATTTCGCTCAGGGCACTCCACATCACATGCCTTAATTGATTTGGTTTTTAAAGTTACTCACGCTTTTAATTCTCGATTGTTCTTATCTGGTTTATTTTTAGATCTAAGTAAAGCTTTCGATACGCTTGACCACTCTATTTTGTTGTTTAAATTAGAAAATTATGGTATTCGTGGCATTCTGTTAAAAATGTTTGAAAGCTATTTAGCAGATCGAAAACAATTTGTTATTGTAAATAATACCAAGTCTGAATTAAGAGAAATCAGATGTGGAGTGCCCCAGGGATCTATACTGGGTCCACTTCTTTTTCTTATTTATATGAACGATATATGTAATTCCTCTAAAAAGTCACAGTTTATTTTTATGCTGATGATACCAGTGTTTTCCTAAGTAATGATGATATCAGTACATTATGTTTAAATTTCAATATTGAATTGCAAAAAATCAGTAAGTGGCTTTGTTCTAATAAATTGATTTTAAATGTAAAGAAAACACAATGTATCATTTTTACTAATAAGAAACTTGAATATGATTATATTAATATTAAAATGAATAATGAAATTATAAAAGTTGTACCATCCCTGAAATTTCTAGGTGTTATCATCGATTCCAAATTAAATTGGCATGAGCATATAAATGAGGTCTGTAACAAAGTTTCAAAATGTCTAGGTATATTATATAAATTGAGATTTTTCCCTCGAAACATTTTATTAATGATATACAATGCGATTATAACACCATACCTTAATTATTGTAATGTAGCTTGGGCTTCTTCCACAAATTACTCAATGTTAAGATTATTCCGTTTGCAGAAAAAAGCTGTTCGTCTTGTCTTTCATGCTAATTTTCTTGCCCATACATCACCTATATTTATTGAATTAAATTTGTTAAATATATATGATCTAAATAATTTTAATATTGCTATTTTAATGTATGTAGTAGCTAAAAAATGTGTACCTATACCTCTATTACAAAAATTCAATCTGATCTCTGAAATAACCTCTTATGATATGCGAAATCCGTTTAATTTTTATTTACCTCTTTTTAAAACAAACGCTGGTATAAATTCAGTTTTTTATAAAGGACCCAAAATTTGGAATTCTTTATTTGAAGAAATAAAATTAAGTCCTTCATTAAATGTTTTTAAAAAGAATTACAAGAAACTACTTTTACAAAACTATGTGTAAATTATCTATTTCAGGCTCTTTTATCTTTTATGTTATGTTTGTTTAGGGTTTGTAAGGTCTTATAAATATTCAATATATTTTATTTTATATATTGCATTATCTAACTTGGTTATAGCTGTTATTTGCTCTCTTTACTCATATTATTTTGTCGTATGTTACATGGTTTCAATCATTTGTATTTTGGTGGCAGCATATTATAAGACTTTGTTCTTCCAAGCTGTCTCCTCATTCTATTTTACTGTATATTCTTTACCTTGTAATTTGTTTTATATTTTTGAATGAAATAAATGAAATTGAATTGAAATTGAAATTGTTTATAATTTGGTTAGAGTAGGAAATCAACCGCGGGGCAAATGTCATTATAACCGTGAAAAGTGTACCTTGACGTATCATATTTTAAATCCTTAGCGTAATTAGTGCATTATCGTCCTTTACGAATCATGTTTACTGTTGTTACGTAGTAAAAAAAATATATCACAGCGACTGTACCCTTCTCGCACACAAGCATCTGGCTATGAAGTGGTTAGCTATTTTGGTACTTTTTGTTCGGAGATTGATTGCAACATTTTTTCCACGTATCTCTGTTTTGTGCAATATTCTAGTGTACTCTTGCAAAGTTTTTCAGCAGTTTCCATGGCATTCTCATCATTCTCCTGTACATCCACATTTCAAATGATGCCATTTTCTTTTCCATAGTCTTGGTTCCTGTCCATGTTTCATCTCCATACAAAAGCTATCACTTGTATTATTATTGATAGGGTTCAATTCAGAAAATCAAATTTGATTTAGGGGTGTTTATGTTTGGATTTTTTTTTTGGTTTTTTGTTTTGTTTTAGAAATCCTCTGTTTTTCACTGTTTATCGTTCTCTATAAGAAATACTTTACTTACCACATGCGCACAGTATCATGTCTTTTTCTCTATAGTTAATCTTTTCCTTTTACTTCATTGCGTGCCACGCCAAGTATCAAGGCGAGGTTATACGCCGACCGAGCAGATTTGTTTTTAAATAAATAAATTAATTAATAAAATATTTCTCTTATTTCTCTAGCAGAATAGAATTATGGATGTTTGAAAAATGAGATCACTACATCTATGCAAATCTCAAATTGGCAATATGGTGAGTCGATTGTGACATAATATTGGCCGCTTTCGACTCCCCCGTTAGTCGCGCAACAAACTATCATTAATATGCGGTTTTCTCTGTGCGCCTTTTTACCTCAGGGCGGTACTCAAAATATATTGTAGATAGCATATTGCTATATGTCCTCATGAAAGAAAAAAAGCAAATGGGGAAGTTGTCCACTACATTACTGTAACATTACTGATTCGACCAACATGTATAGTGGTTACAACTTTCCAAAATTCATAACTTTCTTATTGCTTGTCTTATTTCGTTCAAACTTTCACTAAACTGCTCTTTCTTTCAAAACAACCTGCCATCAAGGTTGGATTTTCCTTAAAGAGCGGCGTTATCGTTTTTGAAAGGCTCGTTCGAGCAATTAAAAGCAGCCTTTCTGTCCTGTTGTCAAAAGATGTCTTTTGAGCTAAAAATGCACAATAAACTTAATTTTAATAAGCGCATTCTTCTTATGACATCTCCTATGAGAGTTATTTTTATTTTGTACAGTATTGGTAGCAAAAATGGAATTTTAAAGAATCGTGTCAAATACAGTCTCATCTTCCCATTCAAAATATGTTTGTAGGAGTTCATTTAGAATTCCATCTCTGATTTCAATCTTGAGGCTTCGCACATAGATATAACATGTTTGTCATTATGTGTATACATTGGTTTCACCAAGGACTTATCACGAACGATAACTCATTGGTTTCATACGTGGGAGGAGGCGAAATCTTCACAATATCTTAGCACTGCTAGAATCGTGCTATTTATCAACAAAAATTCAAGACATCTGAAGGCAATATTTGGAGGGCTTACCCAAACTGTAGATTTGAATGTGGGCAGTTATTCCTTAAAGATAAATTGAGAAAGGTAAATGATGTTGTACATGATGTTTTTGAATCATCAAAGTAATACAAAATTGACTAAATCTTGCTGAAAATCATAGATAGTTATCTGCACTGTACACAGAATAAGTGGTTTGAGGGACAACGATCTGTGGCATGAAAGTTTGGTCAAATTTTTACGCTATTTCTCGTCATATTCCAATATCAGAAAATTTTGAAGAGCATCCTTATTATCTAAGGACAATTTCTACTGTGATACAATAACATAATTATAATTTAAAAATCTCATTTTTTTTTTGGTTCTTTCTGAATAGTGCTCCTCTTTTTGTCAAAATCCTGAATCTCAAATTAGCAGTCCGGATGGTGATCGTATATCATTTGACAAAGTAATGTTCATGTTAAAAAATACATTTTTTTAAATACGGACCCTTCCCCATTCTGCCATAACCTTATCCCCCCCCCCCTCTCTCTCTCTCTCTCTCTCACTCTCTCGCGAGTCAAATGCGAGAAACCGTGACATATTAATTTGTCTACAGAACCGGACACCGGACTTTAAAGAAAGAGAGCTATATTGACAGGGCCCACTTCGTTTAAAGACTATTATTAGAGATGGTCTTACGTAATGTTTGTTGATGGTTGTGAGGAATACACGGGACATAATATTGGGTCGAGTCAGCAGCACCATTCGCTTCTTAAAATAATTAAGTATAAACTGTCGCTAACAATTAACACTTAATGTTCTTTTATATCCCCCCCCCCCCCACACTCTCTCTTTCTTTATGGGGGAAAATGTTGGATTTCGGTGTGTCTATTAACTGAGTAGGAAAATATCCACATAATAAGATCACAATACATGTATTTACATCAATTTTTTGACGTCATAATTTCGAGTGATTGTATTCCACCTATTTTTCACGTAAAATGGATATAAAACATTATTTCGTCATTTATGTAAAACTGCCGATTCCGTTTGACAGTGTACATATAAATGTGTGCCGGTGCTGTGTGTTAGCAAGCCAGGGTTAGGGTCGTCACACTTATACATGTACAAGCTTATCTGAAGATAACCTTGTACTCCAGACTAGCTTTTACTGGTGAATAGGCTTCAATAGCTTTTGTGTGTATCAGCAGGCCTTTTTCCAGGCTAGACATTCATACAGGAGAGGAAAATAATTATTTAAAATTTCACTTTCAAGTCTGAATCCCTACATTTGTGACAAAGTAAGAGTTGAAGAGTCCCTGAATCAGGTAATCTAGCAAATTTAAGAAAATTAAATCTTGTTTAGAGCAATTTTGTTGTCTGCTTTTGACTGCTGCAACAGTGAATGTTGGACACAGTCCCACATAGGCAAGGGCCTATGAGTGGGGTCATGAGTAAATACTATATAATGCCGTAGCACATTTTTCTTTGTTTACTTCCAAAAACTGAAATTTGCATGTCAAGCTTTTCATCCATATCAGGGTGCTCAAAAAAGCATAATAAATTATGTCAGACTATGCCTATTGTGAACCTCATCAAATAATAACCGAACGTTGCCCCTCTTTGTCTGGCAAATTTGTGCCTGCAGGTCTGCAGGCAGACAAACAATCCCTACCGCTCTCGAAATCTGCCCCAATCTCGACTCGGAGAACACATCATCACGCCAGGGCCGAAAGGTGTGTATCACCTTGCAAAATATAATGGCAATGATAATCTATCTATCTATCTATCTATATCTATCTATCTATATTACTAAAAAAATGGATTCTGTCTGTCTGTCCGGCTATGCGTTTCGCCATCTGTTGACGCATTGAGTTGAAAGTTGGTATAGGGATAGGTGTTGGGTCCACGAGGTTTGTGGCGCACTTTTCGTGTTGATCCGAGAGGTCAAAGGTCATCTAGGGGTCAAACAGGGTCAAATCTTAACCGAAAGTGCTATGGAGTTGAAAGTTGGTATAGGGATAGGTGTTGGGTCCACGAGGTTTGTGGGGCACTTTTCGTGTTGATCAGAGAGGTCAAAGGTCATCTAGGGGTCAAACAGGGTCAAATCTTAACCGAAAGTGCTATGGAGTTGAAAGTTGGTATAGGGATAGGTGTTGGGTCCACGAGGTTTGTGGCGCACTTTTCGTGTTGATCCGAGAGGTCAAAGGTCATCTAGGGGTCAAATAGGATCAAATCTTAACCGAAAGTGCTATGGAGTTGAAAGTTGGTATAGGGATAGGTGTTGGGTCCACGAGGTTTGTGGCGCACTTTTCGTGTTGATCCGAGAGGTCAAAGGTCATCTAGGGGTCAAATAGGGTCAAATCTTAACTGAAAGTGCTATGGGGACCAAAGTTGGCATGTGGGGTGAAGTTAGGTTAGCGAAAATTTTGGCGCCGATTACAAGGTCATCCGAGGTCATTTCAAGGTCAAATGGTAGGGAATGTCCTATGGGGGCCAAGGATGAGATTTGTTTATTTGCAAAGTCTGAGAACCGCGTACGTCCGAGAACCGCGTATGTCCGAGAATCGCGATCCCCCGGGTAATCGGCTAGTATTAATAATAATAGTAATGATAATAACGATTATGAAGGTGATGATAGCGCCAATAATATTATCAATTGTAATATTGATAATGATGCTAATGATGATGATGATGATGATAATAATAATAACTAGAATTTAATTCGTCATGAGGACGAATTAGGTGATCTGTCTTTCAATTTGTACGATCATGATTGTAATTAAGATGATCATAATAATGGGGAAATGGTAAACTGAAGATAGGATGTCAAGAATACCATGAATGGAGATGTTTCGTGAGGACAGGAATGTAACAAAATGTGTAACGGTCATTGTAAAATGTTTATGGTGATGATGATAATGGTGATTATGATGATTATAATGATAGAATGATGATGATGATGATATAATAATAGCGATGATGATCATGATGGTGATGATAATAATGATGATGATACAGGATACTTGGGAGATTAACCATATAGCTCTAATACAGGACAGGAAATCACAATTTCCGTAGGGTTGTACACAAACTACTGTACACTACTTTCTAATAGACATAATACGGAAAATATGGCAGTTTATTACATGATTTGTGATTTTTTATGTTACAATAGTCGAAGAGGATGGTAAAATGACAGGCAAACAAAAGCAAAAAAAAAAAATTGTTATGGACCCACCGGGGATCGAACCTGGGTCACCTGCATGGGAGGCAAGTGCTTTGACCAATAGACCAAAATATTTCCCATAGAGATAACACGTAAACGAAAAACGGGATTCTCAAATCCCATTTGGTAGTTCAAAATTGGGCATGATCCCGACATCTGATCAAAAATTGGAGGGCTTATTAATAAAAGCTTATAGTCTCAGCTACAACATATTAAAATCTGGAAGGAAATAGACCAAAAATAACTGAGATACTGCTCAGAGAACGATGTCATGTAGATTCATGATT
Organism: Heliocidaris erythrogramma; assembly: GCA_025617745.1. Taxonomy (NCBI): domain Eukaryota; kingdom Metazoa; phylum Echinodermata; class Echinoidea; order Camarodonta; family Echinometridae; genus Heliocidaris; species Heliocidaris erythrogramma. The sequence continues at coordinate 31,027,493 of CM046859.1, read as the reverse complement.
CGAAAAAAAATCATCTTCCATAGACATAACACGCAAAAAGGGGAAATTCTGACATGTCGTTTTTAATTGAAAATTTCAATATGATTACGTCATCAAAATGGAAAACGGCGAAAAACGACCAATAATTACGAATCTAGAGCCAAATTTGCATAAATGTGATGACGTCAAAACATGAAAAATGGAAATTTTGATTTCTGGCGCCATTTTGATGACATCATAATGTTTATAAGGGTCAAATGATACATGAAATGAAATCTGTGATTCATACCCTACCTGATGATGACAAAAAATTGGGGGGTTTGTAGACTATTTAAAGAGCTAGAGTTAATTTTGTAGAGGCATGTTTTTGCACGTTTTTACGTTATTTTCGCCATAGATGCGCGCACGGATTTTGAACTTTGACGCGCCCGTACGACCTTATTATTGATCAAAATTGATTCCAAGTTGATGGAAATGATGAAGAAAAGTGTCAGGATTGGAAATCAATCGAAAAAACAGCGTTTTAACGTTATTTACGACTTGCGCGCGCGGACGCTTACGCACGGACATTTTTGAAATGCTCAAAATGACCTGAAACGTGTGCAGACTTGATCCTACGTGATTTTGAGCATTTTAAAATTTTGACGCCCGCGTACGCGCACGTCCTGACCTCTAGATGACCTGTGAGGACATGACTTGATGACCAGTCATGTGAAGTTTATGTGATGTGAATATAGTTGATATTTGATTATCGATTATGAAGATATAATCAATCTTGTAAATTTACAAAATGGCGTCTTGATGACGTCACGATGACCTGATGACCTCCAAAAGCTTAATGGACCATGTCCATGATTGACCTCATACATGACATGAAACTCGATGATATTGACCTGGCCGATTTTGAGATTTATTGGGAACAAGAATTTGTAATAAAAAGAAATAATAATAAAAATAAAGAAGAAAATTCTGACAAAATTAATAGGTGTTCTGTCGATACCGACAGATCACCTAATTATAGTAATAATGATAATAATAATAATGAAATAAATAACAACAATGATGATGATACTACTACAAGTACCACTACTGCTGCTACTGCTACTGTTACTACTATACCCCTAAAAATATGGTCTTATTTACCCACGGTTGCTTCATCAATATAAATACTGCTCTTGCTGAGGGCGCGGCAATTATTATTGCCATCAAGAGGGGCATATTTAGGTAAAGCAGCTTGTCTAATGATATGAGCGCTGAGCTAGGATGGGACCCAGCGTATGAGAGCCTTTCTTTACCAATGTATCTTACATGCTGTAGGAGGAGCGATATTTTCATCCAAACCCAGAAAAGGTCACAATTTGTCAATTTCTTATTCCTTTACCTTTTCACCGTGAACTGCATCTAGCGTTCCTGCAAAGTCGTTATCAGTAATAATTATAACTGTTTTCATGTGGTGCCGCGACATTTGCTCCTCCGTTCATATCTCGAAAGGTCAAAGGTTAAGGTCAAGGTCATGATTTTTTTTGTTAAGAACAATGAAGATTAGGATTAGGGTTAGGTTTAGGTTTAGGATTAACATGGCAAAGTTAGACCGGAGCAATTCTCGCAGGAGCAAATGTCATGGAACCTTTCATATAGCGTTACCAGCTTACAAGTAACTGACGAAAGCGCTTATACATGTAGTAGGCGGCATAGCTCTGCATTTTTGAAGAATCGTGCACTTTTTGTCTAAAAGCACCAAAATTGGTACTTTTGTTACATGATACATACTGAGCAATATTAGATATGGAAGCACTTCAAAAACGATTTAATGGGTAATTTTTAAAGGAAATTTAATTCATAAATATCCCCAGTTAAAAACTCGTTAACCTAAATATTCGGACCCTGCCGTTACGCTCCAAAAATTGTACCAATACAATAACAGCGATTCTACACTATGAACACGATGACAAAGAAAGCGGACAAAATATATAGCTCCTCATTGTACCCTCCACAATTGTTCTGGTAGACAAAAGAACATCCCTTCATTGCTATTATGTAAAATAAGTAGAACAGGTGAAAAATTGCGTACCAGAGCAAGTGTGGAAGGTACAACGAGGAGCTGTATATTTTGTCCGCTTCTTTGTTCGCCATGTTAATAGTGCTATTCTTGTCGAATTCTACAAATGGTATTATGTGTCGTACTGGCCATAGGTACTGTGTATGGGTACAACTACCGATTAAGCTAGGCAAGAATTAGTGTAAAATATTGTAATTTTTTATTATTTATAAAAGCAAGTCATTTTTAGACAAGTAAGCGTCTGAATAAAGATTATGCTAGTCGTGTCACACCTTCCACATGGACAACTACTTGTCCTTGGTTCCTGGGGAAAATAGGGCGTCATAACCGGGAAAAATGGGGCAAGGAAAGGAAAGGGAGGAAGCGGGGAAAAGGAAGAAGGCGCATCAGAAGAAGAAGATTTATTATTTATTATTGGTAAACTTGGTGTGATTTTTTTTTCAAAATTATAATGGCCTATATAGTTTATAAATGTATTGTGTTAGTATTTCTTATGACCTGATGTTTTTGTTTTGACAAATCCATGATAATCGGGAAAAATTAAGGGTCTTAACAATAATGGCTTGTTTACCCAGGGTAGCCTCATCAGCAATTAATACTGTTCTCCCTGAGGGCCCTGCAATCATAGTATATTACCCTACCACCCCCCCCCCCCCCAACTTCAGCATGGCTACGATAAGGAACACGAGCATTCAAGGAAGAGGATTTTCTTCCTTTCGGGTACACATTAAGGACATTTCAATTTGCGACGGAGGAAATCTAGTACGGTAAACTCGAGACGGTCATCGGGCAAAATAGCGTTCGCTCCAAAATAGTACGGAGAGCGGTAAATTTGTGTGCGATGCATGTAAACGACTGACATCACGCACATTCTCCCGTTGCCGTCGTGTGAACGGAAACGAAATGGCTTCAGAACGGGACGGGAGCTTGGGTGCGAGAACGGTCACGGTCTGTCAAGTCCCCCGTACCGTGGGTCTCCCGTCGCAGATTGAAAGCTCGCTAATTGTCCGAATTGTCCGAACGTAGTGGCATAGGCGACAGGAGGTACATACAGTGCCGTATCTAGAGATCATGGCGCCCGGGGCAAACAATAAAGTTCCCCCCCCCCCCCCCCCCCCTTCCGAGTGCCCAAAGCTATCTACGTCATCGTACATGCGAGGAAGCAAAGCGACAGAGCAGCAATTTTTTCCCCCTTTTTAATCCTTTAAAAAACACAGTTACTTGTGCATTTTACCCAGGAAATTTTGCACTTGACCATTGCTATTCAGCGGTAGAGAAGTTCGAATTTAGATAAACGGTTTTCTATTCACTCACTTCTAAATTTGGGAGCAAAATTAACGAAAACGCTTGAGAAATAGTCGACAAATTCAGCAAGACGACTGAAAGTTGAGATTTCTTTTAATTTTGAACCTTTGCAAATGCTGTTTTATAGACTTTATCCTTTATTGGGGCGGAATATTTAACATGCTTACATACATAGCAACGACAATTGCATCTTTATTTTTCAAATTTTGAGCACTTTAAGCTATTTAAGAACTGTATACCACTGGGGGCGCAAAATTACCAGATCCCGAAAGAAACTAATTATGCGAGGAAGCAAAGTGAGCTTTAGAAATCTTCGCATTTCGAACCCTCAAAGAACTGATTGTGTTAGCTTAACACCAAAGTGAGTAGTAACACCTCAAAGCCACATATCTCCTCTTTCCAATGATATCTTATTTATTCTTACACGGTCATGGATGGCTGAGTAATCATGCTTTTTGGACAATGGGACAAAGTAGACCTGGGACCAAGTTTCAGTTAGTGTGACCAGCATAAATCCTTTTCAGTTCTCCATCTGAATGTCTGGGCTGGACTTTGTGGAATCGGTTTTCTCCTAGGGCCTTTCTTCTTCGAAAACAACATGAACGGAAATGGTGGGCACACCAAGGCGCACCAACCCATCGACTAGTTGCAGTAATGCTAGGAGTCCACTGGGCCGGCGCCAGATGGTGCTAATTCGCGCCAAAGATTATGTGATTGGTGCTTAGTGGCTCGCTGTGGCGCCGAATTAATTCGCGCCAATAGACGGCTACTTTGCGGCACTTGGTGATTAGTTTTTGCCAAAGGTCGCCAAATTGATTTGAACTTGCCGCCACTTGACGCTACTTGCCGACTATATAAATACCGGCCATCGGCTACCTGTTTCAGACCCTGCTTTTATAGGCGGCAAGTGGCGCTGAATGGCGGACAACCAGGTGGCATTTGGCGCGAAGTAGTCACCAATCGGGTGCCCTTTGGCTCGCGCCACTGCACATTTGGCGCGCTTTGGCGCCGGCTATCCGCCTCTGTTGGAATTATTTGGCGCGTAGTGATGTAATGTTAAAAAGAGATATCCTAAAGAAGACAGTGGTAAGTTGCGATTATTAATTTCATTATTCCATTTTGTTAATTAAGTTCATTTCTAATAAGGTGCCATGATTCTTGCAGTGTCTAAAACTTGGTCCCAGGTCTACTTTGTCCCATTGTCCAAAAAGTATGACTACTCAGCCATCCATGACCGTGTATGAATAAATAAGATATCATTGGAAAGAGGAGATAGATGGCTTTAATGTGTTACTACTCACTTTGGTGTTAAGCTAACACAATCAGTTCTTTGAGGGTTCGAAATGCGAAGATTTCTAAAGCTCGGTCACTTTGCTTCCTCGCATAATTAATTTGAAATTAAAATCTTGTTGCGTTATTTTCGATACGCACTGTATAAGTGACAGTTTATTGTTACCATTAGTATTATTGTTATTATTACTACTACTACCACTACTACTACTACTACTATTATCATTATTATTACACCTTACACAATTCAAATGTTAAAGGGATACTCAACCGCAGATTGTGGACGTTTTAATGCTGCGAGAGGGCACCGTGATCGCCGCACAACATACACGTTCCGCCTGAGCTCGAGCTTTCGTGCGAGTTTCGTTCGGCTTCATGCAGTCGAAATGTAATCCCACTTAGTCCACGCGTTCGACGGACAAACGTTGTGTACAAGTGAATGGGGCTTACGCAATCCTGGCTTTCCCCACGGCCGCTTGGTGGCGTATCCCTTTAATGAATAGTTTGCCAATTCTTTTCCAGGTATGGCGAGTTGTATTATCGAATTACAGTGCTTAAAAAAACGTGACCACAATGGGAAAAACAATTCGCTACAAGACAACTTCGCATATAAGGGCCAGTGCCGTATGTAGAGAGAATCTGGTCACGGTTTCAGTTGGGCAACGACATTGCGTATATTCCTTTGTTACATACTTGCCTAACAAAGCATCATGCCACCATATTGTTACCCACTGGATCGGAGCAGAGTTGGCCAGACTCGCTCTATATACGGCACTGATACGGACTAGAGTACTTTTATATAGAGAGGAGCGACATAGACGTCTGACTTTTCGGGAAAGAAAATGGCGTTTGGATTCTTTCTATTGAGAACACCCAGGTGCTCATCGGAATTGAATAGAAATGTTGCAAAGCAAAGGAAGCGAAAGTTAATGGCGTTCAAATCATGAGTTGTAGCTACTCTCTTTATGTTTTTTTTATGGACGAGATTTATACACATCGCATTGTATAGAGACAAAATCACAAAATCACAAAATCATGGAAAATTGCCCCATAAACCCTTTTTGGGAAGTGCTTCCATATCTGATATTAATCAGTATGGACAACTTCACAATTGTGCCAAATTTGGTGATTTTAGACAAAAGTGAACAATTCTTCAGCTATGCCGCCGTACTATACAAGTATAACTGACCAAAGCGCTTATGCACATAATATACGGCTGTACAGCTCCGCATTTTGGCAGAATTTTGCAATTTTATCTACCGGTAAAAGCACCAAACTTAGTACAGTTGTTATGGAAGTACATAAATACTTAATGTGATAATCTTTAAAAAAAATTGCAATTGTAAAACTTTCCTAAATACCATGAACACGTAACTTGCTTAATAAATACTTATTCAGACCCTACCGTCATGACCGTAAAGCTGTGACTCTCCGTTTGTTAGGTAACCTCAGATAATAAAAACGAGTCTATTTTGGTCGACTTGTTTTAAGGGTACAATGTGCAGTAATAAGTGTAGGTCATCGATCTCTACCATTTCACACATACGTATAAATACTAGAATCAGCTTTAAAAATGAGTCTTGTAAATCGTTTATGACTTCATGGCATCCGGGGCAAACAATAAAACTCCACCCTTCCCCCCGCCCCCGCCCGAACTCATGAGCTAAAAAATAGCAGCCACTTCAGTTCCCAATTTTGATTTAAGGAGAATCCTAAAAATGCGGTTTATTTCCTCACAATAGAAATTGGTGGTTAAGGCGAAAGCGAACGTGGGTTAAAGCCTTAATGTCACATGTAAAGTTACTATTAATATTACTCTTATTATTTTATTATTATAATTTTTTATTATTATTATTATATAATTGCCGCTATCAAAATCACCATTTTACAGCCATGATATCCAGGAGGCGAGTGGTTTTTAAGTGTGTGGCGCTCATTGGCGTGACGTGCCTCGTTTTATTTGTGACATCATCTCAGAGAGCGACCTCTAATGACGATGAAATGCATAAGCTTCTAGGCAGAGAGCACGGGGACGACCCAGGAAGTATCGACCTGCAAACAGCCTTGCGATCGAGGTAAACCAATACACAACAGGAGCAGATCCAGGATTTTAAAAGGGGAGGATGAGATGGAGGAAGGGGGAGGGGGATAGGTAGACCTACCCTTTTGATAATTTTAACACATCTTACACTGTTTTCGACTCCCAGGCCTTTGTGTTTAGGCATATATTTATATAATACTCATATTTTCTATTGAATCAATAGAAAAAAATCACAGGCATAAAGAGATTAAAAAATAAGACATTAAAATGGTGGGCCTTAGAAAGAAAAGGATAGGGTTTGGGAAGCGGCGGCATTGCCTCATTTTTCTTCAATTTTTTTTTTTTTTTCGGGGGGGGGGGGGGGTTGTGGTAGCAGTACAAAATATTCAACTTATGCCTTCATTTGTATATCTTCTGTTTCGACGTAGAGCTTTTACTTTGTTTGTTCGTTTGTTTGTCTGTTTGTTTGTCTTTTAGAACTGACAGAGTCAATAACCCCTTCAGATTATATAAATATATTTTTCCAGCTTGCTTAACTTCAGTGCCGTTGTCACGTATATGTGACAGATAGCTTGTCATTTTTATTCACCAATTATTGCTCGACCACAGGAATTGTATATGGTGGTCAATGTGTATCTCAATTTGAGAATATTAAATCAAGCATTCTAAATATAAGATTATATTTATATGCTACCATCGAAAATTTCAGAGAAAATTACAGATTTATAAAAAAAATATTACATAATCTCAACATTAAACAATAGTAAACAAATGATAAACCTAAAAATAATGGACAAAAAAAAAACTCACGTAATTTTCAATAATTCTTATGCACCAAGTCGGGTGAACAATAACGTTTGGTATCATACAACATGGTAATAAATTTCCTACAAGTTTTGTACAGCATAATTTGTCAAATAATTGATGGTTAATGAAGTGCAGACATTTGAAAAATAAGCATTGATCACATTTTGGTAAGATTTTGAAGAGAACTTAACCCCTTGGCACAGAAAGAGTTCAGCCTTCCCAACATAACTGAACAATTATTATCTGAGGACTGATCCCCATGCTTTTTCTTCTCCCCGGTCCGAAGCGAAAATCTAAGTATTTGCAAGCAGAACCTATTTTCACCCTTGTCGATAAAAAAGAAAAGAAAAGAGGCTCTTTAAAAAAAAAATCGTTTGGTGGTACAAATCGGCTTACTCTAGGACCAATTTGTACAACATTTGCCCCCAACCCATTTAACATCGCCTGGTGACGCCCCTGTATTCAATCGCCACGCATGTGTCATTGTGTTTGTTAAGTTTCCTTGGTGGTTATAAATATTTGTTGGAATAAATGGAATAAGGTCTGTTAATATCTGACAACGTAAATAAATAGGTCGCACCTTTGCAGTTCAGTTTTCTCAAAGCTTTTCCTAACACATTTTCATTTCAGAGGGAAGTTAGGTAGGCAGTATACCACCAGAACGTTGGCAGCAAAGGAGAGATCACAGGATTACATTGGAATAGAAGGCATTGAGCATGAAGAAAAATGGATCAATAGCGCTCATCTAAATGCCGGTTTCCGAATTAACCCTGAGTTACATCAAGGTGGAGAGGCACTTCCTGCACATCAAAATGTGGAAATGCTTGACAAACCAATTTCTCAAGATGAATGGGAAGAACAACTGCCTGTTCTCATAGATGGAGAACATTTGCAGGATGGCTTACAACGTAACCATGATCCAGGACAATCGGATGAGCTGAATAATGAACCTCTGATGGAAACTGGTTTTAAAAATGACAGCATCGCAATACGGAACAATGGTGAGTTGGGTGCGTTAGTTGAAGATGGCGTTGCTGGGGTCGCAAAAGTAGAGGTGGTACCGGACAAGCCCCCAGTTGTCAAAAACGAAACAGCTGCGGCCAAAACCTCACGGAAACGGGTGAAGGTGATTCGAAAGACGTTGCGGAATGGGAAGGTGATTCACGAAGAGGTGGTCGGCATCAAAACAGTGATCACGAACGCGACAAAGACAATTATGAGAGGTAATGCCCATGTGCGTACGTATGACGAGGTCTGGTATAGAGATATTTTGAATGGTAACTTCAAAGCAAACCCCATCCAGCTCATAAACAAGACGAGAGATAGGTAAGTGCTGTAAAATTATATACTTTCTTTTTTCTTAAGGGTTATATTTGCGTTTTGATGTTAGGTTAGGTATAAGATTATTCCATTAGGTCCAGGGTTGTGATTTGGAATTCGATTTGTGTCAGAAAATGAAAGGGAGCTATAGTCTCACTTTTTTTTTTTTAATTACTTATATGCTCTTACCATTTGACATGTTTGATGTGGAGGGAATTAGAAAACCACTTTGACAGGCCGATGGGCAATTGGTGATCAGCCTCTATCGTGTCTATGTCAACCCCTTATTTCACCCCCTTTTCACCAAATTTGTCTCTTTCCTTCTCTCTCTCTAACTCTTAATTTCCCTCTCTTGCCATAATATTTCACATAGAAGTATCTCTTTATATCTGTGCCTACAGTCCTTATCTCACGGAGAAGCTCTGGCGGTTCCAAGACACCAACTCCGAGCGACTCTTTCTCTACGAGAGGCTACTACAGCACGGTTGGCACAAGAACTTAACAAACCTTATGCATCTCAGGTTCGTTCCCGTCACACCACGTACGAATGAATATGTATCATTAGAATGAGGACTTTCATCGGTTTTTCACTATTGTGAAAAATAGCTTTAGACCAAACCACTGCCGACAGATGGCGCATGAGGAGCATTTGGCATACAAAAAATATTGTTGCCGCAGTTGGGGAGAAAAATCTCCTTTTTGTCAAACCTATGTTCTTTTTGGCAATATTATCGAAGATAATTCCAATAAATCTTACATTGCTAGTTCATACATTGATCACGTGATCTGTAAAATTTCAATCCTGAATGAAAGCATAACATTCTCAAAAGAGCATATCGTTTAATGATGAAGAATTTTGTCCTATTACCATAATTACACATGCATGACGTGACGTTTGCGCTTCCTGTCGGCAGGGCCGAAACCCGCTATCCTTGGTAACAGTAAAAATTCGACATTGGCATGATGTCTGGGGAAAATTTCATCACTGAATTTTGTGTGCATTACTTTAGTTTTTTGTGTTTCTTTACCCATGTCGGCAAATGTCAAAATCTGAGGAGACTTTTGTCCCTTTTCTGCAAATTGTTTAATTGTACACGTATTTGTTCATTTTTCTTTAATTCTCCGTGACGCCCACGGCTTAACTGCTGAGGGTACTGCCTCTCCCTCTCCCTCTCTCTCTCTCTCTCTCTCTCTTTTTTTTTGGGGGGGGGTGGTGTAATCGAAAATGATGTTAATCCTCTAGTATATCAGCATGCTTTTTAATTTGATGTTCTATTCGAACCATAAAAATGTAAATATGTTTTATAACTGATAAATTACAGTTTAAGCCAAGTATATATGAATATAATTATTGTAATCTATGTTCAATAAACCCTTAGTACCTATAAATTGAGTTATGAGTACATTATCCATTTAGTCCAGTAATAATTTCTCAGTAATATTTACATACGGATGCAACAGTTGCTATATTATTGTATTACATTATTTGGGAAGCTGTGCAAAACTCCAGGAGGATAAGATACAAACCCCAGAATAAATATGTTAGAATTACTTTTAATAAAGATTATTATACATCTCAACATTCCTTGTTACTGACGCTGAAATGGCAATCAGTAGAGCAACGTATGAAATATCAACACGGTGTTTTTGTTTTTAAAATACACAATAATCTAATACCGACTTATCTAGAAACATAAAAAGACTATGCGAAGCTTTAAATCTTGACTAAATCAGGGGTGTCGATCCCGGGGGATTGGGGGGGGGGGTATATATCCCCCAAAATTTGAGGTGGGGGAATGGCCTGTATTATCATCCCCCAATATTTTGGGATGAAATAAATAAGAATTATGATATATTAACTTAAAACTGATGATTATCCAAACTCTCTTAAATAGCTTGCCTTGAAGGGTTCAAAATGAAAAAAAATAAAGATATAATTGCTTTGTTCGCTATATCATGTAAGTTTCATATGACCCCTGCTAAATATTGCGCCCCTATATAGGATAAAATGTATAAAACAGTATTTGCAAAGGTTCAACTTTTGGAAGAAATCTCAACTTTAGGTAGGCTTGCTGAATATCTCGACTCGTTCTCAAGCCTATAGGTTTTCGTTAGTTTTGCTCCCGATTGTAGAAGTGAGTGAATAGAAAACCATTTATCAATGTATAGAATTCGAGCTTCTCTACTTAATTGCGGTGGTCAATTGCAAATTTCCTGGGTAAAATGCACAAGAAATTGCCTCTTTTTTTTTTGAGGTGAAAACTTTAAAAGTTTGCCGCACGGTCGCATTGCTCCCTCGCTAAGTTTGGTCACGGGGGGTGTTTAACTACAATTTTTGCCCCCAGGCGCCATAATTTCTAGATACGCTACTGTCTTCGCTCCCTTGCCGGTCATCCCCCCCCCCCCCCCCATCCTGAATACGGATCGACACCCCTGGACTCAAAGGAATCATAACATTACTATTCCAATATGTCCATTTTATAATACCATTAATTCACTTTTCCGTAATTTACCATGCTACCTAATTTTTAGGTATTTTGTTTTTTCATGTAGAATGATTTCTTAAACTGCAGGGCGCCTTTGAAAAGCAGTTTTGTATTACTGAACAGGCCAATCATGCAGTATAAAGTAAAGAAGACAAACTAATTAATACTACATCATAAATAAATATAAATACAACTGGAAGAAGTTTTCTGATAGTTGCAAGGATAACAGCACCATGGCGCCTATAGTAACATATAAATGTAGTAGGGCAATTCCAGGCAAATGTAAAACAGACCTTAATATTGATCTAGATGAAAGTATCAAATATTATGATGTAGTTTATGAAAATTTACAAAATACATAAGAAATCCATAAAAAAATGAAATACATGCAATAATAAAAAGGAACGTGATGACTGATCTATCTGAATGCATTTTATACTTACAAGAAGCATTTTACACTAATTGGCATTGATTTTCAGAAGTCACTGTGTAACTTTTTCATTTCATATTTTGCAACGTATTTAAGATATTTTCAAACAAATTTCCAGGAACATGATGTCATATCAAAGTTAATATAATGCAGAATGCCACATCAATCTTGATAACCGGATACATATTTAAAATTCACAGAGATTGAAAAGTCATATCCTTTTTGTGTCATTCCGTAACGAAGCAATATAAGAGTTATAATTTCATAAACTGGATGACTGGTTGACATCAATTTTAACTCAACAGTTGCGAAAAGTTCATTTGTATTAGTTTATGTATTGTATTATCGATTCATTACGATGTTCTCAATATTCTTCTTTTAAACTTGAAAATGCTTTGTGAATTTCATTCTGTAACACTTGGAATTGCCCATTATGTGTTATGAATGTGTCTTGTTATTATTTATTATAAAACGGGTTCAGAATGTAGCCATCCTGACTGGTCACGTTAGTACACCATGATAAATACCTTTGTGTTGCGGGAACGCACTAACGCACTCCCAACCATGTATTAACAGTATATTATTCTTCATTATTATTATGTATATTTGCTTCAGACAAGAGCTTCACGAGAGCGGAGTGGATACTGGAAATGATCTGATCATAACCCCGGGACAACGCCCCTCTAGGGACCCAATTGCCTTTCTATATCAGCACCAAGGTACAAGTCGGCAACAAGACGGAGAGATGCTACTCCTATAATGTGACTTCAGAATTCAGAAAACATATACCTGAGGTAAAAAAAAAAAAGCTCTAGGTTATGTTGAAAATATGCCTATACCATGGAAGTTGGTAGCGATCGAATATTTACCTTGGGAATTCAGCACATAACCTTTCATTATTTCACATGAAGACCATTATGATTTTGTTTTAAGTTTGACAGAAATGGACTGTCATCATTTTTGTTTATTTATTAATTTTAATTTCCGTAGAGTATAGTTCCATTCAAGCTAAGTAAAGCAAATTTGATGGCTTGCTTTCTGAGGAAGCCCTATACTTCCATGTAAAAATAAAATACATAAATTGACATAAAATTTTATCCATAACAAAACAAATGTAACTCAGAATAACACAATAGTAGTTATTATAATTATTAAAATTTGAATACGAAATAAAAATCCTATAGATATACATCCAAACCAGGGCATACATCCCGTTTATCTGTATTATGTTTAGAAAACTAACACTAAAAGATCAAGATTAAATTGAAAGAACAAATCTTAGAAATGAAAGAAAGAAGAAAAAAAGAAGTCAGTTTGAATAACCCCTCCCCATTACATATTGGGATCGCTGATTTCCTGCCGTCAAATTAGGATCACTAATCTTTGTCTTTTGATCTGCATAAGCCGGACGGAAAATTTATCCATCTAATGCTGTATTATATACCGACTTTATTTTTAGTTCTGATTATAAGTATACAACATTCCTTCACTATTATTAATCTAGGAGTCGCCTTTTCGTGGTAAGAAATACAGAAGCTGTGCCGTGGTAGGAAACAGTGGGAGCTTACTGGACAGTGGATGTGGGCGCGAGATTGATGACTTTGACATGATTTTCAGGTGAGAAAGAAAACCAGTCCATTCTTTTTCAGCCAATTTTGGGAGGGATGAGTCAGACCAACATCATAAAATTATGTCAATATTAGAACCGGTAAGTGCAAAAGCAAACCGATGCAGTGTAGGGTTTTTGATTTGTTTACACTTGGACCGTAATTATCTTAAGTCAGCTTAAATTAAGACATACTTATTCCACATTGCATACAATTAACCACTACCTGAGCCTTTCCTGGATAAATCATGAACTGCATAAACAGTATCTTTCAGTCTCATCAGCGCCTTTAACAGCTGGGTACTTTAGGGTCAACATTTTATCGTGAAACACGGGACAAAAGCATTTTTGGTGTGAAGCTTCCTTAGTGTAAGTAAAATGATTTTAGCCCGGGATCCCTCTCGAAGTATCTCCGTAACCATGGCAACAGGCAAATATCCAAGATAATCCACCCCACTATAATTAGGCAACTAGATATTAGCGCTCTATAGATTCCCGGATTAGATTGGATTGGAACTTCTTATTTAAATTTACTCAAGATCTTCAGATGCGAATTTTTGCATGGCATAGGCAATTTTATTATAAACATGCATTTTGTCAGAGATATATAATATAAATGATGATAAAATTGCTACTTAATTACTATTTATATGTCTTTACATAAGTCCCTATGCCCTGACTCACAGTACTGGCTGAATACAAGGGTGGACTGGCCGGTCAATATTTTGATTAAAAAGGGGGATGTCAGACAAAAAAGAAAACAAAGGAAGAAAAAAGGCGGACCAACAACAAACGACCGGACGATCGGATTTTTTCCACTGAATTTTAGTCCCAGCCCGCCCCTGGCTGTACATCATGAGATTAATTACAAAATAAGCCATTATTATGTTATTATCCTTTTTTTTTTAAACTGAAGATATTGCATGTACGGTGCGATATAGAGATATTAATACAATAGCGATCATATCACGCAGCTAACAGTAGAAGTTAAAAACTGATTCAGCGGACCCATTCTTTCGGATGGTGACGTTAAAGCCCGGTCCCCAGACGTAAATAACCATATCTGATTGATACACGTCTGTAAAAACCCAACTACAGACACACACACACACACTCACGCTGATCTTTTTATCTTAGTTCTTACCAAATTCGAAAGAAGAAAAAAAAATTGAAATTCACTCTTCATTGATCTGTATTAATTTCCTTTTTTTAACTAGACACTGTGGATATGAGATTCTCTAATTTGGCTGATTATTCATTTAAAAAAAAAGAACAAAAAAGAAGATACAAAAATTCCAGGACAACACTGTGCAATTGACATGCTGATAAAACCTTGAAGAAAATGAAATTGACTGCATTCATTTTGTGGAGGTGTCGGAGTTGATGGGTGTTCGAGTCCAGGCACGACACTAATATTATTTGGCAAGACATTGATTTACATTAAGCCACCCTGGACCAGGTGCAGTAAGTGGGTACCTGCATATTGGTTAATGCAATATATGTGCGGATAATGGTAGTCAGAGTTGAAGCTGGAGTATTCATTTTTGTAGTCCTTTGAAAGCATTTAAATGATATACTGGTCGTTTAACAAAAGGAAACCCAACTTTAAAAACATCCTGTATATGGAACTATATGTTTACCGACAATGAAATTTATACCATATGAAAGAGTAATTCATAATTGTTTCTTCAATGGTAACTTGTTTAGGTTTCGCTATTTTGAACCCCCGTAAGTGATGTCTTCCTGGCATCTACTAACGCAATGGAGACCATAAAAAGCAGTCCTGTGCTATAGGAATATACTATGTGGGTATGGACATTATGATGGCGTTTTTCTATGCACATTAAATTTTTACTTGGCAGCCCAAGGGGGGGGGGGGGGGGGGTTAAACCCCCTAAACCCCCACCCCGTAGATCCGCCACTCATAGGCGCCGGTAGTGGGGGGGGGGGGGCAGGGGGCGGTCGCCCCCCCCCCCCCCAAACGAAAAAACGGGGGCAAAATGCATTCCCCCCCCCCAAAAAAAAAAAAAAAAAAAGCCCCCCAGCCCCCATAAAAAAAAAAATCAGTAGTGAAGGAGTCAAATTGGAGGGGGAACCAAAAAGAAAATAAAAATAAAAAACGCGCATATCGTTGAAAAGTACAGGCATACATTTGGACGCGTTCTTCTGTTCGCAGCACGTACGTTTTCTCCAAGATTTTGTGTTATTCAGGCAAGTCTCATCTTTTATTTAGAACCACTCTTTACGATGTTATGCCAATTAATGAATCTTTAACTTTTTATTTGCTTATTATTGATAAGAGGTGTATTGATGAAGCATCATTTCTTCGATATTGGTAAAGGACAACATTAGTACGGGTATTTTCAAAGGAAATCATTTAGAAATGGCGCTCCCTGGGCATAGGTGGGTCCTTATAACCACGAAAGAGTTACGCTTTTTTCATCGGCTAGGAAGAATGAAAACTATGTGTCCTTTTTACATCAATATAACACAAATGCATGATTGCATGAGATTCAGATTCAGAAGTATAAGCCATCGGCTGAGAGAATATTCGAAATTTAAAGAGTTTAGAGAATGAGATCATTATATTCTTTGGAGTGAAATTAATACAAAGAGAAGGTTCTTTCTCTGTGGTCATCATATGCGCTACCTAACCACTGTTTATTATCATCATTACTTTTATAATTTTTGTTATTATTAGTATTATAATTATTAGTAGTAGTAGTATTATTATCATTTTCATCATCAAGAGTAAGCAGAATCACATTCACTTGTGAGAAAAGAAACTTCTTTATATAATCATGATATGCTGCAGCATGTTGGCATTTTATTATTATTATTTATTATTATTATTATTATTATTATTGTTATTATTATTATTATTATTATTATTATTATTATTATTATTATTATTATTATTATTATTATAATTATTATGAAGAGTGCGCCGATTCACTATCACGTTTGTATTTGCAGCCAGAGGGCGTTACACCCAAACACATTAATCAAAACTGTTATTATTACCCACGCCGATGAAATCGGCAGGGTTATGTAAAGGGCTCCGTATGTTGTTGTTTTTTTTTTTTTTTTTTTTTTGTTTGTTTGTTTGTTTGTATGTTTGTTTGTTTGTTTGTTTGTGTACAAGATAACAAGAGAACGGGTGAACGGATTTGCACCAACTTTTTCAGGGAATGTTCAGAAAGTGACAGGAAAGGATCGATTAGATTTTGGTGATGATTGGTTGACCCCTGCACATTCTGTGTGACCTTGAAGTTTTGACCCTGTAGTAAAGTATAGGAACTTCAGTTCAGATAGTGACAGGAAAGAAACTAGAAAGATTGATGACCCCAAACTTCGCCTGCAGATGCAGAAATATTTTGGCCAATCAAAACACTCATTACTTCGTCTCACCAAAAGTCTATTTCAGGTTTATGAATTTTAGAAGACTTTTAGACCCATTATTTGCCATTTCACTTCAAATCCGTACGAGCCTGCAATGAATATTCAAAGCCAACGTATCCCAGCAACAAGGGATTTTTCGCGCGCTTGAACTACTACTGCGAAAGCGGCTATGTACGGTATACTTATACTAGTAATATAGCTAGCTATCGCGCGCGATACCTTTTTTTATCTACAAATTCATTTAGATTCAGGCTACCCTAGCCCTACGGCTTCTCCTCTATTTCTTATCTTCTGTGCATTTCTGTTTATTTTCCCCGGTTCTTTCCACTTTGTTGTGGAAGTTTTTGTGATTTATTTTATCCTGGTGGACGTGTAGTACGTGATTTTAATTGTTTTCGGTGAAAATCTGGTGAGTTTGTTCGACGTGAGTGAGTCTATCGCACTCGCGAGCGTTCGCGTGTGTTGATCTGAGTGAGTGGGCTGTGTAGCTAGCTGTACGTACATAACTATACACAGCGCGAAGTGACGGCGATCTGGTCGGGCTAGGGCCGGAGTACATAACCCCAGGGAGTACAGTGCCTGTGCCTGGCTGACTGTAGTAGGATTGAACTTTTTTTCTTTGGGTTATAACGGTCCTGTCATTTGAGATTTGAGTTAGTTTATAACTCATTTATGTCTGTTTGAGTGGATTTCGTAGTTGTAAAATATATACAAAAACTGTATTTTTTTTAAATTTGTGTGGATTTGCAAAATTTGGTGGCTGATCGAGGTTCGCCGAATACATGCACGCCAGTATCCACTTTGACTTTGTTGATGGGTGGTGACTGAACTGAGTGAGTAGGCTCTGTGCCTCTGTGCCTCGCATGCATGTCATTTTGAAGTCGAGATCCAACTTATTTTGTCGTCATATTTATTTTATCCAAGCCCGATGAAAAAAAACAACAACCCCAATTGCAATGTAATTTAAAGATAGAACATGAATACATTTACTAACACTTACCCTACATGACTGAACACTGAATACAAATTGCTAACATTTTTTTCCTCACCACGCCACGCTCTCTGACATGTCTAATCAATTACTTTTAAGGGAGAGATGTTTCAATAATAAAATATCTTTTTCAGAAGAATTTTTTCAAGGGTGGGGACACACAAAGCTATGACCTGGATATGGCAAAATTTATTGGGGGGGGGGGGGGTGGTAGATGTGCCTCTTGTTATCCCCTTTGAATGGCTACTGCTTACAAAAATAATCGCAATAAAACAAAACCTATATTGGGTTTACTTTTTTTATACACGACAGGGGAACCAACCCGATATATCTGCAGTTTCAAGAATAATCGCTCCGCTAAGGCGTGGGTCTGCCGCCTTTGACGGCCTTTCTAGTTACCTATGTAATATTATGTAACATTTCTTTTTAATTTCATATCTCTTTGTAACTAGTACCTACAATAAGTCCTACATACATGCAGTTTAACAGTATGGTATTCCTACTTGATTAAACATATTTTAATTTACTTTAGAATTATAAAGTATTACATCATAAGACACACTGACACCCTCAAAGAATGATATTGGCTTCTAGTCGCAGAACGTATCCATCATAAGAGCATTTCATAACACCTTTTTAAAAATCGTGTGTATATTAAAAGCTTGATTGTTTTATTACGTAAGTGTAAGCCTTTGTATTCATTTTTCGTATTCATGGAGATCACTGAAGACAGGAAAAGCATTCAGACTTTTAACTTCAACGTAGTGGAGGTTTTGTATTAGACGTGTTTAATAGCGAAATATTCCGAAAGGTGTGTACGTGCATCTGTATTGCTGTGAGAGGGTGGGAAAGCGTGTGTGTTTTTAGCTCATCCGGCCCGAATGGGCCAGATGAGCTTATGCCGTGGCGAGGCGTCCGTCGTCCGTCCGTCCGTCCACAATTTCAAAATGCTTCTTCTTCGCCATTTCTAAAAAATGACCGATTTCGATTTTTTTTTGTTCAATCTGAAAGACTTTCATGAGGTTCATTGGACTTCTACACAGAATTTTGAAATTTTATCTACAAAATAAATTATGCTAATTTATGCAATATTTATTCAAAAATCACAAAATTCGCTTCTTCTTCTTCCTCATTTATTGAGCGATTTCGATTCTTTTTTTCCATCTGAAAGTCTTTCATGAGATTCATTGAACTTCTACTCAGAATTTTGAAATTTTGTCTAGAAAATTATTTATGATAATTTATGCAAAATTTATTAAAAAGATCACAAAAATGGCTTATGCACTCTTTATTGTATTACACAATAATGAGTTTTGGCATAGCACCCATCGGTGTGTTGTGGACGTGGTACTACTCCTGAGTTCTACAGGCTGCAATAGAGAAATAGTTTTCAAAGTGAAATGCTGTTACTGACGTAAGAAAATTGTTGAAAGTCCATTATGTATATTTTGTTCAAAGTACAAATTGCTTGAATTTCTTTGCTGGATGCCGGATGAGCGCCACATCATTGATGTGCTAGTTTTAGGGGTGAGAAGACATGAGCCCTTGAAAGGTGAACCCCCTTCAATGTTTGCCCCCCCCCCCCCCCCAATCCCAAACTGCTTCCGGCGCGCCTGCGGCGCCACTGCCAGGTTTCTGATTCATACAGCAGTGCAGTTGCCACTGAAGAATCTGACTTTCAGTTGCCTGCTGAGGTTAGATTTCCAAATAGCTGCCAGCTTGTTGAAAGTCGTCCATTTTGCCTTTCGGATATTCAGATCTTGCTCTGACTGATCAACCCATGACCCAAGGTGCTGAATGTCTTGAACCTGCTTCAACCTTGTCCTGTCAGCAGTACAAATCTCGCCTTCATGAATGGTGTACACAATGAACTCTGTCTTAATACTGTTGATTTGTAAACGCCTTGGCTTGCTGCAGACGCGACTCGTTCTAGGAGCTTCTGTGCCTTTTCCAGATTGATTTGTGCAATATCATCAGCAATGTCGGTGTCTGTGATCATTAAGCGGGATATCTGCTACTTTTTCTTTCCTCGAGGGTAAAGCCCAGATCATCAAACCCTTCAGTAGCCATTCTTAGAGCATAGTCCAATGCTATAATGAATAGTTATGGTGCTAAAGTATCCCTTGGAGCACTCCAGCTAAGATGGTATATGATATGCACTATACAAGAAATGTTTCTTTTCATTCTTATTTTATCATTGTTATCATTGTATTAGTATACATTTTGTTTTCAATTATTATTATTTATTAGTATTATTACTATTACTATTATTATCATCATCATCATCATCATCATCTTTTAAGATTATCATTATTGGTTTTAGTAGTAGTCGTAGTAGTAGTAGTAGTAGTAGTAGTAGAAGCAATACATGTGCAGTAGTATAATAGTATGATTATTATTCTTATTTTCATTATCATCATTATCATGGTTATTATCGTCATCATTTTTTACTATTCTCTACACTACTGCTACCGCTAATACTATTACTACTGCTACCGCTAATACTATTACTACTGCTACTACCTACTACTACTACTGCTGCTACTATTACGGGGTAACCTCGCTAGTCATAAGGACCGTTGTTCATAATACCGCTATCCATAACGCGTGACTAAATGAATAGCAGTTTTGTATGAATAGCGGTCCTTCTAAATAGCGAGCAAACCATAGACAAATTACTTCGCTATTCATAAAGACCCCACTAATAATATTATTTATTATAATTATGCTTGTTTGGGTCTCATTTTCAGATGTAACGCTGCGCCAATCAATAAATATTGGCACGATGCAGGTTGGAAAAGTAACATCACGACATTCAACCCTAGTATATTTTACAGGAGGTCAGTGTGTTGTGTTTTTTTTCACATTAAATCTTAATCTGCTTTTTTTTAAAGAGCCAACAGAAGAAAATTGATGGTGAAAAAAATGTAATTGAGAACATCAAAACCTCTTTTTCAGTTGCGTTTCAGCTGCCAGCTGGGTATAAAATTCCTGTGAAGGGAGGTACAATTGAGATGGTTTAATAATTTCAGTAATATGGACCTTGGTTTGCCAGATGGGTCTTGTCTCCGGCGACAATTGCTCTGGGGTTTATTTCATCAAACGTACAGGGTTAGGATGAGGGCTGCAACTGGGTTTTAGGTTAGGTTTCGAGTTAGGGTTAGGATTAGGTATAAGTGTTTGGTCCAGGGTTGAAATTTAGAGTTCGGTATGTGTTGTTATTGAACGCTGAGCAAATTTTGCAGGAGTATGTGGTGTCGCACAATTGCCAAATTATATCCTGTCAGTTTAAATGTGCGCTTCACTTACTTTCGAATTAATATTTTGATGGCAAGAATTTGCAAACCCCGTTTCAAAATTCATTATGCAGTATCTCTCAAGTGCGCTCATGTCAGCCTAATCAGATAAGTCAGGTCTACATGCATGTTGGAATTAATAAGCCAGTTCTGGTACATGATAAAAATAACCATGAAATTTCTACGGGCACGCGCACGCGCAATTTGTTTAACATGTAAAATCCAGAGAGTTACGTACGCACTAATACTGGAGCGCGCGTCATGGTGCGTACTGCATACGTACAGTATAGAAGTGTATATAGGTCAATTATTGTACTCGGTACAAAATGACCTTTATCTGCAAATGCGAAGATCGTAATTACGAACTGGCTTATTATTATCATTTTTTGTTCTTTCTCTCTCTCTCTCGGTGGACTCACTTCTCAAATTAATAGATTCAACACTCTGCAGACGAGGGAGGATTATCTTCACTTTAAGCAGAATATCACCCAGTATAACGGATACATCTGGCTTGCCTGCTTTGGCTCTGCGGCTCTCCATAACGTTTGCCTCACCCCTGTTCTCGCCGAAGAATCACGAAAGTCGAACGAACCTCAACTGGTATTGTCTAACCCCAACCAGTTTGTGAACTTCTGGAAGTTCTGGAAGACAAGGAACATCTCGAAGACGCCCTCTACAGGTAGATTCGCATTCCAAAAACAGCAGAAAAAAAACAGCGGTGGAATCAGAGCCATCTATACACAGCTTTTGGCCAACTCGGTTTCAGTTGCGCGTAATATGACGCATATTCCTTGATATATGCTCGCCCAACAAAGCAACATGCGGATTAACGTACTGGAGCCTAGTTGGTCAAACTCTGTGGCTCTGATTCTATCGCTATTCATGTTATTAAGAAGATGGCACTTCGATCATTTACTTGCTGGGTTTTAGGGCTAGGGTTGGGCATTAACACGAGGTCCATGACCGGAGTCAAGAAAGGGGAGGGGTGAGTGGTATGTGAAGGAACCAGGAGACTGACTGCAGAATTGTATTATCCTCTGAACGGATGCAAACTCAAAATTAGAAATAAATCCCCTGATGAATTCGGTTCTCTGGGCGAACATGGCAAAAATGTAATGACCGTCCCCAAATCCGCCGAAGATATACCATGTCTGCCGGGACACCGGAGCTACTAGCTCGTGTAATAATTACTTAGTTACTCATGTGATAGTATATACATAAAATATATTACTTTTGTTAATTTTTCAGGATTCTTCATGACGCATGCAGCCTTGGAGCTGTGCGAAGAGACCCATCTTTACGGGTTTTGGCCTTTCCCTCTGCGGCTGGACTCGGGATTCGAGCGTGTGCGGTACCACTACTTCGATGACTTGGTCGTCTCCAAGCTGCATGGGATGAGCGATGAGTTTTCCGTCTTTCTGCAGTACCATGAACTGGGGATTTTGCAGTTACATACAGGCAAATGTCAGAGCGAGAAAACGTGATTGAGATGTGCAATATACCATTTTGATTTTGAATGTCTATGCTTAAAATTGTGTATTCCATGTGTAAACTTTTACAAACATTCCCTATTCCCCGCAACTGTTGAAGATGGTCATGGCACGTCTAACGTAACATTTTCGCTCTTTAAGAAAGAGAAAATGGTGAATTTTCACTCCATTTTCACTCCCCAAGAGTCACGTAAGTGACTTGTTTTGTAGTGAATATCGATTGAATATCGAATGCTCTCTAAAATCAAAGGAATATTTTTTCACTCTATATAATCACTCTATTTTTACTCCCCGGGGAATGTTAAGACAGTATGGCAGGTCAAGCGTGTAACATTCAAGCCAAGTAGCACAGTATTATTTCATGGAATGGAATGAATACTTGTGGCCAATCAATTTTTTTTATGAACGTAATCGTTACATGAGTGCAGTGGCGTATCTAGTTATTCTGGCGCCCGGGGCAAACTATCAAATCTGCACCCCCACCCCCATGCCCAAACTCAGATTAATGAGCTTTTTTAATTTAGATGATGGCACTACGTGAAAATGAGTTTGATGCACATAACCCGGGGTTGTTTACCCAAAATTTGATGAGTTAGTGTAAAAGCGAGGGAGCAACGCGACAGAGCGACAGAATTTTTTGTTCCTTTTCAACCCTCAACTTTAAATTTCTTACTGTATTTTTACAAAGAAAAAATACAGCGACCTAGCAATAAATTTTTTGGGGGAAATTTTGAACATTCCTATTTGGGGGGGGGGGGGGGAGCGCAAAATGAATGAAAACCCTGAAGAAATATATTTGAGAAAGGCAATTGCAAGGCAAATTTATAATTTCTTTCGAATGTTCTATACTTTGAAAGTGCTTTTTATGCCCTTATATTCCATCTGGGGCGCAAAATTTAACAAGCTCCTGCCTTATGTGGGGGGGGGGGGGGGGGGACAAAGTAGCTAGAGTCAATTAATGGTTAACACTATAAAAGCGCCATTGGGGGCGCGAAATAGATCTTGACAATAATTGTGCGAGGGAGCAAAGCGACCGAGCTTTAGAAAAATGTCGCATTTCAAACCCTATAAAACACCATTTCTTACGCATTTTGTCCTCGACTGGGGCGCAAATAACGCTCAAAAACCATAGCATTTCTTGTATTTCTCCCCTTTTCTTTCTCTCTTTTGCGTTTGTTGCGCCCCCCCCCCCCTTCAAGTGCCGCCGGGGCACGTGCCCTCTCTGCCCCCCGTAGATACGCCTCTGCATGAGTGAATGTTTGAAACATCTATTCGATTACGTTGATTTCGTTACAGGGCGTTACTGTTACCTTGTCAAAGATCGTATATCAACGCTGGACAATGGGCATAACCCAGGGGCCAAGCGGCGGACAGGGACTGAAAATGAGTTGGGGAATTTTGATGTGATCAATCGGCCCTAAGACCAGAAATCGATCGGCCCTATGAAGTATGAATTGGAGGGGATCTCGCAATATACGCAACAGAGTTGCCAATTTGTGTTTGATTGATTACAATTCATAACTTTGTGATTTCTTAGTCGGATTTTGCACAATTTTTGGCTAATTTGTTTCCCTCATTTATTTGTTGCTTTTATTCAAGTTAACTTAATACCAGGATGGACTTACCTTTCCTTATACTGCCTTTAAGCCTTGTAACATATCGACTGGCAATAAAATATGTTTTGTGACAATCTATAAGTGGTGTGTGTTTCGGGTGTACTTTTTGTATAAAAAGGAGATGTGAAAATCATTCTGACTTTCCATGGTTAACCATAATGACAAAGAAAAAATAAACAGCCCTTGTACATTAAATTTGAAAATGCCCTTTTCCTTGATTTAAAATTTCAATAATAAAGAATTTTAAGTGCTACTAATTTTTTGTTTCGCTATTTTTAAACACATGTCGTCTTTCAACTACAGAAAGCCAGTCGCCTTCATTTTGCAACAATACGAATAGTTTATCCTGCCCTCTCAAAAATGCAATCCATAAGTAATACAATGCATGTGCGATCTTCATTATCGCGAGAAGCCTATTCGCCGAGGATAGTGCAGGCTCGGACATTGCCCGATTTGGGGGTCACAAATAGCTAATTATAGAGAGAGATGTGACTCCGACCAATCTTTCGCGAAAATATATCTTTAAATGTTCTGAGATAAAATGAGAAATTTAAAGAAAAACTCCAAGTGCCTTGGAGTAAAAACTGACCTAAAAATGTCATGACAGTTCATTTTCTCTCACCCCCCCCCCCCCCGACCCCCGGACCGGTCGAGAAGAAACCAGAATCTACCGCTGCGACATCATTTTTAGTGCTTAAATTTGACAATCTACCTTGTATTCTGTCTAGTTAGTATTTATTTTAAAATTATGAAGTGAACATATGGCGCTCACATTGGGCCGATAGATGCCTATGTATGGCGCCATCATCGACTAAGCACAGGAAAATTGATTTGGGAGCTTGGAGGTCTCTCATAAGATTGAATCAGTCATGTGGATTAGACTGATGGCGGACTAAGCGGGACAAAGTACTGCTTCTTTAATAAATTTGTAGTTAGGATATCGCGTATACAATGTTGTAATTATTAAAACAATGTTGAATTATGGATTATTTCATTTTGCGTGAGATATAAAAAGTGAAAAACTATTACAAACTTGCCTTCATTTATGAATATCGTCTATAAATTTTCGTCTTTTGTTTCGTTGTTATTTTTGGAGAAATGTTTCACTTTATATGCAGGTTATGACACTAAAAGTAACTTAAGGGAAATTTTACGTTTCTTCCCTTATTTCATTTTGCATTTTCCTCTACATTTTGTCATTGCCATTACCCTAAGTATCGCATTTTAGTTGACGTTTAGGATACGACCAACGAACGTAGAGGGCGGCAACACTTTGCAGTCTTGCTATGAGGAAGGTTCACTTCTTACGCGCAAGCAGTTGAAGTGTCAACAACAACAAAATTTCGCCAGACCTTCAAAATTTGCTTAGTGGGGGAGGGGGGGGGGGGGCCTTATGGGGGTCCAGTTTCCCCTCCATAATTTGCTTACAAGCAAAAAAAAAAGAAAAAAAAAGAAAAAAGGTCTTCATTCTAAAAGGGGGCACAAAATGCATAATTTTCTTCCAAAGGGGGGGGGGGGGGGGGCAGGGGCCGGAAGTGCCCCCTGGATCCGCCCCTTCTCTCTTTCCTTTTCACCATATCTTCTCAGTTTCGCCTTTTCTCATCTTTTTTGTCTTCCCTCTCTATCTCATACATACACCTTGATCACACGTCCTGGTTCATTCACCCCTCCCCTATATGGTTCATTTCATTGATATAATGTGAAAGGACCTTTATCATGTTCACAGAATAATTTTCAATTACATGTATATCTTTCTCACAATCAAGATTTAAGGTACAATAGTTTATACACGTCGATTCAGAAATACGTTTATATTTTTTTACTTTTTAATGAATATTTTCTTGCATGCAGAAATGAGGACAGTTTTCAGAGAAGTTTAGACATTGTCTTACTTCTTAAATACACGTTTACTTCTTCTCCTTTAAAAAATCCAACATAATTTATATAATTCATCTGCAGTCATACACTTTTTTCATATACTACAATACAATATAGTTCCATCACAGCCGACTTGTCAAGGTCAAATAATATTCTGTACAAATTATGTGCATGCATTAAAAAAAAAAGAATTTCAATCTAAATGAATCATACGTTATTAATTTCAATCCCTTTCCAAGAAGTAAATTATTTGAATTACAATTTAAAGATTATTTACCCACTACACCCCTACAAAGAAGAAATGACATAAGAAATAAATGACCATCTAATTTCTGTTCAACACACACCAATGACAACAATTTTACTCCTAAAAACAAAGATAATTTTGACAGTTGTAAGAACTCTTTAAATGATCCCTCTCCTTTTAGGTTGGTACATGTATATTGCATGTTACTATTATTATAAATCTAACTATAAAAGTCAAATGAAGTGTTGAATAGTATGGATTTTCTCAGTAGATAATGAATAAAATAATAATTTACTTTATAATTTATAAATTCATAGAATCAGATAAGATTATTATTAGTTTGTGATACACTCCGGGCAGATTTAATAAAGGAGTGGCCCTGGCAGTGCTTATCTTAATATCATTTAGGGGCCCTGTAATCTCACTATATAGGCCACACAGAAGAGGGAGACCTCCTCACAATAACGAGCTACTATAACAAAATGGCTGCATGTGACTACAACATTTGAAATGGGGAGGGGGTGGGTAAAATGCTCAAGATATAATTGAAGAACTTTAAACTCCTGTTCAGTCATTCTAATTATAATAATATACATGTATGTCCATTTATATAGCGCAACTACTATACAAATATACTCTCTGCCCTTTAAATACCGCAGCTTTAGCCGAGCCGCCATGAAAGGCGCTAAGGCATTTAAGCAATTTCTCCCAACCGGTACCCATTTACTTCACCTGGGTGGAGAGTGACAAATGTAGATGACTGTTTTGCCATTAGCGCTGCGGCAGGATTCGAACCGTGAACCATATGATCCACAGTCTGGTGACGTATACACTAGACCACGACACCTCAACATGCATATTAAACTTGAATCCAGATATGATTTTAATATGAAGAAATGGGGTAACCTCGCTATTCATAAGGACCGCTTATTCATAAGGCGTGACTAAATGAATAGCGGTCCTTCTAAATAGACAAATTACCATTATTCATAACTATTCATAAGAACTGCTATTCATAACGTCTGTTAATAGTGGTTTTCTATGAATAGCTGTCCTTTTGAATAGCGAGCGGACCCAGAAGAGATACATGTTGATCAAAGCAGGGGGCTATTTCACAGTAGAGCTGAAGTAGAAATCCATATCTGTTGAAAGAAAAGAGGAAAGATTTTAGAAAATAGCATCCATTGTGTATTTGATAATTAAACAAGCAACAATTAGAATTAAAATAAAACCCTGAAACTTTGAGCTTCATATTAACACAGTTAGCATCAACTCTTTATATGAAATGGAATAATAAGTGTGAATTCTCAAAAGTACTTAAAGTACTTAAAGAGGAAAACACATATCGGACACATATAATTTTCAAGGCTATTCAAAAGCAACCAAATTAGTAAAGTCTCAAGAAAATTCAGTTGGGATGTTTATGTGAAAAAAAATATGTGTACCTAGATTGTATTGAGCTACTAATAACAACCAGGGGCGTCGATTATGCAATGGTAGTTGCCCCCCCCCCCGATAATATTGAGAGGGCAAATAAATCATTCCCCCCCCCCCCCCCCGTAACCGTGGATAAGCTGGTAATTAAGAGGTGTTGAAAAAATCATGTAGAGTACTATTAGGGTGTTTTGCCCGGTTACAGCCCTATAGCTAGAAGGTCCGATAGTTAGCGGGCCCGATAGACCGACACCCAATAGATATAAGGTTCGATAGACCGAATGTACGACAGGGTCCAATAGACAGACGGTTCTATAGACCGAATCGGCGGAGGGTCCGATAGTCCGAAGGTTCTATAGATCGAATGTCCAACGGGGTCCGATAGTCAGAAGGTCCGATAGACAGAAGGTTCTATAGACCGAATCGGCAAAAGGGTCCGATAGTCCGAAGGTTCAGTAGGGGTCCGATAGTTAGAAGGTCCGATAGACCGACAATAACGTAAAAACGGTAAAATAAGTGAATACAATAAGTTTTTTAATGCCTTATCTTTTTCTATGTGTATTATAATAAACCGATGCACTAGGTCTGTAGGCCCACCCTCCTCCCCACCCCCCCCCAAAAAAAAAGAAATAAATAAAAAATAAATGGGGAACTTATTTTCTGGATCCACTAGCTGTAATACCCTGTGGTAACTCCTTGGTATTAAGTCTAGGTCCAACTAGTTAGGTCTAGACCTACCTGTTTATTTCTCACGTCTCATCAAAGTCTTTTATAGTAGGACTTTCCGCTTCATCCGGCACCTCCAACAGTTGTTAAGTTATGTAGACCTCTAACATTTAATAGGCTCTATTAGATCTTCAAGTTGATCAGCCACAAGTTAATTAGTTCCTTGCCAAGTTTATCTGAGGGCAATCAAAGTCAACATGAGACTAATGAATGTGATTACTGAAAGTCACTGAGTGAAACAACAAAGGCCATCCATATGATATATTACTCTGTGGAGATGTATTATTACCTCTCATTAAAAGTGCTTTGATTCTGGTCTACAAATAGTAGAACTAAGACTAAATATGAACCCCTCTCCCTCTCTCTCTCTTGAAATTAAAAAAAAAATAACAACATCATGATGCTTGCCTTTGAGTTTGACCTTGTCTCAAGTTTGTGAAAAGTTACAAGTTACAAATACAATTATCATTATGGTTAACGTTAGGGCCTAACTTTGTTAATGTTAGACCTAAGTTAGACCTATTTTGATCTAACTTTGGGTTTGCCCGATATTATTTATAGAAAAATATATCGATGATGATTATCACGGCAAGAATTCCTTATGTCCCAGCCACCTTATTTTTTCATTTTTGTTAAGTGTCCGGTCATCCGCATCTGATCCCCCATCCATCATCATGATCATCATCGCTCCATCCAGCATCCGAACATTTTTTTTTAATTTAACATATTATTAACGTTACATGCATGCTAACACTAAGTCACTAGTAACACTAACAGCTCTCTCTATTTTATTACCCTGGATTGCCAAATTTGTTTCATCATCATTTCAAATAAGTTAATCTAAATTTATAACTGAAATCAAACCTTGATTGATCCATCGTCGAGCTCTGACTCTGACTCTGAGTCTACTTAGGCGGTCAGATCGAGAGAGAGAACTGTATATGTGTAGCAATAATGTACACGGTATGCACACTGTATGGACATGGATCGAAATCGAAATACAGCAGTAGCAGCGAAATATAGCAGGAAAACGTTAGCAACCTCACAAATACATATTATTGTATCGTAAAGTAAAATGATAAATTTATAACTATTTTAATCTTTTTTCTCTTGAAAATTATAAAAATCATTGACAAATATTAATGAACATAACATCTGATTTTAACATTTTAATTCAAAAGTTTTTGAAAGTATAAATTTAAAAAAAATCAAATCTACAATCTACCTAAAAACCTCTCTGAGAGAAAACGATGGTCACAGAAATTTAGCGAAGTGAACCTTCCTCATAGCAAGACTGCAAAGTGTTGCCGCCCTCTACGTTCGTTGGATACGACGTTGACCATAGGTGGAAATATGCAGGAAATTCTTTTCATTGGGGGGGGGGGGGATAACAATAGCCCCCGCCCCCGATGAATAGAATAGCGTAACACTGATCAGGACCTTTTTTCTCTTTACTAAACAATCGCTTATACGCTTCATGACCGAAGATTTCTATAAAAAGATGTTATTTTCATCATAGAATTTTCGGTGTTCGTTTTACTGTATGTTTTTAAATACTTTGTTTATTGTGAATACTTTTCTTTGATCCTAATAAATTGATTTTCGTCATAATAGTTGAAATAATTTGGTTTTGTTTCGTATTTGATTTTGTTTCTGTTTTTATTTCTCTTACCTGGCTTTAAATTCCTATTCCTAATATTTTGTAACACATAGTCCCCCCACCCGCTCTTTCTCTTCTTATTTTTCATTTTTGTGGCTTTAGCGGATAGTGCTCCTCTAATCTACCATCGTTGTTTGGTACCCTCCCCTCTCTCTCTCTCTCTCTCTCTCTCCTAATTTCTATCTGACTCTCTATCTTTCTTGAGGGCGCTATTTGACTCTGTGCTTCTTTATCTTTCTTTCCTGTTTTCTCTCTCTCACCGTACTTATTTCTACCTCCGATCCCTTGTTCTCCCCCCCCCCCCCCTTCTTCCCTCTCCCCCCTCTCTCTCTTTCTCTTTCTCTTTCCCTATCGATCTGGCAACCTGTGTCTCATCTACATCTCTCTCTCTCTCTCTCTGTCTCTATCTATCTATCTATCTTTATCTGTCTGTTCTCAATCATTGTCTGTCGTCCCGCCCTCCCTCCTCTCTCCCTCTCTATCCGTAACTCCATTTTTCTCGTCCATCTACCCCCAGCTCTCTTTATCACTTCTCTATCTATATAATATGCTTCTCTCTTGTTTTCTCCTCTGTACATAACATGTTTGCCTTATTTGATCCGCCCTTCCTGTATCAAGTTTATCTGTTGTTGTTGTTGTTGTGTTTTTTTTTGCACGCTGTCAAAATGTTGTTTATTATTATGTGACCATTATAAGTGAATGCGTGAAGTGAAGAGAAATGACGAATGAAGAAGCCCATGCAAAAGAAAAGATAGATAACAAAGAAAACTAAAATAAAACCTGGAACAATGCACTTGGAATATTATCAAAACATGCAAGAATCCCAAATTATTCCGAAAACATTGTGCATTATGCAGTAAGACTCGATCGTAATAGGCTATGACTTTCTGCTTCTCCTTATTGCATGAAAAATGGGCTTACGTAGATGACTGTCCCATTCGCTGCCCTCCCCCTGCCTCCATATAAAATAGGTGGCTATACTAATGGAAGAAATCATCTTTCCCAGTTTGAAACAGTTTATCATAATTATTTCAATTATTCCTTGTTCATTGAAACAAAAACACGCGTCATCTCTCTTTTAGCAACTTCACTGTGAAGGGGAATTTTCTTTTAATCCTCCTGAATTAGACATGCACGATCGATTATGTTCCAGTAATCAGCAGATTATCAAAAATGACATTTTCTAAAATGGTCGTTTCTGTTGGGTAACCATGTGACCTTAAACTATAAGTGCGCTTTGTATCTTATGAAAAGGCGCTTTATAGGTGAAATTTATTATTATTATTTATAAGTGACCTAATGTTTAGAAAAAGGATTGATGGCCATCGAATTGAAAAAAGCAAAACAAACAATTTTTGTATATTTTACAGATAAGGTTCTATTTATATCAAAAATATTATTCTTCGAAAGAGAGAATCTCAAAAGGAGAGTACTATAAAGTCCGATGAAGGGGAAACAGACATGTTCTGCCAGTTGTTAACTTCTTAGCTTTCAAAACTATTTCAATGGAAATCGATTAGTTCGAAGTAGTCTTTGATGCAAAAAAATAATAATAATAATAGATAAAAACAGACATTTTTACCCGTCCATGACCCTAAAATGTGTATTACATGATGACATTACAATTGATGGTGAAAATTTTATTTTTAAGAAGGAATGTCGTATTTACGATGTTTAATTGAGAGGCGCGTTTTTTTTTTTTTTTTTTTTTTTTTTAAGTGTGCTGGGTTGGCGGGGGGGGGGGGGGGGGGGGGGGGGGGGTGACGCCTCTAACCGGGAAATAAAACATCATGTTTCTATGATTCTAAATTTCGCTAGTTTTGCGCGTTCGCAAAATTTAGAACCAGGATGGTTTGGGGTTGCATCAATTGTATTATTGGGGGGAGGGGGGGGGGGGGAACATTCTTTGACCGAAACCATCCTGTTTTTTGTTTGTTTGTTTTTTTGTAATTTCACGAGCCAGCCGGTGCGAATTGCAAAATAAAAACACTTCGTATTATTTCGGGGAAAAGACATTAAAGTTAATCATTATCGTTGGGTCGGTTGATTTTCGGACACTTTAACCCTTTCAGGACAAGAAGTTATTTCAGGGCAAAATTGATCACATTTTGTTATTCAAATTGGCAAAAATAATATTTTTCTTACAGCGCTACATGGTTCTAATAAGGTGCAATGTCTCTGCAAACAATATACATGGTTAAGAATTTTGAGGAAAGTTGAAAAAAGTGCCGATTTTGATAAAAAAGAATGATTTTGAACCTCTCAATATGTTGCCAATTTAAGGATTTTAAAAATTATTCTTCTTTCTAAAATTCCTTGCATCAAACGCAATATGGTCATGCAACCAAAATGGACATAGCCTAGTGTGTGCAATATTTTGTGCTCTTTCTACTCATGCATCTGGTATATTTTTTAGAGCTCTGAATCAAAAGTAATTGAGCAAAACCACAAAATGTGGTCAATTGTCCCCAAAGGGTTAAGGGTGCAATTAGTATTTCGTCAACAAAATACACTATTTGATAATAAAACATATATTTGAGCATCTTGGTGCTGGAATAATTATGAGGATATTCGGGCATCTCGTTCCTCAAATATCACAGTTGAAAAGAAAAATACTCTCGACAATGGATTCGTAAAAAAAGACTTAAGATGGGTTTATCAACATATAAAGAGCTAAGTTTCCTAAGAAAGAACATTTTCGTTTTGTATGGAAATGATCATTTGACACTAAACTGCACCCCAAGATAGTTACAATACTCAAAATTGTACTATGTAATTCTTTTGTTTTGAACTGAATGACAGACTTTGTAGTTATTAAGATTGTAATGCCAAAAATAGTTTTTCTCTGCATGGCCACCCGTACCTCTTCCTTCTGACAATATTTGGTCCCTGGGCCTTAAGGAGGAAATTTTTCCCTATTTTCAAGGGGCCGTCTGACAACCCATCCCGACGGAAAATTTTGTAAGTTTTTGTGTTTTGGTAATGTATAGTCAGTTACCTTCCTTCTGACAAAGTTTGGCGCATGCGTTAGATGTGTTGAAATCGACCCGATTAAGGGTCCCATTTGGGGGGCTCTGGGGGCCATGCCCGGTGGCTCCGTTCGAGCTGACAATCTTTTTGTGAATGACATGGATGGGCCAAATCTCATATGTAAAATGTAAAGATGTCAGGGAGGCTGGAGAGATCAAGGAGTTTCAATAGAGTTAATTCCCAAGCGCAATCTTAGAGGTACGATGAGCATTTTCAGTGTTCTGTAAAGCCCGGCTCATTTGCTGACGTTATGACTGCGTCGGTGACTTGTATGGTCTTGTGCACGTCATGAAAGAGTGATATCGTTTGAAAATTGATTGCAAAATGAAAGGTGCAAACAATATTTTTAATAACTGGCGTATAGGCTAATTGCCTTCACAGGCTCGATTAGCGCAGGTACTGACGCAATCGAAATGACACCGGGCTTAATGCCCGTTGTAAACGAGGGGTCATTGATTTTTAATACGCTCTTACCTGCGCTAATTGAGCCTGTGAGAACAATCAGCTCATACACCAGTAATATTCAAGACAATGTTTGAACTATTTAGTTTGCCTTTAGATTTAGATTTTAGATTTAGATTTATTTCATTTTAATTCTTTTCAGCAGTCAACATAGAAATCAGTAATAATAAAAACACAAATCAGCAAGTAATAATCATAAACATAGTGTATGGGTAACATGAATACCGAAGAAACGCATGACAACAATATTACTCATTAGAATCAATTTAGTTAATAAAACGATTTAAATGCATATACATAGTTATTCAAAAATGACAAAAGCTGGCCTCCGGAATGATTGGATTGTAAAATATTTGAACAAACAAAAATACGGGAAGACGTTATTTTTTAAGCTCTAACCCGCCTACTCCTGTCCTTCACTGCAAAAGCAGCGAATTCGGGAACCGAGAGGGAACCAGCTTTTAATTGGTCCGCTAGCGAAGGTTCCAACTCGGGTGGGGGTTAGTCACAAGACCAATGAAATAAACAAATTCCAAATAAAAGATAAGGAGCATTAATAAACAAAAACGCTGGGACACAATGTATAATTAAGGTGTCATATGATAACTCTTTAATCACAGATCACTGATCTGCGCAATTAATATATCTGTAATTATACACCAAACCGCACCAAAATATGATACATCAAATGCAAAACTGATTTATATACTCAGTAAGATCGTAGTTAGTGAAACTAGCTATAAGGGACCTAACTTAATAATTACAGGCTTTTAAATCTGGATAGGCGATATAAGTTAGATGGGGGAAAGGTTAGTAGGGCGGGATGAAGGGTTAGTATGTGGCCACTTACACGCGATAGTTCTTCGAGCTCTGACGATGACGGTGCCGATGATTCTCGACGATGACGGTGACGATGATGATGGTGGTTGCGACGATGACGAAAGTGATGATTGTGACGATGAAGATGATAGAAAAGCCGATGACAGATTAACGAGGAACACGCAGCAGGGGTCACGTCGACAGTTCTACAAAAGAGTTGATGGCACCCAAATCACCAATTGTGATAATTAGGCCCCGG
This sequence comes from Heliocidaris erythrogramma, assembly GCA_025617745.1. NCBI lineage: Eukaryota > Metazoa > Echinodermata > Echinoidea > Camarodonta > Echinometridae > Heliocidaris > Heliocidaris erythrogramma. The sequence goes on along the minus strand of CM046859.1, from coordinate 30,992,860 downwards.
ACAAATAAAGTCGCTCTTCACAGGACTTGTCGATCTCGATCCGTAATATTCTCAGCTCTCAGTTCTTAAATAACTTTGAAGACATTCACGTACAACTTGGCGTAGGCTTGTTGACTTGGAAATATACGATGAATGTTTCATTAACTTTTGCTTCTTCAGCTTGAAAAGAAATGTTGTCCTTCAGCTGGCTCTTCGTCAGATATGGTGAATTAATTATTAGTATGGGTTTCAGGTTGGGGACGCCAAGTGGGGGTTTCCAAGTGAAGAATTTATGTTGGGAATCTACTTTTTATACTTGGTTCAAAAATCATACTCCAAACTTATGATTGGACAATATCCTTCAAGAGGGAGGGGCTTAATTACAAACTAAACATCGGATTGGTCACAGGTCACCGTTTTTTTTTACTTCCAGGGTGACATGGCCTAGTAACATAACATTTAAAAAAACAATCAGGAGTGCATCTTTTGAACAATAACATCTCCCCTATTCATAACTAGCTGGAAACAGTATTCTAGCCATGAATGGGGACTAAGCATGAATAGGGGGTTTAAGATATGTACAATATGGACTAAGCATGAATAGGGGGGTTAAGACATGATTAGGGCACAAAAGGACCAATTCAGCTTGCGGCACATAATAAAGGATTACTAAGAGATTTTAATTGAGGAAGATCACAATAGATTTGATCTTGAATGTGTGAATTGTAAATAGATCTAAAAAGAGTAAGTTCCAAACATAAGTAAAGATTCAGACATGAATAAGATCGAGCAATTAGCTAGTCTGAGCTTACAACAATAATCAAGATATACCAGTATAGGAAAGAAAAGACCCAGAGATAGAGGTAAAAGATAGATAGATTGAAAATGAGAGAAAAGAGCATGAAGGATAAGATAGAGGAGGGAAAATATGAAATTGCATATAGCCACCTTGTTACAAAGCATATACAAAAATTTAATTTAAAAAATGGATTTCGAGTGTATTAATTATTTTAGCAGGAAACTGTAGGCGGCAATTGTAAGCAATTATACATGAGGGATCCACAAGGAAGTAAAATAAAGGCCCAAAACCCAAAACAAAACAAAACAAAACAAAAACAGAAAAAACCAACACAAAATTGAAACAAACAAAAACAAACAAACAATAACAAAGGGCATAGTGACAGGGGCGGATGGGGGTGGAGGAAAAGTTAAAAGTCGAGTTGTGTAAGTTTATTTTTTTAATAAACCCGATTATAATTATCGTTTTAAATACATATAATACCAAAATATTATTGAGGGGGTTGATTTTAGTGTGTATAAAAAGCAATAATTTTTTTTTTTAGTTTAAGTTTAAATGTGCCTAAGCTTAGGCTCTCGCTCATGTTCAGAGGAAGGGAGTTCCAAAATTTGGGAGCAGTAAATATAAAAGTATTCTGTGTGAGTGCTGTACGAGTTCTTGGGAGGTGATAAAGATTAATTTGGTGGGATAGTGATGGATTTCATTATTTCCTTGAAATATATTTGGTAGTTCTCCTTTGTGAAACTGATACATAAGTATGGCAAGATTTAATCGATAAATGTCGTAAATTTTTTTTATGGTCTTTTTTATTAGTAGTATAAAAAAGAGACCATCAGAGTGGTGTCTATTATGTACATGACTTATGATCCACATAGCTTTTTTTGTAGTAATAGAATTCTAATAGACATGCCGCGCTGTTCCCCCATGCAAGAAATCCGTAGTTTAAGTAGGGAAGAACTAACGTGAGGTATAAAGATTTAAGAATATTGGGGGGAAGTGTCCAATTTACTTTGTTGATTATGCCAATATTTCTAGAAGTAACCTTATGTTTCCATGAAAGTTTGTCATCAATTAGTGTTCCTAAATTATTTGTTGTAGTAACCTGGTGTATTTGAATGTTATCTATTAAGATTGGGTAAGGTAGATGGTTAAATGTATTACTAAATAGCATATAATTGTTTTTTCTAGATTTAAGGACAATTTATTAGCTTTATAAACCCAAGTGATAACTGAATTCAGTTCAGAATTTGAGAAGCCGACAAAGAGTTTCTAAGTTTTTGTGTGAAAAGAAAAGATTGGTGTCATCTGCGTAAATGATAAAGGAAAATAAATTCGATGATTTAGGGAAATCGTTGATGTATGAAATTAATAGCAATGGGCCAAGAATGGAACCCTGAGGTACACAACAGGTAATATTTCTCAGGTCTGACATATTATTTCCGATGCAAACGTATTGTTGGCGTTCATATAAATAGTTACAAAACCAATCTAAAACGATGCCCGTAATTCCATAATGGGACAGTTTATGTAAGAGAATTCTGTGGTCTATCGTATCGAACGCTTTAGAAAAATCTAAAAACATTCCTATTGTGTGAGTACCATCGTCAATAGAGGTTGCAACTTTGGTGATGAAAGACAAGATTGCATGTGATGTATTATGACTTTTTCTAAAACCAAATTGACAGTCGTGTAAGATTTCATTCTGATTTATAAAATGTACTGTTCGAGAAAAAACAATTTTTTTCTAATATTTTGGAAAATGTAGTCAATAAAGATATTGCCCTGTAATTTGATGGTACAAGAGGATTCCTTATCTTGAAAATGGGTATTATTTTAGCTAATTTCATTCTATTTGGAAAAACGCCTGTTCTCAAAGACAAATTACAGACATAAGTAAATGGTTCAATAATACATGAAATAATTTTCTTCGTAATGAAATTATCAATACCATCGTGCCCGCAACTACGTTTATTTGTGAAGTTATTCACAATATCAAGAATTTCACCTTCAATTACAGGAGCAAAAAACATAGAATTAGGGTTAGGGTTTTGGAAGTAATCAAGAAATTTTTTATCACTGTCGGGTATCTTGCTAGCTAAATTTGAACCCAACTCCACAAAATATTTATTAAAGTGATCTGAAATTTCTTGTAAATTGTCAACAGTTTTATCACCGATTTGTATCTGTGTCTTTTATGTTTATTCAAAAACTTCATTAAAGTGAATAAATTGGCGTGAAAAATAATTTCTATTTTTCTCTACGTAATAATCCTGTCAGTGTATTTTTGTAATTTATATATTTAGATTTGGAACTTTCAGTCGGCTTCGCTTCATATTTTAAATAAAGATTATTTTTTCTATTTATAGATCTGAGTAAGCTTGCCGTAATCCACGGCGATTTGGGGTTCTTTTTCGACTGCGATGATTAATTTTTCTAATCAGGATACATTCATTAAATAAAGTATTTAACTTATCCGTAAAAACATCAAAACAAATATTAACTTCAGTAATATTATATAAACTACTCCAATCCAGTTCGTCTAATCTGTCTTTGAGAGTGTTAATATTGCGTTCAGAAAAATTCCTAGAATAAATTTTAGAGGGTTGTTGAGTTTGTTGTAAAATGGGGAAGTTCGCAAATATTGGGAAGTGAACCGTGATATCGGAGACTACAACTTCAGCTTGTGGAAAACGATGCATGTTTGTAAATATGTTGTCAGTTAGTGTGGAAGATTTTTCTGAGATACGAGTTGGTTAGATATTAGTGGTATAAATGATGATGAGAGGAGCGTTCCATAAAATTAATGAATAAAGGCATCGGAGTCGTATTTCAACAAATTGGCATTAAAATCTCCCATTAAAAAACAATTCTTACCACGGAGGACAGGGTTTGAGATAATGTTTTGAATGTTTTACAAACAATCATTGTGACTGGAATTGGGAGATCTATATACTAATATTTTTTTTCTACCTACACAAAAAGTGTTTCAATCGAATCATTAATTTTGTTTAAAAGAGTTATATTATTAAAATTGAAATCAGAAATCAGAAGAAATATACAAAGCCACACCTCCTCCAGATCTGTTGGGTCTATTATTCGCCTGAAAAAAGTGAATCGCCTGAAGAAAGTGAATCAGAAGCTCACTGACAATGTCACTGGCCTGGATAGGAAAGCTGATAACTTGAACAATACACGCGCCGCAACAGCATACGCATCCATGGATTACGAGAGTCTACACAGGAAGACACAGATGATGTCGTCTGCACGCTGGTCAAGGAGAAGCTGGGCATCCAGCTGACAACCAACGACATTGACCGCTCCCATCGTGTGACATCTCCCAATAATGAAGACCATTCTGGACCACGACCCATCATAGTCAAACTGGTTTCATATCGCGTACGATCAAGCATTATCAGGTCACGATCAAAGCTCAAAGGAACCAGGATTTTTATAAACGAAGACTTGACAAAGCAGAATCAGAAACTCTTCTACGCAGTTCGACACCACAGGAAAATCCGCAAAGCATGGACGATGGACGGAGAGATATTTGCAGGGATTCCAAACTCCAGTGGTGGACTTACGCGAAAAATTATTACATGTGAGTCTGACTTAGATAAATTTTAAGACAAACCAGTCTTAAAATATTGTAAAACTTATACTTACCTTAAATTTAATTTAATATACACAATAAATGGTTAAGTTTCATTAATCTAATACCGTTGAGACTAAAGTAAAGTGAAGTATAGCAAGGCGTTAATTTTAGCATTATTTGTTATTCATCATATCAAAACAGCATCGAACCTGGTAGCCTGTCATTAATTTAATTGAAATTCATACGTAATTCTCATTATATGTGATTCTTACCATAATTAGTGTTTGTTATTGTTTGCATGTTTAACACAGCTACTAACCTGAAGAGCTTTTATACACAGTATATTGACAATCATGCTGAATTGAGTAATTTGTTTTCACCAGTAGATACTGATTACATTTCATATGATTCAAATAATTCTGTCTATATCCCTGATGACTTTAATGTTTTTGTAAAGGAAAATTGTGTAGTAGATATTCATAAAACATTTGGTTGTTTGCATATAAATTGCAGAAGCTTAAAGAAGAATTATGACAATATTGTTAATTTTTTAAATTGCCTTGAATATGAGTTTCCTGTAATTGCTGTGACTGAAACATGGTGTCAAGACGAAACTGAAAGTGCAATATATCAACTTGAAAATTATGTATTTATTGGACAACAACGTACTGGTAAACGTGGAGGAGGAATAGGATGCTATATTCGACATGATCTTTCATATATCAACCGATCAAATTTAGCTATAAATGAAGCACATGTTGAATGTATATTTATTGAGATTAAAATGTGCAATACTAATATATTATTAGCAATTGTATATAGACCACCTGGTCAATCTATTGAATTATTTTTATCCTCTTTATGTCCAATATTTGAACAAATTCAAAGGGAGGAGAAAAAAATATATTTTATTGGAGATTTTAATATAAATTTATTAGATGTAAATAGAGTGCACAATGCTACTAACTTCCTTGATACAATGATGTGCAAGGCATTATACCCACTAATTCAGAAGCCAACCAGAGTAACTGATCATTCTGGTACTATGATAGATAATATATTTACAAATGACCATTCTTGTCTTAATGCAGGTGTTATTATTTCGGATATAAGCGATCATTTCCCCATATTTTGTATAGTTGATTCACAAGTGGAAAGGACAAAAGTGAATATAAAGAAACGAGATTATACTGAATCTAGGATATTAGAATTTATATCTGCTGTTTCGCAAGTGGATTGGTCATTGTTTTTAGATGAAAATAATCCTAACTTAAGTTGTTTTTAAAAAAGTTCCTTGATATATATGATAAAGCTTTTCCATTCAAGACTGTAAATGTAACTAGTAAACGCAGGTATAAGCCTTGGATGACATCACAGTTGCGCAAGTTGTGTAAAAAAAAGTGTAAATTGTATAAAAACTATCTCAAAGACTATTCAGAGACTCGATGGGAGGCTTATAAGTTAATGAGGAATAAAGTTACTAACATGATAAAAGTTACAAAGAAAAAATATTTTGAATATACTTTTGGTAATGTTTCTGGTAATATGTGTAAAACATGGAAAATTATAAACAATACATTAGGCCGTAAGAATAAGAGCAAAGTTCCAGATAGTATGAAAGTTGATGGAGAAATTGTTGAAGATAGAACAATAATAAGTGAAGCATTTAATAAATATTTTGTAAGTATTGGTCCAAAATTATGTCAAGAAACATGTAATAATGATTATGGTATTGAAGATGCAATAAAGTATGTAAGTAAAAATGATAGAACTGCATATTTTTTACCAATTTCAAATAAAGAAATTATAGATATTGTAGATAATTTGAAAGGCAACACCAGCCCAGGCTATGATGGTATTGAAAGTAGAATTGTTAAGCGTGTTATTCATATTATTGCTAATCCATTATGTTCAATATTTAATGCATCTCTTGCCAATGGGATTTTTCCAGATGAGCTTAAAATTGCAAAAGTCACACCTGTTTTTAAAGGAGGAACGCCACATGCCTTGACAAATTACCGACCCATCTCAGTCTTGCCAATCTTCTCTAAAATATTAGAACGCTGTATATATAATCGTCTGTTATCTTTTATATCTGAGTGCAATATTTTGACCAAGAACCAATATGGGTTCAGAAAAGGACATTCTACTTCTACAGCAATGACTGAGTTTTTACATATAGTTACAAGTGCAATAGACAACAAAAAAACAATGGTTGGTATCTTTTTAGATTTAAGTAAGGCTTTTGATACCTTGAATCATAAGATATTATTGTCTAAATTGCAGCAATATAGCATAAGAGGTGTTACTTTGAAAATATTTGAGCATTACCTATTAAATCGCCGACAATATACTATTTTGTCTAATGAATGTTCTGCCAAACAGTTGATAACATGCGGAGTTCCACAAGGATCAATCCTAGGACCACTACTATTCATTTTATACATCAATGATATTTGTAATGTATCTAATGTGCTCCAGTATATCCTCTTTGCAGACGACACAAGTATATTTATGTCCCATAGTAAAATTGATATTTTGCAGAGGAATTTTAATAATGAAATGAAAGCAGTATGTAAATGGTTTGAAATTAATAATCTCACTGTAAATATGAAGAAAACACATTTTATGATATTTGGTAAAAAAACACACTTGTGTTAATAGTTTTGTTTTGCAATTAAACAATATTGATATAAAACAAGTTGCATGTACTAAATTTTTAGGAATAACAATTGATTCCTGTTTAAACTGGGAAGAACATATTGGTGGTGTCTGTAGCAGGATAGCCAAAGTTACTGGTGTTATGTACAGTCTTAAGTATTTGCCCACTAGTGTTTTATTAATGATATATAATACACTTATTTTACCGCTTTTGAATTATTGCAATGTCATTTGGGGAAATGCTGCAAAGTGTCGAATACAAAGACTACATTTATTACAAAAAAGAGCAATACGCATTATAAGTCATTCGCCATACCTTGCCAATACTAAACCATTATTTCTTAAGCATAAATTACAGACTGTAATGGATTTGAATAAGCTTCAAATTGCACTTTTTATGTATTCTTGCCAACATGACCTTTTACCAAATGCATTATCTTCGCACTTTCAACTTAATAGTAATGTTCATGATTATTTGACCAGAAACCTATCTAATTACCATCTATTCAAATTTCATTCTTCATTAATAAGGCAATCTATCTTTTATCAGGGTCCTCTTATTTGGAATTCTCTTTCATATGATTTGAAAAATTGTACCTCTTTATATGTTTTTAAACGAAAATACAAACAGTCATTGTTATTTCAGTATGGTATGGAATGATTTATATTACATGTCCTGTAGCTCTTTGTGTTTTTTGTTGTATGTTGTATTATGTTTTATCATATGCTGTATTAAGTTTTTCTTGTAAGTACTGAATTGTTGACACTGGGTTTTGCTTATATAAGGACTTTTCCTTTCTGCTGAACTCCATTTTCCCCTCATTTCTGTATTTATTTGTACGAGTATATTGTTTATATATGTTATTATGCATTTTATGAGTGGAAATAAATCTGAATCTGAATCTGAATCTGAATCTATTATTCACTAACCACGGAGAGAGTATAATGAATGAGGTGTGTCAGAGAGCCAAGTTTCGGTTAGGCCAATTACGGAGCAATTTAACCTAAACCTGTCAAGAAGATTACATAAGGAATCAATATTACTATTCATGCTTCTGATGTTAGTGTGGAACAAAGAAAAAAACAGTCTCATTTAGGTTTGAGAAGTGAGAAACAACTTGATTTTCAGTGTAGTAACAAGATGGGTTAACTTGCTCATGTTCGTTATCATCAAAAGGGACTTCAAAATTTTTATAATACGTATTTAGAGCAGTGATCATATGATTGACAAAATTACTATCGGGATTGATAGAATGGGAATGCAGCAATGTTTGATAGGCATCTAAAAATTCATCATTGGTTAAGTCATAACCAAGAATGTCATCAACCGCCATGGATCAAGATAATCATAACCGTTAAGATGTAAATCGTAAGGCAAATTGAAAGGGGTGGGGACTGGGGGAGGGACAACCTGTCACAGCGTACAAAACAACATATAGACAATAAAATGGAATAAAATAACATCGTAAGAAATAAACAGGAAACAGAAACACATGAACAAGAAAAGTAGAAAAAAAAGGATATCAAGTCAAAAAAGAATAATTGAAAAGGAAAGAATAGAAAAAATAAATAACTGGCCATAAACCCTTCGAGGGAGATGTAAAGAGTAATATACCTTGCACATAAAACATACTTAAGAACAGACAGCAGCTAAAATAAGGTAAGAACAAAGATGAAAGGAGCAGCAGGATTACAATACAATACCTTTCAAAGAAGGAATGAGATAGCATCTTGGTTTTTTTTAAAGAAAACAAGAATACTTAAACAAACCGTTATAAATTGCAATGGGGATGTCAGAGTGTCAGATTGGCTGATGACCAAAACAGAGAAAACGGGCTTCAAAGAAGATTGTAATATTGTTTGTCACACAAAAGGTTGAGTCAACGCTCCTTAGCCTACACCGTGAAGTTCTTATATTGGATTGAGTTGAAACTTTATGTGCCTTTAATAGAGATATATATCTTTGTTTCTGTAGATTTTCAATGTCAGACATTTCACAGTTTTTGAGCTATATCAGAAAAGCGACGTGAAGTACGATCCCAGAAAGCTGACACACAATGTTTGAATGTCCAGGGGAAATGGTCATTTTGAATGAGAGAAAAAACATGTTTCAACATTGTATTTTACACCAAAATTTTGTCAGATGGTAGATTAGTGAATTAACTTACTATATTTGCAGTCTGTGCGGGCAGGCCTTCAAATGGGTACTCCGTCCTGTCTGCCCATGGGTAACAATCGTACATTTTGTAAATATATATAAACATGATGGTTGCACGCATTTTATGAAGTGCCTCACTCATAATCTTAAAATTTCGTTCGTTTCGTCAGATTGTTGAATTTCTGTGAAAATAAACATTCTGCTATAGCATTTTTGATGCATGGAGTGGGATTGGTTAACGTATGAAAAAAATGATTAAAAGCTACACTGTTTTATGTTGCTATGTGTTTCATTTTAATTCAATTGTAATTTGGTTCCTTTCAGTGGCAATTTTTGCATTATGAATTAGAAGGTTCATTGATCCATCTGCCTAGCTGTCATAATGCTGTGCGTTCTTTAGTTCTATTCCGTATCGATTATTGTAACGGCCTAACGGGCTTCTTTCTACCATTCCCTCGACACAATTAAATCGTGTGCAACGGCTACAAAATTGAGCTGCTAGATTGGTGCTTCAGGTATCTAGGGACCACCCACTCTTGAACTCATTTCATTGGCTTCCTTTGAAACAACGGATAATTTTTAAGTTACTCTTGTTTGTATGTAAATCCTTAATGATCAAGCTCCAAAATATTTGGATACCTGTTTGAATTTGTATGCATCTGCCAGGCGATTAAGGTCAACCAGTGATCCTCTCCGTCTCACATAATTGTTTCGTTCATAATTACAATACTAGGAATGCGCAAAATATCCGTCTTCCTCTAAATCGCATATCGGTAACACAAAATTCAATCTTTTATAATGGCCCAATCCTTTGGAACAGCCTCCCAACTAAATTTAAGAATAGTATGACTGTAAAACAATTTAAACGATCTTATAAGCGACATCTTCTTGATTCACAATGTTAAATGTACTAGATGTTTAATATGTTTCTCTCCCTTTTCTTCTTTCCTTTCTTTAGTGTTATGAACTTCTGTACACTTGATATTCTATAATTTCTTATAATTCTGTTTTTATGTACTCTGTATGAAGGGGTTATTTTTAACGAGCCTATATTGTGCTTTCTATGATCCCGCCACTATTATTTATTATACTGATTTGGATTAATTTTCTGTAACATGTTTTTATGGTGGAAATAAATGATTGATTGATTGATTGACATAATTATTCAGTTACCATGGTTACTCGCACCTTAACTGGTGATGCAAGACATTTACCGTATCAACTTCAACATACTGGTCGGTTTACCACTTACAATTAGACAGTCTTCATCAGTCGATGCCATCAAAGAGGCCTTGAAAACACATCGCTTTGGCAGTTTGTAGTTGTAAGGTTGTTTTTCTTACTACATACATTTTTTAACGTTTGAATTTATTTTAAGCGTTTTGGGCCTCATGGGAAAAAAGCGGTAAAAGTAATAATGATAATAATAATATTAATAATAACTGTGAACATTACTTAAAAGTATGGATGCTTGCGTACGAAACGTATTGAGTTTATTAATATGTCTCTCTCAACCAGCAATAGCAAAATAGAGAGCGCCCTCCTACCATAAGGATATTTTATCAGTGAACGCCACAATAATCAAGATGGCGATTATCATCTATGATCATTAAATTAGTTAATCAGTCTACTCAGGGAGGTGGAAGAGAGATCCACCTCCCTGGTCTAATCTGAATTACGTAATATTTGTTGCGGTGAACCGCAGGGTAGTTTATTGGGTCCGCTCCTTTTTGTCCTTTACATAAACGATTTCTGTAGATCATCGAACTCCTTATCGTTTATTTTATTTGCTGATGATACCAATCTTTTCTATTCCCACAAAGATCCTAATGTTTTAGTAAATACAATCAATACCGAATTATTAAATATATCGCAGTGGATAAGGGCTAATATTACATGATATTTATATGAGGCTTGATAAATTCTTGATATTGATATTGCATTTCGATAAATTTCGATAAATATTGATAAATATTGCATGGCGATAAATATACATGTACTGGTCATGCTAATTACCGTATCTCAGAGTATGATCAGTAGAGGTGTAGCATGCATGGGTCCAGCCATGGAGGGCGCTCTGGCATTAAAAGGGGGGGGGGGGGGGCTTACGGGTGAATAGTGAATGGAGTGTGTATTTTTAAAAATGGACACCGGTACATGTATAAATTACAGAATGTGGGAGATGCTCTGCTCAAGTTTCCTTCCCCCTACTCCCGTTCTTTCTCTCTTTTTGTTCTCTTTCTCTCTCCCTCTCATATTTTACGTCTCTCTTAAACTATTTATTCTTCCACCATTTGATTGGGGGGGGGGGGGCACATGCCCCCGTACTGTCCCCCTTGCTACGCCACTGCTGGTGAAGATTCGGATGATGGTGAACGACGATGATGCACTTCGCGTGCATCTTCCTATCTGTCACAAATCATGTGTATCGTGGAGACAATTAACATGATTAAAAGTATGATATATTTTTTTTTAATTTACCTGTATGCTAAAGACGTCATCTATATATACGTTGTGTTAGTGAGCATCCCTATGGGACTTATGGCTTTAAAATAGACGAGATAGTCTATGATAAAGCCTATACAGAGATGCAACATGCTTGTTGTAATTGCGCACTGAAACCTATTTGACCCCATATTTGGCTGTACGTCTCTTCCTTTTTCTTTTCCTGTTACATGTTTGGGGTATATTATGATGGTGATATGCGACATAAATGGTAATAATATAATCATATTATTTGATAAATTTCGTTCTGTCTTGCACCCTCATTCACACTCACTGTCTCTCTAAATCCCTATCTCTATTATTTTGTCTCACCGTGACGGCAGTCTTCCAAACCCCTGAAAGACCCCTGAGAGACGCCGTAGAAAAGATCGCTGAGCATTCATTGAAACATGGCTTCAGAGACCACTTAAGACTGTTTTGAACCATGCAGTTCAAAACTGGAGACCTTGGAAGACCTTAGAGATCATTGAGAACTCTCTGGAAGACTGTTAATAAGAGATCTGTCATATTGGGGGGGGGGGGGGGGGGGGATTCGATGGTTTCTCAACGGTCTCTGTGGAATGGGGGTATAATGTATGCCTGTCTCCCCCTTCTTCATGATGTGCAATTAATATTGTTATTTTCAGTCACTTTAAAATCTAAAGGACGAGATAGTCTATGATAAAAGCCTATACACACTAAGAAATTAGGGTTCACTTTAGGGTGCAATTTTTGGCGGAGCACCCGTATATCTACTCGGGTGGAATTTTGCACCTCTACGGGTGCGCTTTGCGGAAACCGGGGTTCAAAATTGTGTAAGGTTGAATTCTGCACCCTTCGAGCAGAAGTATTAGTCTTACATGAATACCCACACTAGCATTGTTGACACTTATGTCACAATATATCATGAAGTATAAGACTTATTATTCAAAAGCATAGAAATGAAATTAATTAGAAAAAGAAATAATAAATCCATTTCGATCAGCTTGTGTCGTAAATTTGCTTAAATTGAACATCTCCGTAGTGACGTGTTTCAAAAGAGTAATCGCGCAAAGACTAACAGTTACCGGCTTGCAAGTTGACAGCAACCAACGTATCGCTACTCATAGGGATTAAGGCAGGAAAATTTGCATAATTCGCATTTTTAAAATTATATGGGGATTGTTATCACGGTTCATTTTGATAGTTTCTTTGTAAAAGAAAGTTATTGAAATAAGAATACGGGTTTACATTTGATAATTCAGTCGGGATTATATCATTTTAAGGGAAAGTGCTAGTTTTACTAACAGTTACACTGATTTGTTATAGGAATAGATAGTAGACTATACACTGCAACTTAAAAGTTGAATAAGTAATCCTAAATGTGAGACTGTACACTCTTAACCCGTTGACTACTAAATTATCTAATTCCTATAGGTTTTATACAGAGGCCACCCGGTTCCCGTAAGCAATGGGTTAAAATGTTGGTTAAATTTAGTTGGGTAACTGCTGGTTGGTTATGTGCCCAATTTGGGGCTATTATTAACCAACTGGACACTCGAGTGGTGTAACAAATATTGGTCAATAATTTTTTACCTAAATATTGGGCATATATTTACCATTAGTGTTTGGTAAGTATGGGTTGGGTACTTGTTGCCCTGTAGTTGTGTAATTTTGTCACATTCCCTTTGCCAGTTCGGTAAATTTTGTTGGGTAACTGATGGTTGGTTAGAAATTCGCATTCCCCCCCCCCCCCCCCCCAATATTGGGGAAAACACTGATATGAATATTCATGATTTTTAGTAGCGTATGGTTTGGGGTGGCCCGATTTTACTAACTGTCACCAAATGCATAAAAAAATATAAGGGGTATATAAGAGCTTGCAGTGGACTGTACCAACTGGATAGGATAGTACTAGGATAGGATTAGGATAGAATAGGTTAATATAGGATAGCTTTAAAGTAGGATTGATAAAGCTTTAAAGTAGGATTGATAAGTTAGGACCCAGCCTCACACTTTGCGATGCAAAGCAGGCTGGCCATCGCAGGCTACCACAGGATCTGCGATGCATGTCTCACACTGTGCGATTTTAGCATTTCGCGCATGCGTACTTTATTACTGATAACGCGATTTGTAGTAGTATTAACTGACACACGTAAACAAAATTCCTAAAACTTGAAAGGTAATTATGTTTTTTAAATAAAAATGACATGAAGTAATTGAAAATTAGTATAGAGACTTATAATTATAAATTTAGGGGAGAGATTTTTATGCTACGTAAAGTTAGATGGATTGGAAAAGAAAAAGATGAACTTCGGGTTATAGTTATTTAGTTAATCAAGTTGACATCCATTTGACTCTGTTTGTTTTTTTCTTGGCAGAATGAAATATTGATAATATGTATCAGGGGCGGATCCAGGATTGAGTAAAAAGAGGGGGCACGCAAATGAAAGTTTGTCAAAAAGTAGACCCTATTTTTTTGGTTCTCGCCAGCTTCTCGAAAAGTTGCTCAGTGGAGGGGGAGGCGACAAATTTTCGCCAAACCTTCAAAATTCGTTCAGTAAGAAAAGGGCGGATCGTCTATGGTCAATAATAGAATATAATAATAGAATCAGTTCATTGTTTTAATTAAGCGGTGATCCGGCATTTGCTTCTGTGACAATTGCTCTGGGCGTTATTTCATCAGAAGTATGGGTTTAATAGGGTAATGGTTTCCGAGCATTCATCTTTTTTAAATTTTTCTTCTGTTTGATTGTCAGGTATTTTCTGTGTGTGCCCCGCCCCTTTAAAAGTTTGGATGTGCCCTGATCTTTGCCCCTCCCCCGTTATCTATCTATATCATTCTTTCTTTGCTTCTCTTATCTTTTCTCAAATCTCCACATCACTTTCTCTCTCCTGTCCCCCGCTATTGCTCTCTTAATATTTCTCAATGACTATTAGAACTATAATTATTTCCACCACCTCCCCCTCTCTCTCTGGAACTCTCTCACATCCCCTCTCAGTAAACAATATTCACATAGGACTGAGTGAAACACCGAGCTGTTCGGGACATAGGTATCATGCATCTTTATTGGAGACGTGCTGAATATCCCTTACAATAGAAAGATGAAAGCTGCATGTTAAAGAAAAGTTACTCTATTTTATGGGAAATACAAATGAAATGATTTTGATAAAAGAAAAGAAAAGACAGAAAGAAAGAGGGAAAGGGAGAGAGAGAGAGAGAGAGAATGTGCTTACAGTGAGTCAAGCATAGTTCCAGTAAACACACAAGGTCCATTTTCCTGAAATGAAGACACAACCCCACCTCTGTGTATGTATACACAGAAAACAAACCAACCATGTGCATTACATTTAGTGGAATATCTGCTTAATAGCAAATCAATACCTCAAAAAACATTACCAATATTATAACAAATATTAGTATACAAATTACATGTATAGTAACATAATTGTCTATCTGGGGGAGCATTTCAATACATTTGTCATTGTCAACCATTTTTTACTTGTTTTATGCACATCATGATCTTAAATAGTATCTTAACACAAATTAGCTATACAAATATAATATAATTTCTTGATCAAAATTTACATAACATGTATATTCACTTTCATGAGAACACACCATATATAATCGTAGATCCAGTATTAAATAAAATTCCTTCATATGTTTCTGTATCCTTTTCCCCCTCTCTCACTTTTTTCATTCTCACCTTTTTCATTATCAATGATTCGAAAATATCAAATTATATTTCTGCACAAACATGATATAAGCAATCATATCTTATGTTGACATTTGGAGAGCACTTTTTTGAGGTCTTCTATTAGAGCGAAACTCTAAATAACCCAAATAAGGTACAAGCGGGTGAATAATACTGAGTGGATTTTTTGTTTCTTCTTTCTGCTAAAAACCAAATTGGAAATTGATGACATTTAACAAGTTGTATAAAAATATTCAGTTGTTTGTTGAAGTTGTGAATCCTTATTTATATAAATATTCTGGTTATGAATGAAGAAAAAAAATCGACAATTATTTATCAAGTCTATAAACATGTTTTTTTGAAGTACAGTTTATACATACATAATAGTTAACCTATTATTAAATATGAAATACAAATTTTGTATTTTGTCACAGTGATTCCAATAAACCCAAATTTAAATTTCATTTCACAAGATTGTTAATAATTGTTAATCATTATTATACTTGTCTGATAACTAAAGAATTACAATTCGCACTTTCTTTTTATAGCAGAGGCTTAACAAAATGCATTGCATAGAATGCCTTCCAGTCATTGTATAAAGGAAGTGCAAGCACACTAGAATATTTTTTTCTTCTTTCAGCAATACAAACAGAAAAGAAATTTAGTAATTATTAAAAACCTGTAACATGTAATGAAACCATAGTTCCCCCCCCCCCCAACAAAAAGAAAAATACATGTAATTGAAAGACAATCATTTTCCCCTTGCTCATGCATGGATTTGGTGTTGTTGTTTTTTTCCATTTGAATCACAACTAGCCGAGACAGAGAGTTGTGCTATTAGATGTTGTTCCTGATTGTACATTTATTTCATGGATTCTCAGTAGTTCACATGATTTGTTGAAAATAAAAACGTTTCATCTCCCAATTTTCAAGTAACTACATTTTTCAAATGCAAATTTTGCTTGAATCATCAATATATAGTATACTGTATAACAAACAATACAATTATCATATAATAGAAAGGTTTCCGTTCTAAAAAGGGAGGCACAATGCACATTTTTCTTTCCAAAAAGGGTGGGGGTACGGGCCAGATGTGCCCCCCCCCCCCTAAATCTGCCACTGCTTCTGTTAGCTATGATTGCACCAATGTTTACAAGTGGGTTTTTACAGACACATATTAATCAGACTGTTCAGACATGATTATTTACTTTGGGGGAAATAAAAATGCCATCTGAAAGACAGGATTCAGTTTTAAACCAGGGTCCGTCGTTGGTTTGGAGGATGTTGATCAGGACAGTGGAATCGTCTCCAAATAGTTTGAGCCAAGGGGTATAGGCTTTCACCATATGCTGGCTATGTCACTGTCTGTGTCAAGAAAACCTTTAGTATAGGAAAGCCTTATGAACTATGAGGGGTCAAATCTGGATATTGAATTATGCTAATTGACAAAGTTTTGTGCCTGCAAAGTAATTAATTTTAACTGTTAAGTTAGTAATCACAATTTGAATAACAACTAGAATCTCACTATTTTCAGAGATTTCATGTCCACATAGTACATAAAAAGCTTTGAATAATGTCTCAAAAACTAGTACCGATTTTCGAAAATCAACATTGCCCTGTTTGTGAATGCCCCTATAATGATAGTTTGCATGCAGAAACCCTGGTCAGTTGTAAAAGAGTGTCTGCACTGTAAGACTACCATATGTCATGTACTATAGCTGCTCCTGACATGACCAGAAGGTAGCTGAATTAGGCTTCTCTCAAGACAATGATTTTCTGATTAAGTGTCAAATTAGGGTCTGTGTTTGCAGGCAACATAATTTCCAAGTGTGGGGGTGATTGGGGGGGGGGGGGGGATTGAACGAAGAAAATACCACCTTCAATCCATATGATCTGAAGGAGACGGCTCAGATATTAACGGTTTGATGTTGTAACAGTTCTGAGTAGGTATCACCAGGTATGGGATTGTGCTCCAAGTTGATTTCTTCAATGACAGACAGGCCAAAGAGTTGCTTGCATCCAGATCTGCAAGGTAATCGAGGGATCAAAATAGATGTTCTTATTTATCAACACATTTGCTTGAAATTCATGTACGGTATTTAATTTTTCATTGATAGAAAAACCAAATGTATTGTCATTTCATTTGTTCTTATTAATATTCAAATATGGATTTTAATTTGTGAATCATGAAATTATGGATGCCAGTATTACTCAAACATACATGCAGGCAGATTCATGGGGTGAAGTGAAAACTGAAGAGGCCAACCCCCTCCCCCTCCCCCCCACCCTTAGAGAAAAACAAAGACATAAAAGGGCTTTTTGAGGATTTTTTTTTCCTGCAGCCCCCTTTTGGACTAAATAATGTTATAACCCTGGATGTAATTTACCTGGGAAGGGCTGGCAGCTGGATTCCAAAAATCATAATTACCGGGAATAAATAGGGAATTTTGTTTTGCTCGATACAAGACAGAAATCCAGCAAAGTCCAGCACAAGCTGAATTCATTCCTGGTTTTCAATCCTTATTATTCATGTATTCACATTTCATATTTATTCAGACATATGAGTGAGAAATAAGAGAACATACCTGTGATTTCATTGTCACTCAAATCTAAAATTCTGAGGGATGACAGTTCATAGGGATGACAGTTCATAGAAACTCTCTGGCAAGGTGGATATTGGGTGAGGCATTTATAGCTTCTATAGGATGGTCATCTGGTAGATTTCATCTGATGTTTACAGCTTCATTAATAAAACATGAGAGATACAATGATAAGTAATAAAGAGCTAATAATAAAAAGAAACAAAGGGTACATTAACTAAATCCATCAGTTTAGTAACACCCTTGATTACTCTACAATCAAACTCATTCTCACTGGCTTAAATCAGAGAAATGTAACTAAAAGTTAATTACATTTCCCGGCTTAAATCAAACAGCAAACAAATTATCAGCATTATACTGTACTTGAATACACTTTACTGGATAGATGTTTGACAAAGAATAAAAACTGATTCACAGATTTCCATCTTTCTACGACCATTAATAAGAAAATTATTGTCCGCCAAAGTTAGCAGCACGCGCGCGCGCGATCTCTCATTATAGGCCATATATAGGCAAAAACATGCCTATACAAAATTCGCTGTAGCTCGTAAAATACTACATAAACCCCCCATTTTTTTCATGAACAGGTAGGGTATGAATCATGGTTCTAGGACTCCTACCCCCTGGACAACCACCCCCCGGATAACCACCCCTTGGATAACCACCCTCTAGGACAACTACCCCCCAGGACAACTACCCCCTAGGGCAACCACCCTCTAGGACGACTACCCCCCTAGGACAAGTACCCCCGGATAACTACCCCCCAGACAACTACCCCCTAGGACAACCACCCTCTAGGACAACTACCCCCCGGATAACTACCCCCGGACAACTACCCCCCGGACAACTACCCCTGGACAACTACCCCCCGGACAACTACCCCCAGGGACAACTACCCCCGACAACTCCCCCCGGACAACCACCCCCTAGGACAACTACGGGGGGTAGTTGTCCCTGGGGGTAGTTGTCCGGGGGTAGTTGTCCGGGGGGTAGTTGTCCAGGGGGTAGTTGTCCGGGGGGTAGTTGTCCTGATTGACATGACGCTCATCTGTGATACGTATTTTGTAGCATTATGGTGATATTGATGAACACGATCTTCATCGTCACTATGGCAATCACCATCATCATCATCAAAATAATCATGCCATTGTCATTATCACAATCATAATCAATCTTATACTATAATAATCACTATTTTCATGATACATGTCATCATCATTACAATACCGTTATCATCACCATCTTAATGACGGTACATGAACAAAAATACATTCGATGATGGTGTTGATGATAATCACGATTGGTATTGCCATCATTTCCGTCATGATCATAATTTATTAGCATCATTAATATCATGATCATTATAATAATAATAATATTCCGCTTTTATAGAGCGCCTAATACATCGACGATGTCTCTAAGCGCTTAACAATAACAGGTAGTCATTATTATTACCCCGGTAATCGGATACTGGCATGCCCGCACACAATGTATGCACATTCTCCGCTCCCTGGGGAGTATTCCAGCAATGGGCTGTACAGTGACGCTCAAATTGCTAAGCAAAGGACATTTCCTTTCGCCATCCTACCTGGTACCCATTTAACACCTGGGTGGAGAGTGGCAAATGTAGATTAACGTCTTGCCAAAGGACGCTAGTGCTGCAGTGGGATTCGAACCCCGGACCTCATGGTTCACAGTCCGGGGACTTATCCACTGATCCACAACACCTCTACAACACCTCATCAATATCATCCAAGTGAACACTGATAACATAACCAAGGAGTCCATTTCGCATCCCCATTAACATTTGCATCCTTATCATTTTTCCCATCATGACATTCTTAACTTTCTTTCTTCATTTCAGTATTTACCCGTCATCAGGTCATTAGATCATATTGATAATGACAACCATCATACAAATTGACCGACAGACCACCTAATTCGTCGTCATGACAAATTAAAATTCTAGTTATTATTACTATTGTTATTGTTATTATTATTGTTGCTGTTATTACTATTATTATTATTATCATCATCATCATCATTATTGCTATTGTTTTTATTGGTACTGATGTTTAGACCAAACAATCAAAGTAAACAAATTAAAAGTTTTCAATTTTTGTAATGCTGATATACAAGTATATTCATCTTTAGCTTGTTGAATAAACTATTCTTTAGAAGCACGTTTCCATTGGCCAATTACATTATAAATATGCCATAGAATATTGTAGAGGGTTACATAATCAATTCAGAGGATTACTAAAAATGAAAACACAATTATTCAAGAAACTCAACAATAATATGACCAAAAAGAGTGTACTCGTGACTTGTCCAGTTACATGTACATGAATGCACTTCACCATTTGCACTCAGATCACGTGTGTAACCAAGTTTAGTTTGACAATATTTAAAGAATGGGAATGATATTTGTAATTATATTTGGTAAGATGTAGGACACATACAAGTTAGATTTTGACAGGAAATATATACAGCATAAACTTTTCGTGTTTGGGGTTACATGTGTGACATCAGTTTTATGCATGTTAATTATTAAATAAATTACTTGCTAAGGGACCTAGGGAGGGTATGATTTCACGATATAGTGGAAACAACTACTAAAGCTTATACTGAGAAATGACTAATATATATGAAAAAAGAATGTTGTTTTTTTGAATTTCAATTTATGCCAATGTAATTGTATGGAAAATAGCATCATTGGGTCTTCAATTAAAAAAAAAATGTGCTCCATGTAACTTTATAATACTATTCAACGAGAGCAAGAATTTTCATCAAATTAGTTTCACTTTACAAAGAATGGCCCATACAAGGACATTCGTCTTGTCTACATGCATGACAAATTGAAATATGCATACATGTCATAATCAAGAAAAGGACATATAAATGCAGATACCTACCCCAAAGCACCCTATATCCCGCAACAACTGCACTGTAAAACATATTGGTATTTTTACAGGGGACAAAATACAGATTTGTTCTGTTTATTATAAATACAGCAGTTATTGATGTTATAACAGATGTTATTTTTACATTTTCCCCGTAAAAGTACCTCATTTGTAATTGCGAAACTGAGTTACATCAGTAACTTGTGATTTTAAGGCAAAATAGGGTTTTTATACAGTTTTTTGTGTAATTTTACAGTTTAATTTTTTTACCTTAATGTATTGTAGGACTCGGATTCCAACGCAATTCTAGCACACTCTTAAACCAAGGAGTTATCACAGTCTGTGATAACTCCTTGCTTAAACAGAGCAGAGACAGCAAGCAGAGGTGTTGTTCAGATGGAAGTCTACTGGCTAACTCTCTGTAACCAGGTTTTAATGTGTAATCGGATTACATAAGAACCTGTTATCTGAGTTACAGATCTGAAATGTATGCTAAAATTACATACAGCATGTATTTTTACAGCAAATTTCTGGCGACTCTGCTGACATCAGATTTCTGTAATTTTACAGTACTTTTTTTTTACAGTGTGTATAACATCAACAACCAAAAATCAAATCAAAGAAAAGAACGCAAAACAAAAGTAAAAGCAAACACAAAAGAAAAAACATACAACCAAACCAATGAGTTATCACGGACCAAACGTTCAAAGATAAAATAATATTCATAGTATTTAGACTGACCTTTAGCTATGAATCAAAGGTAGGAATTTAAGCAGTAGAAAAATAACTACAATAATTGCCTTTTGGTAAGTGACTTATACATTAGTAGAAAATATCCCTCTGTATAATTATGATTCATTCCCAAATGTTTGAACGCTGCATACTGAGCATGATGAGATCATATAGACCATAATGACAAACTTGAATTTAACTTCTCTCAATATATTTATTATGTACCCATTTTCTGCAAAATACTCGCTAATTATGTAATTATATTTGAGATGGCAAGCTTCTATCTTGCAATTGTAATATTTGGTGAGCTTCGACCTCGTTATAGCCGTATCACCACGGCATCAGAGCTTTTTTTTCTTAAGTGGGGTGTCACCGAAAAAGCGCATATGTGACCCGACGCCTCAAAACCTACAATAAGTCGCCAAAATTATTTTTTTGTTTTATACATTTTCTGAAAGTAGAGATTCTCAGCTTTCCAATGGTATATCACTTGCCTAGTTTACTCAATGATAACACCTTTAAATATCACAGTATGTAACCATCAATCAATAACTCCTATTCAGATAAAATGGTCATTTAACGTTCGGAACAAAAGAGTGCCAAACCTTCGCTCTCTGTGTGCGCCCAAGTAAAACTGGGTATAAAACTGGCCATAGCAACCGGTATGAAGGGATTATCAGATTAGGCTGAATTTTGGCATGCTGCCCCTGAAGCACATACTCATTACTCACTCCAAAAATCAATTTAATACCTTTAGAGGTAAAGTAGTAATTTGGCATTGAATGAAAGTATTACAAATTTCGGCGATTTCGATTTTTTAGCTCGACAGGTGAAAAAAAGGAGTCATTTTAAAATGCCCCAAAAACATATTTCTAAGTCGAATTACGACTCACAAACTTGAGACATGATAGAATGATAATGAAACTACCCATTTCTATCAAAAACAGAAAATCGACTGACTCAAGCAAATTTACTATTTTGGGCTGTTTGCTACGTTGTGGTCCGTGCGACTTATTGTAGGTTTTGAGGCGGCGGGTCACCGAAAAAGGGCATATTAGAGGAGAGGAAATTAGGCTTCTACAATAAACGCCGGGGTTGGAAAAGGGTGCTCCGACATATGATTCGGCGACAAATGCTCCGGGCTTTAAACAATAAGTTGAAGTTAACTCTTAATTTTTTTTAAATTGGTGATTGTTTTTGTTTTTATTTTAGGGGGGGGGGGTGGTCGTGTTTTTCTAAACTTTAACATTTTTCTTCAATTTAATTTATTCTAAGTTGGTCTTCAAATTAATTTTTTATATACGTAAATTAATTTATTTCTTTGTTTCTAATTTCTAGAAGGCATTATATTTTTTTTTCTGTATGTAAATCTTTAAACAAATTGTCATGTACATGGTAAATGCTGCCAGGGCCGTTGTGGAAAGCAGTTCTGAAACTGACAATGGTATCCTGTATAAATAAAACTGCTAATAAATAAATAAATAAATATTTCGTCAGAGATACAGGGGTATAGGGTAAGGGCTGCTATTGTTTTGTTTTGTTTTAGCATGATTGGGTTTAAGGTAGGGGTTAGGGGTACATATAGTGTTTGATCTAGCGTTATAGTTTATAATTTGGTTAGAGTAGGAAATCAACCGCGGGGCAACTGTCTTCGGAGCAAATGTCATTATCACCATGAAAAGTGTACCTTGACGTATCATATTTTAAATCTTTAGTTTAATTAGTGCATTATCGTCCTTTACGTACAAATTTACTGTTGTTAAACACAAGCATTTGGCTATGAAGTGGTTAGCTACTTTGGTACTTTTTGTTCGGAGGTTGATTGCAACATTTTTTCCACGTATATCTGTTTTGTGCAATATTCTAGTGTACTCTTGCACAGTTTTTCAGCAGTTTCCATGGCATTCTCATCATTCTCCTGTACATCCACTGATGTGATTTTCTTTTCCATAGTCTTGGTTACTGCCCATATTTCTGCTCCATCCAAAAGCTATCACTTGTGCTTTATATTATTGATAGGGTTCAATTCAGAAAATCAAATGTGATTTAGGGGTGTTTATGTTTGGATCTTTTTTTTTTTTTTTTTTTTGTTTTAGAAATCCTCTGTTTTTCACTGTTTATCGTTCTCTATAAGAAATACTTTACTTACCACATGCGCACAGTATCATGTTTTTTTCTCTTTAGTTAATCTTTTCCTTTTACTTCATTTGGTGTAGGTATTGCGTGCCACGCTCAAGTATCAAGGCGAGGTTGTTTTTAAATAAATAAGAAATATTTCTCTTATTTCTCTAGCAGAATAGAATTATGGATGTTTGAAAAATGAGATCACTACATCTATGCAAATCTCAAATTGGCAATATGGTGAGTCGATTGTGACATAATATTGGCCGCTTTCGACTCTCCCGTTTGTCGCGCAACAAAATATCATTAATATGCGGTTTTCTCTATGCGCCTTTTTACCTCAGGGCGGTACTCAAAATATATTGTAGATAGCATATTGCTATAGGTCCTCATAAGAGAAAAAAAGATTCCACATTTAAAAAAAAAATGCATTTTAGTCATTTTGTGTATTGAAGCAAATGGGGAAGTTGTCCACTACATCACAGTAACATTACTGATTCGACCAACATGTATAGTGGTTACAACTTTCCAAAATTCATAACTTTCTTATTGCTTGTCTTATTTCGTTCAAACTTTCACTAAACTGCTCTTTCATTTCAAAACAACCTGCCATCAAGGTTGGATTTCCCTTTAAGAGTGGCGTTATCTTCGTTTTTGAAAGGCTCGTTCAGGCAATTAAAAGCAGCCTTTCTGTCCTGTTGTCAAAAGATGTCTTTTGAGGTAAAAATGCACAATAAACTTAATTTTAATAAGCGCATTCTTCTTATGACATCTCCTATGAGAGTTATTTGTATTTTGTACAGTATTGGTACACTCTTGAAAATGCGTGGTCAAAAATAACCCCAAACGGGGTTACAAATGACCCCGCATGCGGGATCAACTATGCACAAACCCCGTGCGGGGTCACCCAAAGTAACCACATAGCGTGGTTAAATTTCGACCCCGAATGTGGTCAAAATTTAACCACGATTGCGTGGTCATTTCTGCATAACTTGACCCCGCATAATTTGACCCCGCATACTAATGATCATTACCTTATAACCCCGTCAAAACGTACGGGGTCATTTCTTCCGACCACGCAACGTGGTCATTTCCCGTCGGACGGGGTTGATACTTCTGCCGGATGCGCGTGTACCATCCACGTTTCAAAGATTAAAAAAAAGAAGCTAATGTCAAGTAATATCATAACATAACATATTATAATTTGTATATTTTGCTCACTATGACCTATAACCTATCCTCTCCTATCGTATATAGCATATTATATTATACCCCTATCATCCTACTTTAACCCTACTCCTATTATAGTCCTACATCCTATACCTATACATCCTGAAAACCTTTAGTTTATTATATAGGGACTGTATTGCAGTACTTGCTAAAAGTGGTTAAAGATTTTAATTTAATTTTCTAATGTAGATTTTTAGATCTTAAACCTAATTACATGTTTGAATATATACAACATAATAATTAGTATACATACATTTTTCATCACATTTCAAAGTGCAATCATTGCATAAAAAGTTAAAAATCAAGTGTCATTTATATATATAAATTCTGGTTGTTTACGGTTGCTCATGGGTATTCAGGATACATCATGAATATTCATGACAATGGCCCAACGTTTAACCAAGTAGAAGTCGGACCAATACTTTGCTGATGAATAAGCAATATTTCAAATGGTTAGTGATTAACCAGTGAAATTGGAACATTGTGACCAACATATTTTTGGAAATAACCCATATGCATGGTGTTGACCAATCGCATTGGTACATTTTTTGACCAGTCCTTTTTTAGAGTGCATTAAAATGACCAGTTTTTGCGTGGTCATTTTGACCACGCAAAAACTGGTCATTTTAATGCAGCGGGAGCATTATTGATCGAAAACAACCCCGAAACGTGGTCGAATAAATTCGACCACGCAATATGCGACCCCGCATTTTTAAGAGTGTAGCAAAAGGGGAATTTGAAAGAATCGTGTCAAATACAGTCTCATCTTCCCATTCAAAATATGTTTGTAAGAGTTCATTTGGAATTCCATCTCTGATTTCAGATGAATTACAGTGTAAATATTATATGTTATGAACGTGAGATCACTGCCATACGCTAGACCTTTCCATCCCGACTGCCTCCCGAACAACAATCTTGAGGCTTCGCACAGAGACACAGGAGGCGAAATCTTCACAGTATCTTAGCACTGCTAGAATCGTGCTATTTATCAACAAAAATCCAAACCATCTGAAGGCAATATTTTGAGGGCTTACCAAAACTGTAGATTTGAATGTGGTCAATTATTCCTTAAAGATATATTGAGAAAGGTAAATGATGATGTACATGATGTTTTTGAATCATCAAAGTAATACAAAATTGGCTAAATCTTGCTGAAAATCATAGATAGTCATCTGAACTGTACACAGAATAAATGGTTTGAGGGACAACAATCTGTGGCATGAAAGTGTGATCAAACTTTTACGCTATTTCTCGTCATATTCCAATATCAGAGCATTTTGAAGAGCATCCTTATTACCAAAGGACAATTTCTACTGTTTACTTTAATTTAATTTATTCTAAGTTGGTCTTCAAATTAATTTTTTATATACGTAAATTAATTTATTTCTTTGTTTCTAATTTCTAGAAGGCATTATATTTTTTTTTTCTGTATGTAAATCTTTAAACAAATTGTCATGTACATGGTAAATGCTGCCAGGGCCGTTGTGGAAAGCAGTTCTGAAACTGACAATGGTATCCTGTATAAATAAAACTGCTAATAAATAAATAAATAAATATTTCGTCAGAGATACAGGGGTATAGGGTAAGGGCTGCTATTGTTTTGTTTTGTTTTAGCATGATTGGGTTTAAGGTAGGGGTTAGGGGTACATATAGTGTTTGATCTAGCGTTATAGTTTATAATTTGGTTAGAGTAGGAAATCAACCGCGGGGCAACTGTCTTCGGAGCAAATGTCATTATCACCATGAAAAGTGTACCTTGACGTATCATATTTTAAATCTTTAGTTTAATTAGTGCATTATCGTCCTTTACGTACAAATTTACTGTTGTTAAACACAAGCATTTGGCTATGAAGTGGTTAGCTACTTTGGTACTTTTTGTTCGGAGGTTGATTGCAACATTTTTTCCACGTATATCTGTTTTGTGCAATATTCTAGTGTACTCTTGCACAGTTTTTCAGCAGTTTCCATGGCATTCTCATCATTCTCCTGTACATCCACTGATGTGATTTTCTTTTCCATAGTCTTGGTTACTGCCCATATTTCTGCTCCATCCAAAAGCTATCACTTGTGCTTTATATTATTGATAGGGTTCAATTCAGAAAATCAAATGTGATTTAGGGGTGTTTATGTTTGGATCTTTTTTTTTTTTTTTTTTTTTTTGTTTTAGAAATCCTCTGTTTTTCACTGTTTATCGTTCTCTATAAGAAATACTTTACTTACCACATGCGCACAGTATCATGTTTTTTTCTCTTTAGTTAATCTTTTCCTTTTACTTCATTTGGTGTAGGTATTGCGTGCCACGCTCAAGTATCAAGGCGAGGTTTTACGCCGACTGAGCAGATTTTGTTTTTAAATAAATAAGAAATATTTCTCTTATTTCTCTAGCAGAATAGAATTATGGATGTTTGAAAAATGAGATCACTACATCTATGCAAATCTCAAATTGGCAATATGGTGAGTCGATTGTGACATAATATTGGCCGCTTTCGACTCTCCCGTTTGTCGCGCAACAAAATATCATTAATATGCGGTTTTCTCTATGCGCCTTTTTACCTCAGGGCGGTACTCAAAATATATTGTAGATAGCATATTGCTATAGGTCCTCATAAGAGAAAAAAAGATTCCACATTTAAAAAAAAAATGCATTTTAGTCATTTTGTGTATTGAAGCAAATGGGGAAGTTGTCCACTACATCACAGTAACATTACTGATTCGACCAACATGTATAGTGGTTACAACTTTCCAAAATTCATAACTTTCTTATTGCTTGTCTTATTTCGTTCAAACTTTTTTTTCTTTTGTTTCATTCATTGACATTCATATGGTGTACAAGGCTGCAGTTTGTCTTTGTGACTTGGGGATTAGAGAGTCCTTTGCTTCAGTTCACATTTCTTTTGTGGCATTGAAGAAAACTTTTTGTTATTGACTGTCATTTAAAGCCATGCATTGAATCAACATTATATCCAAATTTGGTACATTTCCATGCAGAGAATTTAATTTGGTGATCTCTTGAACTTTTATAAGTTTCTTTTTTCCTTTAGTGTATAACGGCAATGATAACATTAATAATAATAGTAATGATAATAACGATTATGATGATGATGAGGAGATTGTCCAAAGATATGAGCACTGAGCTAGGATCGGACCCAGGACCTCTCGCACTCTCAAACAAAATTCGTTGAAATTACTCCAAAAACGTTCGTCAAAAAATTGCCTTGATTATTTGAACAATTTGTAACAGGGAATTTTAAGAAGAATTTACTTCTTTTCGCTTAATACATTAATTTTTACTCAGTTAAATTTAGTTACATTAACGTAAATAATTTAAGTATTGTAATCATGATAGATAACAATTACAAAAAATAAACTCATGACATGATTGAACTTGTACCCATCTAAAATTCACTGACACTATTTCAATTTAGGATTTAACCAATTTCTACCAACATCACTACCAAACACTATTACATACATTTTAATTTGACAACTACTGAAAGGGCTCCGAAATTTATATAAACTTGATCGTAGCATCTTAACAAGAAAATTGGTTGACAATTTTCAAGTTTTGATTTGTTTTGAATGGAGTGACAATTAAAAATTATCTTATCTTCTTAATATCTTTGCTTAAATGAATTAGGAAATATTTTAAACTCCTTAAATTTTCATTCAACCACAAAAAAGAATTGTTTTATAAAAAAGAGATTAATGAATATTCATGAATTATGTTAATACTTATATTACGCACTGGATCAGTCTTTACTTAAAAATGATAAGTACAATCAACATAAATTGTTTCAGTAATACGTATAATTTCTTACTTTGAGTTAACATTACTAAATTAATACAAGTTGAAATGTTCTTTTTATTTAATTTTACTTTAAAATTTCACGTGCATTCTACTAAATTGAAAGTTTGAGTTTATAAGACTCGAGTGCGTAATATGTGGCAAAACTTATGTGTTTAGGTATATTCTACATAGGAAAAATAAGTAAAAAATACAGTGCGTATGAGAGCCTTTACCAATGTACCTTACATGCTGTAGGAGGAGCGATATTTTCATCCAAACCCGGGAAAGGTCACAATTTGTACTCCTCTATCTTTTCACCGTGTACTGCATCTAACGTTCCTGCAAAGTCGTTATCAGTGATAATTATAACTGTTTTCATATAGCGTTACCAGTTTCAAGTAACTGACGAAAGCGCTTATACATGTAGTACGGCGGCATAACTCTGCATTTGGGCAGAAGAATGCACTTTTTGTCTAAAAGCACCAAAATTGGTACATTTGTTACATGATACATGTACTGTACATACTGACCAATATTAGACATTGAAGCACTTTCAAAAACGTGTGTGTGTGTGTGTGTGTGTAATTGGGTTTTTACAGACGTGTATCAATCAGATATGATTATTTACGTCTGGGGGCCGACCTTTAACGTCACCATCCGAAAGACGTGACTCAGTCTCGAACCTGGGTCCGTTGAATCAGTTTATAACTTCCACTGTTAGCTACAGGCGCACCCCACAACGCCGCAACGCGCACGCCACAACGCCACAACGACTTAATGGGTAGTTTTTAAAGGAAATTTAATTCATAAATATCCCCAGTTAAATAACTCGTTAACCTAAATATTCGGACCCTGCCGTTACGCTCCAAAAATTGTACCCAATACAATAACAGCGAGTCTATTTTTGTCGAATTCTACCAATGGTATGTGTAGTACTGGCAATAGGTACTGTGTATGGGAACAACTACCGATGAAGGCAAGAATTAGTGTAAAAGATTGTTCGAGCAAATTTTTATTATTTATAAAAGCAAGTCATTTTTAGAAAAGTAAGCGTTTGTATAAAGATTATGTTAGTCATGTCACACCTTCCACATGGACAACTACGTGTACCCCCCCCCCCCCCCCCCCTTTAGATACGCCACCGGGCACATTCCCCTCCACCATTGACGAATAAGTGAAAATGAAAGAAAATACAAAAAGAGAGGGAGAGGGGAAGGTAACATGAAAGGAAGATGATGCCCCACCCAATGGAATAATTGTTCTCTAGCATTTATTCTACTAAGCGTCACCCACCCCCACCCCGTGACATCCGTAACCTCTACTTGGCTGGATCCACGATTGTTTATAAGTGCATACACAAGTCGACACCCGAATACCTTCTTACTTTACTGTCCTCACCTCACCGGTCAAATTACAGACTCCGCTCTAGTGAAGATACTTCAATTTTACACGTTCCTAGAGTTCATTCGAAGAAAGGTGATCGAAGCTTGCTTTGACTTTTGTGGTCCAAAACTATGGAATAGTTAGCCAGCACATTAAGTCGTGTATATCTAGACATGATCATTTAAGCGGAATCTAAAGACATATCTGTTTGTCTTGTCTTGGAGAGCTGCATGTAAAGCGCATAGAGCAGTTTTAATTGATTATGTGCTATATAAGTGACAATTTATTATTATCATCATTATTATTATAATTATTATTAGGTGGTCTGTCCACCTCTTAATTTCGTCAGAATTTTATTTATTTTTACGGACCCAATTTTGTCCCCACGATTTCATGCCATGTATGGAGTCTATCATGGACATGCCATGCGAACCTATTTGAGGTCATCAGGCCATCATGACAAATCACATTATCGATCATATCTTCATAACGAGTCATCAAATTTGACACACATGAACGTCAGGTCAAGCCTCAACATATATGTAATAATAATCCGCGAGAACATAATGACGCGCACGTACGCGCGTCAAAATTTTAAAATGCTCAAAATCACCCAAGAACCAAACGAGAGTACGTTTCAGGTCACTTTAATCATTTCAAAAATTTGCGCGCACAAACCAACGTGCGCGCGTTTTCACGTATCTAAAGTTCGCCTCACACTGTGCGATTTTTCAAGCGATCACTTGCGATGCGATGCGATGCGATGCGATGCAAAGCGATATCGCAGGCCATCGCAGGCTACCACAGGATCTACGATTCATGTCTCACACTGTGCGATTTTAGCATTTCGCGCATGCGTACTTCATTACTGATAACGCGATTTGTAACAAAATTCCTAAAACTTGAAAGGTAATTATGTTTTTTTTAAATAAAAAAGACATGAAACGCATGTGTAACGAATGTGTAGCCTATGTAGTAATTGAAATTAGTATAGAGACTTATAATTATAAATGCGGTAACCAACATTTAGGGGAGAGGTACATTTTTATTCTATGTAAAGTTAGATGGATTGGAAAAGGAAAGATGAACTTCGGGTTATAGTTATTTAGTTAATCGATTTATTTTTTCCCCGACATCCATTTGACTTCTCTTGAACTGTGTTTATTTTGGATTCACCGATTTGTTGGTTTTTTCTTGGCAGAATGAAATATTGATAATATGAATCAGGGGCGGATCCAGGATTGAGTAAAAGAGGGGGCACGCAAATGAAAGTTTGTCAAAAAGTAGACCCTATTTTTTTGGTCTCGCCAGCTTCTCGAAAAGTTGTTCAGTGGAGGGGGGGGGGGGGGGGGAATTTTCGCCAAACCTTCAAAATTCGCTCAGTAAGAAAATGGCGGATCGTCTATGGTCAAAATGCATACTTTTCTTCCATAAGGGGGGGGGGGGGCACGGGCAGGAAGTGCCCCCCCCTGATCCGCCAATGATATGAATTATAATAGAATCAGTTCATTGTTTTAATTAAGCGGTGATCCGGCATATGCTTCGGTGACAATTGCTCTGGGCGTTATTTCATCAGAAGTATGGGTTTAATAGGGTAATGGTTTCCGAGCATTCATCTGTTTATTTTTTTTTATTTTTCTTCTGTTTGATTGTCAGGTATTTTCTGTGTGTGCCCCGCCCCTTTAAAAGTTTGGATGTGCCCCGATCTTTGCCCCTCCCCCGTTCTCTATCTATATCATTCTTTCTTTGCTTCTCCACATCACTTTCTCTCTCCTGTCCCCCGCTATTGCTCTCTTAATATTTCTCAATGACTATTAGAACTATAATTATCTCCACCCCCCCCCCCCCCCCCCCCCTCTCTCTCTCTCTGGAACTCTCTCACATCCCCTCTCAGTAAACAATATTCACATAGGACTGAGTGAACCACCGAGCTGTTAGTGACATAGGTATCATGCATCTTTATTGGAGACGTGCTGAATATCCCTTACAATAGCAAGATGAAAGCTGCATGTTAAAGAAAAGTTACTCTATTTTATGGGAAATACAAATGAAATGATTTTGATAAAAGAAAAGAAAAGAGAGAAAGAAAGAGGGAAAGAGAGAATGTGCTTACAGTGAGTCAAGCATAGTTCCAGTAAACACACAAGGTCCATTTTCCTGAAATGAAAACACAACCCCACCTCTGTGTATGTATACATTTTAACAAACAAACCATGTGCATTACATTTAGTGGAATATCTGCTTAATAGCAAATCAATACCTCAAAAAACATTACCAATATTATAACAAATATTAGTATACAAATTACATGTATATGTATAGTTACATATTGTCTATCTGGGGGAGCATTTCAATATCTGTCATTGTCAACCATTTTGTACTTGTTTTATGCACATCATGATCTTAAATAGTATCTTAACACAAATTAGCTATACAAATATAATATAATTTCTTGATCAACATTTACATAACATGTATATTCACTTTCATGAGAACACACCATATATAATCATAGATCCGGTATTAAATAAAATTCCTTCATATGTTTCTGTATCCTTTTCCCCCTCTCTCACTTTTTTCATTCTCGCCTTTTTCATTATCAATGATTCGAAAATATCAAATTACATTTCTGCACAAACATGATATAAGCAATCATATCTTATGTTGACATTTGGAAAGCACTTTTTTGAGGTCTTCTATTAGAGCGAAACTCTAAATAACCCAAATAAGGTACAAGCGGGTGAATAATGTTGAGTGGGTTTTGTGTTTTTTCTTTCTGCTAGAAACCAAATTGGAAATTGATGACATTTAACAAGTTGTATAAAAATATTCAGTTGTTTGTTGAAGTTGTGAATCCTTATTTATATAAATATTCTGATAATGAATGAAGAAAAAAAATCGACAATTATTTATCAAGTCTATAAACATGTTTTTTTGAAGTACAGTTTATACATACATAATAGTTATCCTATTATTAAATATGAAATACAAATCTTGTATTTTGGCACAGTAATTCCAATAAACCCAAATTTAAATTTCATTTCACAAGATTGTTAATCATAATTGTTAATCATTATTATACTTGTCTGATAAATGTAAAGAATTACAATTCGCACTTTCTTTTTATAGCAGAGGCTAAACAAAATGCATTGCATAGAATGCCTTCCAGTCATATAATACAAGATTGTATGAAGGAAGTGCAAGCACACTAGAATATTTTTTTTTCTTCTTTCAGCAATACAAACAGAAAAGAAATTCAGTAATTATTAAAAACCTGTAACATGTAATGAAACAAACCATGTAGTTTACCCCCCCCCCCCCAACAAAAGAAAAATACATGTAATTGAAAGACAATCATTTTGATAAGGCAATTTTGTTTTCCCCTGCTCATGCATGGACTTGGTGGGGTTTTTTTTCATTTGAATCACAGCTAGCTGAGACAGAGAGTTGTGCTATTAGATGTTGTTCCTGATTGTACATTTATTTCATGGATTCTCAGTAGTTCACATGATTTGTTGAAAATAAAAACGTTTCATCTCCCAATTTTCAAGTAACTACATTTTTCAAATGCAAATTTTGCTTGAATCATCAATATATAGTATACTATATAACAAACAATACAATTATCATATAATAGAAAGGTTTCCGTTCTAAAAAGGGAGGCACAATGCACATTTTTCTTCCAAAAAGGGTGGGGGTACGGGCCGGATGTGCCCCCCCCTAAATCTGCCACTGCTTCTGTTAGCTATGATTGCACCAATGTTTACAAGTGGGTTTTTACAGACACATATTAATCAGACATGATTATTTACTTTTGGGCATAGAAATGCCATCTGAAAGACGGGATTCAGTTTTAAACCAGGGTCCGTCAAAGTTGGTTTGGAGGCTGTTGATCAGGACAGTGGAATTGTCTCCAAATAGTTGGAACCAGGGGGTATAGGCTTCACCATATGCTGGCTATGTCACTGTCTGTGTCAAGAAAACCTTTAGTATAGGAAAGCCTTATGAACTATGAGGGGTCAAATCTGGATATTGAATTATGCTAATTGACAAAGTTTTGTGCCTGCAAAGTAATTTAACTGTAAAGTTAGTAATGACAATTTGAATAACAACTAGAATCTCACTATTTTCAGAGATTTCATGTCCACATACATAAAAAGCTTTGAATAATGTCTCAAAAACTAGTACCGATTTTCGAAAATCAACATTGCCCCGTTTGTGAATGGCCCTATACTGATAGTTTGCATGCAGAAACCCTGGTCAGTTGTAAAAGAGTGTCTGCACTGTAAGACTACCATAGGCCATGTACTATAGCTGCTCCTGACATGACCAGAAGGTAGCTGAATTAGGCTTCTCTCAAGACAATGATTTTCTGATTAAGTGTCAAATTAGGGTCTGTGTTTGCAGACTACTATGCTGACAACATAATTTCCAAGTGTGGGGGTGATGGGGGGGGGGGGGGGGGGATTGAAGAAAGAAAATACCACCTTCAATCCATATGATCTGAAGGAGACGGCTCAGATATTAACGGTTTGATGTTGTAAAAGTTCTGAGTAGGTATCACCAGGTATGGGATTGTGCTGCAAGTTGATTTCTTCAATGACAGACATGCCAAAGAGTTGCTTGTATCCAGATCTGCAAGTAAATCGAGGGATCAAAATAGATGTTCTTATTTATCAACACATTTGCTTGAAATTCATGTACGGTATTTAATTTTTCATTGATAGAAAAACCAAATGTATTGTCATTTCATTTGTTCTTATTAATATTCAAATATGGATTTTAATTTGTGAATCATGAAATTATGGATGCCAGTATTACTCAAACATACATGCAAGCAGATTCATGGGGTGAAGTGAAAACTGAAGAGGCCAACCCCCCCCCCCCCCCCCCACCCTTAGAGAAAAACAAAAACATAAAAGGGCTTTTTGAGGATTTTTTTTTCCTGCAGCCCCCTTTTGGACTAAATAATGTTATAACCCTGGATGTAATTTACCTGGGAAGGGAATTTTGTTTTGCTCGATACAAGACAGAAATCCAGCAAAGTCCAGCACAAGCTGAATTCATTCCTTATTATTCATGTATTCACATTTCATATTTATTCAGACATATGAGTGAGAAATAAGAGAACATACCTTTGATTTCATTGTCACTCAAATCTAAAATTCTGAGGGATGACAGTTCATAGAAACTCTCTGGCAAGGTGGATATTTGGTTGTGTGAGGCAATTATAGCTTCTATAGGATGGTCATCTGGTAGATTTCATCTGATGTTTACAGCTTCATTAATAAAACATGAGAGGTACAATGATAAGTAATAAAGGGCTAATAACAAAAAGAAACAAAGGGTACATTAACTAAATCCATCAGTTTAGTAACACCCTTGATTACTCTACAATCAAACTCATTCTCACTGGCTTAAATCAGGGAAATGTAACTAAGAGTTAATTACATTTCCCTGCTTAAATCAAACAGCAAACAAATTATCAGCATTATACTTTACTTGAATACACTTTACTGGATAGATGTTTGACAAAGAATAAAAACTGATTAAGAGATAAGATCCAGAATTTCTTTGCTTCACTCAGCCTGAATGCAATTCATTCAAAATAATTTTGTGCAATTGCAATTAACATCAATGAAAATCTATTCATTTATAAAAATATGTTTTGACAGATTAAATCAAAATTAAGCATTTTATTTGAATGAAAGGTGTCGTCCCTCTGATATCTGTTGTGTTCATGTCATTTCTCTGCAAATTATACGACTATCTTTTTGAACAACTAAATTCAATCAAAATAAAAGAAACACGACAAGGTAAAAGTTAAAAAAAAAGGAACCTGCATGACAAGTTATAATTTTCTTTAAAAGTCTTTTTTTCAAAAACAATTCTTACCAGTAACTTTTCCAAGGCAATTTCTTAGACATTACAGTGCGTGCATTGTGGGAAAGATCGAGGGTTGATAGCACTGCGTTTCTCAGGAGATGGCATACTGCTTGCAGAACAGCTTCCAAGAGACAGCTTGAAAAATCCTATGAAAAGATAGTAAAATAAGTTTCAATTAGAAAATGAGCTATGCAAATAATAAGGGGGGACAAAAGCTAGAAACATGTTACAAACTTTCTTACATTCTTGACATCAGTAGCCAGCTTACTTGTCATTTATGACATTTTAAAATACATTCTTAACTTATCAATATGAATATTCTGAAACAAATAGTACAACATAATCATGATCATCTAAAGTAGATCTCACAATAACTTTCAAAGTATTAACATGTAGCTGTTGACTGCTGAATTCTCTTATTCCCTAAAGTTTGCTCAAAACTTGATACAGGACCCACCTGATTCCAGAAGGCAATGGGTTAACTGAAAAAGAGATTATGTTTGAATAATGGGAAGTAAAATACACTGCAGCTATAAAAGAATTTAAACACTTATTGTTTTGTGAACAAGGTAAATGATACCCAAAACCTCACTTTCAGTCCTTACAAATTGAATAATGAATAATTCTTTGATCCTTAATCATAAATTTGAGCAAAAACCTTAAATAAATTTGCTGTCATCTCAACTCAGCTTAGTATTGGGCGAGTTGTGGATAATAGTAGAGTGCAAAAACTGAGATGCAAAATACATCGGCCTATTAATTAATATAAATAAAATCCATTTATCCAGCATGGCAAAGAATCCTAGAAGAGAGGGGAAATTTTGAAAAATATTATAGGTCTAATACATCTATATATTGAAGAAAAAAAATACCAAAGAGAAAAGCAGCTACCTAAAATTTGTATGCTGTTTACGACGCATGTAAGCACTGATGGACATGGCTGCCGAGCCCATATCTCCGGGAAGTTGAGGTACCGAAACGAGGCAAGCGTCGGTCCAGCGCCCTGGGGGCCAAATAATTTTAATAACCGTACATACCGTACTTCTTCGGCCAGCTGCCAGCTGCAACTCTCTCTCTTCTAACTTAGACGAGTCAACTATGAACAACTTACATATTATTTATGTAAAAACATAGTTCCTCTTCTTGTGCCCACAACGTAGACTAGACCTAGACTACTAGTAGGCCTAGTAGTAGTACAACTCTTGTCATAGCCCGACCAGACGGCGCGACAGGGATGTGTAGGGTTACTCTTGTCACTGCTTCTGCCGCTGTCGAGTGTACTTTGTGGGTTAGAATTGAGATGAAAGGACTCCGAATTTTGGGGGAATAAGGACCTTCAAATAGTAGTCCCTAAAAAAGTTAGAGGTCAGTAATATATGCATGGGGTTTATTTATTTACATTTATTTATCTCTAAGTAATTTAGATCTAGGGCCTAGTAACTTTCTTTGTTTTACTTTACTATTATACTAGGTTAATTAGATTCCTTTTTAGAATTAGATTTAGAGTAATACAAAGTAAGTCAAACTCCCACAAATTAGTTAATCTTCATGATCTTAGGCCTAGGTAATTATAATGTACAAATGTGTGCATCAGACTTCAAGTTCTGGTATGATTTGGCAATGAGAATCCCAGACCAAATGAGGTTCGCCAAAACGATTAAGTAAAATTTTCAGGGTAAAATTCCCATCCAAAGTAACAGCCATACTCAAGACAAGTCAGATCTTCGACCCATTCCTGCACTGCGCAAAACGATGAAATCACACTCCAATCAAATCCTATGTACGGGACTACATATGCAAAAAATTTGTGCGATAAAAAATGCATAGTGCACAATTTCATCAAATTACTTACGGTTACATCCAATCTCGTAACATGTTTCCGTCTTCATTCTGTCTTTTGTCACGCGATTGTGATAGGCCGACAGGCTGATGTTAAATAATGATGGCCTATCCGGCTATCCTGCCACATTTGAAGGAGAATCTCCTCCCCTTTCTCCGTTGTTCCTCTGTCCACTAGATGGAAATCGCATTGCATCGCATCGCATCGCATCGCAACAAAATTTTTGAACATGTTCAAAACCCTGCGATGCGAGGCGATTGCTTGCGATATTGGAAAAATCGCCTGCTGTTGCGTCGCAAGACCTCTCACACTGCACGATCCCGGGCAATCTCCTGCGATGCGACGCGATATCGCAGGAAATCGCACAGTGTGAGGCGGGCTTTAGAGAAACACGCAGTTTTTTTGGCATGGAATAGCTTTCTGATTTCCAACAAATATCATCATTCATCCTCGACGTCTAATAATGGCGCACGAGCGCGTCAAACTTTAAAATCCGCGGGCGCGTCAATGGGCAATATAATTTAAAAAGTGGTAAAAACATAGACTAAAACTAGAATCGGCTATAGCTCGTAAGATAGTCCACGAACCCCCAATTTTTTCGTCATATTTTGATAGAGTATGAGTTGGAGATATGATTTCATGCGTCATTTGCCCCTTGATTTCATTATGGCGTCATCATAATAGCCTCAGAACCCAAAATTCCCAATTTGCATATAACGAAGTCATCACATTTATGCAAATTCGAGTATATCTCCCTTAATGTGAATCTCTTTTGGCCCAGATTTTAGTATGTCAGAATTTTCCCTATTTGCGTGTTATGTCTATTGAAGATGATTTTTTCGAATCATGAATCTACATGACATTGTTCTCTGAGCAGTATCTGAGTTGTTTTTGGTCTATTTCCGTCGAGATTGTAGTATGTTGTAGCTTTTACGAGTGTGGTCTCCAATTTTGGATCAAATGAAGGGATCATTTCCAATTTGTAACTAGAAAATGGGATTTGAGAATCCCGTTTTTCGTTTACGTGTTATCTCTATGGGAAATATTTTGGTATATTGGTTTAAGCACTTGCCTCCCAGGTTTGATCCCTGACGGGTCCATTAAATTATTTTTTTTTTTGCTTCTTTTTGACTTTCATTTCACCATCTTATTCGACTATTATAACATAATTATATAATCACAAACCATGTAATAAACTGCCGTATCTTGCGTGTTATGTCTATATGGATGTAGTGTGCACTAGTTTGTGTACAACCCTATGGAAAATCTGATTCCCTGACGTGTCTTCAGTCGCGGCTGTACACTGCAATTAACTGCCCAAAAGCTTTCGCTCCTTCCTGCTGTTTACGTAAAACCGCTACCGAAGAGTCTCAGCTAAATTGTGAAATCTCGCCCTAGAAAAAACCAAATGAAATCAACTAAACGCCAAATTCCAGAATAAGAGTTGCTCTAACCCATAATTAGTATCACTCGTAGTCAAATCATTTTTTAATTTGTGAAAACTTGGAGAAATGAGGAGCCATATATTTTGTTTTTTAAGTTTGAAAATGTAGCATTATTTTTCACATTTGCTGTCATTGCGCAAGATCAAAACTTTCACATATGAAAAATCAAAGTTTATTGAGGAGATCCTCGAAATATCTTTTCATAATCATCCGTCGAACGGTTATGTCGGGAAAAATCGAAGGCAATGCATTCATGAACCCTCTACCGTTCTTTGCGTGTAGTCCGACGTATAGCGGTGCATGCAGGATGGTTTCAACTCGAGTGTACGCTAAACAGGGGGCGTGTCTTGTCAGTGATTGTTACCGACAAATTTGCTCTCAGCCAATCAGATTGCAAAGATTTCAGTATTTTTCACGTTAAGCCTTCGATGTTTGATGACAGTTTTACAAAAAACTACTAACTGCGCAAACTTGAAACTCCCCAGGGAGTGAGACTGGAGTTTAAAGTTTAGCAATATGTTATTTGTTTGCATATTAATTTCGTCCCAGACCTTTGTCGGGGAAAAAAACAAAACCTATTTCTCGGCCCTCTGAAACAGAAAAATACTCGTATCTCAAAAAATACTCAACCGTGAAAATTAATATGAAGCATAATATCATCATTTCCT
Organism: Heliocidaris erythrogramma; assembly: GCA_025617745.1. NCBI lineage: Eukaryota > Metazoa > Echinodermata > Echinoidea > Camarodonta > Echinometridae > Heliocidaris > Heliocidaris erythrogramma. The sequence continues at coordinate 30,952,915 of CM046859.1, read as the reverse complement.
ATCTACTCAGAAATTTTCATGATATTTAAGGCCCGAATGAGGGAGATACAAGAATGTGAATTTTCGAGGATTTCTGCTCCTCGCTCAGCGGAGGGCTTCGATAGCCGTTCGGAATTCAAAAGCTTTGACGACTTTACAAAGAAGTTAATTGGGGTGTAGAGCCGCGCCTGTATTTAAGCTATGGCGTTAATCTCTAGGTATCCTGCACTATCAAAGAGTCCGATAAGTTATCATGATTTCTCAAAATTTGCTCAGTCAATTTTCTTCAAATTTTCGTCAAATTTTCGTCAGTCATCAGTCTTAATAAGGTCATGTTCCCGCATATTAGGTCATCAGGTTATCGTGACGTCATCCAGGCGCCATTTTGTGAAAATCAACTTATGGTCGTATCTTCATAACGAAATGTCATTTCTCTTTCATATTTGGCATGGTTATGGTCAGTGTCATTCCAGCCATGATCATCACCATTACCATCATCACCATCACCATCATCATCATCATTATCATTATCATTATCATCATCATTCTTTGTCTTTTGTTCTTTATTTCTTAATTGTTTTCATGATTCTATCATCTCCTAATTTCACAGTATGCATTATTTTCTCCCATCTTATCGTATATCATGGTTTACCATGCATATCTTTATATTTCACCTGTCAACTTCTCAACAAAATAGAAGATACGGACGACATTGCATCCACATCGTTCTGATACGATTGCAAGTTCTAAATGTTGTCATGATCATCATTATCAATGGCTTTTGCTAAACAGTCGGGTAACGTCGCGTCGCGTTGGTAGAAATTTTCGAACATTTTTCAGGAAGGTGTCTTCAAGGGGATAAATTGAAAAAGAGTCCATCTCAGTATGATTTTTCCCGTTTTCAGGCTAAAAACGACAAACAAGGGAATAAAGAAAACAATAGAAGCATAATGCAAAGAAAAACATGAACTATAAAGAGAGAATAGAAGGGTAGGAAGGATGGAAGAAAATATGAAAGGAAACAAAGAATACAACAAAAGGAAAGTTGGAAAGTAAAAATAAGTGGATAAAAACAAAGAATAACATAAAGATAGAGACATAAATGATAGAAGGATAAAGATATTAAGAGTAACATAAGGAAAGGTAGAAGAGAAGATGATAATTTGAATAAAGGAATAACATAACGAAAGAAAAGATGAAAGGAAAACAAAATGATAGGATAAAAGCAAAGAATGTTTTAAGGAAAGTAAGTAAAGATGGGAAGCAGAAAATGATTTTAAAAAGAATATGAAAGATAGAGAGAGAAATGATAGGATAAAAAAAGTTTAACTTATATAAAGAAAGACAGAGAGAGAAATGATAGAAGGATAAAGATTAACGTGAGGAAGGTGGGGGAGAAAATGATAACAGGGAACAAAGAATATCATAACGAGAGGAAGGATGGAAAGATAATTGATAGAAGGATAAAAGCAAGAAATGACAAAGCGAGAGATAGAGAGAAAAATGATAAAAAGATAAATATAAACATGAAGAAAGGTGGAAGAGAAGATGATAAAAGGGAACAAAGAATAACAAAGTGAAGATGGAAAGCAATAAAAAAAAGAGGATAAAAAGAATAAATCTAAACAGTAACATTATGATGGAAAACAAAATGATAAAAGCAATAAAAGAATAACGTAATGAAAGGAAAGGTGGAAAGAAAAACTTAATAAAAGGATTAAAAACAACTGATTTAGTAATTACGTGATGCGTAATATATGTCCCCGCCAGAAGTGTAGATCTGTAGAATGGCTGTTAATTTATGTAATTTCTGATAGAACCTTGAAGATAAATGTGAGAAATGAATTATCAAATTAATGTTTTATGATTATAAATGCATTTTCTGTTGATTTTGAATAAATTACAATAAATTTGCATAATTAATGAATTTCAAAATTCTGTGTAGAGGTTTGACAGCCCCTACCCAGCCCTATCAGATAAAACAATCAGATTCAAAATACGGTGTGAAATAGAGGAGAAATAGCATTTTTCGTCGATTTTGAATAAATTTGCATAATTGATGAATTTCATGATTTTTGTATAGAAGTCTGGAAGCCCCCACTCAGCCTTATCAGATAAAACAATCATAATCAAAATCTGCCAAGAAATGACGAAGAAGTAGCATTTTCTAACTTTTTGAGCACACACGGACGGACGGACGGACCTTTTGTTGTATTCTTTGTTTCCTTTCATCATATTTTCTTCCATCCTTCCTACCCTTCTATTCTCTCTTTATAGTTCATGTTTTTCTTCGCATTATCCTTCTATTGTTTTCTTTATTCCCTTGTTTGTCGTTTTTAGCCTGAAAACGGGAAAAATCATACTGAGATGGACTCTTTTTCAATTTGTCTCCTTGAAGACACCTTCCTGAAAAATGTTCGAAAATTTCTACCAACGCGACGCGACGTTACCCGACTGTTTAGCAAAAGCCTTATCAATATGTCATTATCGTCATTGCCATCACTTATATGAGCATTTTATCATCATTGTCATCATTATCGTGATTATTATCTTGCACAAATATTTTCACATCTTACAAAGCAATTTCCAACAGGGACAGACCAACTAATTCGTCTTCAGTTACGAATTCAATGTCTAGTTATTACTACAATTATTATTATCATTATCATTACACCATACACAATTCAAATATTAATGAATATTTTGCCAATTTTTTTTCAGTTTTGGCGAGTTGTATTATCGAATTACAGTGTTTAAAAACGTGACCATAATTGGGAAAAACAATTCGCTACAATGCAACATCGCATATACGGACCAGTGCCGTATGTAGAGAGAATCTGGCCATCTCGGTTTCAGTTGGGCAACAACATTGCGCATTCCTTTGTTACATGCTTGCCTAACAAAGCATCATGCCGCCATACTGTTACCCACTGGGGCAGAGTTGATCAGACTCTCTCTGTATACGGCACAGATACGGACTAGAGTACCTTTATATAGAGAGTAGCGACTTTTCGGGAAACAAAATGATTGATTGATTGAATGATTTTATTGATCAAATTCCATTCTTGCAGCCCGAAGGCTGAATTGCAATGGTTACAATGTAATGTTCAAGATAAAAACAATGATACAATGTTCAATAAGTTCACAAAATACTTGTCAAATAATGAAATTAATTAATTAAAATTGTAGTAATAATATTTCAATTATAGTATCAAAAGTCGAATAAATTTCAATTTCAATTATGCAAAGTAAAATTGGCATTGCAAGAATATTCATATTTCGTAATAAAGGATAAACTTTTTATATCAATATAAGATTTGAAATAATTGCAAATTCGTTAGGACACATTCGGTGGGCTAAAATATTATTGCACTAGCTGTCATGTAAAGAATAGATTACATTACAGACGGCTAGTAGTATATTGAAATGTATTTATCATGTGTATATACCGAAGAATAAAATACAACTGGAGTAGAGTATGGTTTTGGCAAAATAATTAGCATAGATAGACGGTTGGTATGGAATTGTCGTCTGAGACATGTAAAAAGGGACATTCAAACATAAATGTACAACTATTACTAAATCTTTGAGAAGAAAAAATAAAGAAGATTCAATATTGCAGCATTAAAAAAGTACTATTTACATACCCAGCCAATCCGCAGGTCCCCTAAAAGCGCGCTATTTTATTTCCAATTCTGCCTGACTATGAATACATAATGAGCAAGAATAGCCAGGAACATCTCATTTGCAAACTATTGAATAGACTACTTATCATTCACCAATTGTCATGAGTTATACATCAAATAAAAGAAGAGGGATCAGAGATTTATGACATGCTTTTATTGTGTTCAAAATAAAAGACGAAATTGGTATAAAATGGTGTTCCTTTTATGACAAAAAATGGAAATTAAATGAAATATAAATCTGGCCAAATCTACCATAGTTTTATTGTGAGCCAGGGCAAATTTGACATGAGCGTAAAGGGCATTTTCTGTACTTTCCAAAGATTGAAATAACATTAATGTGCACTTCATGACAGGGTCAGGATCCAGCAATATGTAACCAATGTACACACTTTGTCTTTAAAAAAGTCAATTCCAGCATTCTGATTGGTTACCACCACGCTAGATGTTTTCTCACAGCCAGGCAACAGCTATGCGCATGTTTGCGCAAGGATGAAGCAACAGGTTGCACAATGTTTCATTCAACGCGCACTTGGTTACGGATGGCTCGCTTGCCAATCACAGGGCTAAGATTCTATGGTCTTGACCATGGTCTTGACAACGGATCATCTGCGGCTGAATATTGCTGGATCCTGACTCTGTCATAAATTTATGGATGATTTGAATGTAACGATGAAAAAGATGAGATTCCAGCGCTTCCATACATATGTGTCTTGATGGCGGCTCATATACTTTTTATATGTCTTTTAACAACTTGAAATCTTGTGAAAAAAGGCTTTTGTATGACTATTTCATCAGTTATTTTAAACATTTTATTTTTAAAATTCTGACTAAAACAAAATATCCCTGTGTTGGTAAACTATTCATTTATTTTTGCAGAAAGTCTAATGAGCACAGCATTAATATTTATTGAAGAGCAGAACTTTAAAGATGACCATGCGATACAGCCGGCTGGGTGCAGGGAGAAAGTCCATTTCGGGCACTGGAAATAAAATGCGCGATTTTTGCTCATTTGCATACGACCTGCGGTCTGACTGTACCTGTTTACGAGCTACCTCAATTTACAACATAACATAATCGTTGTCAAACATATCACAGAACAGTCCCTAAATAACATTAAAAGGTATATCTAAAATAAAATAAATGGATATCGGTGACTCTAATAAATTATCCATGCATTGTAATAATACATGTGAGTATTTGTACAAATATCTAGTAGTCAATAAGAAACAAATACAGTGTATTCCATCTTTCACATAAATTGTTCATTTAGAGTCCTTACGAAGTAAGGCAAAGCACTGTTTCTTAGTCTCTTCGTTCGGCATCTAAAGTCTCTCAATCTATCACTGTCTCTTTAATAGACGGCGATTCGTGCTCTGCAACTTTGGGAGCCAGTCGCGAAAATGTTTGTAGAGTGATTCCGCGAACCTTATAGGCACAGATGTTCCCTTCTCACAGACAGAGGTTACAGGCCTGAAATCTGGAGAGCATGTTCATAGCTTTGGTATCGATCCTCTAAGATGATACGTAGGACTCTTTTCTGGACTCGCTCTATATCTCCTGTCCTGCTGTGATGAGATGGACGAGTGCCAGAGTGGAACACAGTACTCAAGTACAGGTCGAATGTAGCACGTATATATCGTGAGTAGATCCTCCACAGGGGCACGATAACGCTTAAGGGCTTGAATAATGTAGAACTTTCGCGATGCTCTTCCTGTGATATTACAGATGTGGCTATCCCAGCGTAAGTCATTCTGCAACATGACACCTAGCAGCTTCATCTGTTTGACTTCCTGCAAAGTTGCATCATCCAAGTCAAGAAGTAAAGGTGGAGGTTCGGCTCGTGAGAAGGACACGCACATCATTTTGCACTTTGATGGGTTGATGCGTAGTCCATTATTCACACAACTCAGATGGATTAAAGTTAAAGTGTTGGGCATCACGCTTCCTGACCCCATCCTGTAGCTTTCTACGAAAGTTAAATCTTTCCATCTGGAAACTGCCGATATGTCTGCCATTGCGTCGTTGATCAACGCTAGGAAAATTGCAGGTCCAAGACGAGTACCCTGGGGTACCCCTCCATTTGGAGTAAGAGCAGCTGAAAGTACTCCGTTGTATCTCGTCACCTGTTCACGTTCATGAAGAAAGCTACTGATCCATGTCAGCAAGGACGGTCGTGCACCCATTGTGAAGAGTTTATTTAACGTTGTGATTAACCAGATCGAATGCTTCTGAGAAATCTGTTACAACAACGGTGGAGACACTTTGGAGTCGATCAACATTGATGTGGATGAAATGTAGTAGAACATTGACGAGATAATGAGCAGTCGAATTTCCTTTTCGACTTCCAAACTGTTGAGGATCGATGTTTGATTCGATATCTGCCAGTAGTCGGCGATAGATGAAGAGTTCAGCCAATTTTGCAAAGTGGTCTGTTAGGGAGATGAGTCTCAGTTGATCTATTGCCGGAGGGGGTTTTGGAGGAACCGGCACAAAATAAACCATTTCCACGGTGATGGGGCCTTTCCTTCCCTGTATAGTAGGAGGTGTTTATGATGTCACATACAGGTAAACTCAGCTCTGCTGCAAACTCTAGGATCAACTTTGCGGATACTCCGTCTGGTCCGCAACCTTTACCAACTGGAGTCTTAAACTCATGGTAAAATTGCCATGGATGTACATGTATCTCTCTAAAGCAGCGTTTACACTTTGCCGAGTTGGAGTCGCGAGTAGTGCGCGGGCCGACTGTGCCCCCCCCCCCCCCCTGGATCCGCCAATGTATTCACTCATAAAAATTTAAAAACTGCCAACATAGTTTTACACTTGAATGACAACGTAAAACAGTCACCTTCAAAGATCATCTAAAAAAAGAATTGATTTCAAACGCTAGGATTTAACTGATATCATGTATATCAATAAACAAAGTAAATGCATTCAATACATGGTTCTCATAAAATAAAACAGCAAAATGCGTACAAGGGTAACGGGATAAAGGAAAAGTGGAAATCAAATACAAGTGTACTAAATATAATACATGTTATGTGGAAGCAGTTGTTTCATAGGATGTTCTATAATGATGACAATAATGACAAGCACAGTAATAGTAATTAATGCAGCCAAAGATAAAGCGAAGAGCTATTACTTCCCCGCTAGAGCTTATTATCCCCTCCGCCCTCCCCAATCTTGGAAACTGGAATATTCATATTTACTCACTGGAGCACACCGGATCGTACTCCTTGGCTTTCTCTTCGATCAGCCTAGTCTTCTTTGCAGTGTCATTGTAGGACTTCATTCTTCTGTTATAAAGGCATTCTTGATCTCTGTACCATTCTGCCAATTCTATCTCCTGTTCTTCCGTGAATGTGTTTGCGATTACTTGTTTCTTTCGCCTATTGGGGGTGGTGAGCTTGGTTGGTTTCTTCTTCCTCTTCCGCGGGGTGCTCTTGCGAGTGGAGACGGGTTAATTCCTGAACCAGCCCACCAAGCAAGCCATGTTTTTCACTTTGAGCTTCGACCTGGTCCAGTTTGGTGGCTCGGTCTTCCAACTGGACCATCCCACCAGGCAAGCCATGTTGCTTACTTTGAGTTTCGACCTGGTCCAGTTTGGTGACTTGGTCTTCCAACTGGATCTGCTCATCATGGATCTTCTCTTCCATTGTCTCTTCCTGCACTTCTTCTACTTCGCGCCTTGCTTTCATATCTTCCTGTCCCTTTCCTAACAAAATGTGCACTCTTTGATTTCTTTGGTCGAGGCATGTTTCTTGCCTTGTTTGCTGGGTGTAGGCCTTGTTATGATGCCAATAATGATGGTTTTAGTCTCTTGAAAGTACTTAATTTGTATCTCTTCTGGACACAATTGAAAAGCAAGAAGGTCGTTTGCTCGAACTTGAATCATCGATAGCTTACAAAGAGCAAAAGATTAATCACCTCACAGTGAAAGTGGAACAACAATCGTCACAGATGAGTGCCCTGATGAGGAACTGCAACAATCAAGAGCAATACTCACGAAGGAATTGTATTCGCTTGTTTGGTGTTCCTGAGAAAAGGGATGAAGACACAACGGCTATTCTTTTCAACATCGCAAAAGAAAAGCTTGGAATCCTACTTCATCCCAGCGCAATTGATAGATCTCACCGAGTAGGGGCCCCAATGAAAGATCATGCACCAACCCATTACCAAGAAACCAATGATACCCGGGACGCGAAACTTAGTAGTTATGACAACAAGAAAACACCCAAAAAGCGAACTCGCCCAATCATTGTAAAATTTGTGTCATACCAAATTAGGAAATCGGTGTTGCTGCAAAGACGCAAGATGAAAGGTAGTGGCATATCGATCCATGAAGATCTTACGATACATAACCAGCGACTACTTTCTGAAACGAAGAAACATAACAAAGTTCTCAGAGCATGGACATCAGATGGACACGTCGTTGCACTACTTCCGGCCACCGGTGGGAAGACAGTAACAAAGGGAGTCAGAGACTTTGAAGATTTGAGAACACTTTGATTTTTTTCCTTTACATTTAAATAATTATATTAATGGATAATTCATACCCAGCTATTCAATATGGTTAAGTATCCATGCAGCAAATGTAATACATCAGTAAGGAATAACCAAAAGGCCCTTTTGTGTACCTCATGTGGAAAGTGGGCTCATATAGTATGTGAAGGGATTCCTAAACACAAATACGATGACTTAAATGAATCTTTTGAATATTGGCAATGTACTTCATGTATTTTGAAGCAGTTTCCCTTTTGGGATCAAGAAAATATTCCTTATAGAGAAACTCCAATTGGTTGTTCTCATCTTCCGATCACCACACAAGATAGTAATTTAAATGAAGACCATAATTTCAATATACTTTGTGATTTTCCAAGGGAAAGGGGTATTAAATTAGCTCACCTTAACATCAGAAGTTTGAGAAATAAAGTAACTGATGTTAAACAATTCCTTTTGAAAAACCCTTTCGACGTTTTAGGATTATCGGAAACGTGGTTAAATGATGATTTTTCAAACCAGGTCATCTCTGTCGATGGTTACAGTATTGAAAGAAAAGATAGAGATGCCACTGGGGGTGGAGTAGGATGTTATATTAATGAGAAATTCAACTACGTTAGAAGAACAGATCTAGAAACGAAAGAGCTCCCTTGAAAGGAATATTGAAAGAGTAATATCATTGTCTAATAACATCATTTTAATGGGTGATTTCAATTGTAATATGAGAAATGATAATGCGTTGTCTAAAGAAATTAAGGACATTTGTCGCACGTATCAGCTTAATCAATTAATCAATGAGCCTACACGAGTTACACCTTATAGTAGTACACTCATCGATTTAATACTTATATCTAATTCGATTGCTAATGTAAATTCGGGTGTAATTTCGATTGGTTTTAGCGATCATTGTTTGATTTTTTTAGTAGTAAAAGGCAAAAACCCAATGTTCCATTCAAAAATTAGTAAATTGAGGTCTTTTCGAAACTTTAACGAAAATAAATTTCGAGATGATTTGAAAAATCAAAGTTGGAATGATTTCAATAACGTCGACGTTGACGTTGATCAATTGTGGTCTCAATTTAAATCTATATTTAATACTTTAAGTGATAAACATGCACCTTTTATTTCTGTCAGAAGAAAAAGAAATGGGGTACCTTGGATAACAGATGAATACATCAATCTGGCACGTGACCGTGATTTCTTCAAGAAGAAGTTCAAAAAGACAAAGTGTGATTGTTGTTGGGAAAAGTTTAAATATTATCGAAACAAAGCGAATAATTTGAACAAATTCCTTAAAAAAGAATATTACCAGAATGAGTTTTCAGAATGCAGAAATGATTTGAACAAAAACTGGAAGGTTCTTAAAAAACTTTTACCTTCAAGTAAAAAGGAAACTGGCAACTCAATCTTAATTGATAATGAAATAATATCCGACAAAGTAAAGGTGGCAGGTTTATTGAATGAAGCCTTTAATAATGTAGGTTCAAATTTACATTTACATACAAGTGGAAATTCTAACAGTGTAGACGATGATTTTAATTCTTTGCAAACGTTAAGTCGAACCGATTGTTCTTTCGAATTTCAAGAAATCAAACAAGAGTTTGTCAGAAATGAACTACGCAATATTGATTGTAAAAAGGCTGTTGGAATGGACGGTCTACATCCTAAGTTACTGAAATTATCCGCGGATATCATTGCAAAACCACTCACTATAATATTTAATCAGTCGTTAAAAACCTCACAATTCCAATCTCATTTCAAGGTCGCAAGAATCACCCCAATTCATAAAGGAGGTACATTTAATATTGATAATTTCAGGCCCATTTCAATACTGCCTTCTTTGTCAAAAATCCTTGAGAAAGCCGTGCACAAACAATTATATTCGTACCTCAACCAAAACAGTTTGTTATCGGAACGTCAGTCTGGATTTAGACCACTCCATTCCACAACCACATGTCTCACAGAAATCACTGATTATCTTCTTGAAAATATGAATTGTGGTCAGATAACAGGAGCAATATTTTATGATCTTAGGAAAGCATTTGACGTTATTCCACATAATATAATACTTGACAAACTCATTTACTATGGTTTAAATAATAAAGTACGTGAATGGTTTAAGTCTTACTTGTCAGGGAGACAACAATGCGTTAATATAGATAATCATTGCAGTGAATTTTTAACCGTTAAATCTGGGGTGCCCCAAGGGTCAATTTTGGGCCCCTTGATTTTCTGTTTATATATAAATGATATCAATAACTTAAACATTCATATAAATTCAAAAATATCACTTTATGCGGACGATACTGTTATTTTTAACAACTCTCATAACTTCTATGAAGTTCAACAGAATTTACAAAATGATTTCAACTTAATATGTAAATGGTTCGATATTAATAAGATGTATATACACCCACAGAAAACCATGGTTATGTCATTTGGATCAAAAAGAAAGCTGGAAAACAACCATCTCTCTATCAAATTACATGGTAATAATTTGCAGTGTGTAGAAACAATTAAATATCTTGGGGTTATACTTGACTCACAACTGACATGGTCTGAACATATGAAACATATAAGTACTAAAATATCTCGTACCATTGGATGTATTCGCCGCATTAAACATTTAATACCTCATAAAACTCTTGTAATTTTATATTTCGCATTAATTGTACCACATATCGACTATTGTTGCACTGCCTGGGGAAACTGCTCAAAGACAAATTTATCCAAACTACAAAAGTTACAAAATAGATATGCAAGATTAGTTTTAAACAAGGATTATGACACACCACAATGTACCCTTCTTACAACCTTAAAATTGGCAATCGGTCGAACAAAGAATGAAATATCACTACTGTCTGTTGGTTTTCAAAATTATTAATATAATGGCCCCAAATTATCTAAAATCACTTATTACTCATCGTACCTTTAACTATTGTACCCGCTATTCACAAAATTCTCTTCTCGACATCCCATTCCCTAAAACTGAGTTCAAAAAAAGATCATTCTCATACAAAGCAAGCACCCTATTCAACAAACTTCCTTTTTCAATTCAAACCACAAAATCTATCAATTGTTTTAAGCGCGGATGCCAATTGGCCAAACATTTATTATAATATAATTTCCTCTGTCGTAATCATTCTTCGCATTTTAATTGTTATGTTTACTTTGTTATTTTGTATTTTATATGATGTCACATAATTATGTTAATGTTTATTTTTGCTTTGTTTTGTTTTGTTGTATAATAATATGTATATTAATGTCCTAGAGGGCGTGCTTGTAAAGCAGTTTTTTAACTGAATGTACCTACCCTCTATTTTAAATAAAACATGAATAAATAAATAAATTAATAAAATGGGAAAATATAAACCACTGCATATTCTAGAGACCAACTGGTATGTCAATGTACGCTTGCAAAGCACTCTGCGTAAGCTCATACGAAACTCGCTGTAACTCGGCATGCTCGATCTAAACTCGAGCTAATCTCCTGGGCACCTCGGCTTGACTCGTTAAACGATCGCAGTGCTCGTATCTCGCTCTTCTAAACTCGGGTATGCTTGAATTTGGCGAGTTATTACGAGGATATCTCGAGCTTCTTACGAGCAATGCGAGTATGAAGCGAGTATTGCGAGTATGTAACGAGTTTAAGCAAGTTCAGCACGAGCTAAGACGAGTTAGTCAAAATTTTGAACATGTTCAAAAATTTTGGAACTGCTCGCGACTTCACGGAGAGTTGTGCCGCACTTGAACGAGTTCCGCCGAGCCGTGCCGAGTTGTCGCGAGTAATTCCGAGTTATATGAAGAGCTTCACGCGAGTTATCGCAAATGCCGCCTTTTGGTAACTCGCCACAACTCGTCATTACTCGCCACGTTAACTCGGCAAAGTGTAAACGCTGCTTTACACTCGAAGGGTTTATTGGGTCATACGCTGGTAGTTGTTGCGTATCAAATGGCGGAACTGCTGCTGAGATATCAGTAAAGTGCTGATTGATTGCATTTTAGCAATTGCTCGATTATCATATGCTTCCAGTCCAGGAACACTGATCTCATTGCATGATGACGAGTTAGTAGTCGCAAGTTTTGAATTTTCAATCTTTGGATCCGATTCTTATAGTACTCTAATTTGCTTTCTTGATTTCTCTGATGACTTTGTTCTTCAATCTGGACCACTTGGAACTGCAGTGATTGAAAGCAACTTGTCTACGTTTGATCAGTTCCTTTACTATTGGTGTGATCCCCGGCTTGTCTTTACAGTGGACCCTGACTTCTCTGGATGGAAAGTAGAGCTCGATGGCAGAATTGAGGTCTTTGTAAAAGTTGTCACAATCCAGTTCCCGAACTGTTTTATGGTCAAAATGATGGCGTTTGAATTCTTTCTATTGAGAACACCCAGGTGCTCGTCGGAATTGACTAGAAATGTTGCATAGCAGAGGAAACAAAATGGCGTTCAAATCATGAGTTGTCGCTACTCTCTTTATGTAGGTACTCTAATACGGACTAGAGTATCTTTATATGGAGAGTAGCGACAAAGACGTCTTACTTTTCGGGAAACAAAATGGCATTTGAATTCTTTCTATTGAGATCACCCAGGTGCTCATCGGAATCGAATAGAAATGTTGCATATAGCAGAGGAAACAAAATGGCGTTCAAATCATGAGTTGTCGCTACTCTCTTTATGTAGGTACTCTAATACGGACGCTTTTCCACTGACCTCTACGACCACTTACCACGTAAGAGGTACGGTCCGATTTTTTTATGGACGAGATCTACACATCGCAAAATTGCCCCAGAAACCTTTTTGGAAGTGTTTCTATATCTGATATTAATAAGTATGGACTACTTCACAATTGTGCCAAATTTGGTGGTTTTAGACAAAAGTGAAAAATTCTTCAGCTATGCCGCCGTACTGTACAAGTATAACTGACCAAAGCGCTTTTGCACGTAGTGTACGGCTGTACAGCTCCGCATTTTGGCAGAATTGTGCAATTGTATCTACAGGTAAAATCACCAAACTGGGTACAGTTGTTGAATTATATAATACTAGCCATCTTACCCGTATCGCGATTTTTGAAATGGAGCGTTTATTGCATAAACGTGTTTAAGATGTGGGATTTTTAGGCAGGAAAAACAGGATATAGTACAATTTTTTGGACTTTTTGTTGCTATGCCTATGAGAAGATAATCCATTGCGACCAAAATGTGGCGCATATCCATCGGCAGTGCGACTAAACTAAACATGAATGAAAAGTCTTAATTTCAAAATTCATACGAACCTTCAAGCTGCGGGTTCCGACATCAGGCGATGAGTGATGTTTTTTTACAGCGGCGCGCCTATAGATATCGTACGGCATTGCGACCAAAATGTGGCGCATATCCATCGGCAGTGCGACTAACTAAACTCATATTCATACGAACCTTCAAGCTGCTGCGCATATCAATCGGCAGTGCGAGTAAGTGAACACGAAAAGTCTTATATAATATAAAAATTCATACGAACCTTCAAGCTGCGGGTTCCGACATGAGGCGATGAGAGATGTTTTTTTACAGCGGCGCGCGGATGTACAGCACTGTTGATTTCTTATGCGCGCGGAGAAGTTTATAATCGATTATGTTCATGATCGACTGTATGTGTTATGAAACAGTGTTTATTTTTACCTTTGACCCCAGTAATGACCCCAATGACGTTTAAAAAAACCCAACCCCTCAAGGGCAATTCTGGGGTCCCCCTACATACACCATCCGAGTTTGGTGAAGATCTGTCGAAGGATCTAGGAGGAGTAGGGGAACAAACAGACAGACAGACGAACAGACGAACAGACGAACAGACAAACGGTTCTCGAATTATAGTATGATGATGATGTACTCAACAAACTCAGATATGGGAGTACTTAAAAAACTTAATGTGATAATCTTTAAAAAAAAATGCAATTGTAAAACTTTCCTAAATACCATGAACACGTAACTTGTTTAATAAATCGTTATTCAGACCCTACCGTCATGACCGTAAAGCTGTGGTTCTCCGTTTGTTAAGTAAGCTCAGATAATAAAAGCGAGTCTTTTTAGGTGGACTTATTTTAAGGGTACATGTGCAGTAATTAGTGTAGGTCATCGATCTCTACCATTTCACACATATGTATAAAGACTGCATTCAGCTTTAAAAATGATTCTTGTAAATCGTTGATGATTTCATGGCATCTGGGGCACAAAAAAAAACTCACCCCCCCCCCCCCCCCCCAACCCGGATTCATGAGCTAAAAGATACAAACCATTTCAATTCCCAATTTTGATTTAAGGCGAATCCTAACAATGCGGTTTATTTCGTCACAATAGAAATTGGTGGTTAAGGCGAAAGCGAACGTGGGTTAAAGCTAATCGGAACAATGGGCTGAGATAAAAGGATTCGCCTAAATGTCCCATCTAAAGTTAATAATATACTATTAATATTACTATTATTATTTTATTATTATTATTATTATAATACAATTGTCGTTATCATCATCACCATTTTACAGCCATGATATCCAGGAGGCGAGTGGTTTTTAAGTGTGTGGCGCTCGTTGGCGTGACGTGCCTCGTTTTATTTGTGACATCATCTCAGAGAGAGACCTCTAATGACGATGAAATGCACAGGCTTCTAGGCAGAGAGCACGGGAACGACCCGGGAAGTATCGACCTGCAAACAGCCTTGCGATCGAGGTAAACCAATACACGACAGGAATGGTATATGGTGGTCAATGTATATCAATATTTTGAGCATAAATCAAGCAATATTCTAAATATATGATTATAATTATATGCTACCATGGAATATTTCGGAGAAATTTACAGTTTTATAAAAGAAAAAAAAATATTACCTTATCTCAACATGAAACAATAGTAAATAAATGAGAAACCAAAAAATAATGGACACAAAAAAAAACTAATGTAATTTTCAATAATTCTTATGCACCAAGTGGGGTGAAGTAAAAATGTTTGGTATCATATAAAATGGTAATAAATTTCCTACAGTTTTGTACACCATAATTTGTGAAATAATTGATGGTTAATGAAGTGCAGACATTTCAAAAATAAGCATTGAACACATTTTGGTAAAATTTTGAAGAGAACTAAACCCCTTGGCAAAGTAAGAGTTAAGCCCATGCCAAGATAACCCAACAATTATTATCTAAGGACTGATCCCCATGCTTTTTTCGAAGCGAAAATCTAAATATTTGCAAGCATTTTGAAAAGCTCAGAACCTATTTTCACCCTTGTCGAAAAAAGAAAAGAAAACTGAAGACTCTTTAAAAAAAAATCGTTTGGTGGTACAAATCGGCTTACTCCAGGACCAATTTGTACAACATTTGCCCCCAACCCATTTAACATCGCCTGGTGATGCACCTGTATTCAATCGCCACACATGTGTCTCTGTTATGTTTCCCTTGTGGTTATAAATATTTGTTGGAATACACGGAATACGGCCTGTTTATATCTGACAACGTAAATGGGTCGCTCTTTTGCAGTTCAGTTTTCTCAAAACTTTTCCTAACACATTTTCATTTCAGAGGGAAGTTAGGTGGGCAGTATACCACCAGAACGCTGGCATCACAGAATTACAATGGAATAGAAGCCATTGAGCATGAAGAAAAAAATGAATGGATCAACAGTGCACAGCTAAATGCTGGTTTCCGAATCATTCCCGAGTTACATCAAGGTGGAGAGGCACTTCCTGCACATCAAAATGTGGAAATGCTTGACAGACCAATTTCTCAAGATGATTGGGAAGAACAACTGCCTGTTCTTATAGATGGAGAACATTTACAGGATCCAGGACAATTGGAGAAGCGGAATAAAGAACCTCTAATGGCAGCTGTTTTTAAAAATGACAGCATCGCAATACGGAACAATGGTGAGTTGGATGCGTTAGTGGAAGAGGGCGTTGCTGAGGCCG
Source organism: Heliocidaris erythrogramma (assembly GCA_025617745.1). Lineage (NCBI taxonomy): Eukaryota > Metazoa > Echinodermata > Echinoidea > Camarodonta > Echinometridae > Heliocidaris > Heliocidaris erythrogramma. The sequence goes on along the minus strand of CM046859.1, from coordinate 30,936,820 downwards.
CAAAAGTAGAGGTGGTCCCGGACAAGCCCCCAGTTGTCAAAAACGAAACAACTGCGGCCAAAACCTCACGGAAACGGGTGAGGGTGATTCGAAAGACGGTGCGGAACGGGAAGGTGGTTCACGAAGAGGTGGTCGGCATCAAAACGGTGATCACGAACACGACAAAGACAATTGTGAGAGGTAATGCCTATGTGCGTACGTATGACGAGATCTGGTATAGTGATATTTTGAATGGTAACTTCAAAGCAAACCCAATCCAGCTCATGAACAAGACGAGAGATAGGTAAGTGCTGTAAAAATGCATTATATTCTTTCTTTTTTCTTTAGGGTTATAGTCGCGATTTGATGTTAGGTTAGGTATAAGGTTATTGCATTGGGTCCAGGGTTTAGATTTGGAATTCGATTTGTGTCAGAAATTGAAAGGGAGCTATAATCTTACTTTTTGTCACTTACATGAATTATTTACTAATATCTTCTTACCATTGGATGTGGAGGGAATTAGAAAACCACTCTGACAGGCTGATGGGCAATTGGTGATCAGCCTCTGTCGTGTCTATGTCAACCCCTTATTTCACCCCCTTTTCACCAAATTTGTCTCTTTCCTTCTCTCTCTCTTTTCCTCCCTCTCTTGCCATATTATTTCACATAGAAGTATCTCTTTATATCTGTGCCTACAGTCCTTATCTCACGGAGAAGCTCTGGCGGTTCCAGGACACCAACTCTGAGCGACTCTTTCTCTACGAGAGGCTGTTACAGCACGGTTGGCACAAGAACTTAACAAACCTTATGCATCTCAGGTTCGTTCCCGTAACCCCACGTACGAATTCATATGTATCATTAGAATGAGGACATTCATCGGTTTTCCGCTATTGTGAAAAATAGCTTTAGACCAAACCACTGCCGACAGATGGCGCGTGAGGAGCATATGGCATACAAAAAATATTGTTGCCGCAGTTGGGGAGAAAAACTACCTCTTTGTCAAACCTAAGTTCTTTGTTGGCAATATTATCGGAAGTTAATTCCAATAAATCTTACATTGCTAGTTCATATATTGATCTCGTGATCTGTTAAATTTTAATCCTGAATGAAACCATAACATTCTCAAAAGACCATATCGTTTAATGATGAAGAATTTTTCCTATTACCATAATTACACATGCATGACATGGTGACGTTTGCGCTTCCTGTCGGTAGGGCCGAAACCCGCTATCCTTGGTAACAGTAAAAATTCGACATTGGCATGACGTCTGGGGAAAATTTCATCACTGATTTTTGTGTGCATTACTTTAGTTTGTTGTGTTTCTTTACCCATGTCGGCAAATGTCAAAATCTGAGGAGACTTTTCTCCATTTTCAGCAAATTGTTTTTTTTTTTGGGGGGGGGGGGGTGTAATGCTCTTGTCTTATCTGGTGGAACACCTTCCGAAAATGATGTTAATCCTCTAGTATATCTATCATGCTTTTTATTTTGATTTTCTATTCGAACCATAAAAACGTAAATATGTTTTATAACTGGTAAATTACAGTCTAAGCCAAGTATATATGAATAATACATTTATTGTATTCTATGTTCAATAATCCCTTAGTACCTATAACTTGAGTTATGACTACATTATCCATTTAGTCCAGTAATAATTTCTCAGTAATATTTACATACGGATGCAACAGTTGCTATATTGATTATTGTATTACATATTGGGGAAGCTGTGCAAAACTCCAGAAGGATAAGATACAAAAACCCCAGAATAAATCCTTGTTACTGACGCTGAAATGGCAATCAGTAGAGCATCGTATGAAATATCAACACGGTGTTTTTGTTTTTAAAATACAAAATAATCTAATACCGACTTATTTAGAATCATAAAAAGACTATGCGAAGCTTTAAATCTTGACTCAATCATGGGTGTCGATCCGGGGGATGAGGTGGGGGAATGGCCTGTATTATCATCCCCAATATTTTTTGATGAAATAAATAAGAATTATGATACATTAACTTAAAACTGATGATTATCCAAACTCTATTAAATAGCTTGCCTTGGAGGGTTCAAAATTAAAAAAAAAAAAAAGATATAATTGCTTTGTTCGCTATATCATGTAAGTTTCATATGACTCCTGCTAAATATTGCGCCCCAATGTAGGCTAAAGTGTATAAAACAGTATTTGCAAAGGTTCAACTTTGGAAGAAATCTCAACTTTAGGTATGCTTGCAGAATATCTCGAGTCGTTCTCAAGCCTATATAGGGTTTTCGTTAGTTTTGCTCCCGATTGTAGAAGTGAGTGAATAGAAAACCATTTATCAAAGTATAGAATTCGAGCTTCTCTACCACTTAATTGCGGTGGTCCATTGCAAAATTGCCTGGGTAAAATGCACAAGAAATTGCGAAAATGCTTTGTGAATGTCATTCCGTAACAATTGGAATTGCCCATTATTAAACGTGTTATGAATGTGTCTTGTTATTTATTATAAAACGGGTTCAAGAATGTAGCCATCCTGACTGGTCAAATAACACCACGTGACCGTGCGTTAGTACACCACGATAAAAAAACTTTGTGTTGCCGGAACGCACTAACGCACTCCCAACCATGTCTTAACAGGTGTAGAGGTGTCGTGGTCTAGTGGATACGTCACGGGACTGTAGTTCGCGGTTCAAGTCCCGCCGCGGCACTAATGTCCTTTGGCAAGATATTAATCTACATTTGCCACTCTCCACCCAGGTGTAGTAAATGGGTACCTGGTAGGAATTTATTCCTTGAATGCTTTTAGTGCCTTAGGGCAGCTCGGCTAAAGCCAGGGTAATAGTAGTACTTCCGCGCCTCGGAATAGGTTACCTAGATAGATGGCGCGTTATAAATGTCTATTATTATTATTATTATTAACCGTATATTATTCTTCATTATATGTATATTTGCTTCAGACAAGAGCTTCATGAGAGCGGAGTGGATACTGGAAACGATCTGATCATAACCCGGGACAACGCCCCTCTAGGGGCCCAATTGCCTTTCTATATCAGCACCAAGGTACCAGTCGGTAACAAGACGGAGAGATGCTACTCCTATAATGTGACTTCAGAATTCAGAAAACATATACCTGAGGTAAAAAAAAAAGTACTAGGTTATGTTGAACATATGCCTATACCATGGAAGTTGGTAACGTTCGAATATTTACCTTGGGAATTCAGCACATAACCTTTCATTATCTCACATGAAGACCATTATGATTTTGCTTTAAGTTTGACAGAAATGGACTTTCATCATTTTTGTTTATTTATTAATTTTAATTTCCGTAGGGTATAGTTCCATTCAAGCTAAGAAAAAGCAAATTTGAAGGCTTGCTTTCTGAAGAAGCCCTATACTTCCATGTAAAGATAAAATACATAAATTGACATAAAATTTTATACATAACAAAGCAAATGTAAATTTGTATACAAAATAAAAATCCTATAGATATACATCCAAACCAGGGCATAATCCCATTTATCTGTATTATGTTTAGAACACTAACACTAAAAGATCAAGATTAAATTGAAAGAAAAAATCTTACAAATGAAAGAAAGAAGAAAAAAAAAGTCAGTTTGAATAACCCCTCCCCATTTCATACTAGGATCGCTGATTTCCATCCATCACTAATCTTTGTCTTTTGATCTGCATAAGCCGGACGGAAAATTTATCCATCTAAAATGAAAATACATGTAAAATTGTAGCGATAAATGCTGTGTTATATATACCGACTTTATTTTTAGTTTTGATTATAAGTATACAACATTCCTTCACTATTATTAATCTAGGAGTCGCCTTTTCGTGGCAAGAAATACAGAAGCTGTGCCGTGGTAGGAAACAGTGGGAGCTTACTGGACAGTGGATGTGGGCGCGAGATTGATGACTTTGACATGATTTTCAGGTGAGAAAGAAAAGCAGTCCATTCTTTTTTAGCCAATTTTGGGAGGGATGAGTCAGACCAATATCATAAAATTATGTCAATATTAGAACCGGTAAGTGCAAAAGCAAACCGATGCAGTGTAGGGTTTTTGATTCGTTTACACTTGGACCGTAATTATCTTAAGTCAGCTTAAATTAAAGGAGAATGAAAGTCAAAACATTGTAATCAAGCGTTTACAAACTAAAATTGTACTTGTTTGAATGATCCAAACTTGTCACAAATCTGATGTACCATATTTGAGTAAATTCAATCTTAAAACATGGACTTGCGACGATCTGGCAAGGACATGGGCGCCGCCATGTTATGCGGAAAGTGACGAAATTGCGCTATAGTGTGTGATTGGCTGTTACCATTCATAGCTATCATTCAAAATGATGTCTCTACAAAACGTGTACAAAATATAATTTAAAGCAGATCTGTATCTAAAAATATTGAAAAACTGTAATTTACGTATTTAAAATGAAATAAAAATAGTGATAACATCAATACAATTAATTTTACACTGATCTTTAGATTATCAAATAGACCTGTTTACAGATAATTGCATGCATACCTTTTTGACAAAGGTTGCTAATGACAACTCCATAGCTTGCATACCAGAGCATGCCCAACGTAGCAACAACTAATGCATGCAAGCTGGATTTCAGGTGTATTTATAGTAGTAGGTGAATGGAATAACTCATCACTAGGTCCTCGGAGAAAAATACATCCATACACACTATGAACACGATGACAAAGAAAGCGGACAAAATATACAGCTCCTCATTGTATCCTCCACAATTGTTCTGGTAACAAAAGAACATCCCGTATGCTATTGTATAAAATAAGTAGAACAGGTGAATATGCATGTGACACCTGTTCTACATACTTTTACATAATAGCAGTGGAGGGATGTTCTATTAGGTACGTTCACACGTAGAGCGATAGCATCGATGCTATCGAGGTGTCGATGCTATTTTGATGAAGACCAGATAGTGTCGAGACCAAACGCTGTCTGAACGCAGATAGTCACGAGATAGAAGCGAGTTTCCAAACTATTCTTGCAGCGAGTTTAGCAGGAGTAAATCTCAGGATCCAGCGACAAAGCATCGACGCTTTGCGGTAGACCACCCACCGCGCTTGTGACTATTTGTCGTGTGAGCGCAATCGCTGCTATCTTCACTCGCTGCTATTATAATTCTATCTGTTTCATGTGGTGCTATAATATAATGCAATGTATGTATTCATGTGATGTACCCTCTTCCCTACTTTTTTTCTATTATCATTCTGTCTGTTTCATCTGGTACTGTAATGTAATGTATGTATTCATGTGATGTATATAGGGGTATAGTAGGATAATGTATGGTAAGCAGGGGCGTATCCGGGGGGCGCAACAGGCGCCCCCCCCCCCTATTGGCCGTCGTAAAAAAAAAATAGCAAAAAAAAATCCTCATACCAATTGAAAATATTGTTCATTAAATGGTTCGGTGTAAAAATGCCAGAGGTAAAAATGCCAGTGGTAAAAATGCCAGAGGAAAAAATGCCAGAGGTAAAAATGCCAGAGGAAAAAATGCCAGAAGTAAAAATGCCAGAGGTAAAAATGCCAGAAGTAAAAATGCCAGAGGAAAAAATGCCAAAAGTAAAAATGCCAGAGGAAAAAATGCCAGAGGTAAAAATGCCAGAGGTAAAAATGCCAGATGTAAATATGCCAGAGGTTAAAAAAAAATGCTATTACTCTGGCATTTTTACCTCTGGCATTTTTACCTCTGGCATTTTTTCCTCTGGCATTTTTACCTCTGGCATTTTTTCCTTTGGCATTTTTAAGAGATCTGTCATATTGGGGGGGGGGGGGGGGGATCGATGGTTTCTCAAGGGTCTCGCCTCTGTGGAATGGGGGTATTATGTATACCTGTCTCTCCCCAACCTCTCTGTCCCTCCTTCTCTTACTAAATATTTTCTTCCATGATGTGAAATTTATATTGTTATTTTCAGTCGCTTTAAAATATGAAGGACGAGACAGTCTATGATAAAAGCCTATGCAGAGATGCAACATGCATGTTGTAATTGCACATTGAAACCTATTTGACCCCATCTTTGGCCGTCTTTTCCTTCTTCTTTCCCGGTTACATGTTTGGGGTATATTTGAAGGTATACTTGGTCTGCCAAGGTCTCTAGTTTTGAACTTCATGGTTCAAAACAGTCTCTAAGTGGTCTCTGAAGCGATGTTTTAGTGAATGCTCGGTGATCTTTCTACGGCGCTCAACAGTCTTAGCAATCTCTCAACAAACACAACATTTTGGGTGAATTCCCCCCCCCCCCCCCATTTTTTTAAAATCGTCTCTCAGGGGTCTTTCAGGGGTTTGGAAGACTGCCGTCACAGTGAGACAAAATAATAGAGATAGGGATTTAGCGAGACAGTGAGTGTGAATGAAGGTGAAAGACAGAACGAAATTAATCAAATCATATGATTTTATTATTACCATTTATGTCGCAAATCACCATCACATATACCCCAAACATGTAACAGGAAAAGAAAAAGGAAGAGACGGCCAAAGATGGGGTCAAATAGGTTTCAATGTGCAATTACAACATGCATGTTGCATCTCTGTATAGGCCTTATCATAGACTATCTCGTCTATTTTAAAGCCATAAGTCCCATGGGGATGCTCACTAACACGAACGTATATAGGTGACGTCTTTAGCATACAGGTAAAATATTTAAAAAATATCATACTTTTAATCATGTTAATTGTCTCCACGATACACGTGATTTGTGACAGATAAGAAGATGAAGACAAGAAGAAGTGCATCATCGTCGTTCACCAGCATCGGAATCTTCACCAGCAGTGGCGTAGCTAGGGGGAGCAGTACGGGGGCACATGCCCGCCCAATCAAATGGTGGAAGAATAAATAGTTTAAGAGAGACGTAAAATGTGAGAGGGATATAGAGAGGAGAGAGAGAGAAAACAAAAAGAGAGAAAGAACGGGAGTAAGGGGAAGGAAACTTGAGCAGAGCCTCCCCCACATTTATATATGTACCGGTGTCCATTTAAATACACACTCCATTCAGTATTCACCAGTAAGCCCCCCCCCCCCCCCCCCCCTTTTAATGCCAGAGCGCCCTCCATGGCTGGGCCCATGCATGCTACACCTCTACTGATCATACTCTAAGACACGATAATTAGCATGACCAGTACATGTATATTTATCGCCATGCAAGATCAATATTTATCGAAATGCAATATCAATATCAAGAATTTATCAAGCCTCCACAAAGTTACAGATTACCTTTAAAGGTAACCTGTAATTTAGTGGAGGCTTGATAAAATCTGAGCTGCATAGCCCTAAATGCTATTAATGTATGCAATATGTTGTAAAAATGAAGCCCTGAAAAATACCTGTTAAACGCATCATTATGTGCTTCACAAAAAGCGAAAATATGCAAGTGACCAGAAATGCCATATCTCTTCTCCCCATACACTATTGTGTTAGACTAAAGCGTACCCCAGTACGATTTCAATGGCAGTATTCGGTCATATATATCTTGAAAATAACATCATATATTGCAAAACCTTATATGTGACCCGACGCCTCAAAACCTACAATAAGTCGCCAAATTTTTTTTTTTTATACATTTTCTGAAAGTACAGATTCTCAACTTTCCAATGGTATATCACTTGCTTAGTGTACTCAATAATAACACCTTCAGATATCACATTTAGATTCGGTATGTAACAAGCAATCAAATAACTCCTATTCAGAGAAAATGGCCATTTAAGTTCGGAACAAAAGAGTGCTAAACCTTCGCTCTCTGTGTGCGCCCAAGTAAAACTGAGTATTCAAATGGGCATAGCAACCAGTATGAAGGGATTATCAGATTAGGCTGAATTTCGGCATGCTGCTGTAGGAGGACCTATTCATTACTCACTCCAAAAATCAATTCAATACCTTAGGAGGTAAAGTAGTAATTTGGCATTGAATGAAAGTATTACAAAAGCTCTCCAAATATTCTTAAGCTCGACGTTTGAAAAAAAAAGGAGTCATTTTAAAATGCCCCCAAAACATATTTCTAAGTCGAAATACGACTCACAAACTTGAGACATGATAGAATGATAATGAAACTACCCATTTCTATCAAAAACAGAAAATCGACTGATCCAAGCAAATTTACTATTTTCGGCTGTTTGCTACGTTGTGGTCCGTGCGACTTATTGTGGGTTTTGAGACGGCGGGTCACATATATTCCTGGCTGTTTATTTATCCTTCTGAACATCTTTATAGAACACAAACATCAAAATTCAACAATTTATTACATCAAACCTCCACAAAGTTACCGATTCCCTTTAATCTTCGCGTTTGAAAATCAGCGTCTTTAATTAAGCATTATATCCAGCATATTTCATTAACCATGCTTATCAACATTTTCCATCTAGCTTACTTTAATACTGATGATTAGACCAGGGAGGTGGATCTCTCTTCCACCTCCCTGAGTAGACTGATTAACTAAGTTGATGACCATACATGGCCATCGCCATCTTGATTATTCTGGCGATCACTGATAAAATAATCCTTATGGTAGGAGGGCGCTCTCTATTTTGCTATTGCTGGTTGAGAGAGACTCCGGCCGCTCCGGGCTATTTTAAGACCCGCTCAGCGTGATCTCGGCTCATTGAACTGGGCGTTGTGGCGTGCGCCTGTAATCCAGCTACCAGTGGAAGTTATAAACTGATTCAGCGGATCCAGGTTCGAGACTGAGTCACGTCTTTCGGATGGTGACGTTAAAGGTCGGTCCCAGACGTAAATAATCATATCTGATTGATACACGTCTGTAAAAAAAACCCAATTACACACACATCTCGGCTCATTGCCTATGACTAAGGCTAGCAGTATACAGCAGCCGAAACGTCAGACTACCTACGTTTACGTTTGCACATCGTGAGACAACTGATTAACTCTCTTCAATTATTATTACTTTTACCGCTCTTTTCCCATGAGGCCCAAAACACTAAATAAATTCAAACATTAAAAAATATATGTAGTAAGAAAAACAACGTTACAACTACAAACTGCCAAAGCGATGTGTTTTCAAGGCCTCTTTGACGGCATTGACTGATGAAGACTGTCTAATTGTAAGTGGTAAACCGACCAGTATGTTGAAGTTGATACGGTAAATGTCTTGCATCACCAGTTAAGGTGCGAGTAACCATGGTAACTGAATAATTATGTCAATCAATTCATTCATTCATTCAAAATGGTTTATTAAAAAAATACTTTCTTCGCGGCAAAGCCGAATTACAAAAGTTTACAATCATGATTTCAGTAACAGCAAACGTGACATATAGTTTGGTATAAACACTTGGAATACATAACTTAATACTTAAATGAAGTGAACACATATATAGAGGAAACGAAAATTGTAGATAAATAATAAAACAGTATATGGATATCAGATTACATACTCATACAACAAATGCCACATTGATTATAATATATGTCTTAACTTTTTTCATGACAGGAACTATCTGACGGCCAAATTGACCACATTCCGCTACCCAAACTGGCAACAACAATATTTCTGATTCAGTGCAACTGGTTAATAATAATAATAATATATTTGAATACAATATACATGGTTAGGAATTTGTCGACAGTCTGAAAAAATAATGATTATTTTGAACCGCTCAATGTGTTGCCAATTTAACGATTTTAAAGCTTATTTTTGTTTTTAAAATTTATAATTTATGGCATCCAATCAATCATTTATTTCTACCATAAAACATGTTACAGAAAATCAATACACATCCGATCAGTATAATAAATAGTGGCCGGATCATAGAAAGCATATAGGCTTGTTATAAAATTACCCCTTCATACAGAGTACATAAAAACAGAATTATAAGAAATGATAGGATATCAAGTGTACAGAAGTTAATAACACTAAATAAGGAAAGAAGAAAAGGGAGGGAAACATATTAAACAATCTAGTACATTTAGCATTATGAATCAAGAAGATGTCGCTTATAAGATCGGTTAAATTGTTTTACAGTCATACTATTCTTAAATTTAGCTGGGAGGCTTTTCCAAAGGATTGGGCCATTATAAAAGATCGGATTTTGTGTTACCGATGTGCGATTTAGAGGAAGACGGATATTTTGCGCATTCCTAGTATTGTAATTATGAACGAAACAATTATGTGAGACGGAGAGGATCACTGGTTGACCTTAATCGCCTGGCAGATGCATATAAATTCAAACAGGTATCCAAATATGTTGGAGCTTGATCATTAAGGATTTACATGAGGCCCAAAACGCTTAAAATAAATTCAAACATTAAAAAATAGTTCGAAAAACAACGGAAACTAGTAATGCTTTTAAATTTTTCTAAAGCGTTCGATACGATAGACCACAGAATTCTCTTACATAAACTGTCCCATTATGGAATTACAGGCATCGTTTTAGATTGGTTTTGTAACTATTTATATGAACGCCAACAATACGTTTGCATCGAAAATAATATGTCAGACCTGAGAAATATTAGTTGTGGTGTCCCTCAGGGTTCCATTCTTGGCCCATTGCTATTTATTTCATACATCAACGATTTCCCTAGATCATCGAATTTATTTTCCTTTATCATTTACGCAGATGACACCAATCTTTTCCTTTCACACAAAAACTTAGAAACTCTTTGTCGGCTTGTCAATTCTGTACTGAATTAAGTTATCACTTGGGTTAAAGCTAATAAATTGTCCTTAAATCTAGAAAAAACAATTATATGCTATTTAGTAATACATTTAACCATCTACCTTACCCAATCTTAATAAATAACATTCAAGTACACCAGGTTACTACAACAAAACTTTTAGGAACACTAATTGATGACAAACTTTCATGCAAACATCACATTGATAACATTATGTAAGGTTCCTTCTAGAAATATTGGCATAATCAACAAACTAAAATGGACATTTCCCCCCAATATTCTTAAATCTTTATACTCCACGTTAGTTCTTCCCTACTTAAACTACAGATTTCTTGCATGGGGGAAGAGTGCGGCATGCCTATTAGATAGAATTCTATTACTACAAAAAAAAGGCTATGTGGATCATAAGTCATGTACATTATAGACACCACTCTGATGGGTTTTTTTTATACTAATAATATTCTAAATTTATGACATTTATCGTTTAAATCTTGCCATACTTATGTATCAGTTTCACAAAGGAGAACTACCAATTGTTTTTAATAATATATTTCAAGGAAATAATGAAATCCATCATTATCCCACCAGACAAATGAATCTTTATCACCTCCCAAGAACTCGTACAGCACTCACACAGAATACTTTTATATTTACTGCTCCCAAATTTTGGAACTCCCTTCCTCTGAACATGGGAGAGAGCCTAAGCTTAGGTACTTTTAAACTGAAACTAAAAAAAAAAATTATTGTTTCTTATAAACACTAAAATCAACTCCCTCAATAATATTTTGGTATTATATGTATTTAAAACGATAATTATAATAGTGTTTATTATAACAATAAACTTACACAACTGGACTTTAAACTTTTCCTCCACCCCCATCCGCCCCTGTCACTATGCCCTTTGTTATTGTTTGTTTGTTTTTGTTTGTTTCAATTTTATGTTGGTTTTTCTGTTTTTGTTTTGTTTTGTTTTGGATTTTTGGTCTTTATTTTACTTCCTTGTGAATCCCTCATGTATAATTGCTTACAATTGCCGCCTACAGTTTCCTGCTAAAATAATTAATGAACTCGAAATAATTAATTAATAACTGATAAGCTCGAACAATAATAAATACACTCGAAATCCATTTTTTAAATTAAATTTGTATATGTGACCCGCCGCCTCAAAACCTACAATAAGTCGCACGGACCACAACGTAGCAAACAGCTCAAAATAGTAAATTTGCTTGGATCAGTCGATTTTCTTTTTTGATATAAATGGCTAGTTTCATTATCATGCTATCAAACTGGGCGTTGTGGCGTGCGCCTGTAATCCAGCTACCGGTGGAAGTTATAAACTGATTCAGCGGACCCAGGTTCGAGACTGAGTCACGTCTTTCGGATGGTGACGTTAAAGGTCGGTCCCAGACGTAAATAATCATATCTGATTGAAACACGTCTGTAAAAACCCAATTACACACACACACACACATGCTATCATGTCTGAAGTTTGTGAGTCGTAATTCGACTTAGAAATATGTTTTGGGGGCATTTTAAAACGACTCCCTTTTTTCACCTATCGAGCTAATGAATGTTTGGAGAGTTTTTGTAATACTTTCATTCAATGCCAAATTACTACTTTACCTCTAAAGGTATTACATTGATTTTTGGAGTGAGTAATGAATAGGTCCTCCTTGAGCAGCATGCCAAAATTCAGCCTAATCTGATAATGCCTTCATACCGGTTGCTATGTCCATTTGAATACCCAGTTTTACTTGGCGCACACAGAGAGTGAAGGTTTAGCACTCTTTTGTTCCGAACTTAAATGGCCATTTTCTCTGAATAGGAGTTATTGATTGCTGGTTACATAGTGATTCTAAATGTGATATTTAAAGGTGTTTTCATTGATTAAACGAGGCAAGTGATATACCATTGGAAAGCTGAGAATCTTTACTGTCAGAAAATGTATAAAAGAAAACAAATAATTTTGGCGACTTATTGTAGGTTTTGAGGCGTCGGGTCACATATGTGCTTTAAAAAAAACGTCTTCCCGTATTTTTTGTTTGTTCAAATATTTTACAATCCAATCATTCCAGGGGCCAGCGTTTTGTACAAGCTCTGCTTCTTTTGCTGGTCTCTTTTGTCATTTCTTTTCTTACTTTAAATCACACACTTGAATAACTATTGATTGATTGATTGATTTTATTTGCCAAGCATTCAGAACATAATACATTTGTACATAGTAGAATAACAAATTAGCAAGCTTGAACAGGATAACCCACGAAAGCTCGAAAGCTTATTTCCAGTGGGGTCCTCTTGTATGAATAAAATAATCATTGAGTTAGAACATATTATATTTACACGTTGAGGAATAAATAAGGAAAATTAAATCATAAAAATAATAGTGATTAATATATACAATGTTAGAATAAGAGGAAAAAGAAAGAGAAAGAGGAAGAAGAAAAAAGAAGGAAAAAGAGGAGAAGATGAAGTTAGAAGAGGAAGAAATGGAGAGAGAGAGAGAAAAACGAAGATGAGAATGGAAAAAAAAACTACGTTAAATCTTTCATGTTAAAACTATAAATATAAACAATAAACAGCATATTAACCTGCATGTGAAAAGAACATGGTCCGTATTCAGGATATTTTACCTAGATGTAATATAATCATTTACTTCTTCTCTCTGACTCTCTAGTGAAAGATATTCTTTCTTTTTCCTCTTAAAATGAACAAAGTTATCTATTCCTTTTATGTCATTAGGCAGAGAATTCCAATGTTTTATGGTAGTATAATAAAACGAATTACCAACACTGCCTACTCTTTCTGGTAAGTTAACATTTCTTGTATGATGACTATGTAAGTTGTTAACAAGGTTAAAGTTTGATCGAATATAATGATTCGACCTAGTATGATCTTATGCACATGGTGCAAAATCAGTTGTTTAGATCTTTGGTTGACTTCAAGAAAACCAGCTTCAGAGAGCTCATTGTAGCCAGTGTGAGTTCTGGGACCAGAGTAGTTAATGAATCTCACCATTTTGTTCTGAATAATTTTCAACTTCTTTTGATCAGATTTTTCGCTCTTTACAACTGATTCTATTAAAGTTGTAGTAGTGGTCCTAACTCTTTATGCTTTTCCGATACCGAAAATTTCTTTTTTTATTAATGCTTTACAGACCACCCTACAGCATTTCGGGTGTGGTCGATGTATGTTTTAGTCCCCCCCCCCCCCCCGAAACCTAATCACTGTAAAGGTCACGTGTGCCTTGTATACTTACTCAGAGGGCAAAGAAGTTCCTCGGTTTATTTTCCTTAAATTGTTTTAGAGATTATATTATATGTATATATGAAGTTAAATATATTCTCATGCAGATTATACATACGTTTTTTTATATAATCATGAATAAGTAACAATAACGTGAATGCTTTTAACGAGGAAGGATAATAAAACTTGCTTAAGAAGTAGTCCGCACACATGTGGCTACATGTCAGGCAAGGCCCTGCTGTGTAACCACATGCACATCTTACGTTCAAGGCAGCAAGTTAAAGTTTGTGAAGCTGTCACCAGTAGCCGTTGTTATTTGCAGTTAACATGCATTAAAGCCACTGACATGACTGATTTGCAAGTTTTGGTGATGGGCACATCTGAGATGATGTAACTTTCTTAACACTATGACATATTCTGACTAGGGGGTTTCAATAGCAATGCTATATCTGTTACTGTTTGCTTCCTCGTGAACTTTCGGTCGAAGATGGCATACTTGCTTCACTGACGTTCTTGGTCTTTATCCCGTACAGCAGAGATACGTATTCGTCAAGGTCCCGGGACACCTGCGATGGGAGGAGGTCTGAGGCTCCGAGAAGACAGAACGTTTCAAAAAACCTGGGCTTGGTCTCCAACAACTTCCAACACATCCTTTTGCCCTTGCGGAAAAGGCAGAGTTATAGTCATTGCCTGTAAAGGCATGAAAACCGGCAAGGCATGACTTCTGAGATGCTGTCAGATCAATGTCACTGAGCTTAAAGTGTTTGAGTCAAGGATGACTCAGTCCCCATTCTCGTTAAAATGGGATAGTGCAATGATAGCGATGTCTGTGTCTCCAGAGTGTGACCTTATTATTGCTATCCCTTCATCGTGTCTCCTCAGGGCGTGGTCTGCATGCAAAACCACCTTTGTGTCTGCTTCTTCCTGACTACTGCTAAGATGTGGAACCAAGACATCATCTTTAGTTACAAGAATGCATTCTCTGTATGAGGAAAAGTAGACTCCGTCACACTTTTCCTCATACAGAGAATGCATTCTTGTAACTAAAGATGCTTTCTTTCTGTTCTATCAACACACCACGAACGAGCTCGATCATTCTAGTCTTGTTCTCGCCGTTAGAGAGAAATTTGTTAAACTCCCGTGGCAGCTTTGACTGCGTCGAGCTTACGATGACCTTGGGGGCCATTCCTCTCTCGTTTCGTTCGGCGGTCTTGATACTCTGTGGCAAGTATGAGTCGGCAACGATATCTATTCGCTTGTACCCTGTGGGGATGCTGGCGAGGGTTTTCTGGCGAGACCTTCATATGTATCAGGATACGATGTGAAAGTTCTGATAAGGGCCATCAGGTCAACGACGTAAGCAATAGTGTGTTCTTTTGCTTGCAGAATACTCTTAGGTTCCATAGTGTCCCTTGAATTGTTCTCAACAAGAATATCAATCTGGACACTTTTCTGAGTCGTTCGTCTCCCATCGGCATTCCCCAGATTAGTGGGACATGGGTTAGTGGATAGGTCTAGTGCTTTTTTGAAGTCAACAATTCTGCCGGGCTTTGTGGAAGTGCCAAGAAGCTTTCCCAATACATCTCGATTAGCTTCAATTACTCCGACCTTTCCATGTGCCTGCAGTTGAGCTTTCTTCCCACTATTTGAGAACAGAGTGAGCTTGTTGCGCTTGATAGGGTCATGAAACTTCACTTCTCCTGTCTTGAGCCTGTCCTTTACAAATTATTCATGTGCTGACCTGCCGTTTGGAAGAACTTGCAATATTCAATCAGCAATGTCCTTGTTGACCGGTGTTCCAGAGCTCAGGTTGTATATTTGATCTTTATCTAATCTGTGATCAAATGGGTTTATGTACTCGGTGGTCATGACATCAACTAGCTTCTGCACCTTCACTTCAGATGAGAAGATGGGTGATGGTCATGCTTGCTTGCATGTATCCCCCTCAGTTTCAGCACTGGAGAAGGTTCGCAAAGATGCTGTATTTTCTGCTTGATGTGCTCGGGTTTTTTTTTTTTTTTTTTTTGGGGGGGGGGAGGCAATTTTCTAAAGTGCCCCCATTTTCTTAAACCTCAGAACAGATTATTTGTCCCAAATACAGATTATTTTGAAAAGCTTTATCAAAACCAATGCAAAAAGCTAAAATTGTACCTCATTGATTTTTTTAACATACACAGGACCACACCCATTATATAGGATTATTGGCGGCCATTTTTGCTGGTATCATAGCAGATATGGTGATAATGCACACCATTGCCGACCGCCCTGTTCGCGACAGGAATCGGAAAACTAGTAGACCAGAGGGTTGGGGCGACGAACCCGACTGGTCAGCCAGATAGTCTATGTTACGGACATAAACTTGCGCGCGAAATTTCTGGTTGACACCGGCGTGGCCGTCTCGCTATTTCCCCCCACCAAACAGCAGCGAACTTGTAAATCCGACATTACGCTGAAGGCAGCCAATGGCTCCATTATTGCCACTTACGGGCGACGTTCGCTTACAATTGAACTTAGGTCTGCGTCGCAAATGCCAATGGGTATTTGTTATTGCTGATGTATCTATGCCGATACTAGGTGCCAATCTTTTACACCACTTTCGATTACTCGTCGATATGAACCGACGCAAGTTAATTGACTGCGTTAACGTAACGTAACGGGCAACCCTGCGAACTGTCCGCGTATTAGCCCCGTGTACAATACAATCGATAATCCTGATCCACTGTACAAACTTGTGCGCGCGGAGTATAGTGACGTCACTGTACCCTTCTACAAAGCGAAAGCGTTAAAGCAAGATGTAGTTCATTACATCGACACGCGTGGTCCGCCAGTCAGCGCGAAGCCTCGCAGACTAGCTCCCGACAAGATGAAAATAGCGCGGGATGAATTCCAACATATGCTAGATTTGGATATTATTCGTCCGTCCAGAAGCCAATGGACCTCGCCATTACACATGGTCCCCAAAAAGACCGAAGGCGACTGGCGCCCTTGCGGCGATTATAGAGCATTGAATCGCGTAACAGTTCCCGACCCTTACCCTGTACCGCATATACGGGACTTCGCAGCAAACCTCCATGGAATGCAAGCATTCTCGAAGGTAGATTTAGTTCGAGCATACCACCAAATTCCAGTTGCGCCCGATGACGTAGGGACAACCGCGATATGTACCCCATTCGGTTTATTCGAATTCGTTCGGATGCCATTCGGATTACGTAATACGTGGTTTACCGAACGTCTATGCGTATATTGATGATCTGTTAGTCGCTAGGAGTAGCAAGGCGGAGCATGAACTCCACCTGCGGCAACTATTTGACAGACTTCGAAATTTTGGTGTGATCGTTAATCTAGACAAGACTAGACTAGTGCGTGTTCGGTCGATCTGAGCTAGACTTTTTGGGTCATCGGATCAATCGTGCTGGAGTTAGCCCGCTTCCAGGCAAAGTGGCCGCTATCCGCCAATGTAGCGTCCCCACTTCCTTGAAAGGTCTACGTGCATTTCTTGGTCTGGTGAACTTCTATCGCAGGTTCATTCCCGATTGCGCGCAAATTCTTATGCCACTCACTGATCTCCTCCGATCTCGTCCTAGACGTTCAAGAAAGCCACTAGGTTGGACGCCGGCAGAGACTACCCTTTTGGCCTACCCGAATGCAAAGTTTGATGGTAGATGCGTCCAATCGCGCCATTGGCGGAGTTGTCCAACAACTCAACAACGATGCATGGCAACCGCTAGCATTTTTCTCGCGGAAACTCTCACCAGCAGAAACGAGATACAGTACATTCAGTCGAGAATTGTTAGCCGTATACCTTACCGTAAGGCACTTCCGCTACATGCTTGATGGTCGAAATTTCTGCGTGTATACTGACCACAAGCCGTTAACGTATGTATTTAATGCACGGCCAGATCGACATAGTTCCCGCGAGATTAGACATTTGGACTATATTTCGCAATTCACTACTGACCTACGTTACGTGAAAGGTCAAGACAATGTGGTGGCCGATACTCTATCTCGTCCAGATATGAATGCCTTGTACACAGACACTTGCGTCGACTACTCCTTGATTGCCGAAGCGCAAAAAAAACCGACCCAGAGTTAAGAGCATTACTCGCGTCCGGATCCGACACAAGCATGGTACTCAAATCAGTACCGCGCATCATGTCAGGAGGTACAATCATTTATTTTGTGATGTATCTCATGGCCGTACGCGTCCGTTCGTTCCGGAGAGTCACAGGAGGGCAGTATTCAATGCCGTGCATGGTCTATCCCACCCCGGAGTACGGGCAACGCAACGAGATGTTAAGTTTCGATTTGTTTGGACCGGCGTAAGCAAGACAGTTCGGAAATGGGCACAATAATGTTTGCCGTGCCAGAAGTCTAAGACGCATAGGCATATCAAGGCCCCTCTCGGTACGTTTAGCACTCCTGTACACATTGACATAGTAGGACCATTGCCACCATCCAACGGTAATACCTACTTGCTGACGTGTATAGACAGATACACGCGATGGCCCGAAGCCATTCCAGACCCGATATCACCGCCGAAACTATCGCAAAAGCCCTTGTCGATAGATGGATTGCTGTATTCGGTGCGCCCGACATCATAACCACTGATCGCGGCAAGCAATTTGAGTCCCGACTTTTTTTTAGGGACAACGCGGACCTTGATAGCAGAAAGTGTTAAAAAATGACGTGATATTTACGTCGTGGTTTTCATCTTTTTTACGTCCTGTAATTACGTCAGTAAGACAACTTGCACCAACGCAAGACGTCAAGAGGACGTCTTATTTTGACGTCATCTCTACGTCTTCATTCCTCTTCCCTGATAGCAGAAAGTGTTAAAATGACGTGATATTTACGTCGCGGTTTTCGTCTTTTTTACGTCCTGTAATTGCGTCAATAAGACGATAACTTGCACCAACGCAAGAAGTCAAGAGGACGTCTTATTTTGACGTCATCTCTACGTCTTGTACACTGTAAAGACTAAAGTGCTACTTTTAGGGGCAAATACGGTCAAATACATAAAATGGCGGTGTTCAGCCCCACAGTTGAAAAGGATATTGAGCTGGCCAGCTCAATGCCTAAATACTTCACAGATTCTTTTCTCTGGATTACCTGATTATTGCATGTCACCTGAAATTCAAAAAATGACTTTTTAGAACTACTTTTTGGACAAAACAAAATGCTTTCTGTTTTGCCCAAGCGTAAAGCGTATTATCAGTCATCCAATCGACACATGTAGACAGCTGGTCGCTTAGTTTTTCTCCGACAAATTTTGGATTTGGATTTGAGCAAAGTAATACGCTGTCATCAGCGTACAATAGCAGCTTGCAGTCAGCTTTTATACAAGCACACATGTCATTGATATAAGCTGAAAAAAGGATTGGTCCAAGGATGCTTCCCTGAGGAACACCACATGTTATAGGCATAACATTGGAACGAATATCATTAATAGCCACTACCTGATGTCGATTAGACAAGTATGATTTAAACCATACTAAAGTAGCTTCGTTAAAACCCATTTTTTGTAACTTTTTTAATAAGATGTCATGATTAACTGTATCAAAAGCTTTCTGAAGATCCAGGAGTACCATACCAACGAATTGTCCCTGGGAAATTTGTGTTCTCAGATAATCAGTCAAGTGAATAAGACATGTCTCGGTTGAATAGTCATGTCGTAAACCAGATTGAAATTCATAAATTATATCATTTTCTTTAAAATATTTTTCAATCTGAACACATACCGACTTTTCTAGAATGTTAGATGCTATACTTAAAACACTGATAGGTCTTTAATTTCCAACATCAGTTTTATCTTTCTTTTTATGAAGTGGAGTAACTTTAGCTATTTTCATTTCCTTTGGAAAAGTATTAGTCAAGATAGATAAGTTAATCAAGAAAGTTAAGGGTTTGTATAGCATCATCGCACCATCTTTTAGAAATTTAGCCGGAATCAAGTCTAAGCCAGTGCTTTTTGATACATTCAATTTTCGCAGCTCATTGAAAACAAATTGTTCACTGAATGGTAATAACTCAAATCTGCCTTGGCTTACCCCTTTTCTTTCATAAAGCTCACGAATGATTTCACTGTCTGCACTGAAAAAGTCTTTGCAAGAAGGGAGTTTTTAACAAATTCATAGTGACGAAGCTTTTCGACCTGCACTCATCGGGTCACAACGCAGGAATGAGAGAATATACAAGAAAATACAAAAGTCAAGGAAGGGTGTGTAAAGGGAGTTTTTCTACCAATTAAGCAGCCACACTAGTAAAATGAGAATTGAATTCGTTGGCAATGGTCACCTTATCATGACATAATTCTCCACCGATTGAAATGACAAAATCTTGGTCTTTTCCCTTCTTTCCTTTTAATCCTAAGCTTTTTAGATTCTTCCAAAGCCTCTTAGAATCATGTTTATTTTCTTCTATCTTTTTTTGCAAAAATTCTAGTTTGGCTTTTTGTACCTCCCTTTGGACCATATTTCTTATTTTCTGAAATCTTTTAAAGAGTATCTCATAATCTTCTGATTTTGATTTTTTCTTCATTTTTTTGTACGCGATATTTCTTTCTTGAATGAGCAAAAGAATATTTTTAGTCATCCAATTTTCGGATCTTTGTTTTACTCTCGTTCGTTTCTGAGGTGCTACCAAATTCAAATTTGTGATAAAAATATTTTGAAATATTGACCAAGCCTCATTCACATCAGTGCAGTTAGTTAATCTTGACCAATTGACGGCAGACAGATTTCGATTGAAAGCCTCCTCGTTATAATTTTTCATCGATCTGATATCAATGGTTCTGTGGTGACCTATAGCCAGTCTAATATTTTTCCGTGTACAGAAAATAAAAGAATGGTCGCTAATACCAAGATCAATAACACCACTTTGACTTATTTTGTTTTCTGTGTTACAGATAACATGATCCAATAAAGAAGAACAAGTTGGTGTGACGCGAGTTGCCTCTTTGATGAGTTGGCTAAATCCATGAAGTTTTAACAAGTCAATGTACATGCATTTAAATCGTTTTATTAACTAAATTGATTCTAATGAGTAATATTGTTGTCATGCGTTTGTTCGGTATTCATGTTACCCATACACTATGTTTATGAATTATTACGTGCTGATTTGTTTTTTATTATTACTGATTTGTATGTTGACTGCTGAAAAGAATTGAAATAAAATAAATCTAAATACCAAAAATAGTTCAAACATTGGCTTGAGTATTACTGATTGTTCTCAAAGGCTCGATTAGCGCAGGTAATAGCGTATTAAAAAGCAATGACCCCTCGTTTGCAACAGGCATTAAGCCCGGTGTCATTTCGATTGCATCAGTACCTGCGCTAATCGAGCCTGTGAACTTTATTAATTTTCAGGGAAGGAAATCTACAGGCAACAAACAATTAAATATTGAGGTGGATGGTATAGAGTTAGAGCGAAAGACATGTACAAAGTTCCTTGGTGTGTATATCAATCAGAAGCTTGATTGGAGTGACCATGTGGCTCACATTGTTACCCCGATTTCTCGAAACATAGGTGTATTGTACAGGGTTAAATGTTTTGTTGTTGATAGAATTTTATTGATATTATACAATACTCTTATACTACCATACATTTCATATTGCAATGTACTTTGGGCTACATCCAAGGTTTTAACTAACAATATCCTTCTCCTGCAAAAGAAAGCCATTCGCATATGTACTGGTTCTGGTCCCCGAGACCACACAAAGCCTTTATTTGTTAAGTTGAAGTGCCTGAAGGTCGATGATATAAACTACCTGCAAACCGCCTTATTCATGTTTCGTTTTAATGCCAAACTTTTGCCCGACTCATTTTCTTCTATGTTTCAGCATAACAGCACCATTCACTCCTATCCCACCAGGCAGGCATCAAACATACATTTAGTCAATCCCCGCACAGCGTTAGCACATAAATCAATCAGACATAGCGGTCCAGATATTTGGAATTCTCTTCCGCAAAATATCCGTAATTTGCAAACCCCACATTCGTTTAAAATGGCCGTAAAGCAAATTCTCCTTTTAAAGATGCATGAATTCCAAGGTACATAATTCAAAGGATGATTTTATTTACGTTTACATTGTAATCGATGTTCTATGTATTGTACTTTACTATTACTTACTCATCGAAGACTTGATATATTATTTGTCAACATTAGGGCGCCCCTTCATCTCTCTGATTCCTATTTTCTGCTTCTCTTTCCCTTGTAAATAAACTCTCTCTTCTTTTTTTTCTATTCATATTTTTGTTGGTTTTTTATTCTATGTTATTCTGTAAATAAAGTTTGTTGTTAGTGTCATCATTAGTTATTTTAATTTTATATGTATTATTTACAAAATGGAAAGGTATTGCAATGCTTCAAGCTTTAGCTTATAATGCCATACCTCTGCATGTTACTACGTTATCCATATATTGTACCTGTATTATGATCATATTTGCCTTTTAATTCTGTTATTGAGTTACTCATACTTATTCTCATTTTTTTTTTTGTCATAATGATCATTCTATGCAATACCATGTACCATGCAGAAATAATAATAAATAAATAAATAAATAATCATCATTCACACACTAGGCTATGTCCATTTCGGTTGCATGACCATATTGCGTTTGATGCAAGGAATTTTCGAAAGGAGAATAATTTTTAAAATCCTTAAATTGGCAACATATTGAGAGGTTCAAAATCATTTTTTTTTTAATCAAAATTGGCATTTTTTTTCAACTTTCCACAAATTCTTAACCATGTATATTGTTTGCAGAGACATTGCACCTTATTAGAACCATGTAGCGCTGTAAGAAAAATATTATTTTTGCCAGTTTGAATAACAAAATGTGATCAATTTTGCCCTGAAATAACTTCTTCTCCTGAAAGGGTTAAAGTGTCCTAAATCAACCGACCCAACGATAATGATAAACTTTAATGTCTTTTCCCAGAAATAATACGAAGTGTCTTTATTTCGCAATTCGCACCGGCTGGCTCGTGAAATTACAAAAAAAAAAAAAAAAAAAAAAACAGGATCGTTTCGGGCAAAGAATGTTTTCCCTCCCCTCCCCCACCTCCGCCCAATAATACAATTGATGCAACCCCAGACCATCCTGTTTCTAAATTTTGCGAACGCGCGAAACTAGCGAAATTTAGAAACATAAAAACATGATGTTTTATTTCCCGGTTAGAGGCGTCACCCCCCCCCCCCCCCCCCCGCCGCCAACCCAGCACACTTAAAAAAAAAAACGCGCCTCTCAATTATTATTGATTAAACATCGTAAATACGACATTCCTTCTTAAAAAATACAATTTTCACCATCAAATTGTAATGTCATCATGTAATACACATTTTAGGGTCATGGACGGGTAAAAATGTCTGTTTTTATCTACTATTATTTTTTTTTTGCATCAAAGACCATTTCGAACTAATCGATTTCCATTGAAATAGTTTTGAAAGATAAAAAGTTAATAACTGGCAGAACATGTCTGTTTCCCCTTCATCGGACTTTAAAGTATTATCCTTTTGAAATTCTCTCTTTCGAAGAATAATATTTTTGACATAAATAGAACCTTATCAAATATACAAAAATTGTTTGTTTTCCTCTTTTCAATTCGATGGCCATCAATCCTTTTCTAAACATTAGGAGTTACACCAGATAAAAATGGTCCTTGAGGGTTTTGCTGCATGTCCTATTACGTGTACATTATTTATAAAACGTCAGTCTCGCCGACTGGCTTCATGCCCTTTTGTTTATATAATTTATTATTTTTATTTGATATTTTATTCACAATTTTGCATGGTGTGTAGGTCACTTATAGTTTAAGGTCACATGGTTACCCAACAGAAACGACCATTTTAGAAAATGTCAATTTTTGATAATCTGCTGATTACTGGACCATACTCGATCGTGCATGTCTAATTCAGGAGGATTAAAAGACTCCCCTTCACAGTGTAGTTGCTAAAAGAGAGATTATGCGTGTTTTTGTTTCAATGAAAAAGGAATAATTTAAATAATTATGATAAACTGTTTCAAACTGGGAAAGATGATTTCTTCCATTAGTATAGCCACCTATTTTATATGGAGGCAGGGGGAGGGCAGCGAATGGGACGGTCATCCACGTAAGCCCATTTTTCATGCAATAAGGAGAAGCAGAAAGTCATAGCCTATTACGATCGAGTCTTACTGCCAAATGCACAATGTTTTCGGAACGATTTGGGATTCTTGCATGTTTGATAATATTCCAAGTGCATTGTTCCAGGTTTTATTTTAGTTTTCTTTGTTATCTATCTTTTCTTTTGCATGGGCTTCTTCATTCGTCATTTCTCTTCACTTCACGCATTCACTTTTAATGGTCACATAATAATTAACAACATTTTGACAGCGCGCGCAAAAAAACAAAACAACAACAACAACAAAAGATAAACTTGATACAGGAAGGGCGGATCAAATAAGGCAAACATGTTATGTACAGAGGAGAAAACAAGAGAGAAGCATAAAAAGATAGGATAGAGAGTGAGGGGAATAAAGAGAGCTGGGGGTAGATGGACGAGAAAAATGGAGTTACGGATAGAGAGGGAGAGAGGGGGAGGGCGGGTCGACAGACAATGATTGAGAACAGACAGATAAAGATAGATAGATAGATAGAGACAGAGAGAGAGAGGAAGATGAGACACAGGTTGCCAGATCGATAGGGAAAGAGAGAAAGAAAGAGAGGGGGGGGAGAACAAGGGATCGGAGGTAGAAATAACTACGGTGAGAGAGAGAAAACAGGAAAGAAAGATAAAGAAGCACAGAGTCAAATAGTGCCCCCAAGAAAGATAGAGAGTCAGATAGAAATTAGGAGAGAGAGAGAGAGGTGAGGGTAAACTATTCGTATTGTTGCAAAATGAAGGCGACTGTGTTTAAAAATAGTGAAACAAAAAATTAGTAGCACTTAAAATTATTTATTATTGAAATTTTAAATCAAGGAAAGGGTATTTTCAAATTTAATGTACAAGGGCTGTTTATTTTTTATTTGTCATTATGGTTAACCATGGAAAGTCAGAATGATTTTCACATCTCCTTTCATACAAAAAGTACACCCGAAACGCACACCACTTATAGATTGTCACAAAACATATTTTATTGTCAGTCGATATGTTACAAGGCTAAAAGGCAGTATAAGGAAAGGTAAGTCCATCCTGGTATTAAGTTAACTTGAATAAAAGCAACAAATAAATGAGGGAAACAAATTAGCAAAATATTGTACAAAATCCGACTAAGAAATCATAAAGTAATGAATTGTAATCAATCAAACACAAATTGGCAACTCTGTTGCGTATATTGCGAGCGGGGAGCTCGCAATATTTGCTCAGTACAGAAAATCCATTGCTCCCATTTGCTCAGTACAGAAAATCTCATAAATTTAGACTTTCTTAGTTTTTAATGAAGGAATAGATTTGTTTCGTACAGGTTCTGTGTAAAAACATAATTATTTGCAATGGTTATATCTAGGGTGTATGTATGATTGAATATTTTCTGTAGAGAAAACAAATTAGCAAAAACTTTTGATTTTTATAACTTAAGTGCAAATCGGAGAGAACATCGCAAGATTGAAAACAGCTTTAAAAAATCACAACTTTCTTATTCATTATCGGATTTTGCTCAAAGTTTAATTGAGCTGTTTCTTTAAATTTTCTGCTTCTTTTTAAGGCCAACTTGATATGTGGGTGGACTTCCCCTATCAATAACGGCAATTTAAAAATTCTTCAGATATATAACATTGTGTAAGGTCTGATGAGTAGCTATTTACGAACTCCCATCAGAAAATAGGAGTTGGAAACGGAGTTGGAAACGGAGTTGGATGATAACGACCATGTGTTGACTTAACCAACAGCAAGGGCAGGGGTGGACTAGCCATGTAGAGTTTGGTGAGTATTTCCTACGAACCCCTCGATACTTCATAGGGCCGATCGAAAGAGAGAAAGAAAAGGGGGAGAAATACAAGAAATGCTATGGTCTTTGAGCGTTATTTGCGCCCCAGTCGAGGACAAAATGCGTAAGAAATGGTGTTTTATAGGGTTTGAAATGCGACATTTTTCTAAAGCTCGGTCGCTTTACTCGCTCGCACAATTATTGTCCAGATCTATTTCGCGCCTCCAATGGCGCTTTTATAGTGTTAACCATTAATTGACTCTAGCTGCTTTGTCCCCCCCTCCCCCATCATAAGGCAGGAGGTTGTTAAATATTGCGCCTCAGATGGGATATAAGTGCATAAAAAACACTTTCAAAGTATAGAACATTCGAAAGAAATGATAAATTTGCCTTGCAATTGCCTTCCTCAAATATATTTCTTCAGGGTTTTCATTCATTCCCCCCCCCCCCTAATAGGAATGTTCAAAATTTTCCCCCAAAAAGCTATTGCTAGGTCGCTGTATTTTTTCTTTGTAAGGGTAAACTACATAAGAAATTTAAAGTTGAGGGTTGAAAAGGAAAACAAAATTCTGTCGCTCTGTCGCGTTGCTCCTTCGCTTTGATACTAACTCATTAAATTTGGGTAAACAACCCCGGGTTATATGCATCAAACTCATTTTTACGTAGTGCCATCATCTAAATTTAAAAAGCTCATTAATCTGAGTTTGGGCATGAGGGGGGGGGGGCAGATTTGATAGTTTGCCCCGGGCGCCAGAATAACTAGATACGCCACTGCACTCATGTATCGATTACGTTTATAAAAAAAAATTGATTGGTCACAAGTATTCATTCCATTCCACGAAATAATACTTTGCTACTTTAATTGGCTTGAATGTTACGCTTGACCTGCCATACTGTCTAAACATTCCCCGGGGGTAAAAATAGAGTGAAATAGAGTGAAAAAATATTCCTTTGATTTTAGAGAGCAGTCGATATTCAATCGATATTCACTCCAAAACAAGTCACTTACGTGACTCTTGGGGAGTGAAAATTCACCATTTTCTCTTTCTTAAAGAGCGAAAATGTTACGTTAGACGTGCCATGACCATCATCAACAGTTGCGGGGAATAGGGAATGTTTGTAAAAGTTTACACATGAAATACACAATTTTAAGCATAGACATTCAAAATCAGAATGGTATTTTGCACATCTCAATCACGTTTTCTCGCTCTGACATTTGCCTGTATGTAACTGCAAGATCCCCAGTTCATGGTACTGCAGAAAGACGGAAAACTCATCGCTCATCCCATGCCGCTTGGAGACGACCAAGTCATCGAAGTAGTGGTACGGCACCCGTTCGAATCCCGAGTCCAGCCGCAGAGGGAAAGGCCAAAACCCGTAAAGATGAGTCTCTTCGCACAGCTCCAAGGCTGCATGCGTCATGAAGAATCCTGAAAAATTAACAAAAATAATATATTTTATGTATATACTAAGTACACAAAGGGCTAAAATTATTACACGAGCTAGTAGCTCCGGTGTCCAGGCATACATGGTATCTTTGGCGTTACATTTTTGCCATGTTCGCCCAGAGAACCGAATTCATCAGGGGATTTATTTCTAATTTTGAGTTTCCATCCGTTCAGAGGATAATACAATTCTACAGTCAGTCTCCTAGTTCCTTCACATACCACTCACCCCTCCCCTTTCTTGACTCCGGTCATGGACCTCGCGTTAATGCCCAACCTTAGCCCTTAAACCCAGCAAGTAAATGATCGAAGTGCCATCTTCTTAATAACAGGAATAGCGATAGAGTCACAGAGTTTGACCAACTAGGCTCCAGTACGTTAATCCGCATGTTGCTTTGTTGGGCGAGCATATATCAAATGAATATGCGTCATATTACGCCCAATTGAAACCGAGTTGGCCAAAAGCTGTGTATAGATGGCTCTGATTCCACCGCAGTTTTTTTTTTCTTCTGTTTTTGAATTGTGAATCTACCTGTAGAGGGCGTCTTCGAGATGTTCCTTGTCTTCCAGAACTTCCAGAAGTTCACAAACTGGTTGGGGTTAGACAATACCAGTTGAGGTTCGTTCGGCTTTCGGGATCCTTCGGCGAGAACAGGGGTGAGGCAAACGTTATGGAGAGCCGCAGAACCAAAGCAGGCAAGCCAGATGTATCCGTTATACTGGGTGATATTCTGCTTAAAGTGAAGATAATCCTCCCTCGTCTGGAGAGTGTTGAATCTATTAATTTGAGAAGTGAGTCCACCGAGAGAAAGAGAGCGAGAGAGAGAACAAAAAATAATAATAATAAGCCAGTTCGTAATTACGATCTTCGCATGTGCAGATAAAGGTCATTTTGTACCGAGTACAATAATTAACCTATATAAACTTCCATACTGTACGCACCATGACGCGCGCTCCAGTGTTAGTGCGTACGTAACTCTCTGGATTTTACATGTTAAACAAATTGCGCGTGCTCGTGCCCGTAGAAATTTCATGGTTATTTTTATCATTTACCAGTTACGAGCTGGCTTATTAATCCAACATGCATGTAGACCCGACTTATCTGATTAGGCTGACATGAGCGCACTTGAGAGATGCTGCATAATGAATTTTGAAACGGGGTTTGCAAATTCTTGCCATCAAAATATTAATTCGAAAGTAAGTGAAGCACACATTTAAACTGACAGGATATAATGTGGCAATTGTACGACACCACATACTCCAGCAAAATTTGCTCAGCGTTCAATAACAACACATACCGAACTCTAAATTTCAACCCTGGACCAAACACTTATACCTAATCCTAACCCTAACCCGAAACCTAACCTAATACCCAGTTGCAGCCCTTATCCTAACCCTGTACGTTTGACGAAATAAACCCCGGAGCAATTGTCGGAGCAGATGTCGGAGCACCAATAATTATGGAGGATTCGTCAAGACCCATCTGGCAAACCAAGGTCCATATTACTGAAATTATTAAAACATCTCAATTGTACCTCCCTTCACAGGAATTTTATACCCAGCAGGCAGCTGAAACGCACCTGAAAAAGATGTTTTGATGTTCTCAATTACATTTTATCACCATCAATTTTCTTCTGTTCTCTCTTTAAAAAAGCAGATTAAGATAGACCTGGAGAATTGGTGAGTACGTACGGTTTTAATGTGAACCCCCCCCCCCCCCCAACACACTGACCTTCTGTAAAATATACTAGGGTTGAATGTCGTGATGTTACTTTTCCAACCAGCATCCTGCCCATATTTATTGATTGGCGCAGCGTTACATCTGAAAATGAGACCCAAACAAGCATAATTATGATAAATAATATTATTAGTGGGGTCTTTATGAATAGCGAAGTAATTTGTCTATGGTTTGCTCGCTATTTAGAAGGACCGCTATTCATACAAAACCGCTATTCATTTAGACACGCGTTATGGATAGCGGTCCTTATGACTAGCGAGGTTACCCCGTAATAGTAGTAGCAGTAGTAGTATTAGGTAGTAGCAGTAGTAATAGTATTAGCGGTAGCAGTAGTGTAGAAAATAGTAAAAAAATGATGACGATAATAACCATGATAATGATGAAAATAACAATAATAATCATACTATTATACTACTGCGTTTCCTTGCACATGTATTGCGTCTACTACTACTATAGTAGTAGTAGACAGTGGTAGTAGTAGTCGTATACGACTACTACTACCACCAATAATGATAATCTTAAAAGATGATGATGATGATAATAATAATAGTAATAATACTAATAAATAATAATAAATTGAAAACAAAATGTATACTAATAAAATGATAACAATGATAAAATAAGAATGAAAAGAAACATGCATATCATATACCATCTTAGCAGGAGTGCTCCAAGGGGATAAGCAAATCTCATAATGATTAATTTTAGTCCTAAGCAAAGAGTCTTATGAACTTCACAATGCATGAAATGCATAAACTTTGACCAAGAAGAAGTGAGATCTTCAGAGAGCACAGAGAACGTGTTCGTTTGTCTTGAATACTGCAGGCATCTTCCACCGATTTTCAACTAAAAGCTGACATTTTTAAAGATCAGCAAAGTAAAATCTTCAATCACACATATGATTTTTTGATTTTCTTTCTTTATAATCTTTGTCCTTGATTTGCCATTCTTTGTGAAATTGTGATATTGCAATCTTTCTGGTTCGGACTGTTTTTTTTGGTTTGGCATATGACACGTTGTCAAAATTCACCGAGCCTGTCTTAGTTGTAAATGAAAAGGGTTTAACAAAACAAAAAATCCTGATCAGGAGTGAATAACATCTCATTAACACAAATTTGAAAAAGAAAATCATCCACAATGAGAACCCAGGCTATTTTCACAAAAGGCATCTCCTTCGTGCCTACTGTGTTTTACAAGAAAGTGAACCAACTAGATATTTGCACAAAAATTGAAGACATTTGTGTTCAGTGATGCATGACTCTGGAAACCTAAACAAGTTACCATTGGAAACAATATGAATTACTCTTTCATATGGTATACATTTCATTGTCGGTAAACATATACATGTAGTTCATAATACAGGATTTTTTAAAAGTTGGGTTTCCTTTTTTTAAACGACCAGTATATGATCTAAGTGCTTTCAAAGGACTACAAAAATGAATACTCCAGCTTCAACTCCGACTACGATTATCCGCACATAATGAAAATGCATAACTCAATATACAATCAATTTTACCTGCAGGTACCCACTTACTGCACCTGGTCCAGGGTGGCTTAATGTAAATCAATGTCTTGCCAAATAATATTAGTGTCGTGCCGGGACTCGAACGACCTTCATCAGGTCTTTACACCCATCAACTCCGACACCTCCACAAATATATGAATGCAGTCTATTTCATTTTCTACAAGGTTTTACAGGATGTCAATTCCACAGTGTTGTCCTTGATTTTTTGTATCTTCTTTTTTTTTCTTTCTTTTTTTTTAAATGAATAATCAGCCAAATTCGAGAATTTCATATCCACAGTATCTCGTTAAAAAAAGGAAATTAATACAGATCAATGAAGAGTGAATTTCATATATTTTTTTTCTACTTTCAAATTTGGTAAGAACTAAAATAAAAAGATCAGCGTGAGTGTGTGTGGGTGTGTGTGTAATTGGGTTTTTACAGACGTGTATCAATCAGATATGATTATTTACGTCTGGGGACCGAGCCGAAAGACGTGACTCAGTCTCGAACCTGGGTCCGCTGAATCAATTTTTAACTTCCACTGTTAGCTGGATTACAGGCGCACGGCACAACGCCCAGTTGTGGTGTGATATGATCGGTATTGTATTAATATCTCTATATCGCGCCGTACATGCAATATCTTCAGTTTTGAAAAAATAGGATAATAACATAATAATGGCTTATTTTGTAAATAATCTCATGATGTACAGCCAGGGGCGGGCTGGGACTAAAATTCAGTGGAAAAATCCGATCGTACGGCCCTGTTTGTTGTTGGTCCGCCTTTTTTCTTCCTTTGTTTTCTTTTTTGTCTGACAGGCCCCCTTTTAATCAAAATATTGACCGGCCAGTCCACCCTTGTGTTCAGGCAATATTGTGTGGTCAGGGCATAGGGACTTATGTAAAGACATATAAATAGTAAGTAAGTAGCAATTTTATCATCATTTATATTATATATTTCTGACAAAATGCATGTTTATAATAAAATTGCCTATATGCCATGCAAAAATTCGCATCTGAAGATCTTGTGTAAATTTAAATAAGAAGTTCCAATCCAATCTAATCCGGGAATCTAGCGCTAGTATCCAGTTGCCTAATTATAGTGGGGTGGATTATCTTGGATATTTGCCTGTTGCCATGGTTACGGAGATACTTCGAGAGGGCCCCCCCCCCCCGGCTAAAATCATTTTATTTACACTAAGGAAGCTTCACACAAAAAAAAATGGTGCTTTTGAGCGTCATAAAATAGGATTTTGTTTTACGTGGCCGAAGATCAGCAAAGATAGCGGTCATCTTGGGATATTTGCCTGTTGCCATGGTTCCCGACATATTTCGAGAGGGCTCCTCGGCTAAAATCATTGTATATACCCTAAGGAAGCTTCACACCACAAATGCTTTTGTCCGGTGTTTCACGATAAAATGTTGACCCTAAAGTACCCAGCTGTTAAAGGCGCTGATGAGACTGAAAGATACTGATTATGCAGTTCATGATTTATCCAGGAAAGGCTCAGGTAGTGGTTAGTTGTATGCAATGTGGAATAAGTATTTCTTAAAGGAGAATGAAAGTCAAAACATTGTAATCGAGCGTTTACAAACTAAAATTGTACTTGTTTGAATGATCCAAACATGTCACAAATCTGATGTACCATATTTGAGTAAATTCAATCTTAAAACATGGACTTGCGACGATCTGGCACGGACATGGGCGCCGCCATGTTATGCGGAAAGTGACGAAATTGCGCTATAGTGTGTGATTGGCTGTTACCATTCAGAGCTATCATTCAAAATGATGTCTCTACAAAACGTGTACAAAATATAATTTAAAGCAGGTCTGCATCCAAAAATATTGAAAAACTGTAATTTACGTATTTAAAATGAAATAAAAATAGTGATAACAACAATACAATTAATTTTACACTAATCTTTAGATTATCAAATAAACCTGTTTCTTAATGTTTCAAATGTCACTATGAACATGGCGAACAAAGAAGCGGACAAAATAATTTATACGGCTCCTCATTGTACCTCCCACACTTGCTTTGGTAGACAATAGTTATGTTCACACGTAGTACATAGCATCGATGCTATGTTAGCATCGATGCTATGTAAGTTTCAAAAATATTTCCAGTACGTTCAGACAGGCCGTGATCAACTTGCTTCTATCACCCACTCGTGACTATTCATCGCTCACCCGCTGCCAAAACAATAATTACTGCGCCACACAGAGTGACCCGAGTATAATTGGTATGCATGGTCAAACGCGCGGAAGTTATGTCTTCATAAATCAACATAATAACACAATAACAATTCATTTGTAATATCGATAATACAATCAAGTAGCAAATACATGTGTTATAATACTTAATTTTAAATAAACCTTGTACATGTCAAAATTGACTGAACTCCAATCTTATGCCAAAATAAAACACATGCATGCACACTATATTCTCTGGTAAACACATGTAAATCAATATCTAAAGACCACATCATACTTTAGTTAAGGTCTGATTCTGAAAGAGCAGATTCTCAGCTTTAAAATGATATATAACTCATTGGATGTTCATAACTCAATGTACAAAGAGAAGAATGCACAGTCCCTCATAATGTTACTTCTTAATAAGGGTTTAAAGTTTGCAGTCTATTGAAGCACTCTGACTTGCAAAGTGTTGTGCTAAGGTGACAAATGGAGGATTAGAACTCAATGCAAATTTCTATGAAGGGATTATCAGATTGTCCTAAAACTTGGCATACTACATAGACATATCCTGTTTATCATAGTGCACAAGTATCAATGCAAGAACTTACTCCGGGAGATTTATGGCAGATTAAAATGAGACAAGTATTCAGGGTCGTGAAAAAGAAAATTAATACAACAAAATCCAGAGAAGACACACATAAGTCTGATAAAAAGCTGGCAAAAATACCACTTCTAGATTGTTTGGTGCCTCCACATTTTAGATTACTTAGAAAAAAGTATACTCTTTCAGGAAATACCCCAAACTAAAATTTGACCATGCATGCCAACCAAAACACATTGATTGATCTCTAACTGAAAATCACACAGTGCGACTTTTGGGTGGTTTTGTGGTGCCTGGTCATATAAAAAAGAAAAAGATAAAAAGAAGGAACCCCCCCCCCCCCAAAAAAAAAAAAAAACCCTTCCTTACCACCAGTGGCGTATCCAGGATTTCCCAATAGGGGGGGGGCGCCAGGAATTATTGATCGCCGTCATGGGGGAGGGGTCTTTGGAAAATTTTTGCTTCTGAAGAAGGGCTGAGATGCAAAATAGTGCTATATGTGACCAATTTTGAAGCCTATTTAATGGGTTCGGTGTAAAAATGCCAGAGGTAAAAATGCCAGTGGTAAAAATGCCAGAGGAAAAATTGCCAGAGGTAAAAATGCCAGAGGTAAAAATGCCAGAGGAAAAAATGCCAGAAGTAAAAATGCCAGAGGTAAAAATGCCAGAAGTAAAAATGCCAGAGGAAAAAATGCCAAAAGTAAAAATGCCAGAGGAAAAAATGCCAGAGGTAAAAATGCCAGAGGTAAAAATGCCAGATGTAAATATGCCAGAGGTTAAAAAAAAATGCTATTACTCTGGCATTTTTACCTCTGGCATTTTTACCTCTGGCATTTTTACCTCTGGCATTTTTTCCTCTGGCATTTTTACCTCTGGCATTTTTTCCTTTGGCATTTTTAAGAGATCTGTCATATTGGGGGGGGGGGGGGATCGATGGTTTCTCAAGGGTCTCGCCTCTGTGGAATGGGGGTATTATGTATACCTGTCCTCCCCAACCTCTCTGTCCCTCCTTCTCTTACTAAATATTTTCTTCCATGATGTGAAATTTATATTGTTATTTTCAGTCGCTTTAAAATATGAAGGACGAGACAGTCTATGATAAAAGCCTATGCAGAGATGCAACATGCATGTTGTAATTGCACATTGAAACCTATTTGACCCCATCTTTGGCCGTCTTTTCCTTCTTCTTTCCCGGTTACATGTTTGGGGTATATTTGAAGGTGATTTGCGACATTAATGGTAATAATATAATCATTTAATTTGATTAATTTCGTTCTGTCTTTCACCCTCATTCACACTCACTGTCTCTTTAAAGGTCCCCAGAAATCCAAATGCAAGTTAATTTCTGTTGATGTGCGGGCATGCATACAACTCATATTTTGTTATTAAAACATCTAAATATGTTTCATAGATTTTTAAATATTTTTTGAAATATTTTTTTCCAACCTCTTAAGCTCCACCCCCAAAAATAGCTCCAGATCTTATTCCCGAGATGACATCATCTGTCAATCATTAGTCAGCCATACTAACATTATACAATACAGAGTGGAATGTAACTTCCCCCAGCTCAGCACATGCTCACAATAGAATTGCATGCTTTCAAACAATACCTCCTCATTACCCTTCTTTTCCTGGTGATGCTACAGCATGTCTGGCATAGCAACTCCTATGTAGGCATTGTATGGTCTATTAGAACAGATGGTTATCTCTGGCAAAGCTACATACCACTTTCTCTCCTTAGCTCACTAATGATTGACAGATGATGTCATCTCGGGAATAAGATCTGGAGCTATTTTTGGGGGTGGAGCTTAAGAGGTTGGAAAAAAATATTTCAAAAAATATTTAAAAATCTATGAAACATATTTAGATGTTTTAATAACAAAATATGAGTTGTATGCATCCCCGCACACCAACAGAAATCAACTTGCATTTGGATTTCTGGGGACCTTTAAATCCATATCTCTATTTTCCCTATGTCTCTCGGCAGTCTCCCAAAGGGTTAGGGTTAGGGTTAGGGGAGGGGCAGAACAGCATCTGATTTTACGTTATTTCAATATTTATGTATAAGATACCAAGTAATATTTTCTTCATCATTTGTTTGATGTTAGATGTATATTGTATTATTTTGTTAAAATATTTGTTCAAATAATTTGTACATTTTGTTTAATGAAAATTGCATTTTATGTATTTGATTTGAGAGAAAACAATAAAAAATATCTTAAAAACAAAAATTCTGTGTAACCTTGTATAGCCTATACCATTGCAACTACTCTGTAGAGCCGCTAAGGCGTGGGTCTGCCGCCTTTGACGGACTTTCTAGTTTCGTTCTCTTATTCACCCTCATTCACACTCACTGTCTCTCTAAATCCCTATCTCTATTTACCCTATGTCTCTCGGCTGTCTTCCAAACCCGTGAAAGATCCCTGAAAGACCATTGAAAAAAAATGGGCGGGGGGGGGGGGCGCCGAAAATTCACCCAAAATGGTGCGTTTGTTGAGAGATTGCCGAGACTGTTGAGCGTCGTAGAGAGATCGCTGGGCGTTCATTGAAAGATCGCTTCCCTCAGAGACCACTGAGAGAATGTTTTGAACCAGTTCAAAACTGGAGACCTTGGAAGACCTTAGAGATCAGTGAGAGCCCTCTGGAAGACTGTTGAGAGATCTGTCATAGGGGAGGGGGATCGAATTCGATGGTCTCTCAACGGTCTCGCCTCTGTGGAAAGGGGTTATACTGTATGCCAGTCCCCCCCCCCCCCCCCCCTCTCTCTCTCTCTCTCTCTCTGTCCCTCCTTCTCTTACTACATAATTATTTTCTTCCATGATGTGCAATTAATATTGTTATTTCAGTCGAGTTTGGTCTTTTAAACCCTTCCCTGTTTAAACCAAACAAGTACGGATATTCACCGGCGTCACTACACCATCTTTAATATGAAGGGGGGGGGGGGAAGGGGAGGTGTAGATGTCGGACTAAATTCGCCAACAAGGTAATATAATGAGGGTATTATATACTTAAAAAAAACAAGGAAAAGGTCATCACCCTCTGCAATTTTCTAACAGCCTGTTAAGCAATGTCAACATTTTCGGACGTATTATATTTAACATGTGTTTGAATGTGAAAAGATTGTCACACCCCTCCCTCTAGCAACCCCCTGCGTATACCGTCGCTTTTAATACTTATTATTGCATAGATGGCATAAATTATACAAGGTTATCCAAATTCAACGCTTGGAAACATTTGAAGTAATGATTATTATCAATTATAAAACGGTAAAATACAGCCCCCGATATAGCAGCTGAAGAGCTCCTCGAACGCTGCTGAGATGTGTGACGACACACCATGGACCAGTCCTGTCTAAGCAGACGATGTCCCATAACATCTTACACATTTTTCAGAGCCTATTTTGTCATCTCCTCTTAACTTATTTCTCTTCCTTCACTAGCGTCAGTCTTAATGTTAGTCTGTTGCCTCACTCTTAAAGACCTCAGCCTGACCGAATTATGAAATATACCTTTATTCATCCACGGGGAGCTATATATTTTCTGAACAAATTGAAACCAACTTCATGAGATTCCGTTTCCTGTGGAATGAGTAACAGCGTCCCGAATGTTGAGCCCCGGTGGTTTGGGCCCCGTCTCTGAGGAACGCTACTTTGCGGGGGTGAAAATTTGATGACGACATATCGTGTAGACGCACTCGGAGCTGTATACATGACATGTCGTCACACGTCTAGCGACCCCCTGCAGTGTTATGTCATAGGGAGGGGGCGGACAAAAAAAATCTTTTTTTATTTTTTATGGATAAACGGAGACGAAAATTTATGAATAACCAGGGTAATTATATTCTTTGTTTACTAAGCTTTACGTCAATATATGGTTGTTTTGGGTCAGGCTGAGGTCTTTAACTTCGTGTATGGTATTATTTTGATGAAAAATGCAGCGTTAAAAAAAATAAAGGAATCAGTCACTTGTAAAGAAAATAAGACGCCATTGTATTTTCAGCTGCTTGCACCGGGGCATGTTCGGCGTTTCAAGAGGGAACGAATACCATCCTGCTATTATTCGGAGGGCTTTTCAATTTGAAACTGGGGTTTATTTCATTGATCATTGACCCTTCTCCTGTGTATTTACAATCAAACGGTTTTAGCTATCAGAATCAGTTTCACTTTCCCTTTATAATGTTGTGAAATAAGGTCATGTTTAAATACACCAAACTTTTTAATTTGATAAATAATTGCATTGCAATTACGTTCATTCATTATAGGACGTCGTCTGCTTAAGCAGGATCGACCCCGAGTGTGACGACATCAAAACATCGCTATATTTCTGGCGAATCCTCGGATATTCCAGATGCTGAGAAGAGCTTTTATTTGTGTTGTTTTTATAATCATCAGATACGCAGTTGCCATAAAACTTATACGATTGCCATCTGTAAGCTTCCCAGTTTCTAGTGATACATCAATTGCCATATTTGTGATTTTCTTTGAATAGCTACTTTAATAATCACTCAAGTTAATAGATAGTTGTAGTAAATATATAATTGTATGCGTGCTTCAACCCTGACAACAAGCCTAGTCACGCCGATAAACCGCTTTACCCTTTATTCATACGCTATCATATTTGACACGTATCTTTCTAATCCAATCTACACACGGGAAAGAAAATGACAGGAGCCATCTATTTACACAGTCTTTAAGATAAAGGTTTTCAACAGACCAGCGAAGTGTAGACCACGAAGCTACAAGCTGGTTTGTAGCTTCATGAACAGACATAGCCGAATCGCTTCAATGGGCGCTTACAATGAAAATGCAATCTGCGCCGATTTCGAAGTTCTGTTGCTACCAGATTCTATTCAATAGTTACTCGCTCGACTAATTAGACCAGTCTTTCCGTTACGTAATAACCCGAGGTTGGCCTGACTTCGGGACATTCCTTAGCATTTGCTAATGAAACTCCATCCCTGACCATTTCAAATATTACGTAATACTACCAACTGAAGGGTAAGCATCGATAAAAGTGGATGTGTTCAGACTGTGTAATGACTGATTTCTATACTGCAAAGGAATATGCCGTATACAGTTCAGAGTCGTCATTTGATCGCTTACAAAGGTACAGTACAAAAAAGTTGTAAAGTATAATGAATTATTTACTACCCAGTATGTTTCCCCCCTTATTTAATCATACATGTACATGTATGAACTTGTTATTGAGATTACGACAAAAGAAACGCGTATCGCGTTGACAATTTACATGTAGATATTCAACTTTAATTTCAAAGGTGCTGATTCTACCGAATCCTGAAAAAGTTCCTTGTTTTTCGCTGGGTTTGGGAAGGGATGGAACGTTTTCCCACTCGTCTTTCCACTTTTGTTGATACATCCGAAGGCTTGACAGTACGGCATCTTATTGACGGTACTGCATGTATACAGCTAGGAGCGCACGTATGGCAGCATTGCATTGCATTGTACAGTATAGTAGAGCGCAATTTCGTCATTTCTCTGTATTCCCACACAAAATGGCAGCCCCCTGAAGACCGAATACGCGTCTCGTAGCAGACGATGATTGCATTTTAAAATTGGAATATTTTTGTTATTTTGGGACCCACAGACTTGCCAGATACACCAAATTGTAGGTAATGATGTTCTCTATTGAGATAAATTGGTATATCTGCGAAACTTTATTCTCCTTTAAATAGCAAGAAATTTGTTTCATAATTGATGAACAACAGTTTGTTAGCTTTAATCCAGTCAAAAGCGCACTTTACTTCAGTGTTTACAATGTTCAGAAGTGTATCAGGGTTATGGTGAGAGCAAATAAATTGGATTCATCGGCAAAGAGAATATATGACAAGGCTGCAGATGAGTTTTGGAGATCGTTAGTGTATATAAAATAGACAGGAGCGGCCGGCCTTACAGAGAACCATGATGGACACCACAAGTAATTGACCGAAGGGTCGATTAAAAACCATTCATGTATGCATATTGTTTTCTATCACTATCACGATGAGGGCTCTATACTCATCTTGTTCTATACGCCGTTTTCGGAGTATATAACTGTGCTCGGTATTACGGAGTTGGGTCTGACTGTAGGAATAACCTTTGCAATCTTCATTTTATTAGAAACGCCGTGTTTTAGTGATAGATTAACAATATGTGTTAAAAGAGAAACTATTTCATTAATGATATTTTCACTAAAACATTAGTTATACCATGATAAAAAAGGTGGGGGTTTTTTTTGCTTCAGTTTCAGTAGGGTACTTAAGATGGGTGACCGTGCACCTGTTTGACTAAGCGCAATCGACCTTTTTTATCTTCTTCACTAACGTACTTCAAATGTTAACGAGAAAAAAAGGGTGGTCGTTCATGGCGAAATCAAAAGGGTCTACTCATTTACCTTTTTTGACATGTTCACATGTAACTTTAAGTATGAATATCATATTTCGGAGTCAAAAGGGGCCTGAGCAGCACAACGTTCGCCAGAGGCAAAAAGACCATATCATATTTCATTGAAACTTGGTCATTATCAAGAATCATATTCCGCAAACTGACTGTTGTCGTAACAACCGTTCCATTGCAAACCGACACGTTTTTGATTATTTTTTTTGTTATATTTGGGCGTGAAAATTGATTCGTATTTAATATTTAAGGTTTGATATGGGTTTCAAATAATATTCAGACAGTGAATTTATATTGTATATTTCTTTCATGTATGTAAACACCATTTTGATAACGGTCATTTTCGTTGTCGCTGATCTTAACAGCAGTTTGAAATATCAAACAATAATCAGGATACGATTTTAATACGTTTTAATAGGTCTGGCCAATTAAATATTTATCATATTTAAAATGATTGTATAGACTGGAGCCTTTTCCTGGAGCTTTTTTCAGCGAGGTACATACATTTGGTTGGTATCAAAATGAGCGGAATATAATTCTAAATACGATGACCGAGTTTCAATGAAATGGTTTATTATCTTCTGTATATGGGGAAATCATTAAATCGGCCAAAATTTGACTAAAGCTTGCACTAGCACTTTTAAAAAAAGTCTGAAAAAGATTTTGAATGAATTTACAACTTATATCAGTAATAAAAAGAGTTGCTGGTGCTTACAATAAACATATGAAATTATAACGTCAATACTTCGTCTATTGCAGTTTTACCATTTCAGTCAAGAATTAATGTAAATTATATAACATATACTATATTAACAATCAGAACAATCCATAATTCTCATTGTTAAAAGGTACTGATTATAGCAGTAAACTCCTTACGTGCGTTGAATCAATCATATTTTGCTGGTACAGCGTTTTTCCGGCGTCGATTATCCCATTTATAAGTTAGAGAAGTAAATAGGAACAGAAATAATGGCAGATCCCACAATATATAATCATGGTTATTTCTGGCAGTATTTATGTAAGTCTGGACAAAGGCAATACGTTTTTTTTTTTGGTCCCCTCCCTCCCCCCCCCCCCCCCCCCCCCCCCCCCCCCACGAACTCGTTTGCACCTGATCTCGCTTAAAATATATGGGGTGTATAACGTCTAACAGTTTCCACCAATGAAATCGTCTGGTAGTGGACTCTTTGGACTCTGGCGAGTAATTCATAAGGTTTCCTTTCTAGCTGATCTAGCTCAATAATGGTGGATGGATTACCTTATGGGCGTCTTGCATGCACTATCCACCACTTAAATCGCCTGGCAGTGGCCATTTGTGTATATTTGGAATATGGCGAATCTGTTGATATTATATCAACATATTCGCCATATTCCAAAGATACACAAATGGCCACTGCCAGTCGATTTAAGTGGTGGAGAGAGCATGCAAGACGCCCATATGTAGGTTTCTTAGGGTTTCCTTTCCAGCTGATATTGCTCAATATTGGGGGTTGGAGTACTTGAGGGGACGTCTGGCAAGCCCTCCCCACCACTTAAATCGTCTGGCATTGCCCATTCACGTACCCTGGGATTATGGCGAATCTTCTGATATAGGTTTCTTAGGGTTTCCTTTCCAGTTGATCTAGCTCAATTTTTGGACCCTCTTTTGGGCGTCTGGCGGGCACCTTCCACCACTTAAAACGTCTGGCATTGTCCATTCATGTACCTTGAGACTATTGCGAATCTTTTGATATAGGTTTCTTAAGGTTTCCTTTCCAGCTGATCTAGCTCATTTTTTGACCACTTTGTGACCTCCCCCTGGCCACACCTACCACATAGAACATGCCAGACAGTCAATTAGTTATATCGGACTATGCGATCTTTATATTCATGCACATGCAAATTGGTTTCCTTTCCAGCTAGGTTGACACCCCCCCCCCCCCCCCCCCCCTCCTGGCTCCTGGACTATAGTGTCTTTTGGCAAGACATTAATCTAAATTAGCCACATTCGACTCAAGTGAGATGAATGGGTACCTGGCAGGAATTAATTCCTTGTGAAATACTAGAGCGCCGTAAGTGTAGCCAGGCTAAAGCTAGGGTAATAAATATGTGACCCGTCACGTCAAAATGAGACAGAAGTCGTATTTTTTTCAAATTTGATTTCATTGTCGATTATTATTCTCCAGTTCCTAAGCCTTATTTTGATATAAAGGGCAACTCTAGAGAATGTGTATTAGTGGAGATAATAGATTTTGAAACTCGAGAATAGTAAGGGCTCTGGAAAAGTATTTGTCCGAGAAAGACACTGTCGAAGTTGACCTCCGTTTTGTCTTCATGCACCATTTTTTCATCTTTAACACCAACTAGAAAATGGACCTACCATTTCCTGGTTGAATGAAAGTAGACCTTTTATGGAAAATTGGCTTCGATTGCTTAATAATTATTCCACATTTCTAGGAAAGATCTAGTTTCATTCAACCAGGAAATTGTAGGTCCATTTTCTGATTGTAAGAAATACACAATAATATTTTATTGGGTGTTTTTCTCCATTAAATATCACGTAAAGTTCATGTAAATACTAACTTAGTTGGTAATTATTTTCATTCAATTATGTCCGCGGATGGCATTAATTTATAGGTTTTCCCGTTCAATATCACAATTTCTTCAATCTATTTCCCATTTCGAGCATTCGAATTCACAAACGATATGATCACCATGGTACATGTAAATTCACACTATGAACACATGACAAAAGAGAGCGGACAAATATACAGCTCCTCATTGTATCCTCCACAATTGTTCTGGTAGACAAAAGAACATCCCTTCATTGCTATTAAGTAAAATAAGTAGAACAGGTGAATATGCATGTGACACTTGCTCTACATATTTTTACATAATAGCAATGAAGGGATGTTCTTTTGTCTACCAGAACCGGTGCGGAAGGTACAACAAGGAGCTGTATGTTTTGTCCGCTTTTTTGTTTGCCATGTTCATAGTGTCAATTTCGTTTTTGCTCCTTCAAATTCGTGATCTGTGCAACGAATTTTTCAAATGGGTCATCAAGATCCCTATTAAGAGCAAACTGTTTAAGGAAAGAGCAATTAATTTCACTTTGATTCGTCCAAATTCACTATTCGTGCAACAAATTCTTCAAATGGTTCATCCTCATCTGAAGAAAGAGCAAACGATTTAACCAGTGAGCGTCGAAATTCACTTATACATGTGCAACAGATTCTTAAAAATCTTCTTTCAAATTTGACTTACAAGCAAAAGTTTGAAATCGAAGCATCCAATTTCACCTGCAACCGGCTTCTGTTACTCTTCGGTCATTCAATTTCATCAAAAGGCTGGCAAGTTTTAAATAAGTGCATTCGATTTAATGTGTATTGTAAGTTTTTGGAAAATCTTATAAATTGTGAGCTAGGAAGCCCTCGGGCGCAAATATTCTGACTGAATGAGAAGCGCCTTAAAACGCAAACAAACAACAAACAAACAACCTCGGTCATTCTGCATGTTGCGCTTATGAGTACCACGTTTACCTACTATCCGCTTCACATTGAAAAAATGGCAGATTATCACCCAGTTCGCTACAGGAAAAATTCAAACGAGGATAGGAGAAGGCTAATTGAGGCATACATACATACATACCCTTCTATGAAAAGAAAGACATTCCACAACGTTAAAAATCAATACTGAAGAAAACGTAGACATTTTCTTGATATAATTATTGTACAGGTGTTTTGGTCTAGTACATATTAAAGGTCCCCAGAAATCCAAATGCAAGTTGATTTCTGTTGGTGTGCGGGGATGCATACAACTCATATTTTGTTATTAAAACATCTAAATATGTTTCATAGATTTTTAAATATTTTTTGAAATATTTTTTTCCAACCTCTTAAGCTCCACCCCAAAAATAGCTCCAGATCTTATTCCCGAGATGACATCATCTGTCAATCATTAGTGAGCTAAGGAGAGAAAGTGGTATGTAGCTTTGCCAGAGATAACCATCTGTTCTAATAGACCATACAATGCCTACATAGGAGTTGCTATGCCAGACATGCTGTAGCATCACCAGGAAAAGAAGGGTAATGAGGAGGTATTGTTTGAAAGCATGCAATTCTATTGTGAGCATGTGCTGAGCTGGGGGAAGTTACATTCCACTCTGTATTGTATAATGTTAGTATGGCTGACTAATGATTGACAGATGATGTCATCTCGGGAATAAGATCTGGAGCTATTTTTGGGGGTGGAGCTTAAGAGGTTGGAAAAAAATATTTCAAAAAATATTTAAAAATCTATGAAACATATTTAGATGTTTTAATAACAAAATATAAGTTGTATGCATCCCCGCACACCAACAGAAATCAACTTGCATTTGGATTTCTGGGGACCTTTAAAGTAACCGCACTGCAGATCACAAGGTATATGTTGTTCAAGTTAGTGCCATGGCACTAACATCCTGTTGGCAAGACA
Organism: Heliocidaris erythrogramma; assembly: GCA_025617745.1. Lineage (NCBI taxonomy): Eukaryota > Metazoa > Echinodermata > Echinoidea > Camarodonta > Echinometridae > Heliocidaris > Heliocidaris erythrogramma. The sequence continues at coordinate 30,892,729 of CM046859.1, read as the reverse complement.
TTTATCTACATTTACTGTGCTCGGTCCATGTGTAATAAGTGGGTGAGCGCTATGGTTGTGCTAAACCCAGGGTTATGGTAATTGTGCTTGCAGGATCTCAAGGAGAACAGTATGTAGTAATGATGATGCTGCCCTGGGTAAACAAGACATATTATCATTACTTATTATTATTGATATTTTTGTTATTACTATTATTATTACATTATTTCCTACGTTAGGGGGAATCCTAACGATGTGGTTTATTCCGTCACAATAGTGATTCGACGTTACGGGGAAAGAAACCGTGCGTTAAAGTAGCTATCCAAAGAAAATCACAAATATGGCAATGTATCACTAGAAACTGGGAAGCTTACAGATGGCAATCGTATAAGTTTTTTGTCAACTGCGTATCTGATGATTATAAAAACAACATAAACTAGAAATTTAATTCGTCATGAGGACGAATTAGGTGGTCTGTCTTTCAATTTGTATGATCATGATTGTAATCAGGATGATCATAATAATGGAGAAATGCTAAACTGAAGATAGGAAGTCAAGAATGCCATGAATGGAGATGCTTCTTGAGGACAGGAATGTAGAAAAATGTGTGAAACGGTCATTGTAAGATGTGATAATATTTGTGCAAGATAACAATCATGATAATGTTGACAATGATAAGATGCTCATATAACAATGACGATAATGATCATGACAACATTAAGAACTGCAATAATAATTGTTCGTATCAGAACGATGTGCATGCAATGTCTTCCGTATCTTCTATTTTGTTGAGAGGTTGACAGGTGAAATATAAAGATACGCATGGTAAACCATGATATAAGATAAGATGGGAGAAAATAATGCATACTGTGAAATTAGGAGATGATAGAATCATGAAAATAATTACGAAATAAAAAACAAAAGACAAAGAATGATCATGATAATGGTGATGACAGTGATGGTGATGATGATGAGGATGATGATGGTAATGGTGATGACCATGACTGGAATGACATTGACCTTAACCATGCCAAATATGAAACAAATGACATTTCGTTATGAAGATACGACCATAAGTTGATTTGTAGAAAATGGCGCCTAGATGACGTCACAATAATCTGATGACCTTGAAAAAGATGCGGGGAACTTTACCTTATTAGGACTGATGACTAACGAAAATTTTAAGATCATTGACTAAGCCAATTTTGAGAAATTGTGATATCAAACAGGACTACTTGATATTGCAGGATACTTGGGAGGTAAACCCCATAGCTCTAATACACGACAGGGAATCAAAATTTCCATAGGGTTGTACACAAACTACTGCACACTAATTTGTAATAGACATAACATGCAAAATAAGGGATTTTATTACATGGTTTGTGATTGTTTATGTTATAATAGTCGAAGAGGATGGTAAAATGAAAGGAAAAAAGCCAAAAAAAAAAAAAAATATGGACCTACCGGGGATCGAACCTGGGTCACCGGAATGGGAGGCAAGTGCTTTGACCAATATACCAAAATATTTCCCATAGAGATAACACGTAAACGAAAAACGGGATTCTCAAATCACATTTTGTAGTTAAAAATTTTACGACTTTATTATTGATTGAAATTGATTCCAAGTTGATGGAAATCATGAAGAAAAGTGTCAGGATTGCAAATCAATCGAAAAAACAGCGTTTTAACGTTACTTACGACTTGCGCGCGCGGACGCTTACGCACGGACATTTTTGAAATGCTCAAAATGACCTGAAACGTGTGCAGACTTGATCGTACGTGATTTTGAGCATTTTTAAATTTTGACGTGCGCGTATGCGCACGTCCTGACCTCTAGATGACCTGTGAGGACATGACTTGATGACCCGTCATGTGAAGTTTATGTGATGTGAATACAGTTGATTTTGATGATCGGTTATGAAGATATAATCGATCTTGTAAATTTACAAAATGGCGTCTTGATGACGTCACGATGACCTGATGACCTCCAAAAGCTTAATGGACCATTTCCATGATTGACCTCATACATGACATGAAACTCGATGATACTGACCTGGCCGATTTTGAGATTTGGTGGCCACAACAATTTGTATTAAAAAGAATAAATAAAAAGAAGAAAATTCTGACATTAAAAGGAGGTCTGTCATAAATGACAGACCACCTCATAAAAGCTCTTCTCAGCATCTGGAATATCCGAGGATTCGCCAGAAATATAGCGATGCTTTGATGTCGTCACACTAGGGACCAATCCTGCTTAAGCAGACGACGTCCTATAATGAATGAACGTAATTGCAATACAATTATTTATCAAATTATAGAGTTTTGTATATTTAAACATGACCTTATTTCACACCATTTTAAAAGGGAAAGTGAAACATTTGAAGTAATGATTATTATCAATTATAAAACGGTAAAATACAGCCCCCGATATAGCAGCTAAAGAGCTCCTCGAACGCTGCTGAGATGTGTGACGACACACCAGGGACCAGTCTTGTCTAAGCAGACGATGTCCCATAACATCTTACACATTTTTCAGTGCCTGTTTTGTCATCTCCTCTCCACTTATTTCTCTTTCTTGACTAGCGTCAGTCTTAATGTTAGTCTGTTGCCTCAATCTTAACTTCGTGTATGGTACTATTTTGTTGAAAAATGCAGCGTTAAAAAAATAAAGGAATCAGTCTTGTAAACAAAAAAAGACGCCATTGTATTTTCAGCTGCTTGCACCTGGGCATGGTCGGCGTTTCAAGAGGGAACGAATACAATCTGTGATATTATTCGGAGGGCTTTTCAATTTGAAAGTGGGGTTTATTTCATTGATCATTGACCCTTCTCCTGTGTATTTACTATCAAACGGTTTTAGTTATCAGAATCAGTTCACTTTCCCTTTTAGAATGGTGTGAAATAAGGTCATGTTTAAATGTACCAAACTTTATAATTTGATAAATAATTGCATTGCAGTTACGTTTATTCATTAAGCAGGATTGGTCCCTAGTGTGACGATATCAAAACTTTGCTATATTTCTGGCGAATCCTCGGATATTCCAGATGCTGAGAAGAGCTTTTATTTGTGTTGTTTTTATAATCATCATATACGCAGTTGACATAAAACTTATACGATTGCCATCTGTAAGCTTCCCAGTTTCTTGTGATACACTAATTGCCATATTTGTGATTTTCTTTGGATAGCTACTTTAAGGCGAATCCTAACAATGCGGTTTATTCGTCACAATAGAAATTGGTGGTTTAGGCGAAAGCGAACGTGGGTTAAAGCGAATCGGAACAATGGGCTGAGATAAAAGGATTCGCCTTAATGTCACAAATAAAGCTTTTATTATTAATATTACTATTAATATTATTTTCATTTTTATTATTATTATTATTATTATTATTATTATTATTATTATTATTCTTATACAATTGTCGTTATCATCATCACCATTTTAAAGCCATGATATCCAGGAGGCGAGTGGTTTTTAAGTGTGTGGCGCTCGTTGGCGTGACGTGCCTCGTTTTATTTGTGACATCATCTCAGAGAGCGACCTCTAATGACGATGAAATGCACAGGCACAGGCTTCTAGGCAGAGAGCACGGGAACGACCCGGGAAGTATCGACCCGCAAACAGCCTTGCGAACGAGGTAAACCAATACACGACAGGAATGGTATAATGGTGGTCAATGTATATCAATATTTTGAGCATAAATCAAGCATTCTAAATATATGATTATAATTATATGCTACCATGGAAAATTTCAGAGAAAAATAGTTTTATTAAAAATTATACCTTATCTCAACATTAAACAGTAAATAAATGAGAAACCAATAGACACAAAAATTCTTATGCACCAAGTGGGGTGAAGTAATAATGTTTGGTATCATACAAAATGGTAATAAATTTCCTACAGTTTTGTACACCATAATTTGTGAAATAATTTATGGTTAATGAAGTACAGACATTTCAAAAATAAGCATTGATCACATTTTGGTAAAATTTTGAAGAGAACTAAACCCCTTGGCACAGTAAGAGTTAAGCCCATGCCAACATAACCGCACAATTATTATCTGAGGATTGATCCCTATGCTTTTTCGAAGCGAAAATCTAAATATTTGCAAGCATTTTGAAAAGCTCAGAACCTATTTTCACCCTTGTCGAAAAAAAGAAAAGAAAACTGGAGGCTCTTTAAAAAATAATCGTTTCGTGGTACAAATCGGCTTACTCCAGGACCAATTTGTACAACATTTGTCCCCAAGCCATTTAACATCGCCTGGTGATGCCCCTGTATTCAATCGCCACACATGTGTCTCTGTTATGTTTCAATCAAGGTACATTGAGATATTTCGTTTTTCCCATTCCGAAACGGAAAAAAGAAAAACAGAATATTGAGTAAAAACCTTTTCAATTTTCTGTTTAAGGAACAAGGAACCTCTAATGGCAGCTGTTTTTAAAAATGACAGCATCGCAATACGGAACAATGGTGAGTTGGATGCGTTAGTGGAAGAGGGCGTTGCTGAGGCCGCAAAAGTAGAGGTGGTTCCGGACAAGCCCCCAGTTGTCAAAAACGAGACAGCTGCGGCCAAAACCTCACAGAAACGGGTGAGGGTGATTCGAAAGACGGTGCGGAACGGGAAGGTGGTCCACGAAGAGATGGTCGGCATCAAAACGGTGATCACGAACGCGACAAAGACAATTGTGAGAGGTAATGCCCATGTGCCTACGTATGACGAGATCTGGTATAGTGATATTTTGAATGGTAACTTCAAAGCAAACCCCATCCAGCTCATGAACAAGACGAGAGATATGTAAGTGGTGTAAAAATGCATTATATTCTTTCTTTTTTCTTTAGGGTTATAGTCGCGATTTGATGTTAGGTTAGGTATAAGGTTATTGCATTGGGTCCAGGGTTTAGATTTGGAATTCGATTTGTTTAATATATCATAAAGAAAGTAAATGTGGGAAAATTACAATGCCCCGACCGGGATTCGAACCCGGTCGGGGCATTGTAATTTTCTCACATTTACTTTCTTTATGATATATTAAACTTACTTCAATCCTGTCAATTATGATATTATAATTCGATTTGTGTCAGAAATTGAAAGGGAGCTATTTTTGTTACTTACATGAATTATTTACTAATATCTTCTTACCATTTGATGTGGAGGAAATTAGAAAACCACTCTGACATGCTGATGGGCTGATGTTGATCAGCCTCAATCGTGTCTATAATCACCCCCTTATTTCACCCCCTTTTCACCAAATTTCTCTCTTTCCTTCTTTCTCTCACTCGTAATTTTCCTCTTTTCCTCCCTCTCTTGCCATAATATTTCACATGAAAGCATCTCTTTATATTTGTCCCTACAGCCCTTATCTCACGGAGAAGCTCTGGCGGTTCCAGGACACCAACTCTGAACGACTCTTTCTCTACGGGAGGCTGCTACAGCACGGTTGGCACAGGAACTTAACAAACCTTATGTATCTCAGGTACGTTCCTGTCAACACCACGTACGAATTTATATGTATTATTTGAATGAGGACTTCCATCGGTTTCCGCTATTGTGAAAAATAGCTTTAGACCAAACCACTGCCGACAGAGGACGCATGAGGAGCATATATGGCATACAAATATATTGTTGCCGCAGTTGGGGAGAAAAACTACCTATTTGTCAAACCTAAGTTCTTTGTTGGCAATATTATCGGAAGATAATTCCAATATAAACTCTTTCATTGCTAGTTCATATATTGATCACGTGATCTGTAAAATTTCAATCCTGAATGAAACCATAACATTCTCAAAAAAAGCATATAGTTTAATGATGAAGAATTTTTCCTATTACCATAATTACACATGGTGACGTTTGCGCTTCCTGTCGGCAGGGCCGAAACACGCTATACTTGGTAATAGTAGAAATTCGACATTGGCATGAATGGAGACGTCTGAGGGAAATATCATATTGGACGCCAAGTGTACCCTGACTGCTTCTGTTACAAAATCAATGATTTTGTTACAAAATCACCCTGCAATTTTAATTTTGTAACAAAATCATTAGTGGGGGATTGATTTTGTAACAAAATCAATTCCCACTGGTGATTTTGTTACAAAGTCAACACACACTAGTGATTTTGTAACAAAATCAATCCCCCAATATTGATTTTGTTACAAAATCAATCCCACTAGTGATTCTGTTACAAAATCAACATGCACTAGTGATTTTACTGCAATAAATCATATATACCTACCTATTATGCCTGTAGTCTTGACTACGGGACCCCTTCGAGAATTATCACACATGTGTCACAATATTGTGCGCACCCCCGTAATCCTATTGTCCCCTTCGCCACTCACGCACGTCAATACGCTACGGCCATCTTCCTCTTTCTTGCTCGCCCCCGACGAGTTAGGACGTATTGTCACAGCGCTCCTGAAATCAGGTCGTATAGTATCTTTTTGGTGCGCTTTTTCACATAGTTAAAGCACTTTTAGGTACCTATATTCGTTTAGATTATAGTACTTTGTGTTTTATTAGTCACTCTTGCCGATTGCAAGGGATTTTTTTATTCCCTTTCTTGGCATTTATTTTTCTCTTTCACGGTCAGCCCCACGTAGATATTTCCGTGTTTGCGGGTGTTTCCGTTTGTCACCGAGCCTTCGGGTTCGGCGTTATTCTTACGGTTTTTAGGCTGTGAAAATTTCTTTAGTGCGTATCTCCCAAATAATTTTACCCTTATTTACTGCATTCAGTTGAAGTATTTCTTAATTTGAAAAAGTATACTTTATTGTCTGTTTTATTGCAGTGGTATGGATTCGGAAGAAGAAGCAGCTAGGTCAAGGAGACCTGCTTCTTCCGAAGAGTCGTCTAGCAAGACGACTCGGCCTTCCAGAACTCCCCCGAGTACTGCGGTACACGGGGGAGGGAGGAGGGCTAAGGGTAAGTTGCCTAGTGGTGTTTCCTTCCAGAGTTTGCCAGTCTCGGAGCTTGCGGCTTCGGGACGGGTGGCGTTAACTGAATCGGGATTGTCAACTCCGAAGCCCGTGGTTTCGGGGTGGGTGGCGTCAGATTCTAGTGGTTTGGATATCTCGAATCCAATCCCCCGGTCGCTGAGACCAGGGGGGGGGGGGGCTGTTGTTTCCCGTACGGTAGCGTTCACCCGCTCTGATCCGTTAGGGGAGACGCGCCCCACTACTGCAGGGCAGCCCACGGGCTTAGTCCATGTTGGTCTGGGTTCTCAAACCCTAGCCCCCGGCAAACGCCATATGGGGGAACGAGTACTTCCTGGGCTGTCTACATTGCCAGCTAATGGGAATGCTCGAGCTAACAATTATGGACGCTCTTCGGAGCAACAGGTGTTTTCACCTGAGTGCGTGACTACTAGTGCTCCCCTATTGCTGCTTTCGAGCGGTCCAATAGCGGGTTCACACTTTTGTTGAACCATGCGGGGCTCTGCCTGCGGAGGCCTTTGTTAGTGCTCCTTTGTCTCATTCCACTCGGGTGGAACCAGATTCGGATGTGGCTTCTCAAGCTTCGGTTCCCGAATCGCTTGGGCAGGCGGAGTCTCAATCGCTTGCTCTTCGCGGGGTAGAAGCGATTGCTTTGTTGTCCAAATATCTCCCTGAATTTCAGTCAACCCGCGCGCAGGGTTCGACTTCGCGTTGGAAATTTAAGCAGCAGGATTCCTCTGAGGGTATCGCTCTTGAGGAGGTTTTCAAGCTGGAGTATGACCGCATTGAGGCCGCGCTTTTTGGTGGTAAATTCGCTACGGTTTTTCTAAGCCAACGCGGGCCCCTGTTCAGCGTAGACCTGCTGGTCCCGTTTCGGGTCAACGCAGTCGCGTGTCTAGGGTCCCGCCTCCTGAGCCACAGCCAGCTCCTTCTCGTGGGAGAGGGAGTCGTGGCAGGGGCATTTCGAGAGGTACTCGTGGTAAGGCGATGGCTTCGCAGAAGGCCAAGCCTGGGTTTTGATGTTTTTCCCCGAGCGCTTGTTCAACCGAATGTGGTAGGTGGCCGTCTTCACGCGTTTCTCCCCGCTTGGGAGGCCATCTCCGGGGACGCGTTTGTTCTCTCCGTCGTGCGAGACGGATTCTTCATAGATCTTTGCGCTTCGCTCCCCGGAGGGGCTATAAGAATTCGGTCACCTCCCATGTCTGCCCTGTCTCGATCTCATGCTTCAAAGGAGATCGAGTCTCTTCTGGAAAAGAGGGCTATAGAAAGGGTAAGAGACAGGCCGTCTCTTTCCCTTTCTCCAATATTTGTTATTCCCAAGCGCTCGGGAAAACTTAAAAAGGATAAACAAATTTATTCCTCCGGTTCATTTTCGGATGGAGACTCTTGCCTCCATTCTTCCGTTGATCAAAAGGGAAGACTACGCGGTCTCGATAGACCTCAAGGACGCGTACTTTCACATTCCCATTCATCGCGCATCTCGCGATCTTCTGGGGTTCTCCTTCCTCTCGGAGACTTATCGTTTTCGGGCTGCGCCCGGCCCCTCGGGTTTTTACTCAAGTTGTAGCGGTGCTAGCGGCCTTTCTGAGGCGTCGCGGCCTGCGGTTGTTTTGTTACCTGGACGATTGGCTTCTCCTTGCGGAGTCGCGCGACGAGACTCGTTGGACGAGACTCGTTTGCTCGTCTCTCTTACTCAAGACTTAGGTTTCCTAATAAATTGGGAAAAGTCAGAGTTAGTCCCCACTCGCAGCCCAGTTTTTCTGGGGGCGGTGTTAGACATAAGGAATCAGATTTACTGCAATAAATCATATATACCTACCTATTATGCCTGTAGTCTTGACTACGGGACCCCTTCGAGAATTATCACACATGTGTCACAAAATTGTGCGCACCCCCCGTAATCCTATTGTCCCCTTTGCCACTCACGCGCGTCAGTACGCTACGGCCATCTTCCTCTTTTGCGAGCAACCCCAAGAAGAAACATGTTGCTTGCAAGGAGCGGGGAAGGAGGGAGGGTCATAGGTAGGTATATAGATTTATATAGTAAATAAGAAAATCAGTGCTGATTTTACAAATTTACTGCAATAAATCATATATACCTACCTATTATGCCAGACCAGCGCCAACTCAAAAAACCGGGAGGCATGTTTCGAGCAAAGGAAATAGGATTACACCAAAGACTACAAAGAAGACACAGCGGCCTTCAAGGTGGCTGACGCAAACAAAGCTTCACCTGCGGGAATATCCCTAAGGTAGCAAGAAATGAAGGAATTGGACGAACGCCAATAAGCAGCCTTCAAAATATCAACAAGCGCCACACCTTGAAACAGAGCCCAAGAAGTGCTGACACTACGAGTATCATGAGCACGAGGCTTACTGTCGGATAAAAGAGCCTCTGTGCCAGCGGCCCTAATAGCTTCAACGATCCATCTAGAAATGGAATCAAGAGAGGCAGGAGAAAAAGGCTCTCTAGTGATCAAGAACAACTGATCATCCTTACGAAAAGACTTAGTCTTATCAATATACCATTTGAGAGCCCTAACAGGACACCAAACTTTGTCCTCACGCACCGAAGAAAGGTCAGAAAGCGGACAAAGAAAAATCTCAACAGGACCGGAGGTAGCTGTCTGATTCTTGGCAACGAAAGAAGCCCTAGGAATCAATCTAACACCTTTTCTCTCCCAGCGAACATGACCAGGAGTAAGGCAGAGAGCATGAAGAGTACTGCGCCTCTGCCCAGAGGCAATAGCTACCAAAAAGAGCGTCTTAACCGTAAGATGATGAAGCGAAGCTTCACCTAACGGTTCAAAAGGAGGTTTCGCCAAGGCCTCCAGGACCTTAGGCAGACTCCAAGACGGCACTAACTTAGAAAACGAAGGTCGTTTCAGAAAGAACGAACGAATCAAACCGCTTAGCAGCGGGGAATTGGAAATCCCCGAACCATCCGAAAAACCCGAATGAATGGCCCCGATCGCCGAACGGTAGCCTCGGATAGTAGAAATAGATCTCCCTTTGTCAAATAACGAGATTAAGAAATCCGCAATTGAACCAATAGGAGCCTTAGAAGGGGTTTGATTTCTCTCTTTGCACCAAAGGAAAAAGACCGAGAGACGGGAATTGTAAATTTCCCTAGTAGAAACTCTACGACTGGACATTAAAAAGTCCGCGGCTCTATCAGAGAGACCCGACTGTCTTGCAGATTCCCTGACAGGGGCCAAGCAGTCAAATGAAGAGACTCCGGATTGTGGTGAAGAATCCCCGATAGGGGCTGTAACACCAGATCCGCTCTTAACGGGAGAACTAACGGTTGAGCCCTTAGAAGGCTCATAAGTTCCGGAAACCAATTCCTCCTGGGCCAAAAGGGAGCTATTACAAGCACCCTCGCCCGATCTTCCCTGATTTTCCGCAAGACACGCGGAATCAGTTGGAAGGGAGGAAAGGCGAATCCCTGAAGGTTCTCCCAGCTGAGGGAGAAAGCATCGAGAGCCCATGCTCCCTGATCGCGAACACGGGAGCAATACTTCGGCAGCTGGTGATTTAGCACCGACGCAAATAGGTCCACTTCCAGTGGACCTAGGCAAGTGCGAATGCGGCAAAATACCTCCGGATGGAGCATCCATTCCGAAGGAAGATACCTGCCCCGGGACAGAAAATCCGCAATAAGGTTTTCCCGACCTGGGATGAAAGAGGCCACGGGTGTGATTGTCATGCGACGACACCACCTCCACAGCTGAGCTGCTAGGGCATTCAGGGCAACCGAACGAGTGCCTCCCTGCCGATTGATATATGCCGCCACGGTAACATTGTCCGTGAGAATCAGAACTGAACGACTGAGAAGTCGACTTCTGAAATGGAGCAAGGTCAGCAGAACTGCCATAAACTCCAGGACATTGAAATGAGGAAGAGTCCCAAGATGAGACCAATCCCCCGCAACCGTGCTGCCGTTGCAGTGTCCTCCCCACCCCAACCGAGAGGCGTCCGTCGAAACCGATATCGACGGAAGAGGGACAGAGAAGGACCTGCCTCGCGCGAGAAACACCTCGCTCGTCCAACAAGCGAGAAGAGACTTGATCTCTACTGGTACTGGAATCCAGACCAAAAGAGAGTCTTTTCCCGGCTTGAAGAACCTGAGGAGATGTCTCTGAAAGGGTCTCATGAGGAGCCGGCAGTCCTCTAAAACATCGACTAGACTGGCTAGATAACCTAGAAACTGAAGCCACTGTCTGGCAGAGACAATGGTGAGAATCCTGTCTCGACTGGGCCGAGCTAACTGATTCCAACTCTGACTTTTCCCAATTTATTAGGAAACCTAAGTCTTGAGTAAGAGAGACTAGCAACGAGTCTCGTCCAACAAACGATCGCGCGACTCCGCAAGGAGAAGCCAATCGTCCAGGTAACAAAACAACCGCAGGCCGCGACGCCTCAGAAAGGCCGCTAGCACCGCTACAACTTGAGTAAAAACCCGAGGGGCCGGGCGCAGCCCGAAGGGAAGAGCCCGAAACCGGTAAGTCTCCGAGAGGAAGGAGAACCCCAGAAGATCGCGAAATGCGCGATGAATGGGAATGCGAAAGTACGCGTCCTTGAGATATATCGAGACCGCGTAGTCTTCCCTTTTGATCAACGGAAGAATGGAGGCAAGAGTCTCCATACGAAAATGAACCGGAGGAATAAATTTGTTTATCCTCTTTAGGTTCAGTATCAAACGAAGTTTTCCCGAGCGCCTGGGAATAACAAAAGTCGGAGAAAGGGAAAAAGGACAGCCTGTGAGGTGTCCAAGTTCCTATAGCACCTCCGGGGAGCGGGGCGGACAGATCTATGAAGAAACCGTCTCGTCCGCCCGCTGCCTGAACCCAAGCAAAGTCGAACCCTGCGCGCGGGTTGACTAAAAGTCAGGGAAAGTTTAGAACAAAGCAAACGCTTCTACCCCACAAAGGGAGAGCAACTAAGGCTCTGCCTGCCCCAGCGATTCGGAGACCGAAGCTAGAGAGGCCGCTTCCAAAACTGGATCCGCCTGAAATGATCGTGACAAAGAATCACGAACAAAGGCCGAAACGGTCGGATTCACGCATGAACCGCCATAAGCCTCCTCACCCGACGGAGCCCCGAGGCTGCGAGACTAGGAGGCTCATGTGATCTCATCACAGACAAAGAAGAATAAACCATAAAAGGCTAATTAGTCTCGATGTCCGACCCAAAAAAGGGACAAGAGCAGGGGATGTGAATCCTGGTACAAGGAACCAACCCTGAGTCTGGGCAAAGCCCATCTCACACTGAACATCTCAGCTTGAGAGACCGAAGGGTTAGCTAAACCCGATGGGCAAGAGGCAGACAAAGCCTTGCCTCTTTTAGCCCCTTCCCTAGGCTTCTGATTGGCCCAAAAAGAGCCTAAGTCGAAACCCGCTTTTCAGAGCGTTTATCCGGTTTCGTTCGGATCCCCGAAGCCCTTCGGGAACACGAACCGAACCCTCCACTGAGGGACGCTCACCTCCCTTTATGGGAGAAGTGCGCTGAGGGTATTGAACCCAAAGACGCGCACCAATTACCCATATCGGCCGAGCAAGGAGATGCAACAGCCATGGGCCGGACGCCAAGGCGCCCAGACTCGGCAGAAATCCCGCTGCTTAAACCAACGCGAAGTCAAACCCTGCGCGCGGGTTGACTGAACTTCAGGGCGATATTTGGACAACAAAACAATCGCTTCCACTCCACAGAGATTGAGCGATTGAGACTCCGCCTGCCCAAGCGATTCGGGAACCGAAGCTTGAGAGGACGCATCCAAATCTGGTTCCACCCGAGTGGAATGAGACAAAGGAACGTTAACAAAGGCCTCCGCAGGCGGGTCCCCGCATGGCTCACCAACAGTCTCCTCGCCCGGCGGAGCCCCAAGGGCCGCGGGAGTAGGAGGCACATGCGAATCAGTCTCAGACAAAGAGGAATCAATCACAAAAGGTTGATTTACTGCAATAAATCATATATACCTACCTATTATGCCTGTAGTCTTGACTACGGGACCCCTTCGAGAATTATCACACATGTGTCACAAAATTGTGCGCACCCCCCGTAATCCTATTGTCCCCTTTGCCACTCACGCGCGTCAATACGCTACGGCCATCTTCCTCTTTCTTGCTCGCCCCCGACGAGTTAGGACGTATTGTCACAGCGCTCCTGAAATCAGGTCGTATAGTATCTTTTTGGTGCGCTTTTTCACATAGTTAAAGCACTTTTAGGTACCTATATTCGTTTAGATTATAGTACTTTGTGTTTTATTAGTCACTCTTGCCGATTGCAAGGGATTTTTTGATTCCCTTTCTTGGCATTTATTTTTCTCTTTCACGGTCAGCCCCACGTAGATACTTCCGTGTTTGCGGGTGTTTCCGTTTGTCACCGAGCCTTCGGGTTCGGTGTTTGTTCTTACGGTTTAGGCTGTGAATATTTATTTAGTGCGTATCTCCCAAATAAACTTTAGTTTTATTTACTGCATTCAGTTGAAGTATTCCTTAATTTGAAAAGTATACTTTATTGTCTGTTTTATTGCAGTGGTATGAATTCGGAAGAAGAAGCAGCTGGGTCAAGGAGACCTGCTTCTTCCGAAGAGTTGTCTAGCAAGACGACTCGGCCTTCCAGAACTTCCCCGAGTACAGCGGTACGCGGGGGAGGGAGGAGGGCTAAAGGTAAGTTGCCTAGTGGTGTTCCCTTGCAGAGTTTGCCAGTTTCGGAGCTTGCGGCTTCGGGACGGGTGGCGTTAACTGAATCGGGATTGTCAACTCCGAAGCCTGTGGTTTCGGGGTGGGTGGCGTCAGATTCTAGTGGTTTGGATATCTCGAATCCAATCCCCCGGTCGCTGAGACCAGAGGGGGGGGGCTGTTGTTTCCCGTACGGTAGCGTTCACTCGCTCTGATCCGTTAGGGGAGACGCGCCCCACTACTGCAGGGCAACCCACGGGCTTAGTCCATGTTGGTCTGGGTTCTCAAACCCTAGCCCCCGGCAAACGCCATATGGGGGAGCGAGTACTTCCTGGGCTGTCTCAGTTGCCAGCTAATGGGAATGCTCGAGCTAACAATGTTGGTCTGGGTTCACAAACCCTAGCCCCCGGCAAACGCCATATGGGGGAACGAGTACTTTCTGGGCTGTCTCAGTTGCCAGCTGATGGGAATGCTCGAGCTAACAATTATGGACGCTCTTCGGAGCAACAGGTGTTTTCACCTGAGTGCGTGACTACTAGTGCTCCCCTATTGCCGCTTTCTAGCGGTCCAATAGTGGGTTCGCACGCCTTTAGTAGTCATCGGGCACATACTGAGTCATCTCGGTCTGCCCACGCACTGGGAGCTTTTAGCTCCCAACCCATGGCTACGGCATCTTCTTGTCTAGCCAATATGGGTGTTTTGGGCGATTCTCTAGGCTTACGCCATGAGCGCTCTAATCCCTTTTTGGGAAGTGAACGTCCCTCCGCGGAGGAATCGGTTCGTGTTTCCGAAGAGCCTTCGGGGATCCGAATGAATCCGATTAAGCGTTCTAAGAAAAGGCTTGCGGCTACGACTATTGTCGAGCCAGCCAAGAAAAAGGCCAAGAAGAAGGCGAAAAGAGGCAAGGCTTTGCCGACCTCTCGCCCGTCTGGTCTGGCTGACCCAGCTAGTTCCTCTCAAACTGACATGTTCAGTGTGATGCGGGCTTTTGCTCAGAGTCATGGTTGGTCCTTTGTACCGACTTCTTCAACCCTGACTTCTGTCCCTATTCAGGGATCTCGCTCTGAGGCTGATCAACCTTTTGTGATTGATTCCTCTTTGTCTGAGACTGATTCGCATGTGCATCCTATTCCCGCGGCCCTTGGGGCTCCGCCGGGCGAGGAGACTGTTGGTGAACCATGCGGGGAACTGCCTGCGGAGGCCTTTGTTAACGTTCCTTTGTCTCATTCCACTCGAGTGGAACCAGATTTGGATGCGTCCTCTCAAGCCTCGGTCCCCGAATCGCTTGGGCAGGCGGAGTCTCATTCGCTCAATCTCTGTGGAGTGGAAGCGATTGCTTTGTTGTCCAAATATCGCCCTGAAGTTCAGTCAACCCGCGCGCAGGGTTCGTCTTCGCATTGGAATTTCAATCAGCAGGCCTCCCCTGAGGGTATTGCTCTCGAGGAGGCTTTCAAGCTGGAGTATGACCGCATTGAGGCTGCTGTGTTGGTTAAGCGTTCTAATGCGGTCAGGGGTAAGGCTTTTGCCTTTTGTTCTCAGGACCAAGACAGCTTTTTCAAGGCTAAGGTTCTTTCTCCTGAGATTTTGGAGGTCGGTCGTCGCTTGCGGGCGACTAATCCGCTTACCTCCGCTGCTTTCAAGGCGGGGGATAAGATTTGGTCTAATGTTGAAAACCACATTAGATCAGGGATGCGTTTGACGGCCTTTCAAGGGCTTCTCTCCGACCTTAGGTCCAGGGCGGAGGAGTTGAATGTTACCGATGGTGACAAGCTGATTATTGACGACTTGCTGCATACTCTTTTTTGTCTGCAGTGGTCGCAGCTTTCCACAGCAGCTGCTTCGGCTACGTTCCGTCGCAGGACCTCGGCTCTCTCAGCACTGGGTGTTAGAGAGTCGGGCATTGCTCAACTTCTCCGAGATGTTCCGTCTCGGGGTCCTTCGCTTTTTGGCGGTAAATTCGCTACGGTGTTTCAAAGAGAGATCGATGCGCGGAAGCAGATCTCGGATATGACTAAGCAGTTTCACACTAGCTCTAAGCCAACGCGGGCCCCTGTTCGGCGTAAACCTGCTGGTCCTGTTTTGGGCCAACGCAGTCGTGTGTCTAGGGTCCCGCCTCCTGAGCCTCAGCCAGCTCCGTCTCGTGGGAGAGGGAGTCGTGGCAGGGGTTTTTCGAGAGGTTCTCGTGGAAAGGCGATGGCTTCTCAGAAGGCCAAGCCTGGTTTTTGACGTGTTTCCCCGAGCGCTGGTTCGACCGATCGTGGTAGGTGGCCGACTTCATGCGTTTCTCCCCGCTTGGGAGGCCATCTCCGGGGACGGGTTTGTTCTCTCCGTCGTGCGAGACGGATTCTTCATAGATCTTTGCGACTCGCTCCCCGGAGGGGCTATAAGAATTCGGTCACCTCCCATGTCTGCCCTGTCTCGGTCTCATGCTTCGAAGGAGATCGAGTCTCTTTTGGAAAAGAGGGCTATAGAAAGGGTAAGAGACAGGCCGTCTCTTTCCCTTTCTCTAATTTTTGTTATTCCCAAGCGCTCGGGAAAACTTCGTTTGATACTGAACCTAAAGAGGATAAACAAATTTATTCCTCCGGTTCATTTTCGTATGGAGACTCTTGCCTCCATTCTTCCGTTGATCAAAAGGGAAGACTACGCGGTCTCGATAGATCTCAAGGACGCGTACTTTCACATTCCCATTCATCGCGCATCTCGCGATCTTCTGGGGTTCTCCTTCCTCTCGGAGACTTACCGGTTTCGGGCTCTTCCCTTCGGGCTGCGCCCGGCCCCTCGGGTTTTTACTCAAGTTGTAGCGGTGCTAGCGGCCTTTCTGAGGCGTCGCGGCCTGCGGTTGTTTTGTTACCTGGACGATTGGCTTCTCCTTGCGGAGTCGCGCGATCGTTTGTTGGACGAGACTCGTTTGTTAGTCTCTCTTACTCAAGACTTAGGTTTCCTAATAAATTGGGAAAAGTCAGAGTTAGTCCCCACTCGCAACCCAGTTTTTCTGGGGGCGGTGTTAGACATAAGGAATCAGTTAGCTCGACCCAGTCGAGACAGGATTCTCACCATTGTCTCTGCGGCTCGCAAGCTCTTGCTGGCCAGAAGAGTCTCGGCCAGACAGTGGCTTCAGTTTCTAGGTTATCTGGCCAGTCTAGTCGATGTTTTAGAGGACTGCCGGCTCCTCATGAGACCCTTTCAGAGACATCTCCTCAGGTTCTTCAAGCCGGGAAGAGACTCTCTTTTGGTCTGGATTCCAGTTCCAGTAGAGATCAAGTCTCTTCTCGCTTGTTGGACGAGCGAGGTGTTTCTCGCGCGCGGCAGGTCCTTCTCTGTCCCTCTTCCGTCGATATCGGTTTCGACGGACGCCTCTCGGTTGGGGTGGGGAGGACACTGCAACGGCAGCACGGTTGCGGGGGATTGGTCTCATCTTGGGACTCTTCCTCATATCAATGTCCTGGAGTTTATGGCAGTTCTGCTGACCTTGCTCCATTTCAGAAGTCGACTGCTCAGTCGTTCAGTTCTGATTCTCACGGACAATGTTACCGTGGCGGCATATATCAATCGGCAGGGAGGCACTCGTTCGGTTGCCCTGAATGCCCTAGCAGCTCAGCTGTGGAGGTGGTGTCGTCGCATGACAATCACACCTGTGGCCTCTTTCATCCCAGGTCGGGAAAACCTTATTGCGGATTTTCTGTCCCGGGGCAGGTACCTTCCTTCGGAATGGATGCTCCATCCGGAGGTATTTTGCCGTATTTGCACTTGCCTAGGTCCACTGGAAGTGGATCTATTTGCGTCGGTGCTAAATCACCAGCTGCCGAAGTATTGCTCCCGTGTTCGCGATCAGGGAGCATGGGCTCTCGATGCTTTCTCCCTCAGCTGGGAGAACCTTCAGGGATTCGCCTTTCCTCCCTTCCAACTGATTCCGCGTGTCTTGCGGAAAATCAGGGAAGATCGGGCGAGGGTGCTTGTAATAGCTCCCTTTTGGCCCAGGAGGAATTGGTTTCCGGAGCTTATGAGCCTTCTAAGGGCTCAACCGTTAGTTCTCCCGTTAAGAGCGGATCTGGTGTTACAGCCCCTATCGGGGATTCTTCACCACAATCCGGAGTCTCTTCATTTGACTGCTTGGCCCCTGTCAGGGAATCTGCAAGACAGTCGGGTCTCTCTGATAGAGCCGCGGACTTTTTAATGTCCAGTCGTAGACTTTCTACTAGGGAAATTTACAATTCCCGTCTCTCGGTCTTTTTCCTTTGGTGTAAAGAGAGAAATCAAACCCCTTCTAAGGCTCCTATTGGTTCAATTGCGGATTTCTTAATCTCGTTATTTGACAAAGGGAGATCTATTTCTACTATCCGAGGCTACCGTTCGGCGATCGGGGCCATTCATTCGGGTTTTTCGGATGGTTCGGGGATTTCCAATTCCCCGCTGCTAAGCGGTTTGATTCGTTCGTTCTTTCTGAAACGACCTTCGTTTTCTAGGTTAGTGCCGTCTTGGAGTCTGCCTAAGGTCCTGGAGGCCTTGGCGAAACCTCCTTTTGAACCGTTAGGTGGAGCTTCGCTTCATCATCTTACGGTTAAGACGCTCTTTTTGGTAGCTATTGCCTCTGGGCAGAGGCGCAGTACTCTTCACGCTCTCTGTCTTACTCCTGGTCATGTTCGCTGGGAGAGAAAAGGTGTTAGATTGATTCCTAGGGCTTCTTTCGTTGCCAAGAATCAGACAGCTACCTCCGGTCCTGTTGAGATTTTTCTTTGTCCGCTTTCTGACTTTTCTTCGGTGCGTGAGGACAAAGTTTGGTGTCCTGTTAGGGCTCTCAAATGGTATATTGATAAGACTAAGTCTTTTCGTAAGGATGATCAGTTGTTCTTGATCACTAGAGAGCCTTTTTCTCCTGCCTCTCTTGATTCCATTTCTAGATGGATCGTTGAGGCTATTAGGGCCGCTGGCACAGAGGCTCTTTTATCCGACAGTAAGCCTCGTGCTCATGATACTCGTAGTGTCAGCACTTCTTGGGCTCTGTTTCAAGGTGTGGCGCTTGTTGATATTTTGAAGGCTGCTTATTGGCGTTCGCCCAATTCCTTCATTTCTTGCTACCTTAGGGATATTCCCGCAGGTGAAGCTTTGTTTGCGTCAGCCACCTTGAAGGCCGCTGTGTCTTCTTTGTAGTCTTTGGTGTAATCCTATTTCCTTTGCTTGAAACATGCCTCCCGGTTTTTTGAGTTGGCGCTGGTCTGGCATAATAGGTAGGTATATATGATTTATTGCAGTAAATTTGTAAAATCAGCACTGATTTTCTTATTTACTATATAAATCTATATACCTACCTATGACCCTCCCTCCTTCCCCGCTCCTTGCAAGCAACATGTTTCTTCTTGGGGTTGCTCGCAAAAGAGGAAGATGGCCGTAGCGTATTGACGCGCGTGAGTGGCAAAGGGGACAATAGGATTACGGGGGGTGCGCACAATTTTGTGACACATGTGTGATAATTCTCGAAGGGGTCCCGTAGTCAAGACTACAGGCATAATAGGTAGGTATATAGATTTATATAGTAAATAAGAAAATCAGTGCTGATTTTACAAATTAGTCTCAAAGTCAGACCCCTGAATAGGGACAGAAGTCAGGGTTGAAGTAGCCGGTACAAAGGACCAACCCTGATTCTGAGCAAAAGCCCGCATCATGCTGAACATGTCAGCTTGAGAGGAGCTAGCTGGGTTAGCCAGGCCAGACGGGCAAGAGGCCGGCAAAGCCTTGCCACTTTTTGCCTTCTTCTTGGCCTTTTTCTTGGCTGGCTCGACAAGAGTCGTAGCCGAAACCCTTTTGTTAGAACGCTTAATCGGATTCATTCGGATCTCCGAAGCCACTTCGGAAACACGAACCGATCCCTCCGCGGAGGGACGTTCACTTCCCAAAAAGGGATTGGAGCGCTCATGGCGTAAGCCTAGAGAATCGCCCAAATCACCCATATTGGCTAAGCAAGAAGATGCAGTAGCCATGGGTTGGGAGCTAAAAGCTCCCAGTGCGTGGGCAGACCGAGATGACTCGGTATGTGCCCGATGACTACTAAAGGCATGTGAACCCACTATTGGACCGCTCGAAAGCGGCAATAGGGGAGCACTAGTAGTCACGCACTCAGGTGAAAACACCTGTTGCTCCGAAGAGCGTCCATAATTGTTAGCTCGAGCATTCCCATCAGCTGGCAACTGAGACAGCCCAGAAAGTACTCGTTCCCCCATATGGCGTTTGCCGGGGGCTAGGGTTTGTGAACCCAGACCAACATTGTTAGCTCGAGCATTCCCATTAGCTGGCAACTAAGACAGCCCAGAAAGTACTCGTTCCCCCATATGGCGTTTGCCGGGGTCTAGGGTTTGAGAACCCAGACCAACATGGACTAAGCCCGTGGGTTGCCCTGCAGTAGTGGGGCGCGTCTCCCCTAACGGATCAGAGCGAGTGAACGCTACCGTACGGGAAACAACAGCCCCCCCCCCCCCCCCCCCTCTGGTCTCAGCGACCGGGGGATTGGATTCGAGATATCCAAACCACTAGAATCTGACGTCACCCACCCCGAAACCACAGGCTTCGGAGTTGACAATCCCGATTCAGTTAACGCCACCCGTCCCGAAGCCGCAAGCTCCGAAACTGGCAAACTCTGCAAGGGAACACCACTAGGCAACTTACCTTTAGCCCTCCTCCCTCCCCCGCGTACCGCTGTACTCGGGGAAGTTCTGGAAGGCCGAGTCGTCTTGCTAGACAACTCTTCGGAAGAAGCAGGTCTCCTTGACCCAGCTGCTTCTTCTTCCGAATTCATACCACTGCAATAAAACAGACAATAAAGTATACTTTTCAAATTAAGAAATACTTCAACTGAATGCAGTAAATAAAACTAAAGTTTATTTGGGAGATACGCACTAAAGAAATTTTCACAGCCTAAAAACCGTAAGAACAAACACCGAACCCGAAGGCTCGGTGACAAACGGAAACACCCGCAAACACAGAAATATCTACGTGGGGCTGACCGTGAAAGAGAAAAATAAATGCCAAGAAAGGGAATCAAAAAATCCCTTGCAATCGGCAAGAGTGACTAATAAAACACAAAGTACTATAATCTAAACGAATACAGGTACCTAAAAGTGCTTTAACTATGTGAAAAAGCGCACCAAAAAGATACTATACGACCTGATTTCAGGAGCGCTGTGACAATACGTCCTAGTTTTTTTCATTTTTCCTAAAAATGAATGGTTAACTGAATTTAATTACACATCACTTGAATACATTTGGTTATCATCTGCAAATGAATGCTGTTTCTGGTTTCACCTCATTTGCATAACAATAGAAAAGGTGAATTATCCAAACTGGGTGATGTTCAAAATTATTCATACCCTTGGTGATCTATTGACTTTGTCAATCAGTATGAATCCAGTCCTTGTGATTAATGCTCGTAACACTTTCTTCACACTGTCACAATGCTTCTGGAGGTCTCTACTGAGATATCAGGCCAATACCTGGTCTCCAATGGCCCAATCTCCTTGAGGATGTTGTCCACACATGCCATCACCTGGTCTTCAGGGGATTCGATGGATTTAAAGCAGATTTTGTGTTTGCAGGTGGTGTAGTTTTAGACGTCATGAGGATAGGACTATGATATTGATATTTTCGTTAATATTCCTTACATTTTAATGACAATTCTGTATCTAAGTTGAAGCACTCTTCCTGGAGAGACTTCCCTAGAGGCATTCACTGTTGCACTGTCAAGGGAAGGTATTTCCTGATACTTTTGTTCCATTATTATTAAGAATGTTTAGGGAGGCCATGGTAGTTGTCTAAAGGTTGGATGGTGCCAATTTTATCAGTTTATTCAGTTACACTGATTGACACACTTTTGATATGGACACCTGCAAGTGGGTACTCTAGTGAAGCTTAAAATACTGATCTTTATGTTCCAGTGCACTGTCAAAGTGGTAGCATTTTGTGCACTGCAGCTGGTAACATGGAGGGCATATGGTATAAATTTGGTTTACATTCATTTTGATATCAAGGATTGTAGCTTTCATACCAAAGATACAAAGAATATACCATATGAAGATTGATATACAGTAACAGTCAATGTGGGATGTGTATGGTACTCAAAGGTTACATACTGTTATTCATGGTGACCTGACGTTAGAGTCATGCAATGACTTTAATATCACCAACATGGCCTTCCTGAGCACTCTGATTAAGAATGGGGCCAATGAATAAAGGTGAACCCTCCCACAGGCAGTGCAAAAGGGAAGGGCTCTTCAGGAATGGTGCTTTGCTTCATAAGTAGATACAGAATTTTCATGAAAATGCATGGAATAAATGACCGAAAATTTCAATATCATAGTCCTGTCATCATGAAGTCGATAACTGCATCACCTGTAGGACACAAAATCTAATGAACTCCCTGAAGGTCAGGTGAAGGCATGTGAGGACACATCCTCAAGGAGATTGAGCCATTGGAGAACAGGTACTGGCCTGATATCCCAGCAGAGACCCCTCCGGGAAGCCTTGTGACGGTGTATTAAAATAAAGTGAATTACAAGCATTAATCACAAGGATCGGATTCATACTGATTGACAAAGTCAATAAATCACCAAGGGTATGAATAATTTTGAACATCGCCCAGTTTGGATAACTCACCTTTTCTACTGTTATGCAAATGAGGTGAAACCGGAAACGGCATTCATTTGCAGATGATAACTAAATGTATTAAAGTGATGTGCAAGTAACTTCATTTAACCATTCATTTTTAGGAAAAATGCAAAAAACTAGAATTTTCCAAGGGGTATGAATAATTTTGTTGTTAACTGTATATATGATTTATTGCAGTAAATTTGTGCGCACCCCCCGTAATCCTATTGTCCCCTTTGCCACTCACGCGCGTCAGTACGCTACGGCCATCTTCCTCTTTCTTGCTCGCCCCCGACGAGTTAGGACGTATTGTCACAGCGCTCCTGAAATCAGGTTGTATAGTATCTTTTTGGTGCGCTTTTTCACATAGTTAAAGCACTTTTAGGTACCTATATTCGTTTAGATTATAGTACTTTGTGTTTTATTAGTCACTCTTGCCGATTGCAAGGGATTTTTTGATTCCCTTTCTTGGCATTTATTTTTCTCTTTCACGGTCAGCCCCACGTAGATATTTCTGTGTTTGCGGGTGTTTCCGTTTGTCACCGAGCCTTCGGGTTCGGTGTTTGTTCTTACGGTTTTTAGGCTGTGAAAATTTCTTTAGTGCGTATCTCCCAAATAAACTTTAGTTTTATTTACTGCATTCAGTTGAAGTTTTTCTTAATTTGAAAAGTATACTTTATTGTCTGTTTTATTGCAGTGGTATGAATTCGGAAGAAGAAGCAGCTGGGTCAAGGAGACCTGCTTCTTCCGAAGAGTTGTCTAGCAAGACGACTCGGCCTTCCAGAACTTCCCCGAGTACAGCGGTACGCGGGGGAGGGAGGAGGGCTAAAGGTAAGTTGCCTAGTGGTGTTCCCTTGCAGAGTTTGCCAGTTTCGGAGCTTGCGGCTTCGGGACGGGTGGCGTTAACTGAATCGGGATTGTCAACTCCGAAGCCTGTGGTTTCGGGGTGGGTGACGTCAGATTCTAGTGGTTTGGATATCTCGAATCCAATCCCCCGGTCGCTGAGACCAGAGGGGGGGGGGCTGTTGTTTCCCGTACGGTAGCGTTCACTCGCTCTGATCCGTTAGGGGAGACGCGCCCCACTACTGCAGGGCAACCCACGGGCTTAGTCCATGTTGGTCTGGGTTCTCAAACCCTAGCCCCCGGCAAACGCCATATGGGGGAACGAGTACTTTCTGGGCTGTCTTAGTTGCCAGCTAATGGGAATGCTCGAGCTAACAATGTTGGTCTGGGTTCACAAACCCTAGCCCCCGGCAAACGCCATATGGGGAACGAGTACTTTCTGGGCTGTCTCAGTTGCCAGCTGATGGGAATGCTCGAGCTAACAATTATGGACGCTCTTCGGAGCAACAGGTGTTTTCACCTGAGTGCGTGACTACTAGTGCTCCCCTATTGCCGCTTTCGAGCGGTCCAATAGTGGGTTCACATGCCTTTAGTAGTCATCGGGCACATACCGAGTCATCTCGGTCTGCCCACGCACTGGGAGCTTTTAGCTCCCAACCCATGGCTACTGCATCTTCTTGCTTAGCCAATATGGGTGATTTGGGCGATTCTCTAGGCTTACGCCATGAGCGCTCCAATCCCTTTTTGGGAAGTGAACGTCCCTCCGCGGAGGGATCGGTTCGTGTTTCCGAAGTGGCTTCGGAGATCCGAATGAATCCGATTAAGCGTTCTAACAAAAGGGTTTCGGCTACGACTCTTGTCGAGCCAGCCAAGAAAAAGGCCAAGAAGAAGGCAAAAAGTGGCAAGGCTTTGCCGGCCTCTTGCCCGTCTGGCCTGGCTAACCCAGCTAGCTCCTCTCAAGCTGACATGTTCAGCATGATGCGGGCTTTTGCTCAGAATCAGGGTTGGTCCTTTGTACCGGCTACTTCAACCCTGACTTCTGTCCCTATTCAGGGGTCTGACTTTGAGACTAATCAACCTTTTGTGATTGATTCCTCTTTGTCTGAGACTGATTCGCATGTGCCTCCTACTCCCGCGGCCCTTGGGGCTCCGCCGGGCGAGGAGACTGTTGGTGAGCCATGCGGGGACCCGCCTGCGGAGGCCTTTGTTAACGTTCCTTTGTCTCATTCCACTCGGGTGGAACCAGATTTGGATGCGTCCTCTCAAGCTTCGGTTCCCGAATCGCTTGGGCAGGCGGAGTCTCAATCGCTCAATCTCTGTGGAGTGGAAGCGATTGTTTTGTTGTCCAAATATCGCCCTGAAGTTCAGTCAACCCGCGCGCAGGGTTCGACTTCGCGTTGGTTTAAGCAGCGGGATTTCTGCTGAGTCTGGGCGCCTTGGCGTCCGGCCCATGGCTGTTGCATCTCCTTACTCGGCCGATAATGGTAATTGGTGCGCGTCTTTGGGTTCAATACCCTCAGCGCACTTCTCCCATAAAGGGAGGTGAGCGTCCCTCAGTGGAGGGTTCGGTTCGTGTTCCCGAAGGGCTTCGGGGATCCGAACGAAACCGGATAAACGCTCTGAAAAGCGGGTTTCGACTTAGGCTCTTTTTGGGCCAATCAGAAGCCTAGGGAAGGGGCTAAAAGAGGCAAGGCTTTGCCTGCCTCTTCCCATCGGGTTTAGCTAACCCTTCGGTCTCTCAAGCTGAGATGTTCAGTGTGAGACGGGCTTTGCCCAGACTCAGGGTTGGTTCCTTGTACCAGGATTCACATCCCCTGCTCTTGTCCCTTTTTTGGGTCGGACATCGAGACTAATTAGCCTTTTATGGTTTATTCTTCTTTGTCTGTGATGAGATCACATGAGCCTCCTAGTCTCGCAGCCTCGGGGCTCCGTCGGGTGAGGAGGCTTATGGCGGTTCATGCGTGAATCCGACCGTTTCGGCCTTTGTTCGTGATTCTTTGTCACGATCATTTCAGGCGGATCCAGTTTTGGAAGCGGCCTCTCAAGCTTCGGTCTCCGAATCGCTGGGGCAGGCAGAGCTTTAGTTGCTCTCCCTTTGTGGGGTAGAAGCGATTGCTTTGTTCTAACTTTCCCTGACTTTTAGTCAACCCGTGCGCAGGGTTCGACTTTGCTTGGGTTCAGGCAGCGGGCGGACGAGACGGATTCTTCATAGATCTGTCCGCCCCGCTCCCCGGAGGTGCTATAGGAACTTGGACACCTCACAGGCTGTCCTTTTTCCCTTTCTCCGACTTTTGTTATTCCCAGGCGCTCGGGAAAACTTCGTTTGATACTGAACCTAAAGAGGATAAACAAATTTATTCCTCCGGTTCATTTTCGTATGGAGACTCTTGCCTCCATTCTTCCGTTGATCAAAAGGGAAGACTACGCGGTCTCGATAGATCTCAAGGACGCGTACTTTCACATTCCCATTCATCGCGCATCTCGCGATCTTCTGGGGTTCTCCTTCCTCTCGGAGACTTACCGGTTTCGGGCTCTTCCCTTCGGGCTGCGCCCGGCCCCTCGGGTTTTTACTCAAGTTGTAGCGGTGCTAGCGGCCTTTCTGAGGCGTCGCGGCCTGCGGTTGTTTTGTTACCTGGACGATTGGCTTCTCCTTGCGGAGTCGCGCGATCGTTTGTTGGACGAGACTCGTTGCTAGTCTCTCTTACTCAAGACTTAGGTTTCCTAATAAATTGGGAAAAGTCAGAGTTAGTCCCCACTCGCAGCCCAGTTTTTCTGGGGGCGGTGTTAGACATAAGGAATCAGTTAGCTCGGCCCAGTCGAGACAGGATTCTCACCTTTGTCTCTGCGGCTCGCAAGCTCTTGCTGGCCAGAAGAGTCTCGGCCAGACAGTGGCTTCAGTTTCTAGGTTATCTAGCCAGTCTAGTCGATGTTTTAGAGGACTGCCGGCTCCTCATGAGACCCTTTCAGAGACATCTCCTCAGGTTCTTCAAGCCGGGAAAAGACTCTCTTTTGGTCTGGATTCCAGTACCAGTAAAGATCAAGTCTCTTCTCGCTTGTTGGACGAGCGAGGTGTTTCTCGCGCGAGGCAGGTCCTTCTCTGCCCCTCTTCCGTCGATATCGTTTTCGACGGACGCCTCTCGGTTGGGGTGGGGAGGACACTGCAACGGCAGCACGGTTGCGGGGGATTGGTCTCATCTTGGGACTCTTCCTCATATCAATGTCCTGGAGTTTATGGCAGTTCTGTTGACCTTGCTCCATTTCAGAAGTCGACTTCTCAGTCGTTCAGTTCTGATTCTCACGGACAATGTTACCGTGGCGGCATATATCAATCGGCAGGGAGGCACTCGTTCGGTTGCCCTGAATGCCCTAGCAGCTCAGCTGTGGAGGTGGTGTCGTCGCATGGCAATCACACCCGTGGCCTCTTTCATCCCCGGTCGGGAAAACCTCATTGCGGATTTTCTGTCCCGGGGCAGGTATCTTCCATCGGAATGGATGCTCCATCCGGAGGTATTTTGCCGCATTCGCACTTGCCTAGGTCCACTGGAAGTGGATCTATTTGCGTCGGTGCTAAATCACCAGCTGCCGAAGTATTGCTCCCGTGTTCGCGATCAGGGAGCATGGGCTCTCGATGCTGTCTCCCTCAGCTGGGAGAACCTTCAGGGATTCGCCTTTCCTCCCTTCCAACTGATTCCGCGTGTCTTGCGGAAAATCAGGGAAGATCGGGCGAGGGTGCTTGTTATAGCTCCCTTTTGGCCCAGGAGGAATTGGTTTCCGGAGCTTATGAGCCTTCTAAGGGCTCAACCGTTAGTTCTCCCGTTAAGAGCGGATCTGGTGTTACAGTCCCTATCGGGGATTCTTCACCACAATCCGGAGTCTCTTCATTTGACTGCTTGGCCCCTGTCAGGGAATCTGCAAGACAGTCGGGTCTCTCTGATAGAGCCGCGGACTTTTTAATGTCCAGTCGTAGAGTTTCTACTAGGGAAATTTACAATTCCCGTCTCTCGGTCTTTTTCCTTTGGTGCAAAGAGAGAAATCAAACCCCTTCTAAGGCTCCTATTGGTTCAATTGCGGATTTCTTAATCTCGTTATTTGACAAAGGGAGATCTATTTCTACTATCCGAGGTTACCGTTCGGCGATCGGGGCCATTCATTCGGGTTTTTCGGATGGTTCGGGGATTTCCAATTCCCCGCTGCTAAGCGGTTTGATTCGTTCGTTCTTTCTGAAACGACCTTCGTTTTCTAAGTTAGTGCCGTCTTGGAGTCTGCCTAAGGTCCTGGAGGCCTTGGCGAAACCTCCTTTTGAACCGTTAGGTGAAGCTTCGCTTCATCATCTTACGGTTAAGACGCTCTTTTTGGTAGCTATTGCCTCTGGGCAGAGGCGCAGTACTCTTCATGCTCTCTGTCTTACTCCTGGTCATGTTTGCTGGGAGAGAAAAGGTGTTAGATTGATTCCTAGGGCTTCTTTCGTTGCCAAGAATCAGACAGCTGCCTCCGGTCCTGTTGAGATTTTTCTTTGTCCGCTTTCTAACTTTTCTTCGGTGCGTGAGGACAAAGTTTGGTGTCCTGTTAGGGCTCTCAAATGGTATATTGATAAGACTAAGTCTTATCGTAAGGATGATCAGTTGTTCCTGATCACTAGAGAGCCCTTTTCTCCTGCCTCTCTTGATTCCATTTCTAGATGGATCGTTGAAGCTATTAGGGCCGCTGGCACAGAGGCTCTTTTATCCGACAGTAAGCCTCGTGCTCATGATACTCGTAGTGTCAGCACTTCTTGGGCTCTGTTTAAAGGTTTGGCGCTTGTTGATATTTTGAAGGCTGCTTATTGGCGTTCGCCCAATTCCTTCATTTCTTGCTACCTTAGGGATATTCCCGCAGGTGAAGCTTTGTTTGTGTCAGCCACCTTGAAGGCCGCTGTGTCTTCTTTGTAGTCTTTGGTGTAATCCTATTTCCTTCTGCTCGAAACATGCCTCCCGGTCTTTGAGTTGGCGCTGGTCTGGCATAATAGGTAGGTATATATGATTTATTGCAGTAAATTTGTAAAATCAGCACTGATTTTCTTATTTACTATATAAATCTATATACCTACCTATGACCCTCCCTCCTTCCCCGCTCCTTGCAAGCAACATGTTTCTTCTTGGGGTTGCTCGCAAAAGAGGAAGATGGCCGTAGCGTATTGACGCGCGTGAGTGGCGAAGGGGACAATGGGATTACGGGGGGTGCGCACAATATTGTGACACATGTGTGATAATTCTCGAAGGGGTCCCGTAGTCAAGACTACAGGCATAATAGGTAGGTATATAGATTTATATAGTAAATAAGAAAATCAGTGCTGATTTTACACCGTCTACGGCGCCTCTCGTATTGATTCTGTTACAAAATCAGTCCGCAGTATTGATTCTGTTACAAAAGCAACCCGCAGTATTGATTCCGTTACAAAAGTATGTGTGTGTATAATTGGGTTTTTACAGACGTGTATCAATCAGATATGATTATTTACGTCTGGGACCGACCTTTAACGTCACCAAAGACGTGACTCAGTCTCGAACCAGGGTCCGCTGAATCAGTTTATAACTTCCACTGGTAGCTGGATTACAGGCGCACGCCACAAAAGCAACATAACTAGTGATTTTGTATCCGAAATAAATGAACGATACGTACTAGCGATACTTTTGACTCCAACTGCATGATATCGATATCACAGAGGAAGCAACAAAAATATTGGTTCTCATCCCTAAAAGTTTTATGTAATTAAAAACAAAACCGAGTATATTAACACAGAACATATTTTTGATAAAAATATGACATATCTTTGCACAAAGTATATTTTTATTTCCAATAAAATTAAATCGAAGAAGATTTTTGGCGGAAAAAACTGTCTCAGGTTTATGCCCATTTTCTTGCCGTGAGAATTATTTGACCGCCTTTCAAAAAAGAAACAGGACTGAAATTGAAATGTAACATTAAACTTATCATCACATTCATGACATTGTGATTGTCTGCCACTGCCACGCAAATCAAGCAATACCATGAATTCAAATATAATCATTACCATAAAATTAAAACATTTATTTTATATTTAATTCATTTAAAATATAAAAAGTTGTAGTAGTGACCTACACATTCACTGCATTTATGGCATTGCTCAAAAACTGTGGAGTTCATTCACCCCATGCCTTATGCTTGTCCTCTACACAATTTTATCTGGTCAACATCGCAGTCCACGTCGCATTCACTCGCAACATGTGCACACGACGCCCACTGCGATCTCGACATCAAGTTGACTTTGTAGTTTGTTCATCTACATTATACACAGCATGCACGCATAATCATGTTGTTGTGACAATTCATCACAGCCTATATAGTTCGGAGTACGCTTGTGAAGCCTGAAGGTCTTGACTTAATGTGGGTACATGTGGGACTTCACTATTGAGAATGACGTGTTCGCGAGAGACAAAAGATACAAAACTGGGTGTTCGTTACAAAGGCAGAAAGTGCAGTGCGTTTGATTATTTCCAGACAATATATCCGGAATTCCGGATGCATGACTCAACATGAATTTTGGCAGATATTTTCAATAATATACAGTAGCAATTAGGCCTAACATTTATTCGAATATCTTTCTTGTTTATGCATTATAACTTAGTGAGTAATTTAAGCAAAGCCTGGCCAGCTAGCCCAGCCGCCGCACACTCTGGTTGCGTTGCAGTGCAGCGCCAGTCATGTGGCAGTGCCAGTGGGGCAGGGCCGGCCGGTCAATCCTCAGTCAAGGGCAGGCGAGCAGTGCCAGGGGCAGGGGTGCAATTAATTTGTTTGAGGCTTTGAGCAATAAATCATCAATCAATTTTAATTTTAATTTCTTTGGATGTTATTGGGTGACATTATTAATCATACAGACCTGATGCAAATCTGAGCTGACGAAAGATGCACGTGTACGATACCGTGCCGTATCAATTGTAGATTCGACGATCCGATCCGCCGTACGCGTTGAACTGAAGAGACGCCTATTCTCACGGCAAGGAAAATGGGCATAAACATGAGACACTTTTTCCACCAAAAATCTTCTTCAGTTAATTTTATTGGAAATAAAAATATATTTTGTGCAATGATATTTTCATTAAAAATATGTTCTAATGTGGTAATATACTCTTTTTTATTTTAAATTACTAAAACTTTTGGGGATGAGAACCACTATTTTTTGTTAATTGCTTCCTTCGTGATATCGATATCATGCAGTTCGAGTGAAAAGTATCGCAAGTAGGTATCGTTTATTTATTTCGGATACAAAATCACTAGTAAGGTTGCTTTTGTAACAGAATCAGTACTGCGGATTGATTTTATAACATAATCAATACTGCAGGTTGCTTTTGTAACAAAATCAGTACTGCGGATTGATTTTGTTACTGAATCACTAGTGCGGGTTGCTTTTGTAACAAAAGCAGTACTGCGGATTGATTTTGTTACAGAATCGCTAGTGGAGGTTGCTTTTGTAACAAAAGCAGTACTGCGGATTGATTTTGTAACAGAATCACTAGTGCAGATTGCTTTTGTAACAAAATCAGTACTGCGGATTGATTTTGTAACAGAATCATTTGTGGGGGTTGATTTTGTAACAAAAGCAGTACTGCGGATTGATTTTGTAACAGAATCACTAGTGCAGATTGCTTTTGTAACAAAAT
Organism: Heliocidaris erythrogramma; assembly: GCA_025617745.1. Lineage (NCBI taxonomy): Eukaryota > Metazoa > Echinodermata > Echinoidea > Camarodonta > Echinometridae > Heliocidaris > Heliocidaris erythrogramma. The sequence goes on along the minus strand of CM046859.1, from coordinate 30,861,981 downwards.
CAGTACTGCGGATTGATTTTGTAACAGAATCACTAGTGCAGATTGCTTTTGTAACAAAATCAGTACTGCGGATTGATTTTGTAACAGAATCATTTGTGGGGGTTGATTTTGTAACAAAATCACTAGTGGAGGATTGATTTTGTAACAAAATCAGTACTGGGGATTGATTTTGTAACAAAATCAGTAGTGCATGTTGATTTTGTAACAGAATCACTAGTGGGGTTGATTTTGTAACAAAATCACTAGTGTGGGTTGATTTTGTAACAAAATCACCAGTGGGGATTGATTTTGTTACAAAAGTAAAATTGCAGGGTGATTTTGTAATAAAATCATTGATTTTTTTAACAGAAGCAGACAGGGTACACTTGGCGCCCCATAATATCATCACTGAATTTTGTGTGCATTACTGTAGTTTTTTGTTACCCATATGAGCAAATGTCAAATTTCGGCGAATTTGTTTAATTATACACTTAATTTTTTAATTTGTTTATTCTCCGTGACGCTCACAGTTTAACTGCTGAAGGTACTACCTCCCCCCTCCCCTCTCCTTCTTTCTTTTTCTTTTTCTTTTTTTTTTTTTGGGGGGGGGGGGTTGGTAATGCTCGTCTTGTCTGGTGGAACACCTTCCGAAAATGATGTTAATCCTTTAGTATATCAACATGCTTTTTAATTTGATGTGCTATTCGAACCATAAAAACGTAAATATGTTTTATAACTGGTGAATTACAGTCTAAGCCAACTATATATATGAATATATACATTTATTGTAATCTATGTTCAATAAACCCTTAGTACCTATAAATTGAGTTATGACTACATTATCAATTTAGTCCAGTCATAATTTCTCAGTTATGTTTACATACGGATTCAACAGTTGCTATATTGATTATTGTATTACATTTGGGGGAAGCTGTGCAAAACTCCAGAAGGATGAGACACAAAAAACCCAGAATAAATATGCTAGAATTATTTTGAACAAGGATTATTATACATCTGAACATTCTTTGTTACTCACGCTAAAATGGCAATCAGTAGAGCATCGTATGAAATATCCACATGGTGTTCTTGTTTTTAAAATAATACCGACTTATCGAGAATCATAAAAAGCCTATGCAAAGCTTTAAATCTTTACTCAATGGAATGATAACATTACTATTCAAATATGTCCATTTTATAATACCATTAATGCACTCTCCATTTTTTCGTAATTTACATTGCTACCTAATTGTTAGATATTTTGTTTTTTCATGTAGAATGATTTGTTAAACTGCAGGGCGCCTTTGAAAAGCAGTTTTGTATAATTGAACAGGCCAACCATGCAGTATAAAATAAAAAAGACAAACTAAATAAATAATAAATAATAAATAAATATAATACAACTGGCAAAGTTTTCTGATAGTTGGAAGGATAACAGCACAATGGCGCCTATAGTAACATATAAATGCAGTAGGGCAATTCCAGGCAAATTTCAAATCTGTCTGAACATATCACATTTGCTTTCAAATTAATTGTTAATATCCAAATTTTCTTAAAATGTTAAATTTGAGATATTTTCTCACTTATGAATACTGAAAATTTGCATAAATGATCAATATTATCTTTAAATAAATAATTTATACAAATTATGATAAATTGTGAAAGAAGAGTAAAGGTCATACTAATATGACCTGTTTGCTGAAATGCACTTGATACACAAAGTTTAAGTAACGTAGTGACCAAAATAACATTAGTTTTTATTCTGCAAAATCTTTCGTACTTCAGTACCCTTGGAAACTTTAACTAAAAAAATAACTGTCATTTCGTAACGCCCAAAATATATAATTTCAATATATTTCCGAAAAAAGACCATTTTTTTTTAAATAAAAGTTAAATCAAAAGTTTTATAAAAAATAATGAAAGGTAAATCACGGTAACTAATACCTACAAAATGTATGTGCTTATGATTGAAGAAATATTTTGAATATGAATTATGATTAATTATGTCAATACGTATCAAATAATGTTACGGAACGACAATAAATTCAGTTTTGCATAAATTAAATCAGCCCTCGACCATTACTTCAGCTTAATGTAGCAGAAAATTATCAACTTAAGTCAGATGATGTGCTCATTTTCCAGTATTAAAATAATACAATATTTAATAATTTGGATTTTGGTTTTGTGTACAAAACAATGAGAAAATGGTGTTTTCTTATTCCATTTGTTAATGAGATGCTTTTCTTTTCTCTATAAGTTTGATTGTCCTTTATTTTAGACCTAAACATTGATCTAGATGATATTATCAAATAATGCAAATAATGAAATTTATGAATATTATAAAAAAGAATTCATAAGAAATCCATAAAAAAATGAAATACATGCAATATAAAAGGCAATGTAACGACTAATCTATGTGAATGCATTTTAAACTTACCAGAAGCATTTTACACAAATGAATATTCTTAGAATTTTAAAAATATCTAATTATGAACAAAAATACACTCTTAAAAATGCGGGGTCGCATATTACGTGGTCGAATTTATTCGACCACGTTTCGGGGTTGTTTTCGATCAATATTGCTCCCGCTGCATTACAATGACCAGTTTTTGCGTGGTCATTTTGACCTTGCAAAAACTGGTCATTTTAATGCACTCTAAAAAAGGACTGGTCAAAAAATGTATCAATGCGATTGGTCAACACATATGGGTTATTTCCAAAAATATGTTGGTCACAATGTTCCAATTTCACTGGTTAATCACTAACCATTTGAAATATTGCTTATTCATCAGCAAAGTATTGGTCCGACTTCTACTAGGTTAAACGTTGGGCCATTGTCATGAATATTCATGATGTATCCTGAATACCCATGAGCAACCGTAAACAACCAGAATTTATATATATAAATGACACTTGATTTTTAAGTTTTTATGCAATGATTGCACTTTGAAATGTAATGAAAATGTATGTATACTAATTTTGTACATATTCAAACATGTAATTAGGTTTAAGATCTAAAAATCTACATTAGAAAATTAAATTAAAATCTTTAACCACTTTTAGCAAGCACTGCAATACAGTCCGTATATAATAAAGTAAAGGTTTTCAGGATATATAGGTATAGGATGTAGGACTATAATAGGAGTAGGGTTAAAGTAGGATGATAGGGGTATGATATGCTATAAACGATAGGAGAGGATAGGTTATAGGTCATAGTGAGCAAAATATACAAGATATGTTATGATATTACTTGACATTAGCTTCTTTTTTTTAATCTTTGAAACGTGGATGGTACACGCGCATCCGGCAGAAGTATCAACCCCGTCCGACGGGAAATGACCACGTTGCGTGGTCGGAAGAAATGGCCCCGTACGTTTTGACGGGGTTATAAGGTAATGATCATTAGTATGCGGGGTCAAATTATGCGGGGTCAAGTTATGCAGAGTCAAGTTATGCAGAAATGACCACGCAATCGTGGTTAAATTTTGACCACATTCGGGGTCGAAATGTAACCACGCTATGTGGTTACTTTGGGTGACCCCGCATGGCGGGGTCAATGTGACCACGCACGGGGTTTGTGCATAGTTGATCCCGCATGCGGGGTCATTTGTAACCCCGTTTGGGGTTATTTTTGACCACGCATTTTTAAGAGTGTATGAATTAATAGAGCTATTTTAGGTCATTAAAAACTATCAAATTATTTGCTCAATCTGTGTTTTAAAATATGTTTTAACTAAATTTACATGATATAAGTGTTATACACTAATTCCCTTTGATTTTTAAGAGTCATTCTGTAACTGTTTTATTTCATATTTTGCAACATATTTTCAAACAGATTTCCAGTAAAATGATGTCATATCAAAGTTAATATACTACAGAATGCCACATCAACATATACATATATATTCAAAGTTCTCAGAGATTGAGCAATGTTATTCTGGTTGATAAGTCATGTCCTTTTTGTGTCATTCCGTAACGAAGCAATATCATAGTTAATATTTCATAAACTGAATGACTGGTTGACATGAATTTGAACTTAACAGTTGCGAAAAGATCCTTTGTGTTAGTTTATGTATTGTACTATCGATTTGAAAATATTCATTGCGATGTTCTCAATATTCTTCTTTCAAACTTGAAAATGCTTTGTGAATGTTATTCTGTAACGCTTGGAATTGCCCAGTATTAGACGTGTTATGAATGTGTCCTCTTATTATTTATTATAAAACGGGTTCAAAAATGTAGCCTTCCTGATTGGTCAAATAACGCCACGTGACGGTGCGTTAGTACACCACGATAAAAACCTTTGTGTTGCCGGATCGCGCTAACTCACTCGCAACCAAGTATTAATAGTATATTATTCTTCGATATAATTTATGTATACATGTATTTCCTTCAGGCAGGAGCTTCATGAGAGCGGAGTGGATACTGAAAACGATCTGATCATAACCCGGGACAACGCCCCTCTAGGGGCCCAATTGCCTTTCTATATTACCACCAAGGTACCAGTCGGCAACAAGAGGGCCTATAATGTGACTTCAGAATTCAGAGAACATATACCTGAGGTAAAAAAAAAGCACGAGGTTATGTTGAAAATGTGCCTATACCATGGAGGTTGGTAACGTTCGAATTTTACCTTGGGGAATTCGGCCCATAACATTGCATTATTTCACATGAAGACCATTATGATTTTGTTATAATTTTGGCAGAAATGGACTTTCATCCTTTTTGTTTATTTATTGATTTTAATTTCCGATGTGTTGGCTCAGTCAGTAGAGCTTCCGCCTCACAATCGGGAGGTTCGTGGGTTCGAACCTCGGCCGCGTCATACCAAAAGACGTTAAAAGATGGGAGTTGCTGCTACCTTGTTTGGCCTTCAACAATTGAAAGGATAGAGCAACGTCGATCTGGCGCTGCACAGTGGCTGACGGGCCCACGATCAATTGGGCAAAAAGAATTTTCATTTCGGTTATTAAAATTCGGAGTGGACTATAATTGGATTATTATTATTATTATTATTATTATTAGTTCCATTCAAGCCAAGAAAAGCAAATTTGATGGCTTGCTTTCAGAGGTAACCCTATACTCCCATGTAAACATAAAAATACATAAATTGACATAAAAATTTTATACATAACAAAACCAAATGTGACTCAGAATAACACAATGATCATTGTGATTATTAAAATTTGAATACAAAATAAAAATCCTATAGATATACATCCAAACCAGGGCATACATCCCATTTATCTGTATTATGTTTAGAAAACTCTAAAAGATTAAGAATAGACTGAAAGAAAAAATCTTAGAAATGAAAGGAAGAAAAAAAAAGAAGTCAGTTTGAATAACCCCTCCCTATTTCATATTGGGATCGCTGATTTCCACCCTTCAAAATGGGATCACTAATCTTTTTCTTTTGATCTGCATAAGCCGGACGGAAATTGTATCCATCTAAGACGACAATACATCTGAAATCGTAGCGATAAATGCTTTGTTATACCGACTTTATTTTAAATTATGATTATAGGTATACAAAATTCCTTCACTATTATTAATCTAGGAGTCGCCTTTTCGTGGTAAGAAATACAGAAGCTGTGCAGTGGTAGGAAACAGTGGGAGCTTACTGGACAGTGGATGTGGGCGCGAGATTGATGACTTTGACATGATTTTCAGGTGAGAAAGAAAAGCTGTCCATTCTTTTTAGCCAATATTAGGAGGGATGAGTCAGACTTATTCGAATATTAGGAGGGATGAGTCAGACTTATTCGAATATCATAAAATTCTGTCAATATTAGAACTGGTAAGTGCACCAGCAAACCGATGCAGTGTAGGGTTTTTGATTCATTTGCACTTTGACCGTAATTATCTTAAGACAGCTTAAATTAAGACATACTTAAATTAAGACATACTTATTCCACATTGCATACAATTAACCACTTCCTGAGCCTTTCCTGGATAAATCATGAATTGCATAAACAGTATCTTTCAGTCTCATTAGCGCCTGGGTGGTTTAGGGTCAAAATTTTATCGTGACACGCCAGACAAAAGCATTTTTCGTGTGAAGCTTCCTTAGGGTATATAAAATGATTTTAGCCGAGGAGCCCTCTCGAAATATGTCCGTAACCATGGCAACAGGCAAATATCCCAAGATGACTTCTATCTATGCCGGTCTACGGCCACGTAAAAAAAAATCCTATTTCATGACGCTCAAAAGCACCATTTGTTTTTGTGTGAAGCTTCCTTAGTGTAAATAAAATAAAATTATCCGGGGAGCCCTCTCGAAATATCTCCGTAACCATGGCAACAGGCAAATATCCAAGATAATCCACCCCACTATATTTAGGTAACTACATACTAACGCTCTATAGATTCCTGGATTAGATTGGATTGGAACTTATCAATTTCGTCCAACATTTTTTTTTTCTTAATTAAATTTACACATTTCTTTAGATGCTAATTTTTGCATGACATAGGCAATTTTATTACAAACATGCATTTTGTCAGAAATATGTAATATAAATGATGATCAGAATTGCTACTTAATTACCATTTATATGTCATTACATAAGTCCCTATGCCCTGACTACACAATACTGGCTGAACACAAGGGTGGACTGGCCGGTCAATATTTTGATTAAAAAGGGGCGTGTCATACAAAAAAAAAATAGAAGAAAAAAGGCCAACCAACAACAAACAGGGTCGGTCGATCCGAATTTTTTCCAATGATTTTAGTCCCAGCCCGCCCCTAGCTGAACCTCATGAGATTATTTACAAAATAAGCCATTATTATTTTCATCCTATTCTCTTTTTGTTAATTGAAGATATTGCATGTACGGTGCGGTATCACGCTGATCTTTTTTATCTTAGTTCTTACCAATTTTGAAAAAGGAAAAAAAAAATCACTCTTCGGTGATTTTTATTAATTTCCCTTTTTTCAACGAGAAACTGTGGATATGATATTCTCTAATTTGCCTGATTTTTCATTTTAAAAAAAGAACAAAAAAAAAGGAGATACAAAAATCCAGGACAACATTGTGGAATTGACTTGCGGATAAAACCTTGTTGAAAATGAAATAGACTGCATGCATATATTTGTGGAGGTGTCGGTGTTGATGGGTGTAAACACCTGATGAAGGTCATTTGTCCGTGTCCCGGCACGACACTAATATTATTTGGCAAGGCATTGATTTACGTTAAGCCACCCTGGACCAGGTGCAGTAAGTGAACCTGGTAGAAATTATTGTTGATTGATTGTTGCAGTGTGTGCTGATAATGGTAGTCGGAGTTGAAGCTGGAGTATTCATTTTTGTAGTCCTTCGAAAGCACTTATAATTATGATATACTGGGCGTTTAAAAAAGGAAAATCCTGTATATGAACTATATGTTTACCGACAATGAAATTTATACCATATGAAAGAGTAATTCATATTGTTTCCATTGGTAACTTGTCTTCAATTTTTGTGCAAAAATCTATTTGGTTTATTTTCTTGTAAAACACAATAGGCACGAAGGAGATGCCTTTTGTGAAAATAGCCGGGGTTCTCATTGTAGATGATTTTCTTTTTCAAATTTGTGTTAAAAAGTTGTTATTCACTCATGATCAGGATTTTTTGCTTTGTAAAATCCTTTCAGATAGGAATCATTTACGACTAAGACAGTCTCGCTGAATTTTAACAAGGTGTCATGCCAAACCAAAGAACCAGTCCGAACCAAGGAGATTGCAAAGGATTGCAATATCACAATTTTACAAAAGTGGAAAATCAAAGACAGAGATAATAAAGAAGATAAAATTTCAAAAAATCATAAGTGTGATTGAAGATTTTACTTTGCTGATCTTTAAAAATGTCAGCGTTTAGTTGAAAATCGGTTGAAGATGCCTGCAGCATTCAAGACAAACGAACACGTTCTCTGTGCTCGATCTGAAGATCTCACTTATTCTTGGTCAAAGATTATGATTAACAACTCATTTCATGCTTTGTGAAGTTCATACGACTCTTTGCTTAAGGCCTAAAATTCATCATTATGAGATTTGCTTAATAACGGATGGCCATGAAGAGGAGCCAAGGTGGTTAACAAAGCCATTCAAGCCAAAAGTTTCAGAAGAAAGTGAACTAGAATTTTGCACAGAATTTTGAAGACATTGGTGTTCATTGATGCGTGACCTTGGCATGCTAAACAAGTTGCCGTTGGAAAGCAAATGATTTATTCTTTCATAATTATGATATAAAATCAAACGCCGGTAGATATATTTACAGGAGTTGTCCAAAGTTGGGTTTCCTTTTTTTTAAGGCCCCCAGTAGTATATGATCTGCTACTGCTATAGGTCGAGCGCACTCGCACTAATTTGACAAGCTTTTTCCATTCACGTCTTCATGATCTTTGGGAGTTTCTAGCTTGTTAAACCATTGCTATGACGTCAATCTATTCAATAAATTGTAAATTATTTTAACGAATGTACTGTTATCGGTAGATTCGTACAGATAACAGTACATTCGTAAAAATCTACGCCTCGTAGATTCGGAATTACGAATCTACATTTCCTCGGCTACTCTCATTTACTTAGACAAGTGTCTTTGTCTAACCGATCTATGTCAGTCATTGCTGGACGACTTGTGGATCTTTTGCCCCTTGAAGGTTCCCAGAAAAGCATTTGTGAAATTATTTCACTCTTGCCACTGAAAAGGAGGCGGTGTTCTCTGAGTGTCTGACTGAGATTGGTGTAATATCCCAATACAACATTTGTCACATGGTCGCTCCAATTGACATTGATGCCCCATATAATCTTGTATAGCAGCCATCCAGTTGTTTTTTCCAGGCTTTTTTTTTCAGTGACCATGTTTCTGATCGATACTGCAGTACAGTTTCCACTGACTTTCAGTTGCCTGCTGAGGTTAGATTTCCAAATAGCTGCCAGCTTTTTCAAAGTCGTTCAGGCTTTTACCTTTCGGATATTCAGATCTTGTCCTGACTGATCAACCCATGAGCCAAGTTGCTGAATGTCTTGAACCTGCTTCAGCCTGTCATGTCAGCAGTACAAATCTCGCCTTCATGAATGGTGTACATAGTGAATTCTGTCTTAATACTGTTAATTTGTAAAACGCCTTGGCTTGCTGCAGACGCGACTCTTTCTAGGAGCTTCTATGCCGTTTCCAGATTGATTAGTAGAATATCATCAGCAATGTCGGTGTATGTGACCATTACAGTAGGATATCTGCTACATTTCCTTTCCTCGAGGGTAAATCTCAGATCGTCGAACCATTCAGGGGCCATTCTTAGAGCCTAGTCCAATACTATAATGAATAGCTATGGTGCTAAAGTATCTCCTTTGAACACTCCTTCTAAGATGGCATATGATATGCACTATACAAGGAATGTTTATTTTCATTCTTATTTTCTAATTGTTATCATTGTATTCGTACAAATTTTGTGTTCAATTTATTATTATTATTATTATTATCACCATCATCATCATTGTTGATATCTGTTAAGATTATCATTATTGGTGGTAGTAGTAGTCGTAGAAGTAGTAGTAGAATCAGTACATGTGTAAGGAAACGCAGTAGGATTAATATTATTGTTATTTTCATTATTATCATTATCATGGTTATTATCGTCATTATTTTTTACTATTTCTAGACTACTGCTTCCGCTAATACTATTACTACTGCTACTATACCTATACTACTACCGCTGCTACTACTACTACATGTATTACTATTATCATTATCATAGTTATGCTTGTTTGGATCTCATTTCAGATGTAACGCTGCGCCAATCAATAAATATGGGCACGACGCTGGTTGGAAAAGTAACATCACGACATTCAACCCAAGCATATTTTACAGAAGGTCAGTGGGTTGTTGTTTTTCACATTAAAACCGTACGTACTCACCAATTCACCAGTTCTATGTTAATCTGCTTTTTTTTAAATAGAGAACAGAAGAAAATTGTTGGTGAAACAAATGACATTGAGAACGTAAAAACCTCTTTTTCAGGTGCCTGCTGGGTATAAAATTCCTGTGAAGGGAGGTACAATTGAGATATTTTAATAATTTCAATAATTATGGACCTTGGTTTGCCAGATGGGTCTTGACAAAACAGGGGGGCATGCCATCTTCACCCCCCCCCCCCCCCCCAACCACCACCCAAATCCTCCATATTGGTGCTCCGACATCTGCTCCGGCGACAATTGTTCCGGGGTTTATTTCATCAAACGTATAGGGTTAGGATGAGGGCTGCAACTGGGTTTTAGGTTAGGTTTCGGGTGAAATAGGTAGAAACTTTTGGTCCAGGGTTGAAATTTTGAGCTCGGTATGTGTTGGTATTGAACGCTGAACAAATTTCGCCTGAGTATGTGGTGTCGAACAATTGCCACATTATATCCTGTCAGTTTAAATGTGCGCTTCACTTACTTTCGAATTAATATTTTGATGGCAAGAATTTGCAAACCCCGTTTCAAAATACATTATGCAGTATTTCTCAAGTAAGCTCATGTCAGCCTAATCAGATAAGTCAGGTCTACATGCATGTTGGAATTAATAAGCCAGTTCGTAACTAATACATGGTACAAATAACCCTGAGATTTGGTACGGGCACGCGCACGCGCACGCGCAACTTGTTTAACACGTAAAATACATACGCACTAATACTGGAGCGCGCGTCATGGTGCCTACAGTTTTGACGTGCATTAAGGTTAATTCTAAAACGGGTTCAAGAATGTAGCCATCCTGACTGGTCAAACAATACTACGTGACCTTACAAAAAAGTGATAACGAAAGGGAAAAGGCTTTAAAGCACGGCTGAGCTGCGCGTACGCGTACCTCTGGTGCGTGCAAACTTAAAATGCAATGAAATCGCGTAGTTTAAACGCGGCATGACTTTCGTTGGCTGCGCTTCTGTGATGTCAACCAGGTAAGCAAATGGCAGCAGCCTGTCGACCCGTTTTATAAAACTATTAATACATGGTTGTGAGTTCGCGCGTTTATTAGTGCGATCTGGCAACATGCAGGTTTTTATCGTGGTGTCAAAATGACCTTTATCTCTACATGCGCAGATCGTAATTACGAACTGGCTTATCATTATCAGTATTTTTTTTCTCTCTCTCTCTCTCTCGTTGGACTCACTGCTCAATTTAATAGATTCAACGCTCTACAGACGAGGGAGGATTATCTTCATTTTAAGCAGAATATCACCCAGTATAACGGATACATCTGGCTTGCCTGCTTTGGTTCTGCGGCTCTCCATAACGTTTGCCTCACCCCTGTTCTTGCCGAAGGATCCCGAAAGCCGAACGAACCTCAACTGGTATTGTCTAACCCCAACCAGTTTGTGAACTTCTGGGAGTTCTGGAAGACAAGGAACATCTCGAAAACGCCCTCTACAGGTAGCTTCGCATTCTAAAAATAGAACCATAAACAGCGGTGGAATAAACTCAAATGTTAAATCTACATTTAAAAGGTGGGAGGAGTGACGAGTGACAACATTTTTAAAGTGGTAAATTAACAATTTTAACATGCTGGATCTAATAGTTTAAAGGTTGGATGCAGCATGTTAAAGTGTTCATTTACTTATTTGAAAAATGTTGTCACTCCTCCAACCTTTTAAATTAATATAAATTTAACATTTGACATTTTAGAGTGTGCATCTAGACACAGATTTGGGCCAACTCGGTTTCAGTTCTTGGGCGTAATATGACGCATATTCCCTTGATATTTGCTTGGCCAACAAAGCAACATCGGATTAACCTACTGGAGCCTAGTTGGTCAAACTCTGTGGCCCGATGCTATCGCTCTTCCTGTTATTAAGAAGATGGCACTTCGATCATTTACTTGCTGGGATTTAGTGTTAGGTCGGGCATTAGCGCGGGGAACATGACCGGAGTCAAGAAAAGGGGAGGGGGTGAGTGGTATGTGAAGGAACCAGGAGACTGACTGCAGATCTTGTATTATCCTCTGAACAGATGCACATTCAACAGTAGAAATAAATCCCCTGATGAATTCAGTTCTCTTGGCGAACATGGCAAAAATATAATGACCGTCCCCAAATCCGCCGAAGGTATACCATGTCTGCAGGGACACCGGAGCTACTAACTAGCTCGTGTAATAATTTTAGCCCTTTGTGTACTTAGTATATACATAACATATATTACTTCTGTTATTTTTTCAGGATTCTTCATGACGCATGCAGCCTTGGAGCTGTGCGAAGAGACCCATCTTTACGGGTTTTGGCCTTTCCCTCTGCGGCTGGACTCGGGATTCGAGCGTGTGCGGTACCACTACTTCGATGACTTGGTCGTCTCCAAGCTGCATGGGATGAGCGATGAGTTTTCCGTCTTTCTGCAGTACCATGAACTGGGGATCTTGCAGTTACATGCAGGCAAATGTCAGAGCAGGAAAACGTGATTGAGATGTACAATATACCATTTTGAGATTGAATGTCAATTCTTAAAATTGTGTATTCCTTGTCTAAAATTTTACAAACATTCCCTATTCCCCGCGACCGTTGATGATGGTCATGGCACGTCTAACGTAACATTTTCGCTCTTTACGAAAAAGAAAATGTGACTTTTCACTCTCTTTTCATCCGCAAGAGTCACATACGTGACTTGTTTTGGAGTGAATATCGATTGAATATCGAATGCTCTCTAAAACTAATGAAACTATTTTTTCACTCTATTTCACTATATTTTTACTCCCCGGGGAATCACGTCAGCGGTAACTCGATGTTTAGACAGTATGGCAGGTCAAACGTAACATTCAAGCCAGGTAGCAAAGTGTTATTTCACGGAAAGGAATGAATACTTGGGACCAATCAATGTTTTTATAAACCTAATCGTTACATGACTGAAATGTTTGAAACATTTATTCAGTTGCGTTGATTTCGTTACAGTGCGTTACCGTTACGTTGTCACAGATCGTAGGTCTACACTGGACAATGGGCATATATAACCCAGCGGCCAAGCGGCGGACAGGGAATGAAAATTAGTTAGGGAATTTGTATGTGATCAATCTGCCTAAGACCAGAAATCGATCGGGCCTATCATGTATCGAGGGGTCCGTAGGGAATACTCCCCAAACTCTACATGGCTAGTCCACCCCTGCCTGTGGAGTTGGTTAAGTCAACACATGGTCATTATCATCCAACAAAATTCAGTTTCCAACTCCTATTTTCTAATGGGAGTTCATAAAACCTTACACAGTGTTATATATCTGAAGAATTGTTTAATTGCCTTTATTGAAAGGGGAAGTCCACCCACATATCAAATTGGTCTTAAAAAGAAGCTGAAAAATTAAAGACACAGATCAATTAAACTTGTAGCAAAATCCAATAATGAATGAGAAAGTTGTGATTTTTAAAAGCTGTTTTCAATCTTGCGATGTTCTCTCCCATTTGCACTTAATTTATAAAAAATCATAATTTATTTGATGTTACTCGACGCCGAGTAACCTCCTACTCAAGCCTCATCTACTCAACCTTCGCTACTCAATCCATCGCTGCTCATCCATCGATCATCAACCAAGTCTTCTCATCTCATCTCATCTGGTCTACAGTCCTTTTCAGGACTTCACCCATTGTCACGAAAGATTATTTCTTCTTTTCTCTCTAGTCATCCTTTCTCATCTATCCATCTCTAATTTCCTTTTCCCTTTCCTCCTACCAACACACATGGTGAACCGTAAACCTTCTCCACATAATTTATTTGTTTGTTTTTTTTTTCTCTAAAGAAAATATTCAATCATACATACACCCTAGATATAATCATTGCAAATATTCTTTTACACACAACCTGTACGAAACAAATCTATTCCTTCATTAAAAACTAGGAAAGTCTAATTTTATGAGATTTTCTGTACTGAGCAAATGGGAGAGGAGCTCGCAATATACGAAACAGAGTTGCCATTTTGTGTGTGATTGATTACAAATTCAACAATTCATAACTTTATGATTTCCTAATCGGATTTTGCACAATTTTATTTTGCACAGTTTATTTTCTCCCCCCCCCCCCCCCCCGACCCCCGGACCGGTCGGAGAGACCAGAATCTACCGATGCGACATCATCTTTAGTGCTTAAATTTGACAATCTACCATGTATTCTGTCTAGTTAGTATTTATTTTAAAATTATGAATTGAACATATGGCGCTCACATTGGGCCGATAGATGCTTATGTATGGCGCCATCATCGACTAAGCAAAGGACAATTGATATGGAAGCTTGGAGGTCGCTCATAAGTCATGTGGATTAGACTGATGGTGGACTAAGCGGGACAAAGTACTGCTTCTCTAATAAACTTGTAATTAGGATATCGCGTATACAATGTTGCAGTTATTAAAACAATGTGGATCATTTCATTTTGCGTGAGATATAAAAAGTGAAAAACTATTACAAACTTGCCTTCATTTATGAATATCGTCTATAAATTTTTATCTTTTGTTTCGTTGTTATTTTTGGCGAAATGTTTCACTTTATATGCAACTTATGACACTAATGAGGTGTTGCAAGAAAGTTGCGATTGATTGCAAGTTGCAACTGATCGTAACTGACCAATCAAAATCATTGTTGCATGCGCATCTTCTTGAATGGGCAGACCCTGAACCATTCAGAATGGTTGTTCTAATTTGCTTTACAATCTGCAGTTGATTGCAACTTTCTTGCAACACCCCATAAAGGTAACTTAAGGGAAATTTTACGTTCTTCCCGTATTTAATTTTGCATTTTCCTCTACATTTTTTCATTGCCATTACCCTATAAGTAGGGTATTTTAGTTGACGTTTAGGATACAATCTGGGGTGGTATTCTGAGATTTATTTTATCTTGATTTTAGTGAAAAGATTTTAATTGCCATAACAAATTTTAAATTGCAACATTTCATTTCATTGGTGTTTGCGCAGATGAATTCCGCGTACGCAGCAAATTTTATTATGACAATTAAAATTATTTCACTAAAATCAAGATAAAATAAATCTCAGAATAGCACCCCAGGACCATAGGTGGAAATATGCAGGAAATTCTTTTCATCGGGGGGGGGGGGGGGGGGGGTGGGGGGGGGAGGTTGTTGGATAACACTAGCCCCCCCCCCCCCCCCCCCCCCATGAAAAGAATATCCTAACACATCCCCGCCACTGATCAGGACTTTTTTTTCTCTTTACTAAAGAATCGCTTATACGCTTTATGACCGAATATTTCTATAAAACGATGTTATTTACATCATAGAATATTCGGTGTTCGTTTACTGTGTTTGTCTGAATACATTGTTTATTGTGAATACTTTTCCTTGATCTTAATAAATTGATTTTCGTCATAATAGTTGAAATAATTTGTTTTTTTGTTTCGTATTTGATTTTGTTCTTGTTTTTATGTTCTCTTACCTGGCTTAAAATTCCTATTCCTAATATTTTGTAAAACATAGTCCCCCCCCCCCCCCCACCCGCTCTTTCTCTTCTTTTCATTTTTGTGGCTTTAGCGGGTTAGTGCTCCTCTAATCTATCATCGCTGTTTGGTACCCTCCTTTCTCTCTCTCTCTCTCTCTCCCTCTATTTTTATCATCTCTCTGTTTTCTTGTCTATCTACCCCAGCTCTCTTTAGTACCCCCTCACTCTCTATCTATGTATGCTTCTCTCTTGTTTTCCCCTTTCTACATAACATGTTTACGTTATAATATATATTTTTTTTCGGGCGGTCCAAATGTTAATTATTAGGTCACCATTAAAAGTGAATGCGAGAAGTGAAGAGAAATGAAGAATGAACCCCATGCAACAGAAAAAAATTGATAACAAAAAAATAAAATGAAACCTGAAAGAATGCACTTGGAATATTATCAAACATGTAAGAATCCCAAATTGTTCCGAGAACATTGTGCATAAGTTACGCTGTAAGAATCGATCGCAATAGTCATATTTGCTCCCCTCCCCCTGCCTCCATATAAAAAAGTGGGTATACTAATGGAAAATCATCTTTCCCAGTTTAAAACAGTTTATCATATTTCAATTATTCCTTTTTTATTGAAACAAAAACACGCGTCATCTCTCTTTTTGCAACTTCACTGTGAAGGGGAATTTTCTTGTAATCCTGAATTATACATGTGCAATCGTGTATGGTTCAGTAATCAGCAGATTATCAAAAATCGCTTCTGTTGGGTAACCATGTGACCTTAAACTATAAGTGACCTACACATCATGCAAAATTATGAATAAAATATCAAGTAAAAATAATAAATAAACAAAAGGGCATGAATCCAGTAGCCTAGACTGACGTTTTATAAATAATATACACGTAATAGGATATGCAGCAGAACCCTCAAGGACCATTTTAATCTGGTGTAACTCCTAATGTTTAGAAAAGGATTGATGACCATCGAATTGAAAAGAGCAAATCAAACAATTTTTGCAAATTTTACTGATAAGGTTCTATTTATGTCAAAAATATTATTCTTCAAAAAAGAGAATCTCAAAAGGAGAGTAATATAAAGTCCGATGAAGGGGAAACAGACTTCTCCTGTCAGTTATTAAATTTTTAGCTTTCAAACTATTTCAGTGGAAATCGATTAGTTCGAAGTGGTCTTCCATGCAAAATATAATATTAAATAAAAATAGACATTTTTACCCGCCCATGACGTTAAAATGTGTATTACATAATGCCATTACAATTAATGGTTAAAACTGTATTTTTTATGAAGGAATGTCGTAGTTACGATGTTTAATCAATAATAATTGAGGGGCGCGTGATTTTTTTTAAAGTGGGCTAGGGTGGGTAACGCCTCCAACCGGGAAATAAAACATCATGTTTCTACGTTCCTAAATTTCGCTCGTTCGCGCGTTCACAAAATTTTGAAACAGGATGGTTTGGGTTGCATCAATTGTATTATTGGGGGGGGGGGGGTACATTCTTTGCCCGAAACCATCCTGTTTTTAAAAAAAAAAAAAAAAATTTTAATCATCATTGTTGGGTCGGTTTGTATTCGAAAACTTTAAGGGTGCAATTATTATTTCGTCAACAATTTGATAATAAAACGTATATTTGAGCACCTTGTGCCGGAATAATTATGAGGATATTCGGGCATCTCGTTCCTCAAATACGAGGGTAGTATTCAGGCCTCTCGCTGCCCGAATAATAATTATGAGGTAATGGGTGCCCCCTCTTTTTTTTGGGGGGGGGGGGCTAGCCATTCATGTGTTAATTGCACAAATTCCTTGCTTTCTATTATGCCTTGTCAAACAAGCGCAGATGGACAATGGGTGTGTTTACATAATCCTCGCACTATCATTATGAGAAAGCAATACATTTTCACAATTTAATAACTTAGTATTGAAATGATCATTTGACACTAAATTGCACCCCAAGAAAGTTATAATACTCGAAATTGTATTTTTTTTTGTTTTTAATTGAATGACACACTTTGGAGTTAAGGTTGTAATGCCAAATTATTTTTTTTTCTACATCCAGAGCGTTTTGGGCAGCAAAGCTTGGTTTAGGGCATGGTTAAGGGCCAATTTAGTGTTTTTTGAGGGGCTTGTTACACCTCCCCCCCCCCCCCCCTTCCCGATGAAAATCTTTGACAGTTTTTATATTTTTGTTATGTCCACCCGTTCATCTTCCTTTTGACAATTTTTGGTCCATGGGCCTTAAGGGGGGCGGGGGGCGGAATTTGTCCCTATTTTTAGGGGGCCGTCTGACAACCCATCCCGACGGAAAATTTTGTAACTTTTTGTGTTTTGGTAATGTATAGTCGTGGAATTTCTTTTCGTTATCGAACGACAGGTGTGCTCTATTGTCCATATTACGTAACTTGTATACGTGAACGAGCCTTCTCGTTTTTGCTATTTGCTTTCCTCGTTCATTCTCGGTTGAGCATTAATAGCTCGACTCCCCCCCTCAGAATTTCTCCACCTCCCTTCACTAATATTCAGTTTTTATAAGAGAAAGGAGCAAAGGAGCAAAGGAGTGCGCCCTCGTTCAGTATCTTTGGTCGCAACCACGTTTCCTCCAGCAAACCTGGGGGATTTTCGTGGCCTCCGAGAACTAGTGTTACGCACACTAGTCAGGCACTGAACGCCTTTCTCTATCCCCTTTTGCGTATTATGAGCAATTACTTTCTATGTTTCTCATAACGCTATTGGTAATTTTGTATGGTCTTACGATTATGAACCGTTTTTATCAATTTGTTTTTATCTAATAAAGATGTACATGTATTTGAATTGGATAAATCCTTCCATGATTTGTATGCAAATATATCACTCTCCCTTGAGCTCTGTATTTCGAGCTCTTGAAGTTGGGTCATTTCTTTTGCTCATGTGAGCTACTTTACAGAAACATGGAGGTCCATGCAGGAGTCCCTCACCGATCCTTCGCTTCGCACTCTAGCAGTTGACTCACTACCTAGTTCACTTTTCTCATTCAAGGCACCATCCACCGTCTCAAAATACCAGGCTTCGTGGAAGAGATGGGTCCAGTGGGCCCAATCCAAAGCACAAGAAGTTAGCGTATTTCCTGTTCAACCGTCACACCTTTACCTTTGTGTCTCGCATCTAGCCAACACTAGCGGAGCCATGAGCGCTGCCGATGCCACTATCGCTGCCGTCAAATGGGCACATAGCTTGATGGGCATTCAATCCCCAACTGACAACCTTATGGTGAAATGTGCACTTCAAGGGTACAACCGCCTTTACGCTTCCCCCGTCAGGAGCAAAGAGCCCATTACTCCAGACATCCTTTACAAAGCACAGCCAAGCTAACGCTTCTCTAGCGGATCTCCGTGTCCTCTTCATTTGCTTTGTTGCCTGTGCGGGATTTTTAAGATACGACGATATCAGTAGGCTCAGGAGAATAAGCTAGTTCGGGGTTAGCGCATGGTACAAATGACCCCAAATATCCACAGATATTTTAGACATGGAGGGTCCCTTTATGTGCACTTCAGAAAAATAACTCTGGGAGTGATAGAGGTGCCTCATGAATAGCTTTTGTTTCCCCCTTTAAAAAGAATACTTCCACCTGGATATCATGGAATGCACCATTAGTGCATAATTGAATAATGATTACATGACATTCATGAGCACATATCGAATATTAGTGTCAGCGGGTTTTAGAAATTTGTACAGATGACCTTTATCTGCTCATGCTCAGATTGCATCTCCGAAGTGGCTTATAGACTGCAACTTTTATTCCCATAAACTTGTTGTACCCCTGGTTACCTCAAAAACACACCAATATCGTCAGGGCAGAGATGTTACAATCGCCAGGACATTTAAACAAACCTGCACCATCGCTGTAACAAAGCTTTTTTTTGCAGCATTGGGAGACAAAAGAAAACAAAGAAAGAGAGTAAGGTAAAACGATAGAATGATGAAAGCAAGGAAAGATAGAAAGATGAAATGACAGAATGATAAAACCAAAGAAAAACAAAGGAAAACAGATAAAGATTGAAGAGAAAATGATAGAATGATAAAAACAAAGAAAAACAAAAGAAAACAAGGAAATAATTATAGAAAGATAAAACGATAGAATGATAAAAACAAAGAAAAACATGAGAAATCTAAAGAAAGAAAATACGAAAGGATGATGAAAACAAAACAAAAACATAAGAAATCTAAAGAAAGAAAAGACGATAGGATGATGAAAACAAAGTAAAACAAAAGAAAACAAGGAAAGATAGAAAGATAAATGATAGAATGATAAACACAAAGAAAACAAAAGGGAACAAGGAAAGATAGAAAGATAAAACGATAGAATGATAAAAACGAAGAAAAACATAAGAAATCTGAAGAAAGAACAGACGATAGGATGATGAAAACAAAGAAAAACAAAGAAAAAAAAGAATGGAAACAATAGAGATAAATGCATCAGGCAGGCAGTATACGGTTTGATATCCGCACGAAAAGATTGACCCGCTGACGGGAGCTGCCATGGCAACAAGACCACTTTGACTCGTTGAGCGATTTGAGACATAAAAAATGGGCGGAGTGTGAAAGCAAACAAAGCGTTCTTCAAGAACCGTTCCTCTAGAGCCGTCTAACTTGGAGCGGTCCAGCAGGGAGTGTGAAAAGGCCTCTTACAAACTCAAAGCTCGGCTTGATTCCTACCAAACATGGGCTTAGTTATACCAGAACGCGGGAAATACTTCTAGACGCACTCAAACCATTGGTTCCAGATATTTCCAAGTTTGAGACTCCACAGCCTTAGGTCCGGTGGAGCTTGCTCAGCCAGTAACAATCACGTTCCTCCTTTTCTAATTTCTTAACACGGCAGATGGAAGAATACAAGGCACGTGATTCGTAGATCAAATCAGATCCCAAATCCAATCTCCTTCCCTCACACTCTCTAGGCATTTGAAATAATTTTGTTTTATGTAATGCCTTCTGTATTTTGTATTGTATCTGTATTGACAGAAAATTACTGATTATGTTGATGTTTATTAAACAGCGAGCTATAAGAAGTAGTGCTCAGCTCTGACCAAATTGTGCAAACATTTGCATCTCATTGTGTGTTTTTTTTCCATTAATTTGTCGTCTGTTTATACCACCTTGATGTAGATATAGAAAAGAAATGTACTTTCTGACGTAGTAAGACAAAGGAAGAAAATTTGCCTTCCTTCTGACAAAGTTTGGCACATGTGTTAGATGGGTTAAAATCGACCCGATTTGGGTCCCATTTGGGGGGCTCTGGGGCCAAGCCGGGTGGCTCCGTTCGAGCTGACAAGCTTTTTGTGAATGACATGGATGGGCCAAATCTCATATGTAAAATGTAAAGATGTCAGGGAGGCTGGAGAGATCAAGGAGTTTCAATGGAGTTAATTCCCAAGCGCAATCTTAGAGGTACGATGAGCATTTTCAATGTTCTGTAAAGCCCGGCTCATTTGCTGACGTTATGACTGCGTCGGTGACTTGTATGGTCTTGTGCACGTCAAGAAAGAGAGATATCGTTTGAAAAGTGATTGCAAAATGAACAGTGCAAACAATTCTTTTGATGACTGGCGTATGGGCTTATTGCCTTCTCAGGCTCGATTAGTGCAGGTACTGACGCAATCGAAATGATACCGGGCTTAATGCCCGTTGCAAAAGAGGAGTCATTGCTTTTACGCTATTACCTGCGCTAATCGAGCCTGTGAGAACAATAAGCTCATACATCAGTAATATTAAGACAATGTTTGAACTATTTAGTTTGCATTCACTTTCGTTATAAGATTTCATGGACTGAGAATTTTTGTTACCGGCCTTCTCAATGAGAAATGCATCTTCAAATTTCCACAAAATAAGTGACGGATTTAACCCGTTGTTTACTGAAATCTCTTATTCCCATAGACTCAATACAGGGACCACCCAGTTCCCGTAGGCAGTTGGTTATAAGGATATGGCACCAGGCGGCAGTGGGGGAAGTCAGAATTGCGTAAGCCCCATTCACTCGTACACAAAGTTGGTGCGTCGAACGCGTCCGTTGGACTAAGTGAGATTACATTTTGACTGCACGAAGCCGACTGAATCTCGCACGAGAGCTCGAACTCAGGCGGAGCGTGCATGTTGTGCGGCGACCAGTCTGTCCGAAGTTTGCGCCCCGCGAGTCAAGCTAGGCATGATCAGGTAACGATGAAGGTGCCCTCTCGTGGCATAAAAACAATCTGCGGTTGAGTATCCCTTTAAGAGCACAGTCAGCCCGCGTCCCCTTCTTTTGAAACCCAATTGGCCTATCTTAATTACGCAACAGCAGCAACAAATTACGCTCAATCGTGTATTTTTTTTCCGGAATTGTCCGATCGAAGCGAGCGAGTGACAAGCATACACTATAAAACTCTGTTTACATTGGTTGAGTGATGATGTAATTTTATCACCAAGATACTAGATAAGATATAAAATGTAGAAATAGACCACTTCGATGTCCGAATAGTGGTAATTTAAAAATAATCAGATGGCCTGTAGCCCATCCCCCTCACCTCGCCTCATACGCCTCGTATGTCGGTCCTGCGGGTCCTCAATCAACTGCATGGGTTGTATCCGTCAAACTCGTAGTGCTACCGCGAGGGAGCGATGCTATCGAGCGGGGATACTGGGCTATTTTTTGGCTATTCTCTCTCTCATATTGAAAGAAAACACCAGTAGCGATGTTTTCGTTATATCAGCTAAAATTTATTGAATTAGGTGGAGGAGGAAGAAGGGGTTGCACAGTGATAATCGTTACTTTCCTCACATTTTTATGACATAAAGAAACTGTTATTTCTATATCGAAATCAATTTCTCTTAATGTTTCCATATCAAAAAATATTTTTGTTCCATAATTATGTCTCTTCTTATGCCATGCATATAGCAATTAGGTTTTGACTTGGGCTAATATGTCTCCTTTGCTGTGCAAAATTAATATATAAAGTGATGCTAAAAGAAAAATAAAACATGGATAATGTTTAGGGCGACTGTTCTTTTCCGAATGTTATTTTTCCGAATGGTATTTGTTTTTGTTATATTTTCTAAAAGTAATATAATTTGTTGACTAAATGGCCCTCAGACTATAAATCGATCGGCTCGCAAGCCCAAATATATCAAGCGGACCATGGATACCCCCCCCCCCCCGAACCCCCATGGCCAGTCCGCCTCTGCCTGCTATTAATAAAGTTCATCTGTCAGCAATGGACACTCATAGGTCAATATCTGTGTGGAGTCGAGGCTGTAGCAAACAATAATTTCTACACTAGTTAAAAAAGAAGAAGAAAAATAAAAATCACTCGGGGTATATTCAAATACACTCAGCAATAAAGAAAGTGGACACTCTTTATTGTGCAATGTTTTCATATAAACCGTCAATAAAATTAAATATATATCAAATTAGAGAAAGAAATAATGTTCTAGCACCATCAATTAAGATCATTTTCGGACTGATGATATTGATGCCAAGATGCTTTGCTTGTAAGCTTATTGTGATAGGTTCGTGTGAGTACATTTAAAGGTAATATCAGCCTCTCGCATGGATCGGCTATATGTTTGATTTCATATAATTCTTGTGATTGAGCAATTAAGCACGAAAACTGTCTGTCGAAAAAAGTCGTGAAATGTCGAAGGGGTACAATATGAAATAACCTCGTAGTTTTGGATAGCAGACCGTAGGTTTTGGTGCCATGTTGTGCCTATTTTGACAGCTAAAAGATAACTACATACGTTTGTATGACTTCCTCTTTATTTTTTTTTTGTATGAAATCGTTTTTATGATTCAAAAAAAGTGAATTACTCTCATTTTCTTGTTAATCATGTTTCAATGAATTAATCCCTTATTATGTGACGTTCATAGGGTCTGAATAAAAACTATATTAAGGCATCTCAGAGACACTTTCTGTTTCAAGATACGAAATTAAAATGTTTTGCTGTATATATTGCTCAGAAAGATTTTGGTAATTAATCAATATACCTTGCACTGAGAGGCTCCAGTTGAAATTATGGATTCTCTGAGGTGACTGGCATAGCATTATTTTCACCGGGGGGCAGCCGCGAAGAAAATAGTAACTATGCAAGTTTGATTTCTATCCTACAAGAGTAAACCTAGATAGATGCAAAATAAAATCTAAATGTAAAATTAGACCTGCAAACACAGAGAGGCTTGTCACGCACAAACATTATCACGATACACTGTCGCGATATCGATAGCTTCGAAATATCCAGAATTTAAAAAAGTGACGTCAAAATATCGGTATAGAGAAAAATATACGGAGGTCTGACGTCACGTGATATCCATTTTTTCTTCATGTTGAATGTATTTTATGTCACGTGAGACATTCCTGGCCAATCCTTGCATGATGTAGAATATAAATATATATAAGTCGAATTCATTATAATTATTAAACAAAAGAGAGAGGTAGAGAGAGAGAAAAAAAGGGACGTAACCTCAATGTCCAAGGGGGTGAAGTGAATCAAATGCAATATTCCTAACCCACTAAAAAAAATCAGGTTATCAAAAACCGCGTCTGCAACTGTCCATCAATTCTTTAGCCATGTCCAGGTTTTTATTAAATAGCAGCAAGTGATAATTTAATCATATTCAAATAATGATTGAGTTCGATCACCATTTCAGGGAGTACAACGTTAACATGTCGAACGATGTGTTAACTCTCAATTGAATTATTATGTTTGCTTGGGTTCATTATTACTACGACATGTATTATCATTATATTCAGTCTCTGGCCTTTGCAAAGTGTTGCCTAGTACGTCACCATAGTCTGAGTAAAAAGGTCAGAGTGTTCACAATGAAGTGTGATTTTTTTCTCAAATAAATGTTGTTACTATAATAATAACACGGACAACAATGCTGTCTATAATCAACGTCCCTAATTTACCCTTTTCATTTCGTTCCTAATCAACTGTTTTCTCATGTCGTTCATCTTTATCTCTTTGTATTTATTGCCAGGACTCTCTCCTCTTGATCTAGAAAAAACAACAACAAAGGGAGCAAATTCGTGACAAGGCTATCTTTTTTTTTTACATTTGGCTCCACACATGGTTTAGGGGCCATAACTTCAATTTTCTTATATGGAAATATTAACCTTCATATTAGCCTGATAAGAGCAAAAAGGATGGAAATAGAAACAAATTAGTGAAAGTATGTGAATAATATTAGGAAAAGTATGATTTAAAAGAAACATGTTAGACATACGAACTCGGAAATACCATTAAACAAAGTGCCTTGGTGTGTGATATGTGTATTTTTTTCTTAACTTAAAAACATCCCTTTTTCATGTTATTGATAAATATAAAGTACACCCTTTTTCCATAATCCAGGGATTTTTCCATCATGAAAATTGAGAAAGAGAGAGAAAACCCCTTAAGTAATCTAAATTCAGAAAGAATAGGGGGAGTTCTCCATATGACATCACACAACGTTAGAGCATTGCCAAGGTGAGACATCCCATATCATTATTATAATCGATTCTTTTGTAAGTAAGACAAAATGCTTCTCCATGAGATTTATCTTTAGTTTTTGCCAATTTGTATAGCGCCAGTATACGTCACTTGTGACGCTCATGGCGCTCTCCAAACAAATTATCGTACACTAAAGAAAAGGATATAACATACATGTCAAAATAATAATGTACATACACAAAGTGAGAAATTAATATCTTAAGTCTAAGTACAAGTACAGTATTGATAAACTTGAAAACAAATCGAAATTGTCTTATTTCCATTTTCTTTGGCGCACAATTTTCTGAAACAATTTTAAGGGTTAAAACATGCATGACTTTTCTGCTTCCACCAAAGCAAACAGCTGCATGTTCTGCGGATTCATTTTACCCCCTAGAACAAATCCTTTAACAATACGTAAAATAATACCATAGTGCTGTAGTTCGTAGAACCAAAGAGGTTACAGAGAAAGGCATCGCTTGCGCAGAACTCACAGTTTACCCCAATAATTCAAATAAATTGATCATTATTTTGACAATCCGTATACTTGTTGAGCTAATAATCAGGCCTGGGAAGGTAGAAGTAATTGATGAATATTAGGCCGATTTTTTTTCAAAGTGTTTGCATCATAACTGAAATTCATTATTCTGTTTTCATGTTATTATTATATGTAAAGTCACAGGGATTGGAAAAGACGACCTACGGGCTATAGTTAATTGGATATTTTCGTGTTTTTCCCCGGCATCCATGTGACTCACTTGAAATTGTACTCGTTTGCTTCATCTTCACGGTTTTCATATTTCCCTTCGCTCTAAGTGTTTGTATGGAACTGCAATTCATAACTTTGACTGATTTTATTATTTTACGGCACTTAGTTTTATGTAAAGTAACATTGATTGGAAAAGGAGACCTTCAAAGTCTACTCTTCCTTCATTTTCCCTGTTTTCTTTTTTTCCTCTCCTGAATAAAAAAAAAGTAATAACAACAACTATGATAACAATAATAATAACAGTAATAATAATGATTATGGTAGTAATTAACCTATTACCAATGAAACTAACAATTATGGATTTTGCGAAATTTAATTTAATTATATTCTATATAAACGTGATCATCTGTTTTAAGTAAAACCATATTTTACTTTAATGATTTAATTAAGCAAAATTTACTACAGTTCTAAGTAACTACATTAATTATTTCTCTAATTTGGCCTAATATACTCAAAGACATAATGTCAATGATACTTCAAAAAAACACCTCTAGTTAATTAAAAAGTGATTACAATATGCATAGGCTACTTTATGAAACATGATACAGCCAGATGCCTGTTCACAATATTTAGTCAAATAAAACCATGATAATAATTTTTTTTTTTAAGATAACATATCCAAAAACTATGTCGAATAAGAAATATAGATGGAGAATGAATATTGACTTCTTTTTTCTTTCGTTGAAATCTTCTTACAATTTTATATTCAATAAACTCAAATGAGTTTTGAAAGGGCGAGAGAGAGAGAGAGAGATGGAAAGTGAGAGAGGGCGAGAAAGAAAGAAATAAATATATTATTGTCACGTTCAATTTGGGGAGATGTAATCTGAAAGTATTAACACATGCATTAATAAATAAATGCATTTCCAGACTTTATTAAATAAATTCAGTTTATTATAAATTGCATCGATATTATAGTTTTTCACGATGTCATAAATATCATGCTTTCTCATTTGGGAAGTTTGGGACACCATCCTTACGACACTGTATAAAAGCTGTCAGTCATGCGCAGCCCTTCCATTTTCCCTCTCCTATAAGACAATTAATATGTTATATGAATTCAAGGACCGTTAAGACAAGTTTTGTCATCGTTGTTTGTTCTGTTAAAATTTGATACATGCTATCAGATCCTAACCAAATGATTGGTTGAGAGAAAACATGTGACTATGCATTTATTTTTCTTTAAGCATAACTAATTATTCATCAGAAAGTACAAATGACGAGTCATTAGCATTTTCTAATGATTTATCAGTCTATAATTTAATTTTCGGAATAAGTGCCCCCTATTCCACCCGTTCATTATTTGTAGGCTTTTCAGGAGCAGCGGTTTTAATTTCAGTTGTCATGAAGTGCTGAAAACACGGCGATACTTATTCGTAAATATTTGTGAGGCCATTGCCTTTATGCTTCCAATGTATTGTATATACATTTTGACTCAATTTGTCATAATTATTGTCCTTGCTGGAAATGAATTTTCCAATCTGTGGCATGGTTGCATATTACACCATAATTAAACATCATCAGCAATCACTATATTTCCCAATACATGTGTATAATACTTTTGTGAGTATTTCTCTGATTTTGTTCATGCACAAATATTTATCCTTTTTATATAAACTTTATTCATATTTTGTTTCTAAAAAAGGGAGAAAATATATAATATTTCTATATTAGTGAAGGATTTTAAAAACTTGTCACCATCCATAAAAATCGGATGGAGGCAAGAGGAAATCATTTTCTTTTGCAAAATTGAATGTTCTCCATTTCTCTCACCACCCCCCCCCCCCCCCCCCTCTCTCTCTCTCTCTCTCTCTATTTCTCTCACTCACTAGCTCAACCCCGCCTGTACACCTTCTCTTTCGCGCGCCCTTTCGTCTTTTTATTCAAAATGTTTCTCTCACAAGTCTCTCTCTCCCTCCCTCCCTCCGTCGATCTTCCTTTCTTTCTTTCTTTCTTTCTTTCTTTTTTTTCCCCTCTCTCTGTCCTCTTTTTGTTACACGTAATTATATTGCAAAACATTTTCCTTCCTTTTACCATATTGATTTTATGTTGTACCTTGTCTTTATTTTTTACTGTAAATCAACGGTAAATTCCATAAAATTTATACATCCTTTCTCTCTCATTTTTAGTCTTCACACCCTCCCCCTCTCTCTCACCCTCTCTGTCATTCTCTCATTTCGCCTAGCGAGTTTTCCATGTCATTACCCCTTCATGTCTCCCAGTGTGATCTTTTGCGGTATACTTAATACTGACGTTTGGTGATTCTTCGCAAAGTTCACTACCCATTCACCTTTCCCCCACTTCAGTGTAACAAAAGTAATGGAATGCCATGAATTTTAACGAGCCAATAATTCAATGCAATATTTCATAGAACTTCCCAAACCGCAACATTTTCACCATATAAACCATCTGCGGTTCCCTAAACAGATGTCGACCGCGACCAGAAAATCAAAGGTTTTGCAGAAAAAATAGGTGAAAAGGAAATCATTAACCATACCAACATCCCGGGGGCCTTAAAAAAATATATATTCATCCTACCAATGCCTTATGTCGCTAGAGCACTCGACCCATTAAACTTGTCATTTCCTTTGTCAAAGTCATTATCGTAAGAGGGGGGGGGGGGGCGGGGCTAACAATATTCCAAGAATATAAATTATAGGATTTACCGTTGATGTACGGAGAAAAAATAAAGACAATATTCATTCTGGCAACCAAGTGATATTTTCTATCACTTGTGTTGCTCCATCTTTCAAAAATCCAGACAGTATGTTATAACTATGAAATTACATAGACAGTTTGGTACACAGTGGTAAAATCTCAATGTGGTGAAAATGTCAGAAGTTTTCTTCTTTTGCAGAATAAGGAAACTGGAAAGTAAGTTCGCCCCCACATCCCCCACCCCTCTCCGCTACTTGTATCGGTAAATACATTTATTAGTTACCACGGTACATGCTGGATAAGTGAGGTATTAAACACATTTTAATAATTATGTTAGCAAGGCTGTGATTTTATAGGTATTAGTGCCATGAAGAAAAATCTACCTAAAAGAACTTTGTCCGGGACATTTTTTTTAATACACATGGTTCAAAATCTAACTCCAAATGTGAAATATGTAGGTCCTTTGGATATTTATTTTCCAAGTGTATTTACGGAGGTGACAAAGAAAAACAAACGAGGTGAATTTCCTTTGCTAAAATAGTCTTATATGAAAGAAACAACAGAAGCAACATTAAAGGAAGTGACAGTTGCCGTTCACAAATTGCGTCAACAAATTAGTGATATTTTGGTAAATGTGTATTTTTTTCGACACCTGTTAATAAAAGTTTTGGTACACCCCACTTATACATGTACAAGCTTATCTGAAGATAACCTTGTACCCCAGGTGAATAGGCTTCAATAGCTTTTGTGTGTATCAGCAGGCCCTTTTCCAGGCTAGATCATTCATACAGGAGAGGAAAATAATTATTTAAAATTTCACTTTCAAGTCTGAATCCCTACATTTGTGGCAAAGTAAGAGTTGAAGAGTCCCTGAATCAGGTAATCTAGCAAATTTGAGAAAATTAAATCTTGTTTAGAGCAATTTTGTTGTCTGCTTTTGACTGCTGCAACAGTGAATGTTGGACACAGTCCCACATAGGCAAGGGCCTATGAGTGGGTACACCCTGGATTTTGAGATGGGTCCTTTAGTTCAATGTCTATTCCCCACATAATGAGTTTGTTTAGCTTTAGGCACTGACAAAGTCGGGCAAGTTTTTTGTTATATATTACATGTTTTATATGTTTTATATATTCAGGTGTGCTTTACTTTAACTGTGCTTGGTTGGATACCCATAACTGATGAAAAATGACACAACAATTTATGCAGTTTTATACTATTTTTTGTCCAAAATCATAAGAAAAACAAAGTATACATTAAGTTTGTCCAAAGCAGCCATAGTTTGATTTGATTTTCAAATCTAGTATATTCCTTTAATGAATTTCAGAATAATTATTATTTGAAATTTCTATTCAGTATTCTAGCACAAATGCTGCTTAGACCATGTAGACTTCATTGTTCATCTCGTCCAAGAAAGCTCTTTAGGCTTAGGGTCCACAGACAGAACATGCCAAACCATTGGAATTCTTTAACCTTCTTCGTATATTTCCTTTAATAACGCGTAATATATACATATTCCATAATTATGCGGGATCAGGAGTTACAAAAATAAAGTGATATACAATGATGTCAAAGCCTTAGTGAGATTAATTTCTGTACGTAAACCCCAAGTGGTCTGTGAACATGATGAGGGACGAGTTAAAAAGAAGTGGAAAAGAGATATCTTTGGTATGTTACTGCAAGAATATTGGACGGATATTTAAAGTTAATTACATGTACTAATGAAAGAGATCATGTGAACATGTTAACTATAGTTATGTTCACACGTAGTCCATAGCATCGATGCTACGTTAGCATTGATGCTATGTAAGCTTCAAAAATATTTCCAGTACGTTCAGACAGGCCGTGATCGACTTGCTTCTATCACCCACTCGTGACTATTCATCGCTCACCCGCTGCCAAAAACAATAATTACTGCGCCACACAGAGTGAGCCGAGTATAATTGGTATGCATGGTCAAACGCGCGGAAGTTATATGTCTTCATAAATCAACATAATAACACAACAACAATTCATTTGTAATATCGATAATACAATCAAGTAGCAAATACATGTGTTATAATACTTAATTTTAAATAAACCTTGTACATGTAAAAATTGACTGAACTCCAATCTTATGCCAAAATAAAACACATGCATGCACACTATATTCTCTGGTAAACACATGTAAATCAATATCTAAAGACCACATCATACTTTAGTTAAGGTCTGATTCTGAAAGAGCAGATTCTCAGCTTTAAAATGATATATAACTCATTGGATGTTCATAACTCAATGTACAAAGAGAAGAATGCACAGTCCCTCATAATGTTACTTCTTAATAAGGGTTTAAAGTTTGCAGTCTATTGAAGCACTCTGACTTGCAAAGTGTTGTGCTAAGGTGACAAATGGAGGATTAGAACTCAATGAACATTTCTATGAAGGGATTATCAGATTGTCCTAAAACTTGGCATACTACATAGACATATCCAGTTTATCATAGTGCACAAGTATCAATGCAAGAACTTACTCCGGGAGATTTATGGGAGATTAAAATGAGACAAGTATTCAGGGTCGTGAAAAAGAAAAGTAATACAACAAAATCCAGAGAAGACACACATAAGTCTGATAAAAAGCTGGCAAAAATACCACTTCTAGATTGTTTAGTGCCTCCACATTTTAGATTACTTAGAAAAAAGTATACTCTTTCAGGAAATACCCAAAACTAAAATTTGACCATGCATGCAAACCAAAACACATTGATTGATCTCTAACTGAAAACCACACAGTGCGACTTTTGGGTGGTTTTGTGGTGCCTGGTTACATATATAAAAAAGATAAAAAGAAGGAACCCCCCCCCCCCCAAAAAAAAAAAAAAAAAAAAAAAAAACCCTTCCTTACCACACAGTATACACATACCCCTATATACATCACATGAATACATACATTACATTACAGTACCAGATGAAACAGACAGAATGATAATAGAAAAAAAAGTAGGGAAGAGGGTACATCACATGAATACATACATTGCATTATATTATAGCACCACATGAAACAGATAGAATTATAATAGCAGCGAGTGAAGATAGCAGCGATTGCGCTCACACGACAAATAGTCACAAGCGCGGTGGGTGGTCTACCGCAAAGCGTCGATGCTTTGTCGCTGGATCCTGAGATTTACTCCTGCTAAACTCGCTGCAAGAATAGTTTGGAAACTCGCTTCTATCTCGTGACTATCTGCGTTCAGACAGCGTTTGGTCTCGACACTATCTGGTCTTCACCAAAATAGCATCGACACCTCGATAGCATCGATGCTATCGCTCTACGTGTGAACGTACCTTATATCTCATTTACAAGGTTGTAACCAAAATAAGGTGTAAATGAAAGGAGTCTCTAATGTAGTGAACACTTGACGCCCCTATGGGCGCCAAGTGTTCACCAACTTATTCTGTACTCACACACTTTCATTCCGTGCCACAGAGTTTTTATTTTGTCAAGTCATCGACGTACACATAGCTCAAAGAACGCTGACTGGCCGAATGATTCGCGCGAGGGGCCCAGCCTGATACATACACACGGCCGGTCCGCGTGTTTGGAGAGAGAGAGAGAGAGAGAGAGAAAGAAAGGGGGAAAGAGAGATAAGTGGCTGAATGGTTCTTGCGCATTATGCGGCCACGGCGTGTGAACATGTTTGTATAGAGCGAGAAGGAGAGGGAGAGAGAGAGAGAGAGAGAGCCACGACAGAGTGGTGTTGTTTGGTTCATGGTAATGTGAAGGGCAGGGATGAATAATCTATAATTATAATTCGCTAAGGAGTTGGGGCCTTTTTTTTTGTTCGAATAGGCGCCTCCCCTGGCCCTTTCGCTGCCCACCTTTTAGTACCCACTGGCGGGGAATGATTCTTAGAGTGGTGGGAGGCACTTCTTAAGGGCTGACGTGCCGTCCATATTTCATAAATTCATTTTTAACCATTGAATTTCTGGAGGGAGTAATAATTCTGCCAACCCGTGAAGCTGGTTTGTAGCTTCATGCCCAACCCATACCCAAGGGGAGAAACCTCAATTGGTGTATTGCCAAGAACAGCGTGACGTGTGCCCTACATAGGCATAGCTCAACATACATGTTCAATGTCTACTACGGCGCAAACATAGTACACGCAGTACACGTATGTTTGCACCGCTCACTTTGTGGGATGGGCCATTTTGAAATGTTAATGAGGGAATCACTGAACCGGTTCAGTGAGCACCGCTGGACAGGCTTGCATCTATAATTGCCACCTTCAACGCGATAATGAGCCAATACACCCTCAAAATATGATTCAGCCAATTAATGCCCCGGGAAATGTCATAGATGTATGAATATTTATGAAAATGTATGAATCAAGCTCTTTCCTTGAAGCTTACTTACATCACATAAATATATCAAAAATAACTTTAATTTTGGAATGTATAAATGTTTTAAAACTTTATGAATAATCATGAATTAATTGTGTGTCCATTTTCATCGGCTAATATTTTTATTTTTGCAATTTTTTAAAACTAACTGACCTATTTCTGTGATCGGTGGATATGTAATCTAGATATTTTCACCATTTTTAGCCGAGAGGCAAGTACGACATCGACGTATCCAGCACGGGAAAACAAGTTAATTTTTCAGAAAAGTTCAAGTGTGCTGACCATGTATCCGTTCGTTTTATATCAATACCGTATTTTACATGCTGTAAAATGAGCAACAATGGGATACAAAGGTTGTTTATCAAATATATATATGTTTTTATTTCGATATCGACTCTTTCATGGTTTTTTCTTTTTTCAAGACAAAACCAATCCAGCCAGATACGGTACTGCGTACCGTTCCGTACTTGCGGCGTAGAGCGTACATATAACTACATGTACGGTAGAGATATACCATTACAGTGAGAGAGAGAGAGAGAGAAAATAGATCGTACAACTACAACAAGAATTGCCAGATCACCCACCACAGACATATTTAATTGTACAGTCGATTTTATGGACGAGATAGATTCCCTACAACTAGTACTAGTATTACTTAAATCAGTACTATTATGATTGCTTCCAATCTATTCCAACTCCAGGTATGTACAACATTTAGATCTTGTGACCAAAAAGGCATTAGGCCTACTAGTATTATCCACTACTCACTTAGACACTAGATAGACCCTCGTGGAAACCCCAAATCCGAAGTCCAAAATTTTTGCTGATAAGGAGAAGACAAACTGTTATTGTATTACTATAGCATGGACCTACTAGTACTAGGCCCATGCTAAGTTAGTAAGAGTAATTGAGTTGATAAATCAAGTCAAGATAGGGGGTCTAGAAAAAAATATATACAAGGGGGATGCCGTCAAGGGGGGGGGGGGGGTGGGTGGCTCATCTCCATCTCTGATGAGGGTTGGCTCATCTTCATCTGTGATGAGGGGTGGTTTATCTCCATCTCTGATGAGGGTTGGCCCATCTTCACCTCTGATGAGGGTTGGCTCACCGCACATCTTCACCTCGGATGGGGGATGGCTCATCTTCCTCTATTTGGAGAGGTGGCTCATTTTCAACTCTGAAGGGGTTGGCTCATTTTCTCTGATGAGGGATGGCTCATCTTCATCTGTGATGAGAGGTGGTTCATCTCTGATGAGGGTTGGCTCATTTTCAACTCTGAAAGGGGGTGGCTCATCTTCTCTGATGAAGGATGGCTCATCTTCATCTCTTATTGGCGATGCCTCATCTGCATGAGGGATGTTGCTGTGTTATTATGAAGCGGTGATATTGTGGCAGTACAAGAATGGATGTTAATATTATTAATATGAATTAATTTATGGCAATTCTTGCACCGTATTTCTATTTCAAATTTGTACCTGTCGACATTGGCAAAGAGGAGTGCCTCGGGGGATTTGGCAAGAGGGAGGGTCATAGGACCCTGAACTAGGGGGGGGGGGTCCTGTGGTTCCAGGGTGCTGAAGGGGAATGTTATTGGTTCTTCGGGGAAGAGGAATTCCTCTGTTAGACTATCTCTTTTACTTTGGGTGTCCTGGCATAGCCGTCCTTTCTCCCCAGGTGCAAATGGGACATCCTGCATCATTA
This sequence comes from Heliocidaris erythrogramma, assembly GCA_025617745.1. Lineage (NCBI taxonomy): Eukaryota > Metazoa > Echinodermata > Echinoidea > Camarodonta > Echinometridae > Heliocidaris > Heliocidaris erythrogramma. Next base: position 30,827,645 of record CM046859.1, on the reverse strand, counting down.
TGTTTCACCCATCGAACCCGTTGCCAAACGAACCTTCAAACATGCCCAGCATGACGGGCACATCGATTTAGGATGCATTTCTGGATCATCATTTGTTGCATTAATAGCATATTTCATTAGTTTGCTCGCAAAAGACTTGATAGGATACCGTTTACGATCTCGTGGTATCTTCTCACCACACAACCGACATAGGACTGATAGCCATTGGGAATGGAGTACTTCCTTACCATTACAATTACGTGCACTAATGATACATTAGAAGGGTTTAATTCAAAAGACGTGCGCCGAATGAAAAATGTGTGTTCTGACCAAAGGAATCCTATACCTCTAGCATAATCTCTCCCCCAGTATGGTGAATAGCCCAGAAATCAAATATCTTGCCCCTTTGTGAAAAAAATTACATTCATGAAATTTGGAGTATTAATGGTTAGTATTATGACAATGGAGATGTTAATGACCTTTCCTCACGAGTGATGATCGGGAAATAAGCTTAGACGTGCGATTGGATGATTTAAATTTATTATATTGAATATTTGGGCACAGAAACACACGCATCCTGAACTATAACATGCCTAACCCATTTCAACTACTTAATTTGGAACTTTAAACCATTTTTTGAAGCATTGGAAAGTAAAAATACAAAAAATGTTGTTTGCGCCCTCATGTGACCTTATTAAGAAGCAGAAAAGGCAAATAATCAGCGGCCTCTCGCGCCAGCGCCCGCACATTCTGTCAAAATGTCTGCGCCGTCGAAGCGCCTACTGGTCGTGCATTCAACGAACATACGTGAGTACATGTATGGCGAGTTTACAAGACGCATCAACACACGTGTTATTCATTCGCACAGTGCACGTGCACAGTTCGCTAAATAGAGGTCTATGATGATGATGTAATCCTCAAATAGGTATAGGATGTAAAATACCAAGCAAGATATAAAATCGCCATTAAAAGGTCATACAAATTAAATCTGCCCCTACTGCAATCTGCTTTTTAATTCAACAAGTGATTTAAGCGGATGAGGTACAGGTCACTCATTCATATTTAAGTCTCTTTATTTAAATTTAATCTATTTCTACTTTTTACTCATATCATTTAAAGGGAAATTAACCTCAGCGTATGAATTAGCTTATTTTGAATGGTGTAGTATATGCCTCTTATTTGATACATGCAATTTCATGTAAAAACACAGGATATAGATATAAATCACTATTTTCCAGCCAAGTTATTGTCTGCTAGCAATAATAAGGGGGCTGCCATTACTTTATGTGTACACGAAAATATTTTTCATCCCAAGTAATATTTCCTTCATCGTTAACTTGTAATTGATTTTTAGAGGACAAATATATATTAGATATAGTCACATATTCTGAAATGTAAGTTTAGTTTTATATATATTTTTAAAAGGTCTTAATTTGTTCATAAAAATATACTTTCTGTACGTGGAGACGGAGAATTGACGTCAAGGACGGAGACAATCGTAACAATACCAAAACAAAGCGAGGAATCTGCATTACAGGATGGCTATTAGAACTCATGGGTCGTCAATTATCTAGGCCCATGGCCAATAACAATCGTAATAAAATCAGAACAAAGCGACGTATCTGTTGTAAAGGTAGGCTATTATCAATGCATATGGTACCTAATGATCCGTGTCATGCACAAAATGGCAGCCTCCATGGAAAGACGTAGCAGACAATACCGCATCTAGAATATCATGTGGGGTTAATTGTCCTTTAAGCATATACTAGGGTCAACTTCCTTTTGCGACAGCCACCCAAAATGAAAACAATATATAGGATTAGGGTTGGGGTTAGTGTTTAGGGTTTACCTAACCGAACATTTGGGTGGCTGTCGCATAGATCATTCCTATTATCAACAACTAAATTGACATTAATGGGGAGAATGGCCCTCATACCGTTGGAAACATGTTAGCTTATATCGCCTCAAATATATTATGCATTCTCTTAGGACAGACTAAACAGATCTGTAGACATCATTCGGAGGAGGGGAGGTGTAGGAGATCAAGTCACTTATGAATATCGGTTGCCACGGTCTGAAGAAGGAGCGCCCCCCCCCCCCCCCAACCAAAACTTTCTTCGAAAATATTTCCACTGTGATATTAATACATAGAGGATATTACTCCCGTCTCCCCTCGCGCTTGGGTGACGGGAGGATAGTAGGGAAAAGTCAATCCGTCAATCCTCCCAAGACCTATATAAGGGGGCCCTAATCCCCCTGAAAAAAAAATGACAATGAATTCGTTTTTGCTCATTTTTGTATCCTTTACAAGGGACGTACCGCTATTTATGCATGTTAAGTTTTCATGGCCTTAATTTTTCTGAGTATTAAAAAACAGATACAAGGCAAGATCAAATCGTTCCCTCTAGCTCTATGCATGGATATACTACTCGAACATAATATTATATATTACAAGGCAAGATCAAATCGTTCCCTATAGCTCTATGCATGGATATACTACTCGAACATAATATTATATCCATATCATTTAGTCATCGTCAAGATAAACATGGATTTTCTTTAGAACTCATCCAAGATTTGGATAAATAACACATACTCAAATGTTGTAAATATTTTTTGGGGGGTTATATTCAATTTCTTATTTCCTTATCGTCTTTTTCAGTCTCTCTGAGGCAGGAACGAATAGAAAATGATTATGAGGCACCAAGTGTTCACCGACTTAATAATAATAATAATACTGTCTATGCTCATGTTGTAACAAAAACGAGTTTTGAGTGAATTTTGCACAAAATGAGTCAAGTTTGAACAGAATAAGTCGGTGAACACTTCACCCCCTATGGGCGCCAAGTGTTCATCAATTTATTCTGTACCCACACAATATCATTCCGTACCACAGAGTTTTTATTTTATCAAGTCATCAACGTACATATAGCTCAAAGAACGCTGACTGGCCGAATGATTTGCGCGCGGGGCCAAGCCTGGTACATACACACGGCCGGTCCACGTTTTTGGAGAGAGAGAAAGAGAAAGAAAAGGAGAAAGAGAGAAAAGGAAAGAGAGATAAGTGGCTGAATGGTTCTCCCGGCGGGTGCACATGTTTGTAGAGAGCGAGAAAGAGAGAGAGCCACGACAGAGTGGTGTTGTTTGGTTCGAGGTTATGTGAAGGGCAGGGTGGAATAAGAAGATAGAATAATTATTTAAAAACTGATTTTTTTTTTTGTCATTATTTTGTAGCTTTCAGTCAGGGAGAATCTCTTCCACTCCCTGATTCAGTCATGTTCTCATTTAATCTTCCGACTTGTTATTTGTCTTTATTCTTCTGTCAATTGTTCTTTCTACCTTTCCTCACGTTTTCTTTGTTTTGATCTTTTTTCTCTTTCTATCTTTATTGTATACTTCAATATTTTTTTGGGGGGGTTATATTCAATTTCTTTTTTCCTTATCGTCTTTTTCAGTCTCTCTGAGGCAGGAACGAATAGAAAATGATTATGAGGCACCAAGTGTTCACCGACTTAATAATAATAATAATACTGTCTATGCTCATGTTGTAACAAAAACGAGTTTTGAGTGAATTTTGCACAAAATGAGTCAAGTTTGAACAGAATAAGTCGGTGAACACTTCACCCCCTATGGGCGCCAAGAGTTCACCAACTTATTCTGTACCCACACAATTTCATTCCGTACCACAGAGTTTTTATTTTGTCAAGTCATCGACGAACAAATAGCTCAAAGAACGCTGACTGGCCGAATGATTCGCGCGCGGGGCCCAGCGTGGTACATACACACGGCTGGTCCACGTGTTTGGAGAGAGAGGGAGAAAGAGAGAAATGGAAAGAGAGATAAGTGGCTGAATGGTTCTCCTGCATATACGGCCACGCGGGTGCACATGTTTGTATAGAGCTAGAAAGAGTGAGAGAGAGAGCCACGACAGAGTGGTGTTTTCTGGTTCGAGGTTATGTGAAGGGCAGGGTTGAATAAGAAGATAGAATAAAATACGACAAGAAGCTAAAAAATTATTTAAAAAGTCAATAAGTTTTTTTAAATTATTTTGTAGCATTCAATCAGGGAGGTTCTCTTCCACTCCCTGATTCAGTCATGTTCTCATTTCATATTCCGACTTGTTATTATTTGTCTTTAATCTTCTGTCAATTTTTCTCTCTACCTTTCCGCATATTTTCTTTGTTTTGATCTTTCTTCTCTTTCTGTCTTTATTGTGATTTTCTTTATTTTATTTTTGTCATACTGAATTTCTTTATTTCCTTATTTTGTATTTTTCAATCTCTCTGTCTGAAGCAAGAACGAATAGAACATGAGTATGGGGCACCAAGTGTTCACCGACTTAATAATAATAATAATTTTGTCCATTCTTATGTTGTAACAGAAACGAGTTTTGAGTGAATTTTGTCACAAAATGAGGCAAGTTTGAACAGAATAAGTCGGTGAACACTTGACCCCCTATGGGCTCCAAGTGATCACCAACTTATTCTGTACCCACACAATTTCATTCCGTACCACAGGTTTTTATTTTGTCAAGTCATCAACGTACATAGCTCTAAGAACGCTGACTGGCCGAATGATTCGCGCGCGGGGCACATCCTGGTACATACACACGGCCGGTCCACGTGTTTGGAGAGAGAAATAATGAGAAAGAAAGGGACCACAACATCACGTTTTCTTTGTTTTTGATCTTTCTTTTCTTTCTGTCTTTATTGTGTTCTTCTTTATTTTTTTGTCATATTCAAGATCTTTATTTCCTTATTTTCCTTTTTAATCTCTCTGTCTAAATAAAGGCAAGAACAAATAGAACATGATTATGGAAGGTCCATACCTCAAAATACCTGATGATATACTGACAAAAATCAAAGAATATCAGAAAGACAAGATGACAGAAGAAAATGACAAAAGATGACAAAAAGAAAATGAGGAAATAAAGAAATTGAAAATATCCAAAAAAATGAAAATAAAACTAAGAAAACGTGAGGAAAGTTAGAAGAAAAATTGACAGAAGAATATTTACAAATAATAAGTCGGAAGATAAAAAGAAAAAAAGACTGAATCAGGGAGTGGAAGAGAACCTCCCTGACTGAATGCTACAAAATAATTTTTAAAAACTTATTCAGTTTTAAATATTTTTCTAGCTTCTTATTCTATACTTTTGTAATAGAAAAGATAGAAAAAGAAGAGAAAAAAGGAAATAAATAGAAACATATGAAAGGATAGAAGAAAAGATGAAAATATCGAAATAATAAATGTTAGTATTCTAGCTCAGTTCAAAATTTGCTTTAGTAGAGTAGACTGTCCGTAGATTAAACAGGGAAATGTAACTTAGTTCATTTCCCTGGTCGGGGATCCACGAACCAAACAACACCACTCTGTCACAACATGACGCAAGTCTCTCTCTCTCTCTCTCTCTCACTATACAAACATGCGCACCGGCCGTGGCCGTATATGCACGACAACCATTTAGCCACCTATCTCTCTTTCCATTTATCTCTTTCTCCCTTTCGTTCTCTTTCTCTCTCTCTCTCTCTCTCCAAACACGTGGACCGGCCGTTTGTATGTACCAGGCTGGGCCCCACTTGGCGCCAAGTGTTCACCGACCTATTCTGTTCAAACTTGCCTCATTTTGCGACAAAATTCACACAAAATGAATTGCTGTTCAATAATTTAGTAACAAAAACGAGTTTTTTTGTGAATTTTGTGACAAAATGAGGCAAGCTTGTACAGAATAAATAAGTGAACACTTGGCGCCCAATAGAAAACAAGACGAAATTTGTTCTTTAGATTTAATGCTTAATATATTAGTTTGCCTATATACCCGACATACATTTCCATTTGCTTGTGAAAAACATTTATCACAGAACGAAGAAAACAAAAGCAAACACGCACTTGGAATACGTTAGTGACTGACTATTAAAGTGAAGAGGCCAACGATTTCGTCTGGTATATAAATTTGTTCGCTTTCGTCTATCATGTCGGTCTGGTATTTTATGACCGATTGTGACATCATAATCCGGCGGTAGGTAAATTACATCTGTATTTCCAGCTTTGTGCACGTGCCACCGGATGTGAAGAGGGCATATCCCTTGGATTGAACAAAAAGAAGAGTACAGAATAGGGGGAAGAAAAACTAGAGAGAAAGAAGGTAATGGAGGGAAATAATAAAAGCGTTGTTGTCCATAGATATTCTTTTGACACGATAGAAGGGGCGTCGAAGGTAGGGGGCCGTTGTCCTCCCCACCCGAACACATGAGTATAATTTTTACAAGTTAAAATTGAATGAAAGAGTGAAGACAAAAAAACCCTCCTTGTTTGACCCACCATTCCACTAAGCGCATAGAGACAATTTTGTATTTTGCGCTATATAAGCATCTTATTATTATTATTATTCTTTAGATGCATCGGCCTCCTGCTAAGACCATTCCATTCCCTCCATGCCTAGACCCATACTACGCCATTCGTGATTTTCATGACAATCAATATAATATCATCATTCTATTCACTTTCTTCAGCTTCATATTACATTCATATCAATAAATAAACATGCAACAATGTTCTCTAATACAACACACTACAGTATCGTGGTACCGATTCCTATCGGTCCTGTGTCTGCCAGTTATAATAAATAGGAACACTAATTGTCAAATTTCAGTTGGTTAATGAACAATGCATGCATACGTGGAAAATATCACGATTCCAGACACACGTTATATACAAAAAGGCATGTTTACTGCTAGACAAACGCGTGCGGATAAGCTATATTACCGATAACCTGTCCGATATTTCAGAGAAAGAAAGGAATCAAACAAATCACTCATAATACATAATTTTACAAAGAACTGGAGATTATTAGAGAAGAATGACATAATAATAATCAGTTATCAATTATCATTTGAAATGTTTGTGTACGGTATTTGACACCATGGAACGGAATGTATAGATTGGTTAATCTCACACACTCAAACATTAAATATTTGAACACGATAATACATTTAGAAATATATTATTTATAAACTGTTATATAAATATTGATTACAACCTTAGTATGCAATAATATTTGGAACGAACTTCACAGATAAGCATTCCTACAGGGATGTCAAAGTACATGAATTAACAGTACATTTTTAACGTTTTAAATTACAATTCGCACATATTTCTTCTGGGGAAATAATGATAGGCATATCAAAAATAATACAGTAAATTGAATTGGTTATCACATCTGTTTTATTACTTTGGAGCATCTAATTACTAACATTAATTTAAAATAAAGGCAAAAGCAGTCATCCCCTCCCCATTTAAAAGGGGGGGGGGCTATAAATTACTTGGCACTGTTGCATAAATGCCTTCCTTATTAGAAAAGTCCAGTGCCTATTCCTCTGTTTTTCAAGTTTTAACTCATTTTTGACAGTGATTACCATGAGAAATCAGTATTCTTTAACCTGAATAAATTTCAATGTCATAACCTTTCTACACGAAGATGCCAAACTATGGTACACTCTTTAATTTTCGTATTATATTGCCTACTGGAGGTAATTGATGATAATAGTTTGCTGATAATTTATTCAGACTATTCTAAAGATAATCTTGTAAAGGTTTTTTACGCTTAGATCTGGACAACTTTCGGCTAGTTGATAGCTCCTGATGAGAGTAAAGTTTGCACAATAACCGGAGATGGCTACTAACTGTACTTTGCCATCTGTGGTTTTGGAGACTTGTTTGTACTTTGAGGGTTGCGCTTTAAGTTCCACCACACATTTGCACGTGTACAGCAAGTGGCTCTTACATGATCATTTCAGTCACATTTTGTTAGGACCCTGCCCTGGTTATAATCACAAATAAACATCTTTATCAAATGAATATTGTATTTAGACCACAAATTTGGGGTGAAAAGTTCTTTGGGGTTCTCTTTGTCGAACGTTAATACCTAACCAGCTGTTGCCTGCGTTATCTATTTTCAGATCTAGAAAAGTCGGTCAGGTCATGTTCAAAGGCGTCAAGAGATCATTTTGAAAGGAAATGGGGGTATACTGACAAAATTTGCCGACATGAGCTGGAAATTGTCAAATTGTCAAATTGTCAAATAAAACATAAATATCATGTCTCAAAAGAGATCAAATAGTACATAAATAAATAATTGTGGAATAGTTATAGGAGCAATGTCGCATGAAACGAATTGCTGTCCTACTTAAACAGGGCATAGTGACTTTGGACCAAACCTTTGATGTTACATGATTTAAGTATTATTTACTACGTAATAAGCTATATTTGTTATTCGTGATGTTAAGCAAGGATTCCGTCGATGTCTCATGTATGGTAATTTCCGGTTCAAAATATACCATACATATCGCCGGTACCGCATACTGTCATTAACCATTGACAGTTACTGTGAGTGACTTCTGGGCCCTGTTGCATAAAACTTACCATTAATGGTAACTCTGCTATCAATGGTAACTACCATGGTAACATCACTCAACAGCCAATCAAAATCAAGGTTTCCATGGGAGTTACCATTGATGGCAAAGTTACCGTTAAAAGTTTTATGCAACACGGCCCAGGATAGTTTCATCCACGATTTTATAAGATGAACATTACCAACATTTTGGCCTTTGATCTGATCTGTGATTGGCGGTACCAGCGATCTTGTCAACGATATGAAATATCAATTGCATAAGAATTCCAATAACGATCATTCAACGTGTTTCAAAGTCACTTTCAAAATTATTTCACGTTTACAAAGGAGTATGCGGTCTACAAAATATTAGGTTTGCTTTTTGATACACTCCACATGGCACTTACGTTTGTTTCATTGTTCCGAAGCTCATAATTTTGTTAGTGTTTTAATGAATTATTATTTTTTTTTTTGGGGGGGGGGGGGGGGTTAATTATTAAGAATACACAATGCAACGCTGTTTTGTTTGTATTGGTTATGTCCCTGAAAATACCCCACATATTGTAACGAATGGAATGTGAACTTAAAATAGGTTAATAAACATAATGTACAAAAAGTAGGACGCTGTTTCATAAAACCAATGTTACCAATAACAAATTACAACTAGAGTTGAAGAAGTACAACTATACAGGTGGGCTGTGGAAGAGTCTTGAAATGCTATAGAGTAATAATATTGATGTATGAAGTAGGCATGTTCCTACATAACAGCTTTGAGGCGTGCATGGTGCAGTGTCTTAAAATGTCAAATGATGTGAAATCAAATCAGAATCAATTATAGACCATATAAAAGCAATGTTATATGTTTGCGCGTACATGCGCATATTGTTGCGCGCGCGCATACTAAGAGGGTTATAATGCACGCACGAATTATTGCAAATATTCAACGATGAACTATAACACATGCAAAGTCTATTGCAGTCATCTATATATGGCATTTTTAACCGTTTGTGCGCGTACATGCGCGTTTGCCCGCGTTTGAGAAAATATTCTAGAAATCATGTAGGATCAATTAAAATGCTAAAACAGTCCAAGATAAGTCATTTCGTGCTGTATAAGAAATTTAAGGCCATTGACGCGCGCACATGCGCGCACGCGCGGAAAATTTTGAAATGTTTAAAATGGCCTGAAACATGCCCAAAATCAATCATAGACCATTTTGATCATTTTCAGATTTTGCGCGCGCGCAACTTCTCCGACGCGCGCCTACGTGCACGCACACTACGTTCAATTAATTTCCTTTTTAATTAACTTGCATCATGCCAAATATGGTTATGTTATGACTTTCCTTTGCAGGGATATAGCATATGTCGGAATTTTACAAAATGGCTCCTATATGACGTCAGGGTGCATTGACTATGTTGAAAAAAATGTCTGTGCTGAGACAATATCCATATCTACCATTGTACCAAATTTGAATAAGCCGTTTTGGAGATATTTTGCGTACAAGAAAGTAGCTAGAAAGAAAAATTAATAATAATAAAAATAAAGAAAAAAATCGTACAAAAACATAAGGTGGTCTGTACTTGACGTACAGCCCACCTAAAAATGAATAAAGAAAACATTGTACAAAAACATAAGGTGGTCTGTATTTGAAGTACAGCCCAGCTAATAAGTTATATGAGCTACCAAAATCATTTATTGGTAAAGAGTGTTCCAAGCCTTTGAGGTGTCGACAACTTCTCTTCGTTCGTATAACAGATATTCCTATGAAACCTATGTGAAACATGTGTGTGTGTGTGTGTGAGGGTGCGTTTGTTTAGCATTATGTCCGAGGACATTTTCGGACAGAGAACAAAAAAAAAATCATGACAACAATGGTCCTCGGAAGCCGGACAATAGTCCTCGAACGTCGAACAATGAATTTATGCCTTATTCCGTCGACTGTCCGAGGACGAGTAACAATAGAGGAACAATAGTTGTCCTCGGAAGTAAAGCCATGTAAACCTCTGTGTGTGTGTGTGTGTGTGTGTGTGTGTTATATTAGGCAGGTGCTTAACTGTACAGTAAATTATTAAATTTGCGAAGGGGTGGGGGATATCAAGATTCGACCCCGACTTGCATCTAAATTCTGGTCAGATGTCATGTTATTGAAAAGAACATGACATTATTATGGGAAAGAACTGTTATCGTCTTACTCGGGAGTCACGAAGCCAGAGAGATCTCGATTTGTAAACATAAAAGCCTGTTTTGTTGTTTTGTCTGTTGATACGAAACCGAGATATAATGAACTTGTCCAATACCAACGAAACCCAATGCCTAGTAGTAGGAGAGTAGTAGGGGGAAGAGGAGGTGCAATAGTATAAGTAGTAACGATACAATTAATAGTAGTAATAGTAGTAGTAGTAGTAGTAGTAGTAGTAGTAGTAGTAGTATAAGAATTAAAAGTTAAAGCAGAAGAAGAAGGAGGAGGAGAAGAAGAAGAAGAAGAAGAAGAAGTAGTAGTAGTAGTAGTAGTAGTAGTAATAGTAGTAGTAGTAGTAGTAGTAGTAGTAGTAGTAGTAGTAGTAGTAGTAGTAGTAGTAATAGTAGAAGGATGGAGGAGAAGGAGAAGTGGAAGTGGAAGTAATATAGGTTTTCTCGGTCAACTTCGTAAGCTTTTCATTCGTTTTGATACATGGGTCGTTCAAATTCGCGAAATACCGATGTAGGCTTGAGAATGTCATTCAAAATGGCACTTCGTTCATTTGAATTACTTCTTTGGTCAATGGAATTTGCACTTGTATCATTCAATTTAACAACCGGTTACAAATGCGCAGTTTGCATTCAAATTCGTCAACGCTGGCAAAGTGGACGTCCGGATCATTCAATTTCACACCTGGTCATTCAACATAACAAAGTTTTCATTCAAATTCGCCTATGATCATTACAAACATATGGTATATGCACATTTTTCTCATCTAACAAAAGTGAGCTTTATTCTTTATCAATATCCAGTGATGTGAAATAACCCCTTGCATACCACTTAAGGGTCATGGGTATCAACAGGCGGGGGGACAGGGGGACATGCCCCCCCCCCCACCCCACGATTAGGATGGTGATTGTGATTATGACTGTGGTAGAAAGAATACATATAATGTACACAAATATAAATGGCCCAAAAGAGATCATGACCGCCGAATAAATTTTCAACAACAAAAAAAATGAACAAATAAACAAACATGAAAATAAAGCGATGTCCCAGCATGTAATGTCCCACACCACACACTTTGCTAATTCTACATGTCGGTGATGTGACTAGGTATAAAAAAAATTATATAATGATCGTTCAGTTGCTAAATAGTGTTGATTTAGTAGGTATACAACCCTAGTGGGAGCAAGTGAAATGTTTGTTGCTCACTATACCGTATAATTTAAAATGAATATAGCACGGAACGAAGCTAGCGGATTTATATGAAGATTGGGTGAGATTAACACGATTAACGTGTTTATTTTGTCTGCAAAGCGTGTGAAGCTGTATGCAAAGAAATGAATTTGAATTCACGGAGGCGTTATTACGTAATCGCGAATCGTCTCGCTTTAATTTGAATGAAAATTCTCCAAAGACGAAACACGTTTTAATTCGAATTTTGAATGACAGTTTTATGAAATCGAATGCTAAAAAACAAAGCAATAAAACACAGCTACGGTGGCAGAATCGGTGAATTTGAATGCACATAAAATGAATTCGTGTGGCCAGCTTACGAATTTGACCGAGAAATCCTATAGTATTAGTTTTAGCGATAGCAGTATAGTAATCGTAGTAATATAGCATCAGCACTTTGAGTTGTTGCAACTGTGTTATTTTCACGCGCTTCTTTGACATGTTTGATTTAGCAACAGAATATTTCCTCCCTAAAAACCCCTTGCTTGACTTGCGTTGGATGATGATGATGGCGATAATGTGAGTTGTAATAGTAGTAACAATACATCGGTAGAAGTAGTAATAGTAGTACTGTAGCAATAGTACTAGTAGTAGTGGTGGTGGTCATAGTATGGTGGAAATTGTAGTATAGTTGAAGGCGTAGCAGAAGTAGAAGTAAAAGTAGTATAAGTAGTAGTAGTAGTAATAATACATAAGATTTCTATAGCGCCATTATCCATTTGGATTTTGGGTAGTAGTAGTGAAGTTGTTGCTATAAAAGTAGTAGTGGTGGTTGTAATAGGAGAAGTAGTAATAGTAGTAGTAGTAGTAGTAGTAATAATAGTAGTAGTAGTAATAATAATACATAAGATTTCTATAGCGCCATTATCCACTTGGATATTTAGTAGTAGTGAAGTTGTTGCTATAAAAGTAGTAGTGGTTGTAATAGTAGAACTAGTAACAGTAGTAGTAGTAGTAGTAGTAGTAGTAGTAGTAGTAGTAATAGTAGTGGTAGTAGTAGTAGTAGTTTTGGTAGTAAAAATAGTAGTAATGGCAGTACTTGCAGTAGTAGCAGCAGCAACAGCAGTATAGCAGCGGTATTGGTGTTTGTAGTAGTAGTAGTAGTAGTAGAAATAATAGAAGTACTATTGATGGTAGTAGTATTTAGTATTAATAGTGTAGTCGCAGTTATACTGATTCATCAGTAACGTCAAAGCCTATGCACATTATTTAACCTTTTTACATAATGAAAAATCATTCTAAAAGTAGATTACGAACAAAAGTAATGGATGGCGACAGTTATATGGAAATTGGGTAAGCTTTTCGTTATTTATTTATCTTTGAACTTGGTGTTATTCCAGTCGGGGAAGGAATGAACTTTTTAAAATTCTTATTGAGAATTAACGATTGACCAATGCTGCACTTTTACATTAAGTCTATATAGCCGTAAGCGCCAGGTGAGATCAATGTGTTACAGGACGGGACGTGGCTATCCCGTAGCATGACATGTATATGGCAGCTATGGGGTATATGTAGTGCTTACTGCAAGGGCATGCGGGAGTGTCAAAATGATCAGATCTGCGTGGCTTTGGCGCTACATATTGCTACGTGGCGCTACGTGCCCAATACCTAGAAACCCCATGGCCAAACGTGCCATATTATGACATCATTTTTTAATTTTTTTTTTTTTGCTAACTACGGTTTAAATCGGCGATCGCGTGGCCATATTTGTGACTCTATGACAGCTGCGACTCCCTAATATTTCTTAACGGAGCCTTATTTTAAAGATCACATTACACGAAAATAAATATTGGCTTAATATTTATTATTGCATAGATGTCATATATTAAACAAGGTTATCCAAATTCAACGCTTGGAAACATTTGAAGTAATGATTATTATCAATTATAAAACGGTAAAATACAGCCCCCGATATAGCAGCTGAAGAGCTCCTCGAACGTTGCTGAGGTATGTGACGACACACCAGGGACCAGTCCTGTCTAAGCAGACGATGTCCCATAACTTCTTACACATTTTGCAGTGCCTGTTTTGTCATCTCCTCTTCACTTATTTCTCTTACTTGACTAGCGTCAGTCTTAATGTTAGTCTGTTGCCTCACTCTTAACTTCGGGAATGGTATTATTTTGATGAAAAATGCAGCGTTAAAAAAATAAAGGAATCAGTCACTTGTAAACAAAATAAGACGCCATTGTATTTTCAGCTGCTTGCATGTTCGGTGTTTCAAGAGGGAACGAATACCATCCGTGCTATTATTCGGAGGGCTTTTCAATTTGAAAGTGGGGTTTATTTCATTGATCATTGACCCTTCTCCTGTGTATTTACAATCAAACGGTTTTAGTTATCAGAATCAGTTTCACTTTCCCTTTTAGAATGGTGTGAAATAAGGTCATGTTTAAATATACAAAACTCTTTATAATTTGATAAATAATTGCATTGCAATTACGGTCATTCATTATAGGACGTCGCCTGCTTAAGCAGGATTGGTCCCTAGTGTGACGACATCAAAACATCGCTATATTTCTGGCGAATCCTCGGATATTCCAGATGCTGAGAAGAGCTTTTATTTATGTTGTTTTTATAATCATCAGATACGCAGTTGACATAAAACTTATACGATTGCCATCTGTAAGCTTCCTAGTTTCTAGTGATACATTAATTGCCATATTTGTGATTTTCTTTGGATAGCTACTTTAAGAGAGAGAGAGAGTAGCCTTACATGACGCTTACGGCTCGGTGCTCAATACGTGATATTCTGACGGACGTTCGTGTTCCTGAGACATCCAAGTATGTCTTTCTTTATTTCTTAGACATATTACTATCATGTCAACTGTTCAAAACCATTTCATATCTTAAGATGCCTTACAATAATATCCTGTGGTATTCCTGTGGTATTTCTGTGGTACTTTATAATACCACAGAAAATACCACAGGGATGAAGAGGTACCACACATAAGCATGTGGTACTGCAGAGGTGTAGCCTGTGGTACCCATGTGGTATGAAAAATACCATAAGAAATACCACAAAGAAAAACTATACCACAAAAATACCATACAGCAGTGCTGTGGTATTTATATAGTACAGTGTACTACCACAGAAAATACCACAGGGATAAAAAGGCCCACACAGATTCCTGTGGTACTGCAGAGGAGTAGCCTGCGGTACATACTTGGAACTAAAAATACCACAGGGATGAAGAGGTACCACACATAAGCATGTGGTACTGCAGAGATGTAGCTTGTGGTACCCATGTGGTATGACAAATACCATACGAAATACCACAAAGTGCTGTGGTATTTATATAGTACAGTGTAATACCACAGAAAATACCACAGGGATGAAAAGGCCCACACAGATTCCTGTGGTACTGCAGAGGAGTATAGCCTGTGGTACATACTTGGAACTAAAAATACCACAGGGATGAAAAGGCCCACACAGATTCATGTGGTACTGCAGAGGAGTATAGCCTGTGGTACATACTTGGAACTAAAAATACCACAGGGATGAAAAGGCCCACACAGATTCCTGTGGTATGTGTCGCCTGTGGTACCCATGTGGTACCCATTTACCCACAGGAAATACTACAAAGAAAATTTACCACAGAAATATCATACAACAGTGCTGTACTGTTGTACAGTGTGACAAGGCTGTAAGAGATACCATACAGATTCATGTGGTGCTGCAGAGGAGTAGCCTGTGGTACATACTTGGACCTAAAATACCACAGGGATGAAAAGGCCCACACAGATTCCTGTGGTATACTGCAGATATGATCGCCTGTGGTAGCCATGTGGTAAAAGAAATACCACAGGAAATACTACAAAGAAAAATGTACCACAGAAATATCATACGACAGTGCTGTGTTATTTATGATTTATGTGGTATCTATTACAGCCGTGTACACTGTACCACATAAATAACACAGCACGTACTGTTGTATGATATTTCTGTGGTACATTTTTCTTTGTAGTATTTCCTGTGGTATTTCTTTTACCACATGACTACCACAGGCGATCACATCTGCAGTACCACAGGAATCTGTGTGGGCCTTTTCATCCCTGTGGTATTACACTGTACTATATATATACCACATCACTGCTGTATGGTATTTTTGTGCTATAGTTTTTCTTTGTGGTATTTCCTATGGTATTTTTCATACCACTGTACTATATAAATAACACAGCACCGCTGTATCGTAATTTGTGGTATAGTTTTTCTTTGTGGTATTTCCTATGAAATTTTTCATACCCTCAGAAGATGCCTCAGAATGAATAGCTCGAAACACATTGAATTATTTCAATCAGTTAGTGAATTCTGAACACTTTAGTATGTTTAATATCAGGGGCCTGTAACATTTATAAAGATACAATAAATCTTACAATCAATTGTAACTCTTTAGTACATGGTTTGCCATAGACTTACGATTGATCAATCGTAAGATTGAGTTATCTCTTTATGTTACGGGCCCCAATTTAAAGTGCTATTAAGCATCAATACCATCGCGACGCGTAGGCCTATTGATTACCAACATATTACATTTCATTGCAAAATGGTCTGAATCTAATACACTATGCACAAGCAACTGCACACACACACAGACACACACATGTATTGGTACACTGGTACACACCATAGAGTTGAGTTCTGTGTATAACTCTATGGCAGACACTATGGCAGACATATTTGGCAATATGCCAGCTGTTACATTAACGCGGTCTTTGCATGCATGCAGTTCGGGCATGCGCAGCTAGCTAGAGATTCAAATGATCTACAACAGCCAGTGATTGCAAGTGAAAGGCAGAACATGTGCCTACAAGATTTCTGGATTATAAACTTCATTTCAAAGGTGAGCAATGGCAATGTATTTTATGAAGTAATAGCAATTCATTTAATATTATTCACTTTCTTGATGGGTATTTTTGTACTGAGCATCACTCGACAGTTGATGAGTGAGAGTAATGAATGAAGGTTTAAGTACTTAAGACAGTTAAGCTTGTAGTTCCACCTATTCATATACATGTTGTTTTTGTCCTATGGTGGGTATCAACTTTCTGCATGCATGTTTCATAAATCAAATAAGCGATGCTACGTTATTTTATGAGTAGATAGACCTATAGTGTCCCTGAAAAGAGCCAAAATTATTCAAACATTATGTAGAGGCTGCATGGCCGGCAGGGGGGGAGTTGCATCTGATCATCCGGTGCATAAATTTTGTTAGATGTATCAAATTTAATGACGAATCCGGAGGATCTAATAAAATTTACTTTGCAATAGTTGCTCAGGAAGACATTTTCTGAAAATATTTTGATGTTTTCTTGCAAGAATGTGAAATTAAATAAAAAGAATGATTTAAATATGTAGATATGAACAAAAACATTTTATTACAACTTTGATAATGATATTTGGAAATGGGAAGATGATGCATTCTTTTTTCTTCTGCCATTGTGTAAATTAAATTGACACTTTCTTTTTTAATTGTTCATTTTCTTTTATCTGCATGGCAGGAAAGATGGCATTTTGTTCAGTCTGATGCTCGGCAGGATCAAGCTTATGTCTAAGGGATTGGACCTGAGCGAAGCGTTCTGCCTACATGTACATGTAGGTACGTGAGGAATTCGGCGAGCATGTCTTAGCTGCGTTAGTAAGAGTGGATCTGTGGGCACGTGCTTGGGCTCAGAGGAGTACTTATATGTAGCAGCATGTGTGACTCGTACGTACATGTTTAGAATCATTCATATAAGATTAACTTATCATTTGCTAGTCTTTATAATGACACTTTAAATTTCTGAGATAATGTCAAGTCATAATGTAAATGTCTTATCTATTTGACAAGCCTTTTTTAATTTACTTTTTACTTGTCTCCTCAAAAAAGTGGACTTGGAAGTCAAATTACAAAAATGATTTTAAAAATGTATTCTTCTGTTGGGGCAATGTATGAAATTTGCATAGTTATGAAAATACATGTATCATAAGAATAGGGGAATATCTTTGGGAAATCCTCACTTTTGAACATGAAACTGAAACAATAATGTAGGTGACATTTAAAAAACAGAAATACTATTGAAGACTTTACTCTTACTCAGAGCCCTGCAGTATCCTTGATCATGAGAAGAAGAGACTGATAATGTACATGTTATACTTGTACTTGTTATACTTAACAATTAGCCACTTGTGCATTCTTTCAAAATTGTAATCAAGAGGAAAACTGTGTTCTTCTAAACAAGAGACAATATTTCAGATATGTGTTAGTTGTGTATTTTTTAGATTATAGTCATGTCCATTCATAGGAATGTAACTGCTGTCCTCATGAAAGTAGCATTTTTAACTGAGAAATGACCAGTAACAAAATTTTGCAATGTCCCTCAACTCTCTAGTGAGCGTGTGTGAAGAACATTTTATTTGACCAAGTTTATGAGTGAGCACACATCAAAAGAAACTGTCGCTCTTCAAAATTCACAATGGTCTCTTCATAAGCTCATTGTACCAAGAATTCTTGGTACAATGAGCTTTTGAAGAATGTTCTTCACACATGCTAGCTAGAGAGTTTTGTACTCATGACTTATTTCATTGAAGTCTTGTGCATCTTTTCGGACAGAAAAAAAAAGAATGTTTCAAAAGTATTATGGCGGTATTCATGAACTGTACTATTCAACTTTCATTATAATCATTAAATCAAACTGTAACATGGGAGCTTGGAACTGGCCTCCAAATTGGAAAATTTGCAGAGGACTTTGGTAGTTCTCAACTACTCATCGAGCATAATTTCATGTAGGTGTAAGATGCCAAAAGGGGAGCTCCTCAACAAATGTTGAACTTCAATGTCTTCTGAATTCAGGTTTTAGTGCTACATTTATTCTTAGAGCTTTTTTTTCTCATTCCTGAATTAACTCAATACTGCCTCCCTTTTTTCCATTGGAGTATCTGTTCAGGGATTTGAATCATATGTTACTAGTGTTTCAAAGTTAATTTCTTTACAGTTACGGGTCAATTTTACTTCAATACTTTACCTGCCTTTTACCTTGAGAGTGTGTACCACACAAATATTTATTCAGGTACACTCTGTATTTATTGCATGGCGACATGTTTTTATTATATATCTATCTTAAATGAAACTTATAAGTTCCTCAAGAATTTTTAAGTGTATATCAGATTACCAGCAAAGTTTATATACTTTTCCTATTTCTTTTTTTAAAGAGAGAGAATATCTGCAAATGCTTGAGGGACTTACAAGTTGTGCAAAGTTTAAATATCAGTATACACGTAGCAGTTTATATATGTATATTTCCTTTTATTAAAAGTGAAGGAATTTGTTCCCTTAACTTGCAATTTCCACTTTCATTATATGTAGTAAAACGTGTTGGTCTGTAGTATTCTGATGGGATCATGCTTGATGGTGAATTATTTTGTGAATGTGGTAATACAGTGCAAGTCACAATTCTTCTACCTGTTAACCTGCAAGCGCTGAATTCAATAGATATGGTCCGGTGATCCCACTGTGATCCTATTGTGATAAGCTTTTGCAGGTTAACAGGTAGAAGAAGAATTGTGACAGGCACTGTACTTGGCAAAACCGCACACCAGTAGCATGCATCAGTACCAAACAGAAAACCCACACAGTAGTATGACAGAGCGATACCACAGAGTATCACATATTGACACCGGCACAAGACTTCCACACAGCAATACCACATAGGAGTACCACAGAGCTTTACCACAGAGGAGTACCACACAGCTATACCACAGTGGAGTACCATACAGCTATACCACAGGGGAATACCTAATAGCAGTACCACAGGAGTACCTCACAGCAATACCACAGACGAGTACCACACAGCAATACCACAGATGAGTAGCACACAGTAATACCACAGGGGAAACTACCGAGCAATACCACAGGGTAATACTACAGAAATACCACAGAGAAGTACCACACAGCAATACTACAGAGGAGTACCGCAAAGCAATACCACAAGGGAGTACCACATAGTAATACCATATGAGAGTAGCTGTGTGGTACTCTCATATTCAGTATGGTATTTTTGTGTGGTACTTCTCTGTGGTATTGGCCTATGTCCAAAGATGAACTCAGGTATTGCTGTGTGGTACATATGTGTGGTACTGGTTTGCGGTACTGCTATGCGGTATGTGGTAAACATCTGTGGTATTGCCCTATGGTATACCACAGGAATTGATATGTGGTACAGCTTTGTGGTACTGCTGTGTGGTACAGCCATGTGGTACTGCTGTGTGGTACAGCCATGTGGTACTGCTGTGTGGTACAGCCATGTGGTACAGCCATGTGGTACTGCTATGTGGTATTGCTGTGTGGTACAGCTATGTGGTACTGCTATGTGGTACAGCCATGTGGTACTGCTATGTGGTACAGCCATGTGGTATTGACGTGATTTGTGTGGTATATGTCCCAAAATACCACATGTATTGCTGTGTGGTACAGCCATGTGGTACTGCTGTGTGGTACAGCCATGTGGTACAGCCATGTGGTACTGCTATGTGGTACAGCCATGTGGTACTGCTATGTGGTATTGCTGTGTGGTACAGCTATGTGGTACTGCTATGTGGTACAGTCATGTGGTACTGCTATGTGGTACAGCCATGTGGTATTGACGTGATTTGTGTGGTATATGTCCCAAAATACCACATGTATTGCTGTGTGGTACAGCCATGTGGTACAGCCATGTGGTACAGCCATGTGGTACTGCTGTGTGGTACAGGTGTGTGGTATTGACGTGATTTGTGTGGTATATGTCCCAAAATACCACATGTATTGCTGTGTGGTACTGGCATGCGGTATTGCTTTGTGGTATTGTTTTGTGGTATTAACATGTGGTAATGGGCCCGGGGTTCTGTGGTATTTTCTATGTGGTAATCCCGTGTGGTATTTATGTGTGGTACTTCTATGTGGTAAATGTCCAAAAAAACCACAGGAATTTTCTGTGGTATACCACAGGAATTTTCCTATGGTATATCCTATGGTATATCCTGTGGTAACGTTGTGTGGTATACCACAGAAAATTTTTGTAAGGGATGTTTGTTTCTTTCAAACAAAACATAGATTAACATTTTTTATTCATATGAAAGTCCAGTGAGTTGTGGAAATATTTTTTTAATGCGCGCGTTGGAGTGTTATAGATTCAGCCTGACACGCAAATCAGGGACATAGTTAATATTCAGCATTCAGATTTAGGCCTTTACTCATTGCTTCAGTATGACACTGGCATGAACAATATATTTCTATAATACAGAATGGAAAAATGTGTAGCTTTCCATGTAGGGAAAATGAACAATGGAAGAATATGTCATGGCCTTGCGTGGCCGAGTTGTGGACTCTCATCAGTCAGGACCAATATTGACTTTCCACTATCACCCAAAATAGCATGTTCTCGCTATTGGCCCAGCCCTGCCGACGCTGGGCGCATTCACAGCGTCTGACATTGCTTAATCTAACATTAATTAGTTTTAATCATGGTAAATTTTAATTCAAATTTGTCTTTTAGACGCGTTGTACCAATAATGCTAACCAAAAATCAAAAGTCACATATCAATTACTTAATAATTCTGAGCCTGAAATACATACATCTCGCAATTTTATAAATAATGTTCCAGATAATTTATACCTTTCTTAAACCTCTACAAAGTCGATCGAATACAAGTTATATCCATGTTCATGTGTCATCATTGAAATCCACGATTGATAGTAAATTGATTACATTAGAATTTCCTATTTTCTTGTAAACATCAAAATCTTTATAAATATATAGCTTATGCTAACACACTATGAACAACAGCATACGCACATTACATTTAGGGATGATAATCAGTGATGAAGATCTTTGTGTCATGAACAGCCGCAGCTATCGACCACCATATCGGGTAACGCGTAAAGCCTTGGTTCTGTTTTATTAAAATCCAATTGGTGAAGGTAAAGAACCGGTAGCGAACCCAGTTTGGACGGCGTACAGCATGGCTTTGGCAAGGATCTCGGGTATTCTAACCGTATCAATGCTCGGATGAGGGCGTGTGTGTCCGCCAAATTGTAAAATTCTGTGCATTCGCCGCCACAGAAATGAGCGTTGTATTCGGATGGCGCCAGTATCCAGTCAAAATCGAGTTCCCGGAAGGAAATGGTCAGATTGCGCCTTCTGCAGCACTCGTGACTCTGTTGATACTGATCACACTTTGGTTGCTCATTGAGCCTCTCACTCTGTCGATGGGAGCGACGTCGCCGTTGGCGTGGTGTTTCAGGACCTTCTCGTAGAATGATGTCGACGTGGGGCCTCAGGTCCTCCCGATTCGTACTATGAGCGGGAACGCGACCATTGGAATATCCGCTGACAAAAAGATGCGTGGTGAGGACCAAATCACACTCCACTTCTAATCCGTGGTTCGTGGACGAATCGGAAACCCACATCGAAACAGCCTCGCTGATCGGGAATGCAGCCCAGGTCGATTCCGTGAGAGATACTTCTTTGCTGGTTACAAACCTCCGAGGCGTGCGGACGCCTACCCGAGCAGGAGCAAGTAGCTGGTATATGCGGACAATTGCTGATGTTTCCTCACCTGTTATACCAGGCGGAGTGATGAAAAGATGCAATGTTGCGTTGTGAACAGTTCTGGATACTTCTTGTGGAAACTGGACGGGTAGGAAGATACGTAGTTTCCGAGGGGAAAACCAATCCAGAAAGGATATATTACTCGGAGGTCCATCTGCAAACAAAAGAAGAGAAATAAAAATTATTGTAGAGAGCGTTTATTCAATTGTTCTTTAAAACTTGTTGGACTACGAAATCGACTTTTCAGGAACTCCCGCTAATTCCAGGTCTTTGAATGGAATACACACATACACACAAAGATAATGATAATACGTATCGTACGTTGTAGTCCATAAATTCACCATGATCGTGCAAAATATTTGCATGGTGGTTCGTAACTTTTCACTGGTAGGATTAAACCTTTGTGAACTGCATTATTTCCTTACCTACACAGAGCTGCACATTGTTTTGCCCATCAGTGTTTTTTCCATCACACTTCAGCCTTATTTTTTGAATGTTCTACAGATACGTCGATTTTGGTTAATTTCAAAACGCGCACTAATCAATCAAGACCGTTACACTTTCCATCATCATCGAAAAGAGCATTTTCTCTCCATTTTCTGAAAAATACCAAACGAGGGCGCTTGCGCACCACGTGTCCAAAGTGATTCGATCATGAACACAAGAGAGTTAATACCTTTGGCTTTCCATTTATTTAGCAGCTAAGTTGAGGATTTGTTAATCCAAGCAATGAGACTGTTGAAACAGACAAATGTGCGGGGGTGGGGGGGGGGGGGTGGGTAAATTAATTGAGGACGACAGCTCCGTCGATTATAAACATAACCCACAAAAGTTATTTTTGAGTTACAAATATCCAGAAAGGGACCTTCGGTTCTGAAATAGTGTTTACGACACATGCTGAGTAAATTTGCACTAGTCATTTTCCTTAAGATGGGCGTAATTGTCATGTCATATTTTCAAAAGTTCATGAATTTAGACAAATCTGTGTATACATCATTCACATCACAACAGACTGTACATATTTACACACAATTAGTACACATTTACACACAAATAGTATACTTTAGACATTAAAATTAAAAGGTATCAGATATCTTCAAACTGGAAGTAAACATGGTAAACATTTCGATAACTATAGATCTTTAACATAGTGATTGATTTGAGACATTAATTCAACAAGGTTTATCATTCCATTTTCTTTTCACTAACACAACTAATGTAATTTTGACATGTGGTAATCCTGACTTGCAACGTAGTTATTAAAGAGACGTTCTCACTGAAGATAGGAAACTGAGATAGATTGTGTAATTGCTGAATAATAACAAAAGAAGACATTAATGGAACAGCGTCCCGACCGCCTTTTCAAATTGTAAAAAGGGTGACGCGACATTTGCTCCTGCGACATTTGCTCCTCCGTTCATATCTAGAAAGGTCAAAGGTTAAGGTCAAGGTCATGATTTTTTTTTTTGTTAAGAACAATGTGAAGATTAGGATTAGGGTTAGGGTTAAGCTTAGGGTTAGGTTTAGGATTAACATGGCAAAGTTAGACCGGAGCAATTGTCGCAGGAGCAAATGTCGCAGGAGCAAATGTCGCGTCACCCTTTTTACAATTTGAAAAGGCGGTCGGGACGCTGTTTTTTATTTTCGTGGTCCACATTGGTGGACTGGAGTAACTTTTCGTGCTGAATTCAAATATGAATGTTGCCAAGCAGTAAACTTGCAATGTTTCATGATATCTCGCCTTAATTATGCAAATTTATGCAAAATGGAAATATTATACTGTTGCATTTAATTTATTAACAATTAATTTATAATTCAAATGATGTCAGCATTCTGTTAAATTTATACAAATTTAAGCAAAAATATATTGTTTAAAAAAAAGATATTTGGGCATTTATATACTGTATGTTTCTCAAGTAGACCTGCAAAGTAAACTGAGTGAGCCTAAAAGCAATCATTGCTTGTGATAAAAATCTTTATGAGTGCACATTTCATAATTATGTGCAAATTTATGCTCAAAATGGCTATCTTTGTTTATTTTTTAACTTTTAATTGTTTTTTTTTGGGGGGGGGACTTTGGTTATCACTTCTTTTTGCATTGTAAATACTCTTTTAACAATTAGTACTTAGGTTTGTCATGTCTTTCATTTAAACATTTTCTTGTTAGGAGAAAAAAGATCATGCAAATTCATGCAATTTAATTAACTTGCTAAATTACCCTGATAGCAGAAAGTGTTAAAAATGACGTGATATTTACGTCGTGGTTTTCGTCTTTTTTACGTCCTGTAATTACGTCAATAAGACGACAACTTGCACCAACGCATGACGTCAAGAGGACGTCTTATTTTGACGTCATCTCTACGTCTTCATTCCTCTTCCGTGATAGCAGAAAGTGTTAAAAATGACGTGATATTTACGTCGCGGTTTTCGTCTTTTTTACGTCCTGTAATTACGTCAATAAGACGACAACTTACACCAACGCAAGACGTCAAGAGGACGTCTTGTTTTGACGTCATCTCTAAGTCTTGTACACTGTAAAAACTAAAGTGCTACTTTTAGGGGCATGTATAGTGACTGCACCTGAAATGCTGTTTATAGCACTTGTAGTGTGCTAATTTACCAGCAAAAAAAAAATGTGACCGTGGCGAGCCTCGAACCAGGTTCCGCTGATTGAGAGGCGCTGACGTTACCGATGGACTAACGAATGCTTCGTGCAATCCAGTTTAGTCATGGGAGTCAAGTAGATAACATGAACTATGTGGTGTCGTAAATTCACTATGTAACAATATGATCTGCTGTAAATCGTACAATGTGAGTTAGTCTAGCGGTAATGCCAGCAATTCTCGATCAGCGGACCCTGGTTCGAAGCTCGCCCAAATCATTTTTTGTTATGAATGTTTAGCAGTTTAAGGAGCCGGTCCAGCTCCCGTGAAAGTGCTGAAATAGCACGCTGTGTGCATTCAATAGCACTCTGAGTGCAGTCCCTATGCATGCCCTCAAAAAGTGCTATATACAGCACTTCAGTTTTTACAGTGTACAGATGACGTCAAAATAAGACGTCCTCTTGCCGTCTTGCGTTGGTGCAAGTTGTCGTCTTATTGACATAATTACAGGACGTAAAAAAGACGAAAACCACGACGTAATTATCACGTAATTTTTACCACTTTCTGCTATCAGGGTAGATACTAAAACGGAGTTTCATCAATACCAATATTTAGTTTACTCACTTTAGGCCTGTATTTTTACATGCACCTTGAACATATGCCTCAAATACAACATTTGCTGCTGTCAACTATAAGATTGCAAAGCATTGTCTGACATAACAACAATTAGACCATGGGATGACATGGACAAAAGAGGCTTCCTGTTTCATTTTCGCCCCCACCTATAAATTGCTATACTAGGGTACTATTTGGTGCTAAATTCAAATAGGAATGTTGCCAAGCATGAATCTGGAAATTCATTACTGTAATGTGATTCCTTAGTCTTTACTTTTGCCAATTGCTTCAAAATCCAATGGCGAAATAAGGGGGACACTTCTGTCCCCCTCATGTTTCAAGACATTCCTTAAAACCGCCAATGGGCTAGACATGTAAACAGGCATGTTATCTGAATACCACTCGGCAGTATGTAAATAAGCATTGTTGAATTTATCTAGTGAAAAGCCCGGGGAAGGGGGGATACTCAGATTTGGTTCGGACGGGGGTGTGCCGCTGAAAACTTCATTTCTGTACCCATTTTTAAGCGTCATTTTGGCAGGAAAAGGCGCCCATTATTAGGGGTTTTGCATCTCGGGTGTGTATTTTAGCGACAATATGGGCGAGAATATCATTCTGAACAATAAAGTTACCCATGTTTAAAAAAGTGGGGACACAAAACCATACCCATGTTTCTCCCCGGCTAAAAAGCTGGAGGGAGAGGGTGCAGTCCCTCTAGGATTTGCGACTGGCAAATAATTATCTATCAAGTTACTTTACTTCAAGACCTTTTAAGCATGTTGTATTTTCAAATCCACATGAAAGTCATTCAGTCAAGAAGAAAAGAGAGAGACAACGAGGAAATTGGGTGAAGAAGTTGACAATGACAAGAGAAAGAGAAAAAGATAGACAGGGAGGAACCTGAATTAGTAAAAAATGTTGCAATAAGTGTAAAATCAGGTAGGGTTCTGAGAAATCGCTGCTGAGAAACAGCTACAAAAGACAAAACAAAACACAAAACAAAACAAAACAAAAAAAGAAACAAAAACAAACAAATATCACAAGTGAATGTCATGAATTTATGTCTGACCATAATGACTCTTCTTGCCAAAGTACCGTGCAGTGTTCGACCACTTTTGTTATTGTTCCTCCTAATTCAAATCAAATTCAAATCAAATCTTCATTTAAGCAAAGTGAAATTTAGAAACGTTCTGTAAAAATATTCACATAGCCTTGTTGATTAATTCTTAGTGCTGCTCTGTGAATGATTGATTGGAAGGGGTAAAACTCATCCAGTGTTCTCTCTTAGTAACACCTACTAATAAGCTGCATGATTGTTTTGTTTAAACCTTGCATGGATAAGGTATCACATTGCAGTTTTTCTTCATTGAATTAATGTCAAGCAGATTTAGTCTATGAGGAATTTGACGAAAAAAATATTTGTTGCAAATCTTCCTCCAACTAAACAAAGCACAGTGCGAACGATAAAACTCCACAATACTGCCTGCTGCGGCAGTTTCACTATGTATTCACAATGGGTAGCAGACTACATTAGGCTCTAGCAGACTACACTTTCAACAAAGTCTGTGTTAATGGCCCACCAAAACAGCTGGCAACAGATAATTTTCCACCTATTCTCTCTTCAAAAGTGTTGTCCTTCTTCCTTCTCCTTCTTTTTGCAGTACTTTTAAGCTCATAAGTCCAAATAAGCCCCTTATTAAGAAATGATAGGTTATGTCATGTTGCTTGCACTGTCTTACAACAGGTAGATCACATGTTAGTGAGCGAGGCTGGCACTTCCCCATACACCATGTACATAGCACACACAACATAAGATCTCATAGACACACAAAGCATGTATAAACGCATGGGGTAAAAACTGTGCTAAACTCCACATGCGGTCATCAAACTTTGGAGCTCCCTTTTGAGCTACAAAATAATCATTTTTGCAGTGGATTGCACACTTTGCAATTTGCATGCATATGTCATTAGTGTTTCTATATTTTTAGTAACATTTACAAAATGAAAATAAGTGAGGCGAAATCGCGGACCAAGGTATTGTCATTTGCAGCCCATCATCAAAGAATAACAATAACTAAACAAGAATTATCATTTAAAGGTAATGTGCAGTTTTGGTAAGCCCTCGAAAGCTTTTCTTGGACAGATTTCTTGGATTTTGACAAATAGCAAGATACAGACAATACTAACATGTCATTTTACTAAAGAGGTTTATAGTTTTGTTTAATCATTCCTTTCGGTGACAAATGACCAACATCACACCTGCCAACTATTCTTATTTCTGTTATATATATATATATATATTATATTACTTGAACTTGTAATTATTTTTATTCTTATTTTAAATTTTGAAAGTTTGTGCAGTATCTTGTTTGAGCCACATTTGATTTTTTATTCTTATACATATTCTTATCCGGTAGTATAATTCTGTTATTGTTTTATACAGTTAACAACAAAGTTATTCATACCCCTTGGAAAATTCTAGTTTTTTGCAGTTTTCCTAAAAATGAATGGTTAACTGAATTTAATTGCACATCACTTGAATACATTTAGTTATCATCTGCAAATTAATGCTGTTTCTGGTTTCACCACATTTGCATAACAATAGAAAAGGTGAACTGGGTGATGTTCAAAATTATTCATACCCTTGGTGATCTATTGACTTTGTCAATCAGTATGAATCCAGTCCTTGTGATTAATGCTCGTAACACTTTCTTCACACTGTCACAATGCTTCTAGAGGTCTCTACTGAGATATCAGGGCCAATACCTGGTCTCCAATGGCCCAATCTCCTTGAGGATGTTGTCCACACATGCCATCACCTGGTCTTCAGGGGACTCGATGGATTTAAAGCAGATTTTGTGTTTGCAGGTGGTGTAGTTTTAGACGTCATGTGGACAGGACTGTGATATTGATATTTTTGTTAATATTCCTTACATTTTAATGACAATTCTGTATCTAAGTTGAAACAAAGCACTCTTCCAGAAGAGACTTCCCTAGAGGCATTCAATGTTGCACTGTCAAGGGAAGATATTTCCTGATACTTTTGTTCCATTATTATTAAGAATGTTTAGGGAGGCCATGGTAGTTGTCTAAAGGTTGGATGGTGCCAATTTTATCAGTTTATTCAGTTACACTGATTGACACGTTTTTGATATGGACACCTGCAAGTGGGTACTCTAGTGAAGCTTAAAATACTGATCTTTATGTTCCAGTGCACTGTCAAAGTGGTAGCATCTTGTGCACTGCAGCTGGTAACATGGAGGGCATATGGTATAAATTTGGTTTACATTCATTTTGATATCAAGGATTGTACCTTTCATACCAAAGATACAAAGAATATACCATATGAAGATTGATATACAGTAACAGTCAATGTGGGATGTGTATGGTACTCAAAGGTTACATACTGTTATTCATGGTGACCTGACGTTAGAGTCATGAAATCGACTTTAATATCACCAACATGGCCTTCCTGAGCACTCTGATCAAGAATGGGGCCAATGAATAAAGGTGAACCCTCCCACAGGCAGTGCAAAAGGGAAGGGCTCTTCAGGAATGGTGCTTTGCTTCATAAGTAGATACAGAATTTTCATTAAAATGCATGGAATAAATGACCGAAAATTTCAATATCATAGTCCTGTCCTCATGACGTCGATAACTGCATCACCTGTAGGACACGAAATCTAATGAACTCTCTGAAGGTCAGGTGAAGGCATGTGTTGACACATCCTCAAGGAGATTGAGCCATTGGAGAACAGGTACTGGCCTGATATCCCAGCAGAGACCCCTCCGGAAGCCATGTGACGGTGTATTGAAATAAAGTGAATTACAAGCATTAATCACAAGGATCGGATTCATACTGATTGACAAAGTCAATAAATCACCAAGGGTATGAATAATTTTGAACATCGCCCAGTTTTGATAACTCACCTTTTCTATTGTTATGTAAATGAGGTGAAACCGGAAACGGCATTCATTTGCAGATGATAACTAAATGTATTCAAGTGATGTGCAAGTAACTTCATTTAACCATTCATTTTTAGGAAAAATGCAAAAAACTAGAATTTTCCAAGGGGTATGAATAGTTTTGTTGTTAACTGTATATATGTGTTAATGCTGCTTCTTTTCATTGTTCGGTTTTTTTTTTTTAAATATGTTTATTGATATGCCATTGTCACTTTTGTAATTTTTTATGAGATCTATAATGCTTATTAATGTATTTACATCGTTTCATACGGTCCCAATCGCTGGAAGCCAGTCTTGTAACTGTTTGGGGTTTTTTAACCGTGTATGAATTAATATATCAATCAGTCAGTCAAAAGAATAATTCCTATTTCCCACCTAAGCTCAACTTCAAGTGAGGAACAATAGATTACTCTCTTTTCATGAAATCTTCTGTTTGAAAGCAATACAATATACACTGCATTTATGATTTTGCTTTCAAATTGCAAGATGCGTATTTTATACATGGGATATATACAGTACATACTCGTGTGGGATAAAAGTCTGGTCCACTCTTCTCAAGGCATTTCTAGTCATACATGCATTTCGAATATAATGGCAAAATTAAAAAGCAATCCATTTCAGGTGACATTTCGGTTATGATATTCTTCCAAAATTACATGAAAAACATTTTTTTTAGAAAGCTCGTCTTCCTAAAAAATATTCCTCGTCTTCAACCGGGCCCCGTTGCATAAAACTTGCCATTAACGGTAACTTTGCCATCAATGGTAACATCCCATGGAAACCTTGATTTTGATTGGCTGTTGAGTGATGTTACCATGGTAGTTACCACTGATAGCAGAGTTACCATTAGTGGTAAGTTTTATGCAACGGGGCCCAGATATTCTCTTTAATTTCTGATCCCTGGTGAAAGATGGAAATCCAAATAAATCAATAACATCTCGGATACGTGCATGCTAAACAAAACACCTTCGCTCGAACAAACGGTTTAGTAATGACGTCAAACCTTAAGTCCCTTTTGTCGTAAAAACAATGGTACCCTTGTTACCAAGAAAGTTTACATCTTAAAAATCCAAAACATTAGAGAAATTGACTCCTCTTCTTGTCAGTTTTATTCCGTTACCTGTAAATCAATATGATGCCGACAAACGACGGAGAGGTATTTTACTCCAAACAAAAAGAATGCGATTAAATTACCGACACATATCTGGATATAGAGCCATGATGTACTGAAGTGGATTGCAGTAACATTGTATTGTAGAAATTGTTCTGTAGCTTTTTTTGTCCGTATCAATTGAAGAAAAAGTTTTGCCTGGACATTCACTGTTATCAGTTAATAAACTTTCTTTCCAGCTTTCAAACTCGTCATGACAACTCTGTGATAGGCAACCTGAAACTACTTGTAATATAAGAGAGTAAAATCTAGGAATGTATTTATCCCATTGCCTACTGGAACCGGGTGAGCCATGTTTTAAGCATGGGAATTAGATAATTCAATACCCAACGGGCTAATGTTCTTCAGGTACATGAAACTTATAGAGCTTGATACGTATTTGAACTGGAAATGTTCATGGTACTGTTCATGTCCTTTAAAGATAAAGTTGAGTTCTGGTCATGATGAATTGTGAAATCAACTTTCTCATAGCATTTTGGGAAAGGTTGATGATATAGCACATCAAAATTGGTGTATGCTGTAAGGTTTTGGAATCATCAAAATGATTTTATTAACTCAATCCTGCCGAGATTCACATGCACTGCACACAGAAATATGTATATAGCACTACACAGAAATATTCGGCCCGAACATTTCAGCTGTTTCTTGTCATAGTTTGAATGTTAGGGCATTTGAAGAGCAATCCTCTTAAGGGGACATATCTACTATGATAATCTTCCAAACTAACATAATAAGAATGAGAAAGCTCATAAGTTATATTTTACCTTTCCCAGAACTCAAGCTTCCCTTTAAAGTTTCATTGCTCTGAAGGTTTTTAGGCCTCTTAAGGTTGTTTTTATTGGTTTTTATGTTGTTTAGGATTTCATGTCTTTTAAAGGATTTTCCTGTTTTTATTAAGGTTATAATTAAGGTTTAAATAACATATACTAGTGACAAAAAATAAATAAAGAGGTGCGTACACCAGGTACACTTTGTGGCATTGCAAGTAGCATCACAGGGCTCTGTAAGCATATACGCCCCTCCTCTTCCGGAAAGTATTCGATCCCCCCCCCCCCCCCCCCCCCCCCCCCCGTCTGCGCATCTCATTGCTCTTCCAACATTTCTTTCCTTGAAATTAAAGCGATAGGAAGCATCTATCAATTGCTTTGCCTAGGTTTCAACTCTTCAATCTTTAGATTCTGAGACTATTTTCCATATGCCTGTGATAATAGCATTCAACATGTTCAAAGTTTTCCCTTATCGTGTTTGGTTATAGTTTCTCGAGTAATCATGATAGCATTTTTGTCCCCGTTTCATATTGGGCTTATCTGTCTTTGGCAGCACAAACATGAAGCATAAAGTAGAGTCATCGGAACGAACAACCCATCCACACAATACGGTATAATAATGTGGTGGGGGGGGGGGGTATTGTGACTTGTGTGGAGGTGTCGTGGTCAGCTGATAAGCACAATGTAGCGTTTCAAATTCCTGCAACGGCACTGATGTCCTTTGCCATGATATTAGTACCGATGTCACGTGTGGCAGATAGACTTGTCATCATTCACCCATTGCTCGAGCACAGGAAAGGTATATTATGATGGTAAATCTATATCAAAAACAAATTTGAGCATAAATCAACCATTCTTAATATATGATTATAAATATATGCTACCTTAGAAATTTTTTGAGAAAATTGCCGATTTTAAAAAAGATATTACCTTATTTCAACATTAAACCATAGTAAACAAAAGGAGAAACGTAAATATAATGGCAAAGTTCTTATGCATAAAGTTGGGTAAAAGTAATAATGTTTGGTAATAAATTTCCTACAAGTTTTGTACACAATATTTTGTGAGATAATAGATGGATGGTTAATGAAGTGCAGATATTTGAAAAGGAAGCATTGATCACATATTGGTAAAATTTTGAAGAGAGCTAAACTCCTCGGCACAGTAAGAGTTTAATACAAATTTGCAGCTCTCCGGCCAGCTGAGGCCATTCTCCAAAAGTTTGCGCCGTGCCACTATTAAATTTTCACGTGTTTATGTTTGGCTAAACAAAATCATTTACCCAAATAGCTCTTTTTCCGTCACGTCAGTGAATAAGAGCCTTTCAAAATCTTTACGAACTGTTAAAAGGCAATCAATTATGGCTTCTGTTGGACTCATAAAAGATAGATCGATTAGTTAATCTACCCGTATGTTTAACAATAGCCCAATTCCTTATGGGCAAGTCGAGCCGACCACTTTCAATGATTTTTAGTGCCCACTCTATCTTCAATACATGGAGTCAGATCTATAGATACGCAATGTTTTGATGTTGAGTAGCAATGATAATTAAACAAATACAAAAATAGGCCTACCTAAAAATAGAAGGGGGTCTTGACCTACATGCTTCCAAAGCGGAAGTTTTCGCTTAGATTATCTGTCTCTGTCTGTCTGTTTCTCTTTCTTCTCCCTAATCCCCCTTCTTTTTTGTGGGGGGGGGGGGGAGTGGTGAGGGAAAAGGGCACTTGCACCTCCTCTCCCTCCATGCATTGCCGCTATGTTGTTTGGTTTTCTTTTTCATTTTAATAATGGATTTCAATCGATTACAACCATTGAATTGCACTTGATTTAATTTTCTCTTTCAAAAAGCGGGTCGTGTAATTTAAGTTGTATTCCATTTCCGTTTTGTTGAAGGACATTCATCAATATCAGATATTTAAAACATGGAACGCAAAAATGTGACCCGACGCCTCAAAACCTACAATAAGTCGCCAAAATTATTATTTTTGTTTTATACATTTTCTGAAAGTAGAGATTCTCAACTTTCCAATGGTATATCACTTGCCTCGTTTACTCAATGATAACACCTTTAAATATCACATTTAGAATCAGTATGTAACCAGCAATCAATAACTCCTATTCAGAGATAATGGCCATTTAAGTTCGGAACAAAAGAGTGCTAAAAACCTTCGCTCTCTGTGTGCGCCCGAGTAAAACTGGGTATTCAAATGGCCATAGCGACCTGTATGAAGGGATTATCAGATTAGGCTGAATTTTAGCACTCTGCTCCTGGAGGACCTAATCATTACTCCCCAAAAAAAATCAATTTAATACCTTTAGAGGTAAAGTAGTAATTTGGCATTGAATGAAAGTATTACAAAAACTCTCCTAACATTCATTTGCTGGACAGGTGAAAAAAATGGAGTCATTTTAAAATGCCCCCAAAACATATTTCTAAATCGGATTACGACTCACAAAATTGAGACATGATAGAATGATAATGAAACTACCCATTTCTAACAAAAACAGAAAATCGACTGATCCAAGCAAATTGACTATTTTGGGCTGTTTGCTACGTTGTGGTCCGTGCGAATTATTGTAGGTTTTGAGGCGGCGGGTCACAAATGACAAAGTGGTAAAATATCTCCTTTCAAATACTTTTGAAGAGTCTTGGAAGCCCCAAATCAACTGAAAAAATGATAAGGTAAATATGATTAAATATCAGGGTACAATGGGTGTTTACTTTTCTAATCATAATTGGGCAAATCAACTCAACACAGTGAAGGTCATAAATACATAATTATGTACATTGTATGCTAACTTTAAAGTGACATATAATGATGAAAAAAGTTTTTACGGTTAAACATCATTGTTATTATCGTTGTTATTGTATATTTATGCACTGCAGTATTATGTTAATATGATTGAAAAAAGTCAATAAAATCTGAAAATCTGAATCATGATAAAATTGAAATATAATAACAATATCGTTTTAAAAAGTTAGTGCTTGGAAACATGAGCTGTTTGTTTCTATCCATGTTTTCTTTTTAAGTGCGTTATCATATCTTTAATGCTCAACATGATACGCTGTTTTGTAGACCTGGGACAAACCATCCTTTGTTTTCTCAAACGATTGTGAAGATATTTTCGAACAGCAACAAGAGAACGGAATGTTACTTCTGACTAAAGTATATCGACCTACAAGTCAAACGTTCATGGACTAATATGAATAAAACCATTCCATGTTCGTCACTTTGTTTTGACAACCCTTCCAATTTTGATACCATAATCAAAACTAATATCTAGAAGTATGAAACGACATAAACATCAGTGGCGTAGCGTGGCTTCAAGCATTGGGAATGCATCGATTTTAGTAGGGTGAATGAAATGAGAATTAATATGAACAATGAATAAGGGGAGATGTAAGAGGCGTCGTATCGTCTTCTTTTCTTTTTATTTCCCCCTCTCCCTTTCTTTCTCTCTCTCTCTCTCTCTCTTCGTTTTTAATTTTTTTTTAATTTTTCTTCTTTCTTATCCCGATTCGACTGTGGGAAACATGTCCGCGTACCTCCATGTACGCCAATGAATATGTTCTAAGTTTTAAAAATGCTATTTCGAACTTAAATAATTAGATTTTATGCATTCATCGGATTACTTTTGATGGTCTGGCCTATAAGCATTGAAATGTTCACCTGAATAATTATCTTCTCGTTGGTGCTATTAAAACTTTTGGATTTTGGAAGCATAAGTGTAGCTTGAATGCATATTTTTACCATTTGTTCTAAAACAAATATTCGCACTGTGATTTGGGAGGGGAGCAGTATGATTGGAAACAAATTTAGGGGCGTCGATAAAGTAGGGGATGTGACACCCCCTTTCATTAATTCTTGTCCGTCGTAAATTTGAAAGATTCATGGATCATTCGCAAATCGTAAATATGGATTACCATGTTTTGTTTGACTTGCTTCTTAAAAGTTTTTTTATAAAAATATTACCATCAATTTTAACCTAGACTGGAAATTTAAAAAATATGCATCGCCTCCCGCCTCTCTCTCATCATTAGTTTTTGGCGGGTTGACTACAAAATGTTCGGCTAACCTGCTGGCAATTAGTCGGCATTAAAAATGGTCTGGTGACACTCCGACATGACAAATGAATTAGTATGGCCATACCTGTACTTCTGAAAGTGTAGATTTCGTCTCGATAGGCCGTCGAATGCTGCTCATGTGTCAGTTGGCTTGCCGCTAAGTTGGCCTCTTGTACTGACTGATAATACAGACGATACATTTCTTGCATGCGTTCGTCCGAAATATTAGCTCGAGCAACTTCCTCAGGAGTCGGAGGCCTCTCCATGTGTAGCTTCCTAAGAATCTCATCCCTCACCAGCTTGACCTGCTCTTCCCGTAGTCGCGTTTGATCGGGGCCGTTCGTACGGGGCTCTTCAGCATCCTCCTCCGCCTTGCTGCTGGCTGGTGGTGGTGACAGGACCGTCGTTGACAGTAAAGCAGTCGATGATGAATACGACACTGATGACGATGTTGAGGCGGATGTCATTAAGTTAGACAAGGATGTCAAGGTATTTCGTTTCGAGGTCGGTGCTGCGTCCTGCCGGCGAGCTCCGCCGCAACCATTGCATGACCATGTGATGTCCCGGGGAGCAGCCCCGACGTGTGGTAGCATGACGACGGCAAGGAGTACCAGCATGCTCCCTCCAAACCTCGGACAGGTGCGTCGAGTCATCTAGAACTTTCAGGAATACCCCCGAGTTCTGCAATGGACGATTATATGATATTGAGAACTTTGGAATGATTTCCAACGCGTTAAAAAGTACTTCTCTACACTTCACGTGTCCTTCGAGAGTTTAGAAAGCACCATTTGTTGAAACTTTGTCGATATCAGGTCCTTGTAACCGCTATCTTTCTCAATGGTCCGCAGACTTTGAACTCAATACGCACGTGGAGGAAACGCAAAAACTTGACGACGCTGAGTCATGTCGATTTGAATACTGCCGCTTCCAATCCACCGCAAATGATATTTATTGTCTGTCCTATTACCCGTGGGTGTTGCGAAATAATGGTCAATAACCCTTTTCCTTCCTTTACTATCCGAGTAATGTGAACGTCGACCAAAGGCATATTCTGTTTCGTCATTCTCTCGCCGTCATTTTAATGCGACTATTTTTGCGTCTTTTTAAAAACTGTATTTTTAAGAAATTTATCCAAGCATATGAAACGGTTTTAGTATCGTCACTGTCGTCATTTGGTCATTTTTTAGTTTGTTTTGCTCTCGAGTGAATGTTATATTTCAAATATATTTTAGACACGAGAAAAGTGAATTTTTATTGGCAAAGATTTCATGCTTAAATATACATGAATAATGTGTTGAAAAAACGCACCTTCACACATTGTTCAATTTATATTTTCTATTATTCTCTCTTTGATTCATTCTCTCATTTTCTCTTTGTCTCCCCCTTCTTGCTCTTTCTCTCTGTCTCTGTCTCTGTCTCTGTCTGTCTGTCTCTCTGTCTGTCCATCGCTCTCTCATCTCTTTCTCTCACTTACTATTATTGGTAGTAAGTATTATTGATAGTAATTAATAAATCATATTTTTCATGATGATTGCTTTGTTTATAGTTTGGTATATACGATCTTATGTGACCATACTCATTTATGATGAAGCAATGTTTATTTTTCTGGTAATTCTGGACAAAATGTTCAATATTTGCTAGTTTTGTATCCGACAATTGCCCATTCATTTTATTATTCTTTTCGAGAGGAAAACAGTAATGTAATAAAAAGAGGTCTTTATATCCGATAATAACAGACGAAGTACAGATTGTATGACTGAATATTGGTGAATGAATAAACTGTTGCTATTCGTATTTATGTTATTGTAATAAAATAAATGATTATGAATTATGGGCACAACAATTAATTCAAACCATAATTCAATAATACGATCATGTACCCTTGTTATACCTTTCTTTCCATTCCCTGCGTTCAGAAATGATCAAATTATCCAAAGCAAATTCAACTGACGGTCACGTTCATTTTTTTTGTGGGTAATTGAATAAGTTCAACTCTAGATGAACTCACCCCTTTCTTTGAATTTGCATTTCATCATCCCACCAACCTTTCGTGACTGCTTTCGGCCACAAAAGATACAAGCACATTTGTTAAAGGTGGCCTACAAACATCATGCAAGTAGTGATCGAACATGGTGAAGGTGTGGAAGGGAGTGCAACCATATTATCTTCACATTGCCTTCCTTCGCTCCTTTTCTTTCTCTCCATTTCGCTCCTTTCATTATTTTCATTCATTTTTTTCTTCTAACGACATTCCATTGGGAGGGGACACGTATAGCCTTGTCTCTATTCCACTGATTGCAATAGTCTTTTACGCAGTGCGTTCGTAACAAATTTAAAAATTGAAATACAGAGGGAGTGTTCCTCCGCCGCGCCCCCAATTTCATTATATGCTATTTCAGGTAATTGTAAAACTAGGGGAAGCGCCCTTTGTGCCCCCTCAGGATCCAGAATTGTAACAAAATACAGTATTTAATAGGGTCTTGAAAATAAATTGTAAAACATAGAATGAATAAAGAAACAACAAGAAATAAGAGGGCAGTTTTGTTTCTGCCAAATTGCCTTGTCCAATCATGATCTCCTTGTAACCTAAATTTGGCAGAACATTAAAATGTTTTGAAAGATGTCAAATTTTGGTGTTTCCCCAACAGCGATGGACATGACGGAGATCACGTATTAAAGCTTTACCCATTTTTCCGCACTACTAGTCGGCTTGACATTTCATGGACCTCGAAAAGTTGCGTTAACTAAAATTAACTCAAAATGACTGATACGCTGTATTTGAATTTGACTTTGTGACCCAGGGGTAAGATTGAACTTTGACCTGAACTTCAGTTTGTGAACTCGACTTAAACTGAAAACACAACATCATCAAGGTATTCGGCACCACATACTGTCAAAGACATATCATATCTAAACAGAGTACTGTCCATAATATCCAGTTCAACTGTGACCTTGATTGATCCCTTCTGACCAATAAATGAATGAATGATCTCAGAGATTAGTTCTCCACACCCAAAGCCCCTTCATTTTAAACATTAGACATCTATAACAGTTTAAAATCTAACGTATGCATGGTCATGTAAACATGTAACAAATTTGACCTTTATTGACCTTTATGACATAAACGTGACCTTAAATGGCAAAAATTGCGTTAAAAATGAATTATACGTCCCTCGAAACCCCTATATACATGCATCATACTAGTATGTGACATGTAGTTCAAAAAGTTGGGTTTAAATATAGCTACCAGGCGCCAATTTGGATTTATGCAAATTATGAAAATTGCTCAATGTTGCCCTTTGGGCAACAAAGCTGAAATTGTTCTAGGACCACATAAGATCACAAATCAACAAAAAAATTCAGCTTCGCTATTGACTAGATAGGAGTGTCAAATGGACTATAAGAGAGTGATGTCAACACTAATCTGTGCATGTGATAGACCTTGAAAAGAAAATAAGAAGAAAAAACAAGCATAAAACGTATACATGTGCATGAGGTACATGTTACAGCTGACATCCCAGTTTGAGTATGAACATATAAAGAAGACGTGCAGCAATTACAATGTCCTGTCATGCCGATGGATCACGTGGACCATGACGTCAATAAGCAGTAAAAAGAGAAAATAGTCAGAAAGTAGTAATTTTGTTTTATATCTTTTCAGAACAACATTTTTGTCAAATTTTAAGATCCGTGTCCATAATTATTGTTCCCACAAAAAGTAAAATGCTTGTTTTGTCGATTGTTGAGGTGCACTGAAAATCCCTTTCATTATTTTAAATTGATAGCAAGAACCAAATGTATCATGTGTAAAGGTCATCGTTTTATTAACATTATATTCGACACTTCAAAGCGTCCGTCAGTAAATATTGAAAATAGGCTATACACAGTCTGTACATGGGGGAAACAAAAATTCCCCTTCTTATTTTATCATATTGCGTTCTGCCACATACGTTTGCATTTTCTATATTAAATAGGAGTGATGTATATACGTGCCAAAACACCCTTCCATATGAGAAAAAAGACAAGTAGT
Source organism: Heliocidaris erythrogramma (assembly GCA_025617745.1). Lineage (NCBI taxonomy): Eukaryota > Metazoa > Echinodermata > Echinoidea > Camarodonta > Echinometridae > Heliocidaris > Heliocidaris erythrogramma. The sequence continues at coordinate 30,788,069 of CM046859.1, read as the reverse complement.
AAATATGATGTATAATTCAGGCCTATAAAAACACGTCGAAATGAAAAGATTCAATGACAATATGAAGTGTTTTTTTTTTCATTTATAATGGTTGTGAAGTTATTTTATTGATGGTCCTGTAAAAAGATTACTGTAAAGAAGAACAAAAAACAAAAAATAAAACAATATTTATTAGGTGGGCTGTACTTAAAGTTTTGAACTTTTCATGTTTTAGTACGAAACTTTCTTATTAGGTTTTTATTTCTACCCACTTTTTGTTCGCACAATATCTTCAAAACGGCTTATTAAAATGTACTCAAATTTTGATAATGTTTTTAACATATTCAATGGACCGTGACGTCATGTAGGCGCCATTTAGTAAAATTCTGACATATGCTATATCTCAGCAATAAAGGGTCATTATAACCATATTTGGTATTATGCACATTAATCACACGGGAAATTATTCTAACATAGTGTAGGCGTGCAAAATCTGAAAATGCTAGAAATTGTCTAGAATAAATTTCGGGCATGTTTCAGGCCATTTTAAACATTTTAAATTTTTGCACGCGCATAAATAACCATAAGTGCCTTATTCTGCTTGAAAATGACTAATCCTTGACTGTTTTAGCATTTTGATTAATCCTATATGATTTCTCGGGCCTGAAACATAAAGAATACAATCAATCTTACAATTGATTTTAATCGTAAGTCCATGGCAAACTATGTACTAAAGAGTTAAAAATTGATCGCAAGATTGATTGTATCTCTTTATGTTACAGGCCCCTGGAATATTTTCTTGAACGTGCGCGTACGAGCACATACGCGCAATCAATGTGTAAAAATGCATAAAATGGACTAGAATTGACTGTGTATGTGTTTTAAGCATAAGGCATTAGAGGCATTCACACCTAGAGTAATTAGTGAGATTAAAATATTAGTGACATTCACACACACGAAAAAAGCGAGTTTCGGATGTATGCGAATGCGTGCGCTAGTGTAGTACGTATCTAAAATGCTTAAGGATTAAATTTTCATGTGTTTCAGAGCATTGTTAATCATTTCCATTGTCCTAGGCGTGAACACGTTTTATTTCCTGACTGTTCTACCGCTCACCTATTCACTTGTTCAATTCTAGTTTATTATTTTTTGAAACTTTATTTTCTATTTATTTATATATTTATTTTTATTTCATTCATTCATTTATTTATTATTATTATTATTATTATTATTTTTATTTCTATTCATTTTTATTTATTTATTCATTTATTTATTATTATCAATTTTTTTAATTTTTATTCTATTTTTCCATTTTTGTTTAATTTATTTTATTTATTTATTTACTTTTTTTTTTTATTTATTTATTTATTTTTCATTTTATTTTATTTATTTTTTTTTTTTTTTGGGGGGGGGGGGGGTTCGTCGTTTTGTTCTGCGGTAAAGTCACGACAGCCATACCGTTTGGAGAGGAGTTCATGCGGACACAAGGTTTTTCCTTTTGCCCCTGTTTGGAACAGACCACTTTTCAAAACAACGCCCCTTTATATTCAGGTAATTTATTATTCCAATGACTCCCCCATGGGAGGGTGGTTTAAAACGTAAACGGATATGGGGGGGGGGGGGGATTTGGCTGTATAAAGTGTATGATCATAAAGGTCATGAGTTATGTTTATGAAAAAGAAAAAAAACACACACCATCACAACGTTTTAGAAAATTGACCCTAAATTTTCGAGGAAAAATGGTTATTATGTGCAGAGAAGAATAGAGGTAAACAAGTAAACATGGATAACTCAGCAATGAATAAGTAAAGAAAAAAAATCATTTATGAATATTTCTGTGCTTACAATAATTATGTGTTGGTGGTTTTATCAATGTATTTATCTGTTTGTATAGGTTTGACGGTCTAAATAACCCATCTATCGCATGCAGTGGCGTAATGAGCCAAACTTTGTTTTTCAGGGGGGTGTACATATGCATAGTTTTGTCTTAGATCTAGACCTATATCCGGTATTTCATTTTATTTTTTTTTGAGGGGGGGGGCTGAAGTCCCAACAGTAAGCCAGTGATCGCATGAGAAGTAAGAGGAAAATTCGAAAGGGCAATACAACCTATGAAGCAAGTTGGAAAGTGACCCCACAAAATAATGGAGATACAGATTCTTACAAATAAAAAACAATTTGACACGTAAGGAGAAAGTTATGAATGTTAAAATGCTGCATAAGTGAACACGATATGTATGTGGTTCTCAATTTGGTGAATTGGTCATCCTGTTGTGATGGAATTAGGAGGAAATCCCTCATTCGTTTTACCTTTGAATATTATCACATTCCAATTCCAATTGTCTCTAAAGTTACATTTTTCCTCGGGGGCTTCACTCAAGTTGCATGTCGTCCAATAAAAGAATGTCCTTCTTTAATAGTAACAAAAACTAAATGGTAAACGGTGTCATTTTCTTATTTCTCATTTATATCTCATTTATTTATTTTCAGAAACAGTTAAGAAACTTACTAGATAATACATTACATGTACATTCGCCAATTTGAACCTCCGATGATCTCAAATTTAAAGAAAAAGGATGGATTTCCCCTCAGGCAATTTTGTCTCAGCAGTATCATTACAGAATTGTTTACAATATTAAATTAAACACCTATTTCTAAATTAAACTAGCCCGCCCTCATCCTAAATACGGTATAACGTTTTCCAAGTTATTAATGAACTCCTCATTTCAAGATATTTATTACAGGATGACGCAGTAACTGGTTCTGAATCGATCCCCTTGGGGAAACGATAAGGTAGTCCCTACATTCTATTTGCTTTTCTGGTGATGGTGGTCTTTTCGTGTTTTCCAAACATTTCTAAAATCTTCCAACCGCATTTATGGCATTATGTAACTACATGTACAAAGTTTTTTTTTTGAATGACAATACAAGCAGGTAATAAAAAATGGAAAACAATTCTCCCAAGAAATTAAAATGCTACATCCCCAAGACCACTTTAGCCTTGTTCATTTCAGAACGCACCTAAAAAAGAAATGGCGAATATTATTTAGGAAAGGCAGTCACGTGACCAATCCAGTACACGTATATGATAAATTCATCTATGTGCTATTTCTCAACAAAACTTTATTTTATCTTTGAGCATGATGTATGATTTGAATCAATTCGTTTTCAAATGAACAGGAGTTTGATTTTTATTAGAAAAAGTATACATTTATAGTACACTGAATCCCCCAGCCCAATCTTGTCTGTTTGATATTTTTTTTGATATGTGCATTTGAATTCAAAACCATAATTCTTTAAATGATTTAACTCTTACTTTGCCAAGGGGTTTAGCTCTCTTCAAAATTTTACAAACATGTGATCAATGCTTACTTTTCAAATGTCTCCACTTCATTAACTATCTATTATTACACAAAATATTGTGCACAAAACTTATAGGAAATCTATTACCACTTCTCATGATACCAAACGTTATTACTTTACCCAATTTTATGCATTAGAATTATTGAAAATTACATTTGAGTTTCTTTTTTGTACATTATTTTTTGGTTTCTTGTTTACTATTGTTTACTATTGTTTAATGCTGAAATAAGGTTGTTGGTTTTTTTTAATCTGCAATTTTCTCTGAAGGTATCTATGGTAGCATATAATTACAATCATATATTTGGAATGCTTGATTTATGCTCAAAATTTTGATATACATTGACCACCATATACCTTTCCTGTGGTTGAGCAATTGGGGAATGAAAATGACAAGTCTGTCTGTCACATATATGTGACACCGGCACTGAAAGAGTTAATGCTGTAATCACGTGCATGTCTGCCACTTGTCACCCTCCCTCCTTTTCCTTTCATCATCTTTTTCATCTTTCTTCTTTCCCTTTATTATATTTCCCAAGCTAATTTTTCTGTTCTATCCCTCTCCTTTTTCTTTTATTTTATGCTTGCATTTTCTTTTATCTTCCTATCCATACACCAGCCACTTTTTACTCCTCACTGTCTTCTATACATGCCTCCATCTCCTTTACCATGTTTACTCTGTTTCTGTTCCCACAATCTTTTCATCTGCTTTTCCTTTGCTTGTAACTGCCCAACAACATGTTTCTTCTGCCTTTTAACCATCTTCTGCTGTTGTGTGTATTCTTATTTTATGCACATGTATTGTTATGTTAAATCATTTGTATTCAAGTCCTGTTCTGTGCTATGTTTATTTTTGTATTTTATATGAATTCATAGCATGTTCATAGTATGTTAAATCGATGTTTTGTATATTTGCAGAAACAACCGGGAAATGATTTTTATGCCAATGTATGTTTATATTTGTGCTTGATCAATAAATTTGCACAATTAAAGTACTTCTTCTTGGAAATGTTATTATTTTTAGCCACGAGGTGAAACATGGTCATCATACTTGAACAGAGACTGTAAATGACTCATTGTCCTTTGAAATATCTTATGCGTCTTGTAGACACGACACATTGACCTTAAACTGTTTAAACTATGTAAATGTACAGAGTGATTGGAGATCCCTACCACGATTTGTGACATTCGCTTCTTCACACGAGCGCGTTTCAATTCTGTTCCTTTTTTTTGTATAGAACCCATGGCTATCCAACTAGGAGTCTATACGTTTATTAGCGCTCATCTGTTTGTTTCTGTTTACATCCAACAAACACTGCGAAGAATATCGCAATAATTATATGCTTGTGTTTCTGTAATTATATCTTGCATCATTCAACTCTGCCCACCGCCACCTGCTAATTATAGTTTGATATAGATTAATCGTAGACTAACGATACCACCGTCCACACTATTGTCACAAATTTCGGCGCATACAAGGAGTCCTTTTCTCCACTGATAATTAGGCCCGTTGCTAGCACACGAGACGACATTTGCTGACGTTAACACGGCATCAGTGACTGGTACAGTCTTCAGCGCCTCATGAAAAAGTGATATCGTTTAAAAAGGTATTCAATAACGGGCTAATGTATTAATTTCCATCAAAGACTCGATTGGCGTAGGCACTGACGCAATCAAAGTGACGCCTCGTATGAGCCGGGCTTAATATGCCTGTTGCCCCGTAAGGCGTCATTACGATTGCATAAGTTCCTGCGCCAATCAAGCCAGTGAAGGCAACAGAGTGTGACCTCATACTGCCCAAGTTGTCCAGGTTGCTGCTTTGTTGATCAACATATACATGATGAAAAGAATTTCAGTTTTATAATCCTGCGTCAAAAATACTTTGTCAGACAGAATTCAGCACGTAAAGACTATTTTTAGCTTTTTTACGTTGGTGAGTATCTAAATTTATAACACTGTTTGAGTGAAAATAAAAACTTTTTTTAAGTGCTTGTATAATACTTTCCGAAATACCGTAGTTACCAAATAAAAATGTAAATTGGCATTTCACATAAAGCAATGTATTATAATTGTCCACTGACTATCGAAGAGAGAAACGGCCATTTCATTCATTCGTGGCTTTGTCGAAGATCTATTCGAGCGAGAGATCTACGTCAATTCGTGTCGTTTCTTTTTAATATTAGCAAAGCATGCTTTATTTGGTTCGTGGGCGATCTACGTGTATATAAATATGTCATCCCGACACTATACGTGTTACATTTTCCACAATGCTGGCTTTTGTTGGTCCTGTACTTTCTACATCCGTTGACTACTGAATTCATTAACTCCAATAAACGTAATACAGGAGCTACCCGGCTCCCGTACTCAATGGGTTAATTATTATGCTATTCATAAAATATTCGCAGAGTCTTTACGCATCGCATTACTTTTAAAAAAAGAGATGCACGTAAACTAGTTGAACGGTATATGTTGTGACGTAGACAGGATGTGTTTGCATGTCGATGTAACGTTCACCTCGGGCCATTCGATGAATGATATAGCGGCGTCACTTCTAGCTTATTCTGGTCCGTCTTCGACGCACCATAATCGGAGTACCATCGTTGTTGTTGTTGTTGTAAGTTTGTTGATGATATCCACCGATTTTGATGATTTACGGTCAGGCCAGTTGTAAGAGGGCGACATCTGTTCTTGCTGTCTCGTTATATGATTCTGATACCTTGCCCGGTGTGTGAGATAAAAGCTTTCCTTTGCCTTTGTTATTGGCGTAGTGCAAGTTTAGGGAGGATTAGTCTGTGCTTGTTTGTTAGTTATTTGATATTAGAACTGGGTAAGACAAAAATAAAATGGTAGGGGGTTTTAGTGTTAACTTAGGAGTTACTGATGTATAATGTGTCCTATATCTTGTTATAATTACAGTCTGTACGTGGGCTGCCATATTTTGATTGCCACATCAAGACTTTGTATGCGCACCATCTGCTCATCTGTTTTGTTTTTCTTCTTCTTCTTCTTCCTTCTTTTTCTCTTTCTTTTTTTTTTCTCTTTCTGTAATATTTTGCAGTATGTTTTATGTATTGTTATTTATGTATACGTGTACACACACACACACACACACACACACAGCTTTACATGGCTTTCCTTCCGAGGACAAGTATTGTTCCTCTATTGTTCCTCCGTCCTCGGACAGTCGACGGAATAAGGCACAAATTCATTGTTCGACGTCCGAGGACCATTGTTCTCATGATTTATTTGTGTTCTCTGTCCGAAAAATGTCCTCGGACATACGGCTAAACACGCCCACACACACACACACACACAATAGATACACGTATATATATACATATATATATATATATATACTGAACTACAAAAGAAACGTCGCACATGTATGTGTTTGAAACTGTTTATTTACAATGAAACATATTCTTTATTCAAGAGTGAAAACTGAGAAAATGTTTTGCTTTGCTTTGATTAACAAATACAGATGTGCAATAACGACTCTCGTCGTTGATAGCGCCAGTTCTGACGTTGTTGGTCCCACAGGAGACGTTCCCGACGATGTCGAACGGTGAGGATAGGGCCCCGAGTAGGACGCCGACAAGACAAGTTGAAGCTTATCAGCCGACGACGAAGAGTTGCTGCAGAAATTGGTCTGTTGTGTGTGCCAATAGTCTGTAGAGCCGATTCTGTTGCTCTGCGGAAGCGATTCTGCAAGTGGTCCCGGTGAAGATGGCAATCTTGACGTGCTGTTGTCACTCTGGGACGACCACTGCGCTGACGATCGTTGGTGCTGTTGGTTGCATTGTATTGCTCCCGCAGTCTCTCTACTGTCCGAACGCTGCATTGAAGTCGTTGACATTAGGGACTTTTAGAAGCAGTGGACTAGTACTTCGTCCCAGTCGACTAATTCGCGCATGTCAACGTCGTCGACTGCCCATGTTGACTACAGTTCTGATCATTTTAGATTTCACTCGACGTGTACGTACCGTCGACGTCAACCGGAAGTACACACTCAACGGATGAGCATAATAGTTGAGCTGTTCTGATGACGTCATATACGTGAACCTCGTCGAAGATTTCGGAGCACCGCAAAAACAAAGTGAACACGTTCTCGATTTTGCAAGTCAGGGAGGAGGACAGGGAGAGGGCGAGTGGCGCATGCGCAGTGGCGTAGAATGATGTCCTTGCGTACCAGTCGACTAAGTGGACGTGCAATTCTAAAAGTCCCTAATGACTCTAGGACGTTGGCCAGCATGAAGACGTCCGATGGCTTGTTCCCTCTGTTTTCGAGTCAGACGTGGCATGGTGACAGCGCTCAGGAAACGAATGACAGGATGAAGGTTTTGGGTCCCTTTTAAACCCACTGGATAGAGGATGTGCATGTGCATCGTGCTTTTCAAAAAACTGCGCTCGAGTGCACTACCATGTTTACGGAAACGATATGAGTTTTAATCCTACACAGAAATCACATTTTGTTATGATGATGTGTTATGGACGGTCAATGCCATATCTGTGATGTTAAAAAAGCATAAAATGTGATTTTACGTATCAAATTCCAATATCATGTGTAAAAGATATCAATTTGAAAAGTGCGACTTTTCTTTTGTAGTTCAGTATATATATATATATATATATATATATATATATATATGCAGCAATGGAATCACCAACATGAGACTCTACTTGGGATAGCCCCCAACATGTGAGCATTTCCATTGCTGCATATATATATATATTTCTCTACATTCCGCATTTGGGAGACACGGCTTTGTCATTTTAATTGTTCCGCGTGTCTCCCTAAAGCGGTTTCGTGTCTCCGTAAAGCGGTGGTTTCTATTATGACGAAATAAACTGCATTGTTACGTGTCTCCCAAATGCGGAATCCAGCGTAATATACAAAAGTCAATGATGAATATAATGTCAATGATGTCAATGTAAAGTCAATGAGGAATATATATTGTATATATATATATAGTTGTAAAGAAATGTAGATGGGAGTAGGTATAGAAAAAATAATTTAAAGTAAGATAAAGTTCACTCCGAGAATAAAGACATAGTAGATATCCGCAGGTTTGCTTCCACAAGCGCTTTCGTTTAATTCTTCAGGTGGATGTTCCACCTGAAGAATTAAACGAAAGCGCTTGTGGAAGCAAACCTGCGGATATCTACTATGTCTTTATTCTCGGAGTGAACTTTATCTTACTTTAAATTATATATATATATATATATATATATATATATATATATATATATTGCGCGTCCTTTGCCTTTCTTGTTTGAAGGGGTAAAATCGGACAGGGTTCCGTTATTGGGCCAATCCTGTGTAATTACTTTACAACCGATTTACTTGAAACTGTCTGATCCCCCTAGCTCCCACAATATGCTGATGACACAGTTTTGTATCGTGACCATTATTCCGACAGCGACTCTAATTTGTTCCACTCTGACTTGGATAACATACTTCTGTGGTGTGTTAACAATGGCATGGTCCAGAATTCATCTAAGTGTAAAGTAATGCACGTAACTAATTATAGTACCTTCTGTTTACTCCATTGATGGAAATCCATTTGATGTAGCTGAGTCGTATTCCTATTTAGGGCTCACACTCTCACAAGATCTGAGTTGGAAGAACCATGTTTAATATATTATTGTAAATAAAATGTTGTATGCTCTGTGGGTTTATCCGACGTACCGTAAAATCTAGAAACCCAGCTATTCTCACAAAACTATGAAAATCTCTTAGGCTTTTCATGGCTCTCAACTTTGCTGATACAGCTAGAACAAAATAATATAAATTCTTATTAAGTCTTGATTTTGCACCTTTTCACAAACGTAGCCTCTGATCAATCGAGCGTAAAATATCGCCAGCTCTTTAGGTGTCATTTAATAGGAGACACCTTAGCTATTAACAGTAATAATATATTTTGCTTCAAATATTTTGAAATATTTATTAGGGGAGACTTTTTCTAACTGTTAACCTTTTTTCTTTAAAATATATATATATTACTCTATTTGCAGCCATAGGGGTGAATCCTTTCATCTCAGCCTATTGTTATCATTCCCCGTAACGCCCGTCGAACTTCCCCGCAACGCCGAATTTCTATTGTGACGGAATAAACCGCATTGTTAGGATTCCCCCTATACACTATACACGGTGACAAAGAGAGCAGACAATTTTAATATGCAGCTCCTCACTGTACCCTCCACAATAGCTCTAGTAGACAAAAGGACATCCCTTCACTGCTATTATGTGACACCTGTTCTACATATTTTTACAGGATAGCAATGAATGTATGTTCTTTTGTTAACCAGTGCAATTGTGAAGGGTACAATGAGGAGCAGCATAAATTGTCCGCTTCTTTGTTCGTCATGTTCATAGTGATAGTCGGAAATAGGGATATATAAATTATGTATATATATATATATGATGATTACAGTCCACGTATTGGCAAAATTATTAAACAAGTACAATACAGTAGAAATGCATTGATTGCCAACTGAAATGTATTAAATCCGAATTTTCGGGGGCCTCCCCCTTTAATCTTGCATTGTTAGTTTATATCCCTGAAGAAGGGGGAGGCCCCCGAAAATTCGGATTTAATAAATTTCAGTTGGCAATCAATGCATTTCTACTGTGTTCTACTTGTATATATATAAATATATACAAATTATGTATAACAATGCGCCCTCCCGGCTATTACCATAATGGCTTTATGGCAACACAAGGACTTGGGACCCTTGTTGTGCGGTTATATATATATATAAGTGTAAGGAAATAACATATACAACAGCTTTGGCAAATCTCGTGGAAATAAATACAAATGTGAAAGAAATTGCGAGAATAACGTTGCGTAGCTCAATCAAAGTTCCCCAGAGCTGTCCTCCCTTTTTGAAATTTTTGCAAAGGCTGAAAAAATGTCTCCGCCGGGAATCGAACCCGGGTCGTTGGCTTAGAACGCCAATGCCTTAACCACTAGACCACGGAGACGGGTTAGTGGTTTCGGCGACACCAGATTCAATTGACCGAGAGATTGACAAATCCTCAACCTTATTAATTAATTCCTTTGTCGGGGGCAGGTGAGTTTTGAACAAAGACAAGCCGCGTGCCTCAGCTGGATCCAAGCGAATGCTTTGAATACATGTATACATTAGAATAATTATTAACAAGTGTAAGGAAATAACATATACAACAGCTTTGGCAAATCTCGTGGAAATAAATACAAATGTGAAAGAAATTGCGAGAATAACGTTGCGTAGCTCAATCAAAGTTCCCCAGAGCTGTCCTCCCTTTTTGAAATTTTTGCAAAGGCTGAAAAAATGTCTCCGCCGGGAATCGAACCCGGGTCGTTGGCTTAGAACGCCAATGCCTTAACCACTAGACCACGGAGACGGGTTAGTGGTTTCGGCGACACCAGATTCAATTGACCGAGAGATTGACAAATCCTCAACCTTATTAATTAATTCCTTTGTCGGGGGCAGGTGAGTTTTGAACAAAGACAAGCCGCGTATATATATATATAATGTGCAATTATGAAAATACCCACATGGCAGTCTGCCCGGGGAAGGGCCCGCCGGGTAGACCAACCCCCGGTCGACTGGCGAACTTAGAGGGAATCTCGAGTTCTGGGAACGGTGAAAAAATAATTTGTGAGCTTTCTCATTCCTTTCATGTCAGTTTGGAAGTACATCATAGTAGAAACATCCACTGAAAATGATTGCTCTTCAAATGCTTTTATATTCGAAATATGACTAGAAATAGTTGAAATGTTCGTGGTCGGATATTGCGTGGTCGAATTTATTCAACCATGTTTCGCAGTTGTTTTCGATTATAATGCTCCCGCTGCAGTTAATGCGTGGTCATTTTGACCACACACAAACTGGTGGAGGATCGAATGGTTGGCTAAGTACAGCGTGCCTTCTATTAAACAGGAATACGTCTTAAAGCATAGCAGCTAGTCTTCAGCGTATCAATAAGCCATCACAATCATGTTTGCATATGAATCTAGCAATCTAATTGATATGTACAAGTAGAATCATTGATTATACTGTAAAGTAAATGTTATCATTCCATTGTTGGTTAATTCATTGATTTAGTGAGTAACAAACCGATGACTTTTCATGGAACTACATTTTTCGTGCTGGGCATTCGGGAACAGATATTACAAGATCTTTTGAACATGTATTTAGATGTGTTCACAAAGCTTGCCATTTTTAGTGATCTGTCCAACTGATTACATGTTATAATTTACTATTAATACATGGTTCGGAGTGCGTTGGTGCGATCTGGCAACACAAAGGTTTTTATCGTGGTGTTCGTTTGACACCACGATAAAAACCTGCGTGTTGCCAGATCGCACTAACGCACGAACTCACAACCATGTATTAATAGTTTTATAAATATGATTATGAAGTCTGTAAAAATGGTTACGAATCCCATAGAAACGCCAAGAGTCGCACAGTCATGGAGGCTGCCATTTGCTTTCCTGGATGACATCACAGAAGCGCAGCCAACAAAAGTCATGCGCGTTTCAGTGCGCGCATGTAATCCCTGCGCTAAAATGACAATTAAACTACGCAATTTCATTGCGTTTTAAGTTTCCACGCACCAGAGGTACGCGTACGCGCAGCTCAGCCGTGCTTTAGAGCCTTTTTGCCGTGCGTTATCAATTTTATTTTGCACGGTCACGTGGTGTTATTTGACCAATCAGCATGGCTAAATTGTTGAACCCGTTTTATAATGGAACATGCGAGGGGGCTATGTTTAAAACATTATGTTTTATACTTTGGCACAGAAAGCAAACCTTTATCTGCCTGCCTCGTATAATACTGATGATGTCACTTATACCTAAACTTTTTTGTAAACTAGGATGGCGCCAAATTATGTGTACGCTTGAACATCAAAGTAACACGCTGAAATTTAAATCGTTTCAATCCACTTCAGATTGCTAATTAATTCACTTGATGGAGTCTCATAACTTTTGTTTGAAATCATTCTAGCAGCTCGCTTTTTAACTTTCTTCAGTTTATACGTTTATTCCTGATATCGATTCGACTACACAGAGGAACAATAATCAATGTGAGGCAACACGAGTGCATTATACAGCATCTTTAAATAATCCTTCGCTCGTTTTATCACACTGACATTTCTTTGCCTTACCTTTGCTACGTTGTCAGCGTTTTTGCACCAATTCGACTCTTCATCAATTAATATACCAAGAAATATTTTGGTGACATTAACTCTTTTCAATACCTTTCCATTTATAAAAACATTGAACGATGTTATTTTGTTTAAATTAGCACGCGAAGCTATGATCATTACACATGTTTCCTCAGTATTTAGTACAAGGCGGTTTTGATTAATTCTTCCAATGCGAAAGAAAGTTTTTGTTCAACCTCCGCTACGATTCTTCCTCTTACAGTTAAAGTGGTATTGTCCGCATACATATTAACATAACTATCAGATATACAAGTTGGTAAAGTATTTACATAGATTGAAAATAATAATGGACCAATATAGGTCCCTGTGGTACGCCCATCAATACAGTTAATGGATTAGTTTTCGCACCTTTAGAATGAACAGACTGTTCACTACCTGTTAAATAAGATCTGAACCATTGATCATGTATCATTTAGCGAACAATTATTTTAACGCGCATGCACGCGAAAATAGTTAAAAAGCCTAAAATGGATAAATAGATCGAGACTGTGCATGTGTTGTAGGGCACTGACAATATATACAAATTCAACCATATGGAAACGTGATGTCCACTTTTTCGCACTTGATAAAATACGCTCAGTTTTTATAGCTCAAAAACGCGTCCGGAAACCACTCTTTTTGGTTTCAATTCGTCGTAGTTTTCTTAATATTAGCTCAATATCAAAAAGTGAAGCAGTTATAGAAAAATTGAATTTTCAGCTTTAATGTCATGTGAATCAATCTTCATTCATTTTACAGTTACATTTTTATGTTTACCCCATTTTTGTGTGAGCGAGGACTGCTGGTGTAGGCCTTCTCTGCCTTCTGCTCTTGATAACTTTGCGCCAAATTAACCTAAGTCAAAAAGTGAAGCGGCAGCTGAAAGTTCAGATTGTTCCAATTCTGTTGATCTGACAGTTATTTTGATTGGTTGGAAAAAACACACCGTCATTTTTTTGTTTCAATTACTGCTTTCATTTTAAAATGTTATTTTTCCCACCTCACGTTGAGATGTAACAAAATGCAAGGCTACGGTCGTACGCCTACCCCCTAGCCGGCTAGGCCAGGCTACGCACGTTTGACGTGCTGCATAGCCTACACGCACATTCGCTGGAGGCCTGAAGGCCTTATACAGTATGAAATGACTAAACTTTTTTAGCATTTCGATTAATCCTGTATCATTTATAGAGTATTTTTCTTTAACTCGCACGTGTGCGTACGTACGTGCATGGGCACGCAAACAGTAAAAATGCATGTAATGAACTAAAATAGACTGTGCATGTGTTATAGGGCATTATATATAAATTCAACGTGGGTAAAATAGCGCGCGCAAAAATGCTAAAAAATGGTCTAGAATCAATTTTGTGCATGTTTCAGGCCATTTTAAACATTCGAAAATTTTCCGTGCGTGCTCACGCGTCAATGACATTATGACCGTTCCACAGCCCACCTGTATAGTTGTACTTGCTCAACTCTAGTTTGTTATACATTTTAGATCTTGTATTCGAGAGCAGGGGTGATGTTTAAAGACAATAACTGCAAATAGTTTTCGTTGGAATTATATACAAAAATTGAATCTCCATGGTTAACAATATATTAATAATCATATATAAAACAAACTACTGTTTACATCAAGTAAAAGTTTAATATAACTTCAGGTAAGGTTTTGAAAGAAAGAATGTTCTTAATTGAAATATAACATGTTTTACAACCGAGGGCACCTGTCTGAACACTTTTTTTATTGTGACCACACACTATATTTAAATATCTTCAGAATAAAAGCATTTATGTGGAAATGGCAAGGCCGAAAACTCTCCCTATGCATTTATTGTCATTAAAACAGTTTCACTAAAATGTCCTTTTTCCTGCATAGGATTCTTGATTACATATTTTTCTTAATCTGTATACGTCTGGGTTTTTTAATTATCATTTATTTATTTACGTATCCTTCTTTGTCAGAAGTCTTCTTAAAAGTATGTCAAAATATCCTGATTGTTAAAGAAGTTGGATAAAGTTTAGAGGGAGAGATGGGAGAGGAAAGGAAAGAGAGGGAAATTAAGCAGCAGAAAACAAAAAAAGTTAGATTAGGAATAGAAAGAGAGAGAGGGAGGGGCGAGAAAGGTTGTGTTTGTGCATGTGTACGAGTGTGTTTGTGCGGGGTGTGTGGGCTTACATAGATTCAGTTGTGGGGTACAGAGGACAAAAGAGAACAATGATGGCATTTATTCCGTCATGCTTGTGGGGTACAAAATACAATAGGAGAAAACAATACAGTTCCCCACAAATCAATGTGTGTAGAGTGTGTGTGTGTGTGAGGGTGTGTGGGTGGGTGTGTGTGTGTGTGTATGTGTGTGTATGTGGGTGCGTGTATAGAGAGAGAGAGCGAGGGGGAGGGGTAAAGAGAAGTGGAAAGGGGGAGGGTTATGGGGATTCTTATGGGAGGTCGGAGAGGTGAATCGTCGGAGATGGAGAAAGATTATAGAGAGATGGTAGAAGGAGAGATTTAAAAATAAATAAATAAAGTGTAGAGGAGTAAGAAACAGAGAGAGGGGGGAAAGAGGCATGGGTAGGAAGAGGAGGAGAGGGAGAGAATGAAAGAAAAGAGGGAATGGAGATGAGAGAAATTGAAGAGAGAGAGAGAAAGGGTGAGAGAGAGAGAGAGAGAGAGAGAGAGAGAAAAGAGAAAAATACGCACGTTGCTATCCTTGACCCATGGACCTACTACGAAGTCGGTCCATGCTTGTGTCGTGACTTGGAGACCCTCTCGGTGACTCTCTCACTCACCACCCCGCAATGGCAGCCATGCATGTTATCCCTTGTCTCAACTTCGCGAATCATTTAACCCAATTCGAAGAAAAATGGAATTGAGGACTTCCTTTCACTCTGCCCCCTGATAACCGAGGGTAATCCAAGTTCAAGCGAAGTTCAAGTATTTCGAAATTTTCAGGGACAATTGCAAGAGTGCTTTCGATTTAGAAGCTATGGGAGAAAAAAGGAAAATATGGTTAAAGCGATAGAGCTTGGAACGCAGCATGCTTACATCAATTAATTCGGATGATAGATGAGTTAAATATAATAAATAGCTTATTAAACATATGTATTTGTTTATGTCTATGTTGATTTCTGACTGTACATGTATATGCTAACTTGAATGTTCATAGATGTATAAATAAATTTTCGAACAGCTTTATAATTTCGTTTAATGAAGTAACGTTGAATTTATATATCGATAATTATCCGAGAAATTTGTCCTATAGGACGGTAGTTGTCTGGTGGTAGTTGTTCTTTGAAGTAGTTTTCAGGATAGTCCCTGTTTAGTTATCCTTACATGAAATTAAAACATTTAAAAGACGAGATCCCCATCCCTCAGCCCCTACAACAACGGCTAAAAACAAAAATAACAACAAAATAACAACATCAAAATAAAAAACAAAAACAAATAACAAAATAAAAATAAAAAAAATTATAAAAAACCCACCAGCATCACCACCACCGACAGCAACAATAAATATGCCGGAACCCCCCCCCCCCCCCCAAAAAAAAAAAAACAAACAAACAAACAAACAAACAAACAAAACAAAACAAAACAAAACACAAACAAAAAAACCCAAACAAAACAACAACAAAACAAAACAAAACAAAAACAAACAAACAAACAAAAAATTTAAAAAATGATACTGATAATGATAATAGAACAATAAATAAATAGATAAATAAAAAATAAGAAAGAAATAGGAATAAAAGATGAATAAAACAGATTCAGTTATAGAAGACAAAATGGAAAATGTTAAATTCATCTGATAATATACAATATTGGAAAATAGAGACAAAGTTGCAAATTAGTTTTCAAGTACTTACGGGTTACAAATCTTCAAGAACATTTTAATTCAAATATTAGGCCTACTAATTTTCACGAAAAAGAACTGCAAAGTTCACGAGTTTCCCATTTCCTGTTCTTTGATCTTTGAAAATTCGCCGCCATGTATGCATTTAAACTTTCTAAAGGACGTGGATGATGATTTTATGATAATAAACTTTTTTGTTTGTTCGTTTATTTATTTTGTTTCTTTTTAACAAAGTGCATTTTTCCCACTGGCAAAAGGCAATCACTTTATAGCTTTACGATTTGAGAAACTCCCACGCAATTTCGTTATACAGATGAACAAAACCCGGGAAATCCTTCACATCGGCAAGATCATGGATCAGTATTCCATTAACCTAATGGATTCTGTTATGTGAGACAGATATTAATGCTATATTAAATACCTCAAACTTTAGAAACTGATCCAATGAAAATATATTTCTTATCAAACCGTCATGTTTCCCTGAAATATGGGGAGTCCCTTTCCCCGTAAACTTAAGCTGTTTGTGGGGACAGGACTCCCCACAAACATAATCCGTTCTAAATGTTTATTGTAGGTTATTTTTTGCTGATGAAAGGGAAAGGAGGATTATAGTTGTTGTTGTAGGGGGGTGCCCATTTTTGCCCATCCATTGTCGGTGGTGTATCCAGCCAGTAGCGTACCTCGGGTCAAGCTCATAGAAGGTCCAGCTACTGAGAGGGCACTAGTTTTGGAGGAGGGGGGGGGGGCATCAGTCTAACTAGGTGGAAGTGTGAGAAAAAAAAGCCTCCGAGAAGGAGAAAGGCAGAATACAACGGTAAAGAGGGCGAGACGGAATACAAAGGTAAAAAATGTTACCCTTTCTTTTGTTTACATTGTCTCTGCCTTTCTCTCACTTCCCCTCCCCCTTTTATTTTAGTTTATTTATATTTTTTGATTATTCATTTATTTATTCATTTTATTCGTTTATTCATTTTTGGGGGGGGCAGATATGCCTCCATTCTTCGCCAAAGCATTTTCAAGGAAATCCTAGCAAAAGTGCGTTTGCGCTTTAAGGCCTGCGTATGATTTGCAAAAATAACGCATTCGCGCTCTCTTGAATTAGAGGCTGGCAGAGAGCAATTCTTTTGGCTGAGCATGATGAAAATGAAATCTAACGACATTAATTGGTTATTGCATCATATTCAAATGGCGTGTCTTAGATGAGATAAAATCTCTCTAAAATAGTTCTCAGAATACCAATTAAAGAGATTAAACAGATTTTAATGGTATTTTATCTCACTGACTTAACATCTTAGATTTTATCTGAGATAAAATGAATATCAGCATACATCCCCTGGAATTAATGGAGAAAAACTTCATTTTCTTTTATTTCTTTGGAAACTTCTTATTAATACTTACATGACTTGTTCTTTCAAACGCTCCCTCAATGTTGAAACGTTAGAATTTATAAAATGGAATCAGTGTAACTCACTATCTGGCCAATGTATTACTTAATATTTTTTTCTTCATTTCCCAAAATGTACTGTCGTCCTGGATGAGTGGGTTTGAAAGGATGTTGCCTTAATTACCCGTAGGAAACAGAAAATAATTTTGTAAAATGGGTACGCTGTCGCATATCATCCTCTTACCCTTTCACTCTGCACGATGGTCGGGATACACTGCGGACAAAGACATGGATCACAAGTCAAGAAACTACCTTATGTCGTAAGAGTAGAGCTGACGTATCTAAAATCTACCAACTGCCATATACTTTGTAAATCGCTTGCACTTGATATATTAAATCTAAATATGCGCATCTATTTTAAGTAAACTTTCAACATTTCAATATTTAGTGTGGTCTTTTTAAAGGTAACCCTGACATGGTTTTATGTTTCATTTGTGCCGTCTATTTTAAAGCCTCAAATCTGACCTTTTTGAAATTCAATTCATCAATCAATTAATCAATAAACTATTTCATTTAAAGGTGCTAAATGTCTAACATTATATGCGTGTTGAAATATTTTCGAAAGTGGATTTAAAAGCTCAATTGTACGATTGTTTTGGGGGTTTTTTTAATCACTTGTTTTTACTCCTCTCTCATCCATACATTGATGATATTTATTCATACCGCGGTAAAAGATTTATGCCACATATTTCAGTAGTCCGATATACCTATTTTTAAATGATTTTCAGCATTAAAACTTAGTCAAGCCGATAAAATTTCGATGATTACAAGCCATCATATTTTACAAAATCATTTATATCTATTATGATAATCATTCATTCAAATAACTCCATGATCGCTAAGCGCTGCCTTTATTCTACAACTTGAAACTGACTATCCATATAATATCAACCTTTGCATTTCAAAATAAATTAGTTGTGCACTTCAGGTGTATCATATTTTAGTCTGCATTAGTTGTGCACTTCAGATTTATCATTTAGTTTGAAAGGGACACCGGTTATATTGTGCCCCCCCCCCCCCATAAATCCACCAAATATTAATTTCGATTGATAATCAAGTAAAGGAAGGCCTTGGAGATAAAATTTTAATGCAAGAAATTCTCTCTAAGCCTTAATAACATTATTACATATTAAAGAAAATTTTTTAAAAGTGATTGCGATTCTTATGTATTCTATTTTTTACGAATTTCTTATGTATTTCTTCGTATTTTAACTATTTTTTTTTAAGTCTGCTGTTTCAGAGTGTTATATGAAACAATATTCAGTTAGAATACATGATAATTACAGATTAAAGAAGGAATTATAAGTGATAAAGGATGAACATGTTGAAATGCAGTTTCCCATTCATTGTGTACACAAACTAAAAGAAAATCTCCGTTTCCGGGGTGACATGAGGTTATGAAAGGTCACGTGACTCGGTAATGTTTTTTTTTTTTGGTGTAAATTTGGTATCAAAAGATGCGCAAGAATTGGAAGAAAAAGGTTGTGTGGCGTGATTTGCAGCGGTTCAAATTGCACGGCTAAATTTGTCGGGGGCGGCTCTCAGGACCCCCCCCCCCCTTCCCAGTAAAGTAAGGGTTAAAGATCACATTACAAGAAAATCACAAATATGGCAATTAATGTATCACTAGAAACTGGGAAGCTTACAGATGGCAATGGTATAAGTTTTATGTCAACTGCGTATCTGATGATTATAAAAACAACATAAATAAAAGCTCTTCTCAGCATCTGGAATATCCGAGGATTCGCCAGAAATATAGCGATGTTTTGATGTCGTCACACTGGGGACCAATCCTGCTTAAGCAGACGACGTCATATAATGAATGAACGTTATTGCAATGCAATTATTTATCAAATTATAAAGAGTTTTGTATATTTAAACATGACCTTATTTCACACCATTCTAAAAGGGAAAGTGAAACTGATTCTGATAACTAAAACCGTTTGATTGTATATACACAGGAGAAGGGTCAATGATCAATGAAATAAACCCCACTTTCAAATTGAAAAGCCCTCCGAATAATAGCACGGATGGTATTCGTTCCCTCTTGAAACGCCGAACATGCCCCGGTGCAAGCGACTGAAAATACAATGGCGTCTTATTTTGTTTACAAGTGACTGATTCCTTTATTTTTTTAACGCTGCATTTTTCATCAAAATAATACCATACACGAAGTTAAGAGTGAGGCAACAGACTAACATTAAGACAGACGCTAGTCAAGTAAGAGAAATAAGTGAAGAGGAGATGACAAAACAGGCACTGAAAAATGTGTAAGATGTTATGGGACATCGTCTGCTTAGACAGGACTGGTACCGGGTGTGTCGTCACACATCTCAGCAGCGTTCGAGGAGCTGTATTTTACCGTTTTATAATTGATAATAATCATTACTTCAAATGTTTCCAAGCGTTGAATTTGGATAACCTTGTTTCATTTATGCCATCTCTGCAATAATAAGTATTAAGCCAATATTTATTTTGATGGAATTTTCTTGTAATGTGATCTTTAAGGTACCTCCGAAATTACGATTAAACAAATTGCAGTTTTCCTATCTATGTGCACACGCGAGTGAAGTACTTTGATGACGGCCATTTTGAATTTATTTTGAGTGAACAAAATGTTCATAATTGGGCCTGGATCATATTGGTTGCAGCCATTTTCAAAAATAGACATTGCGGCCCTCAGGGACAAAATCTGAGATGGGAAAATATCTAAATTTTGCTAATGATAATATGTTTCAAATGCCATAATTTCATTACAAAATGCACTCAGGGTGAGCCAAAAATGTTACGCTTCGACGCTGTCATGTTTCCCAATTAATGTCCTTGCCTTAATGCCTTGCTCAATATCTTCTTTTCCTGTTGAGAGCTGCACGATATCTCTCTCTTTCTCTTTAGCAGGGAGGCCACTGGCGTAGCCATACTTTTCGAACAAGAGGGGGGCATAAAACGTCTAAACGAATAAATAGCCCCGTTCGGCTCTACGTGCTCCTATAGCACTAGATCTGTTTATCTTTTTGACAATTTGCTTGAAAGGTCTGCTTAATGATATTGTGTTGTGATGTAGCATTACGAAGGAGCGAGAATATTTTGAAAAACTCTTCTTCATTTTCGACATTTTGAGAGCAATTTAATTACATTTTATTTAAAATAAATGCTTTAGAATTATTGGAAGAGTAATTTTTACATGATGTTTTCAGGGTGGGTTTTTTTGTTTGTTTGTTTGTGTGTTGTTGTGTTTGTTTTGTTTTGTTTAGTTTTTTTTTTGGGGTGGGGAGGTTAGCAGATGAGTAGGGGGACCATGCCCCCTTGTGCCCCATGGTCACGCCTATGACGAGGCTTGCTAGCCCTAACGGAGCCACGCTATACGTATTATGTCTCACATATACGTGACTATATTATCATTCTCAAATACAATTTAGGATGACGCCCCGCAATTCATTTTTTTTTTTAGTTTCAGAAACTGATACCATGATTGACGTCAGTGTTTTGTTTTTTACGATAGTTTTGTTTTTTTTTTTTTAAATCCAACTAACGAATCATTCTCGGGGTGTCTTTAAGACTTCCTGAAACAATGCGTATACATAAATCGTGACACAGGGAAATGAAATGTACCCTGGCCGCCATTTCTTTTGGCAATTTGAGGCTCACTGGTGGCCACTAGCTAAACCTGGGGACTAAACCGAAAGCAAATGCACGCTCCTCCGTATGGCCAGCAAAGTAGTGAGTAAGGGGGTGCCTATCTTGTCAATATGGCAAGAGTAAGAAAAGAGTAGTTTATATATATTTTTCTAAAATAAGAATGATTCACCGAGATTTTGAAAACGGCCTTGATGATTGTCCTTTTCTTAATAGTTGGATGGGGGAGGGGAGGGAGGAGGGGGTGGTGGTGGCTCAGAAACCTAAATAATGACCATTAAATGTTCTACGTGCACCTAGTTTTATTCGAGTGGTTTTTTTTCACTCACTGCGCAGAAGTCTCGCTTTCGAATCCCGGCACGGCACGTATGACCTCATAAACGTGGCATTCCATTATTTTACATCTCCCCACCCAAGCTAATAATGAGTGTGATTCCTTAAAACATGTCCCGTACGTTATACGTTTTCTGCTGATTCATTTCAATCAAAAATGGAAAACCTCTTTTACCTTACCATGTACCTTACACTATACTAATGGTACTGATATAGGAAACATTTCAACGGCTATATCAAGAATAGTTTTGGGATGAAATAAATGACTTATTTCGTATAAAGGACATACTTCGCTAGATTGTTGATGAATGATAATGTAAAATGTAAAATGGCTGCTGGCTAGAATGCTCTCCAGTCTCCAGTGGAGACCTACACCTCTTGCATAACAGTTGCCGCTAAACGCAACTAAAAAAATATAAATAATTTGCGTTTAATTTTCTGGGTTGTGTTTAATCGCTACTCTGTACGTAAGAGGGCATGGGTCATCTTATATAAAAAGTTGCATTTAAACGCAAGTCAAAAATTCAAGGGAAGTCCTCAATAAGCAACTCTGATTGGTTAAAATTCAAGTTGCGTTCGTGTTGTTTTTTTGTTTTTTTTAGTTGCGTTCAAGTGCAGCTTTTTTATGCAAGAGGCCCCCAGACCGACAACCGACCAAACAAAAAATTGCATTACCCCGAATAGACAAGTTTCCGTTATTTTGGAATAGGCACAGTGTCCGTTAAGCGGCGTGACGGAGGTTTTTAGTGCAGGGCCCCGTTTCATAAAACTTGTTATCAGTAACAACTGTCACATTTCTATGACAACTTTGCTCTCACCCAATCAAAAGCAAGGATTTCAGTAGCTTATCACAGTTATTGCAACTTGTTATTAATAACCAGTTTTATGAAACAGGGCCCTGAATCGTATTAGATTAAGAACGATGACCGGAGTAATTACACAATGTAAGACGCTTTAATGAGTTTGTTGTGACTGTTAAGACGCCATTTAAAACAAAATTTTGTTTGGAAAAGTAATTATTATTGAATTAGCATATTTAATTTTGATCATTTTGTTTAGATTCAGGCATTAATGACTGTGACTGACGTCAGTGTTTGATATTATTTTACCGAAAATAGCAAGTATAAATACGAATACGAACAATCGTGGGTTGTATTTTGAAAAAAGAGGACTTGCAATTGCGTATCCAGAAATTTCAAGAATGGAAGAAAGTACATTATCTTGAATGCTCTTTTCCAGCCCATGGTGCCGGCCATACTGCTACTTACTGCCTCGCGGACAGAGGGGATGGTTGGTTGGTTGGTTTTTGATAATTATGATGGCGCTCTTCAATCTCTTCAGATTATTTGCGCCAGTCACTTTAATAGGTTTGGCGTTGGCTTCCGAAAATGGTGTTATTAATGGTCATCATTAGTATGGTAAGATGTTAGTATCCCATCTCCTGAGTTAGAAAGCTGTCGATCGTGATTATTCGTAATTATTCGCCATAATATCAAGATACGCGGATGGCGATGTGGGAATCATCTCAATTGAGGGCGTATGCGCACTCTGCACTGTGAGGAAGGAGGAGGGGGTTACGAGCAAATTGTTTTAAAATATAGAGGCAATAATTAAATTGAAATAAGAACAATAAAGACAATTTTTGGACTTGACCATTAATTAATTCATTGATTTATTTCCCCTGTTGTTATATTCTTCTCTCTTTTACACTTTTTGGCATGTTATGCATGCATCGCCCAGTTTAATTTTGTATGTATTGCATGATCTATAATTTACTTTTTGCCAGGGACCAGCGCTTTTACATGCTGATTGTAAATATTTCTGCACTTAGCTTCCTTGTCAATTATTTTTACATCGTTAACTGCACGATTGTTACAAATCCAAAAAGATCTAGATATTGATTGTGGCCAATTTGTATCGGAGCATCTGAAAGTATAGAAGGAGCGTGTCCTTTCAAGTGTTCCTTGTCGTATTTTGATATAAAAATATGATATAAATAAGTTTTCTAACATTGCTTATTATTTCCTTTCTTATTTCAACAAATTTCTTTCAAACTTTTACCAGTTTGTTCTATGATTTGTCTGCTCCAGCGAGCTTAACTTGTTACAATCTCGACAAATTTTGGATTGGCCTTCAACTTTTCAAGAATATCGTTTCATCTACATTGCATTTCGCCACCCAGGTGACTGTAAAGACGTAACAAATGGCAACGTCATAGTGGTAGGATTACACGCCTGAAAAACGGTGACTGACCGGAATAATCCTCGGTGAACGATGAGAGGATGCAGTGTAAGTTTATGATACAATTTTCACCCACTGACCTGGTTGATAATTCACTGTAAAGCGCTTTTATGAGTTTTTTATGTTATTATTGTGACTAGAACAGCGCTTTATAAAGACAGTGTAATTTTGCTGGGACAAGATTTATTGTTCAATTTGCATATTTCACGCAGAACCCCTGTAATTATTATTTCTTAAATCGGGCATCAGTGCATTGGCGGACGTTAATGCTCAACAATATTGTAATGATGATTCTGTAAAGAAAATATCTAGCACGAACGAATGGCTCGCTCCTTGTGGTGTCGGGACACCTTTTGAAAAAGGGAAGGGGCAGTGGTGTATCCAGAAAGTTCAGCACAGGGAGAAGAGCACTGCAAGCATTGTCTGTCCCTTTTGTTTGGGGGAGGGGGTGCTTCTGAACCGAGGGGTTATGCGCGTTCATACCTACACTGGACACGTGTATCGCACCGTATGATTAAAGAAACTAGGTATTACATCTACATAATATGTTTCGAAAATGTAATTAAAATGTGATGAGATTTTCAACGATGCCTCTGGTTTCATCCCCTTGTTCGGTTTCTTTTTTTTCCAACGGTCCCTTGTTATATTGGAGTAGTCATGGAGAGGTCATGGGTTCAACACCCAGCTCACATTCACCTGTGTCCTCAAAAGCACTATATTTCCTGTCTATATCATTTTTCTCCATTCCCAGGTGCTGAATGGGAACATAATAGGATGTAAACGAT
This sequence comes from Heliocidaris erythrogramma, assembly GCA_025617745.1. Classification (NCBI taxonomy): domain Eukaryota; kingdom Metazoa; phylum Echinodermata; class Echinoidea; order Camarodonta; family Echinometridae; genus Heliocidaris; species Heliocidaris erythrogramma. The sequence continues at coordinate 30,763,253 of CM046859.1, read as the reverse complement.
TAGCATCAGTGCGTACCTGTAAAAGGGTCACTGCTCTCCTCCCCCCCCCCCCCGGGACTAGAGAGGGTGAACTGCAGTGGCGGCACCAGGGGGGGCATGGGGGCATTTGCCCCCCCACTTGCCCCCCCAAAAATTTTCGGAGTGAAAAAAATTGAAAGGGTGAAAAACTTGTTTTTGTACGTCATTGCCCCCTTTTTTTTTTTTTTTTTTGCTTGTCAGGAATTACGGAGGGAAACTGGGCCCCATAACCCCTTTACTGAGCGTTTTTGGGAAGTTTGGGAAAAAATTTTTTTTGTCCCTACCCCCCCCCCCCCCCCCCCCCCCCCCACTGAGCGACTTTTTGAGAAGCTGGCGAGACCAAAAAAATACGGGTCTACGTTTTGACATATTTTGACACATATTCATATTTGTACCCCCCATTTTACTCAATCCTGCATCTGCCCCCCCAACATTTTCTTTTGCCCCCCACTTGCCCCCCCACTTTAAAAATCCTGGTGCCGCCACTGGTGAACTGTAAGTACAGGATCGTAATCTTAATGAAAATACAAGGCGCTTTAATTGCTTACTTGTAGCTGAGAAGGCGCTTTATTAAACCCAAAAAATATTTTGCTTGGAAGAGGCTTTATTGCTGAATAATTACATATAATACGATAAAAACTAATTTCGAAAAATAAACTCAAGACAATTTCAATAGCCCTGTCTATCACCTTTAGAAATGTGCGAACATTACAATGGTGTATTACATAATCCGAACCTTATTTCTATGGGCAGTACAATAGGCCTTTGAAATTGCCCTTGAGTCTATTTTTCGAAAGTAGTTCTTATCGCGTTATATCATTCAGAACTATAATGTCGAACACATCTAAGGTCCTTATTCTGAAGATATAATTGTATTGTAATTTCGAACCAAAACATATTATAGAAATACCTTTAAACTAATACAATCCAAAGTTATATTTGAAGTCTTGTGCCTCTGACGCAGATTAAAGTATTTGACCAAACTAAAAGACAAACCACTGTCAAAGAAACATATCTTTATGTATATCAATATATTAAGGATTTGTGCATAGTATAATCATTTTATAGTTCCACTTAAACGCAGAACTTTTTTATATCATGATCTCAAATATAAGTACAACGTGTTATGAAAAACAATGTCAATTTGATTATTTTGTTATTTTGATAGACCTTATATTTATTCATTAACTGATTTTAATTTCGATGATGTTCATAGTCATTTGCTAATTTGCGGCTTCATGTATGCCCAGCAGTGTTTTCATATCATTACTCTTTATTTAGCAACTTCACACTTCTTAATATCAGATGGGCGTATTTCTTTATATGTCTCACTTTGGTAATTCTGTATTTTCCCCTTCTTGATGAGGTTACTGTGCACGTGGGTGATAATTAGATTTTGGAAATTAACACAAAATATGGGGGTGTTGAACTGCCTGATCAAAATTACGGTGACCATCCCCAAGTCTTCATCGAAAACGGCATAGAGATCATTCAGGCGAGAGCAATCGCAAAATCATAAAACAGGAATAAAAACTCCTAGATTTACAACACAGGGAAAACACACCCGAGGACAGTAATTCCTCTGCGATGACGATTGTCCCCCGGACAATATTACCATCCGGGCAACCATCTCTGTCCGTGCTTTAAAAATACGACATTATTTGGGGATATTTGTCCGAGATCTTTTAGGGGATAGTTGTCTGTAAAGGAGATAGATACCAGGTGGTACTTATGTTACGTTGTGGTCCGACAACTGATGGATTAGGGGAGGGAGTATACAACCGGCCCATTCCCCTTTCGGAACCCAAGTGACATAACCCCCCCCCCCCCCCCCCCCCCAAAAAAAAAAAAAAAAAAAAAATGTAAGCCCCTATTGAAAAGTTGCGCCAAAATGCACCTAAAACTATGAAACAGTTAATGTGAGATAATTATTTAGAGTACCACCGAAAAAAAATTATAACTTTTTGTTCTGCTTGTAATCATTTATCTTGACGTACATATACACAAAACAGGAAAATCATTGAAGACTTTGTACATGGACGGGTTGCGGATTTTAAACAAGTCGATTGGGCAATCGAATGTTTCATGCTGAATTCGCGTCATTTTATACAATCTTCATCCTAATTCCCCTACTTAGAAGTTACTGTCTCAATACAAAAAAAAAAAGAAGAAGAAGAAAAAGGGTTATTAAATCGACCATTTAAGAAATCGAACGCAATTTTCCCCATTTATTCACATGATTATTACTCCCAATCATTTTGCCTTAACATGAAGTGGATTTTTTTTTAGGGGGGCGGGGGTGTAACTCCCACTAGAATAATGTATTTGCGCATTGTACGAAATTCTTGAATAACCTATCTGTAAACATGTTAACATGTGCACCGTTACTGTTATTTTCTGTGCATCAATCCCACGATGCTTGTTCCCATGAGAAGTGAAAGGAAGAAGCCGGGGCAGAACAGATCGATGGGGCAGAGGGAAAGCATACAGGAAAAAGTGCGGACGATAGAGGGCAGCAGGCAAATGATAATGAACGCACAATATTGATCGCTAACATCAAAAGCTAATATACAGAAAGCATCTTTGCCGTCGTGATCATTTTCACATTGTCGTTCAAATCAAGGAGGTACTAGCTTGCCTATAGTACCTCCTTGGTCACAAACGCTCGCATGAATTTTGTCATGGCAGATTATTGAAGTGCTGAACTGATTCAATGGAAATGTAAAATATTTTGCGCCACTAACTTGGTCCTTTATTGATAAGTGTAATCTACATTACTTTTATAGTTTCTTTATATTTCTTCGAGTGGGACATAATATAAATCAAAATTATTATTGTCTATAGTTTACTTACTAAAAATCATGTTTAATATTGTGATCTTTTTATTTTTCGGTGTTTTGTAGCCACACAAACGTTTATTCGTACTTGGGGAGAGCAACAGAAAATTGAATTGTAAGAAAACTGGTGATAAAACAAATGTCACCCTCCACCACAAAACGACCAATAAGTCGGAAATTTTGTTTTTTGAATTTCAGCACAGTTTGAAAGCTTAGATTCTAAGCTTTAAAATGATATACAACTTATCTTGTATAGACTCAGCAAACCCTTATAAACTGCAATGAGAATGTCCGAGTGTCAGACAGGCTAATGACCAAAACAATAGAGAAAACGGGCTCTAAAGAAGAGTGACCATTTAAGAGCGCCTAATTTGTGTCCTATTGTTTGTCGCACAAAAGGTTGAGTCAAAACCCAAAGCCTACACTCTGAAGTACTCATTGGATTGGGTTGAAACTTTCCATACCTTTAGAATAGATATATTTCTTTCCTTCTGTAGATTTTGAATATCAGACACTGCAAAGTTTTTGAGTTATATCAGAAAAGCAATGTCAAGTACGATCCCAGCAAGCTGACTCACAAAGTTTGAATGTCCATGCAAAAAGGGTAATTTTGAATGAGAGTAAAAACATATTTCAATATGGTACTTTACTCAGAAATTTTGGCAAATGGTAGATTAATATCTATACTTTCAGAAAATACCAAAAACTTAAAATATATATTTCCACCCCAAACAACCTTTTCAAGCTGTTTAATCTAGAACTCCCATTGCGACTTATTGGTCGTTTTGTGGTGGAGGGTCACAAATGGTCTAGAACTAAACATTTCTTTTTTCATGACAATTACTAATAATATTAGTAATTGTCATTACAATTTTCTTTTCTTGTGTATTTGCATTTTGTTCTGGATCGTGCGTATTGTTAATGAATCTTTGTCTCCTTTTACATGTTTTACATACTTTTGTTTTGCTGAGAATTAGTAAATTTAACCGATGAAAAGAAATTTAAAGTGACTGTTTGAATAGGGTAATATAAATTTTAAAAATGAGAAAAGAAAATTTTATTATTATGGAATCTCATCTTCCATCCTTTTATGAAGCTAGGGAGCTTTCTATATTATATTTCTTAAATGACTCATCCCTGTAGTAAACAAAATAATATATACATTAGAGACTAATCCTGTTGTATATCATTTTGTATATCCTTTTAGATAGATTTGTTACAGGTTCATTGACCGTTGGTATATTCAAGCAATATCCTACTAAAAGACTGGAACTTTAACTTAATCCAAGTTAAGAGCCAAACGAAACTTTCATCAGATTTCTTTGATTGTTATGAAATCTGTTTCTCTCTCTCTCTCTCTCTCTCTCTCTCTCTCTCTCCTCAAATGGAATACAGAGAAAATGAGAGATAAAACAATAATGAATATCCCCGGCCAGGAAGTAATTACGAACTGGCAAAGCCCTAAATGCAGAGGGGTGGTACGTAAAGATACGAATCTGCTATAGGGAAGATTTAGGCGAGTACAGAATTTGGCGATAGCCTCGATTTGACGTGATTTTCTAGTATGTTTCTCAACTTTCATTGGAAAATTGGTGAGTATCTGGTACGTTTTAATTTTATATAAAACAATATGACACCGAAATTAACACGTTTTATGCCAGCGTTCTTTCGCAAACTTTACCAAATATTTTCTTTAAATCATGCAATACCATATGGATATCTAAATTTTGGTATTGTGTTTGTTTACTTTTTCTTTTAATTTGTCGCATATTTTTTTTTCAAATCATAATACCCATCTCCCTTAATTCAAAATTCTGGATCCGCCCGTAAATACATCTTCCAAGCGATATTTTCGCCGTTTTTATGTTCTCCGTCGTCGCTCATCGTCGAGAGCAAGGTCAGTCAGCGGCGATTACAAAAGACTTGCCGCTTGCCTCCTCCTCTATGACTATTATGCACTTTCATAAGCAATCACTTTTTCTTTAAGTAGTTCTGTTTTCCCTTGCATCCATACCGAGAGTATCACCTTCCCGAGTTTCCTTCTCTCCCCCCCCCTCTCGATCTCTCTCTCTTACACACACACACACACACACACACTGTATCTTTCTCTCTCTCTAACTTTCCAGTCTCTTCTTCCCTTCTCACTCTATACCTCCCTCCCATTCCCGCTCTCTCTCTCAATCTCAGAGATTCTTTACATCTGTCCACCCAGTGGCGGATTTATGGGGGGCACTTCCGGCCCGTGCCCCCCCCCCCTTGCTTAGAAAGTGTACGTTGTGTCCACCTCTTTGTAAATTGTGCCCCTTTTAGAACTGATAACATTTTGTTTGTTTTGTTTGTCAGAGAATTTGGGAGGAAAATTGGACCTATAAGAACGAGATGAGCTTTTTGTTCTTGCTTGTCAGATATTTTTTTGGGGGGATGCCGCCCCCTCTTTTTCAAAATCCTATATCCTGTGTCCATCAAATTTATTCTCCCACTCTCTACCTCTTTCTCCCCCTTCTTGTATTTTCCCCTTTCATGCCCGTGCTCTACCCCTCCCCCTTTCTCTCTCCTCTCCCCCTTGCGAATATTATATTCCTCTCAGTTCTTCCTCTCTGTTTCTCTGCTTCTCCCTCTCTCTCTCTCTCTCTCTCTGTAGCTTTCGTTCCCCTTCTCACATTAACACACACACAAACACACATGCACTCCACACTCTCTCCCTCCCTGTATTTCTCCCTCCCCCTTCTCTCTCTCTCTCTCTCTCTGTCTCTCTCTCTCTCGTTCTCTCTCTCTCTCTCTCTCTCTCTCTCTTTCAAGTTCTCCTATTTGTACATCTTATATGTGTTTACGTATAATACCATGTAGGTCTACGCCGCAGTCTATTCTAAAGGAGAGCCTGACTAGTGAATTCAAATTTATGGACACTTCGCTTTCGAGTGCCCGGTGATGGTGGTATTCCATTGACAGCTTTTAAGTCATCGTATTTCAACACTCAGGATGACGAGAGAATATATCAGCTGCTGTGGTAGGTACCCTTCAGGCAACCACAGAAATGAGGAATCACAGAATAGGGAATTTGTAACATTTTACCACATTAATTTGTATATACATTTAATGAGCTTGTATTATTATTATTATCATTATCATTATTATAACTATGATTATTGTAATTATTATTATTATTATTACTATTATTATTATGATCATTATTATTATTATTATTATCGATATTCTTATTATTGTCATTATAATTATTATCATTGTCATAACTTTTATTATAATCATCTTTTTTCATTATCACCATTTATTTGTTGTAAGATTTGAGAAGAAAAGCGAACTTAATCACTATGACCCTCACTTGTCTCCTCCGCGTATAACTGATTGTAATGTGAGGTCTACTACTACTACTACTACTACTACTACTACTAATACTACTATTATTATACTACTACTGCTGCTGCTACATCGGGGTTTCTCTTACTCTTTACATTGAATTTCAGTTCTGAATTTTAGGACTAATTTCGACCGGGTATACACATTCGCTACACCTTAGTCGAGAGTAGAAAATGCTGATGGTATTGTCAAATGATATCGCTGCCTTGACGGTGATCGAACCCACGGCATTTGCATAATTATCGAGTCAAGACATAAAACCCAGTCGATTGCGACACTCGTTTCAGTACATAGGCAGAATCGTTTGTATCCACTTCGGGCTTGCGGTATGCAAAAAGTTAAATGAGAAATTTAGACAAAGCGATCCGTTTAATCATACATTTCTTATAAAAACAAAATAGATAAATAAATAACTATAAAATAAAGAATTAATTAATAAATCAATTGATAGATAAACAGAAAGCAGTCATATGAATATAAAACAAAATAAATGAAGAAAGAAAGAAAATTAAGATTAGGATATTCTATTGCGTTTCAACTCAAGATGATTTTTTGCCCCCAAATTTAATCTGTACTAAAAAAACCGGGAAAAATAATGAAATGAAAATAGATTCGACCAAATAAACTCTTGATGCCTTTTGCAAACCCACTTTACGATTCTCTCGGGGTATCAGGCTACGCTTGAGCAAAAACAGCTCTCAGTCCCATGTGCGTAAATTTATGTCTGTACAAATATGATAAAATTGTTCCATTATTCATCCGTTTTATTTCCCATCGCTTGCAGATACTTTTAGATATATGAGCACCCTCAAAAAATAGCCTCGGGGTTCTTCCTGCATAGCCTGCGTGTAGCTCTTCAAAGCATTGCATGATCTCCGAATCGAAATTGTCGGTGAAACGACGTGTACATTTCTCACGGCTGCGAGGCAGCATTTAACAATTAAAAGAACGGGACAAATTTGACTCAGAAGGAAATCAAATCGTCTAGTGTATGCCAGGAATATTCAATTTCAAGATTTTTTTTTTATTCTGTATACCGTTTACGCTTAATCGACGCATTCAAGTCATACACATAATGCTGTGTGTTTGTATTCAAACGAGCAGTTCATCATTCGTGTGTTCTGGTTTTGTTTTCAAGCGATTAGTTTGATATGTTGACGTTCATGTAAAAATAACAAAGTTGTGCAGACGAATTCTATAATTAACAATTTGGAAATCGCAGTATGTTGTAAACCAATATTTTTTATTTCTCTTTACCTCTTCAGGGGTACAATACGATACAAGTGAAACAAAATACATGAATTATTCAAAAGGATCATTATAGTATAATTATGTGTTACTTTATTAACCACTTTGGATTGGTTTGCACTTCTCCAAAGTTTCCCTTTATGTAATCTTTGTATATTGCAAGTTGTGCATAATTTATGCACAATTTGTATTTTTTTCTATAAATTATTCTATATCCAATCAATAAAATTTCATTTTTTTCTATTTTTTTAAATGAAGTATATCATTCTTGAAATGATTTTCCAGAAAACTCTTACCTGCTTGCAATGAAACAGAAAATTGATCATTAGTTTCCTTTTCGTGACAAATTTGATTACATTCGTTAGACTGTACATTTACCATTATTAGAGATTATCTTTAAAGGGTAATACCCTATGATATAATTCGAAATTATATTGTTTAATGTTTGTTTATCAATTACAATTTTACTATTATTCCAAAGTATTTAATTGGGAATATATTTTACATCAAATTTATTTACATAACAAATTTCTGGCCATGTGCATTAGCAAATCCGTATAAAATGTTGAAAGTTTTCTCTTTTATTCATAACTCGTTCATGTGTTTGATATGACACTGTAAACATATCGGCATCCCACAAAAGCTTTCAGTCCAAAATGAAAATAATGTCTTCCACAATGCGTCATCTGCATTAAAAAAAACTTATAACTTAGAATAATCTAAGCAAACCAACAAAGCCAGGGATAGCTCCTTCTCTTTTCGCCTTGATAAAAGCATTCCGTTTTACCTTTTCACTTTTAAAATTCCATATAATTGTAGTTCTATGTGAAGCCTTGCATATATACCGTATATATATATATAAAAGTACATTATTATTTTTCCATAACATGTCAGTCGTCTTACTTTCCACGCCTTAAGACTATTATTAACTTTATCAACTTTCCCCTCCTAGTTGACGTTTCTAACAAATATTCTTTTTTTAATCAATATATTTTTTTTTAAAGTCAATAAACGAATATAAAATAACGACAAACATAATGGGCTTTGAACTGTCATTTATTGCAGGGGCATAGCTAGATGGGGTAAATGGTTACCGAAACCACAGTAACCGTTATTATAAATAATAATAATAATAATGATAATGATAATAATAACAATTTTAAAAAAATTAAATGAATAAATAAATAAATAAATAAATAAACAAGTGAATAGAGAAATAAATAAAAATTAATTAAACAAATAATAAATAATAAATATATATATATTAATATTTTTTTGTTTAGCATTATAAAATAAATAACAAAAATATTGTTCGATTTCGGCTTTCTGTTTATTCTTGCGGTTTACTGTAATGAGTGCAAGACGAAAATCTTTAGTATGCCTCTCTTCCGCGACGCTATTCTCCAAATAAGAAAAAAGGAAAAATCAAATAATAAGATATAATGAAATAAAAATAGAAATAAATCATTGACATTTAAAAAAAAATAATAGAATGTGTCATTCGGCATTTATAAAAAAGAAAATATTGAATGGCATTGAGTGGGATACAAGGGAGCTATGAACATATTTCAAAGCGAGTGCGATATACCCATGTGTCCCATGAAAGAAAAGCGATTCAATTATTATTATTATTATTAATTTTATAAAACCTTGATCCCCAATGTTCACCATTACAATGTCCCTTATCTTTTGTATTGACTTTTGTATCAACATAAAACTCAGGTAGAAAAACATCGTTGTTGTCCTTACCCAAGCATCTGGCAAGGGCTGCGCGCATACATCTATTGTCTTAATCTTTGCGTATTTATTAAACGCGTATTGACTCTTTTTACGCGTCACGTGCACCCCAAACCATGAGATATGGAAATATTCTGCATGGACATCCGGGTACTTTTAGGCAAACTATGATATACTATTATATTGCTTGCAAATTGCCGGTCATCCGGGTACTTTTGCGCAAACCATGAAATACGCATTTTCCGGATGCATGAAAACCCTTCATACAGCTAATAATGGTACCTACCGTATTTACTTTTTTATAATTGAGGAAGCCTCGAATCCCACGCATAGTTGTCACTGGCGTAGGGGGGGGGGGGGGGGGGGTCAGATGATGTAGAGGAGAACAACTTCTATTGAGGGAAAGATACTGAAGGGGCCTATCATCTTCTTCTCATACTCTCCATCTCTTTCTCTCTATTTCTCTCTTTTATTTTCACCATTCGACTGTGTGTGGCGGCAGGTGCCCCGCCCCGCCCCTATCCCTTGGCTGCGCATTTGATGGTTGTGTATTGTTTTTATTCAGCTTCCGAGATTTCTTGGGCGCTTACCGATGCTGCTAACTTAAATGCACATATTTCATTATGGAATCATGACGTTTTTATCAAGCTGAACTTTCACTAAGGCGTCACATGTACTTGTAATTGATCCAAATGATGATTGATTATTACGCGTATTCACCATAATTTTGGCGCTTTCATTGTTTCGATAACTCTCGCGGGGAAGTAATCGATTGTCTGCTAATAAAAATCACCTGCCTCGTACAGTCAGCTCTCTTCATGGAGATAGGAAAATGCTTGGTGTTGAATGCAAGCTGTGAAGTCATTCGCTTGGTGCATATTTCTCGCTGTTTGTTGCGCGAGGTAGTAACATCGAATTTGCGATATTTCTTTTTAATAATCGCTAATTTTACAACTATCTGAATCATATGTAATTGATTTTCCGTGACAAAATTTAAGGAAAATGAATGACGAGTCAGCTTTTTATTTTTTTTTTCTTCAAAATCCGCTGGAGAAAGAACAGTAAAATAGTTTTACAGCGTCACTTTTCACAAATTGGTGTTCGTGGTTACTACTTTCATGCAACAATGTAATCAAAATATGCAACATGATTGACTGTCTCGACATGAAATCAAGATAATCTATTACTGTTTTCACGAAGTGACGATGAACGTGCAACTAAAAAAAAATAGTTTTGAATAACTCGCTTTCAAAGTTATAAAGCATAATCTCAATTAATGTATGAAGGATTTGAATAAATTCTATACCATGAGGTAGGTCATATTTCAATGTTTAGGCCTATGTTTAATTATTTTCATAATTTCTTATATTTTGGGGTAAAATGAGCTGTAAACATAACCGTCATTTCGTGAAAACACAAAATTCAAGGACACGCTCTTTTTTGTTTTCACGAAGTGACGGATCTCATGCACGTAAAACATACGGGACGTCTGTAAGCCATTACTTCGTGAAAACAGAAAATCATTTTACCAGGTATTTTCTTGTTGACGTTATCGCCATAGTTACATAATTAGACATTATTATGGTCTGAAACTTTGCGAGTGTTAGTGAATGATGTCCAAGAATGCAAAAACCTAAAAATTGAAAAACTATGCAATTTCCTCATTACCGTCTCTTCGTGAAAACAGGGACGAATTATGCTAATGACCGGGGAAAACTTTTAAAGTCCCAAACTGAAGATTAAATTGAACGTTCAAAACGGTTATAAGTGATATCTCACAGGTATTACTGTAATGATCGATGGTCAACGCAACAGCAATCGCCACGAGGACTTTCAAGAAAGAACGACTCTGTGTGACCATGCTGACAGGGGGCTTTTAGAAAATGATTTACACCATTATTTATTTTATTAAAACCTTTTGAAGAGGAGGTTGAATTCTGGTAAATATACACGGGGAAAAATATTTGTGAGCTTCCTCATTATTCCTTGGTTGAAGAATATCATACAAGCAATGTCATAATGAAATGGTTGCTCTTGAAATGACCCGATATTCAAAATATGACTAATCAAAGTGGCTTAACTTTTTAACGAAAAGTTCTAGAGCAAAATAACTTGGCAAGAGTGTTCCTGTAACACTTATTGACTAACTTTTCTGTGAAAATGAGATTGATCCATAGGGTCATGCATGAGTGAGCAAAGGTTAAAAGCAAAATTGTCACTTTTCAAAAGTCACAAGGGTCATTTTGGGTATTCTGTGAAACAAGATTTTAGCGAAATCTGTTTCTGGTGCATATTTATGTGTTGTTGTTGTTTATTATCCATCGCTTGACCCCCTCACACCTATCCCGACACTTTTCTCATTATCATGGTTGGGTGAGTACAATTTGAAAATAAAATCAACCCTCGTGAATTTGAAATTGCAAAATACATTCAGCTTATTGAAAAAATATAACTCCAGATATTCTTACCAAAATATATCATCGCATGTTGTGTGAACATAAGAGGTTGTCATCGTGTCATGGTTGAGTGAGCACACTTTAAATATCGCGCAAGAAATGCTAAACTGTACTGTTAATACAGCATAAACAAATACACTTGTGACTTTGAAAAGTGACATTTTTGCCTTTAATGTTTGCCCACTCATGCATGACTGGATGGATCAATCTCATTTTACAGGGAAGTTAATCAATAAGGGTAAAAATACTCTTGTCAACAAGTTATTTTGCTTACAACCCTTTCATTTAGAAGTTGCGCCAATTTGATTAAGGGGGAGTTACTTTTTTGCTGTGTTTAGTTGAAAACTTTGGACCAAAATTTGATTTCACGCGCATGTGTACATGTGTATGTGTGTATTCCCATATTTGTGTTTAATGCTTCACAATATATGTAATTACCAGAAATGTCATTGTACTAAATGTATTGTATTTTTTATGATTTCAATAATTAACCTATCCCTAGAATTTGGTCAGTTTCTTTCACAAAGAGATAGACAATAATGTGATCGGTTCATACTTTTCAGCATCAAACTGAGTTTCTTTATCAATGCTTGCGGTATAATTTATATTTGATTTTTTTTTTCTCGCTGAAATTATGCTTTACCTAGCTTTATCATGCTCAGCGTGGAAAGCGAGAGACATAGTAAACCTGTTTTGGATCCAATTCATTACTTCTCAGGTGATGGGACAGTAAGACGAAATATATTTGCATCTATCAACAGTTTTGCAGAATTAAACGTCTTTCTATGAAAAAAAGCAGGACATATTGAACATCATTGTTAGAGATATTGTACATTTTATCCAAAATACAAAACGAGGGAAATGAGGTCTTGCGGATAGATGACTAGATATGTACTCCCGCAGCTCCCTCAGCTCCCTTAACCCCACCCGGCCTATCTCCCTCTAAATCCTCTTTCGGCTGTCGTTACAATCAGCGATGGCCTAAAGAAAATCCGGAAGAACACAATTGTTCTGGACCTTGTTCATGCTTTGGTTCTCGTGCGGGCACCCTCCGGGAGGGCCCGTAATCCTCATTCACCATCTCGTTATCGCCTACTCATCGTATCATAATCCGAAGCCAAATTGCGATGGGGAATAGAAGACACGGGTGGTAAGCGTGCCAGACAGAAAGCCACAAACATGAAAATAATGCGGAAAGGCGAAAAGGGGAGATGATGAAGGAGAGAGAGAGAGAGCGGGAGAGAAGAAAGAGAAAAGATGAGAAAGGAGGATGGAGGGAGGGAGCTAGCGGAGCGGAGGCTCAAACTGGCAAAGGTGAGGGACGCCGATTGGTACATTATTTCAAATAAAACAACGGAACTGCAGTTGTTCCTGATTTTCAATTCTGTTAGCACCGGCACTGGTAAAGGAAGAAACCCAAATATTCTATCTTCCCATTTTTTTCAACACCTTCGTTTTCACTAGAGGATCATCATATGGTTTTGTCTGAAATGGAAACCACTAGTTGAATAAACATGTAAAATAAAAGCCTTTTTCTGTCACCCCTCTCCCTCTCTTTCTGTAGCTTTTCCTCCAACTCTCTTTATTTCCCCTTCTCACATTAACACACACACCCTCACACACACACAAACACACACTCATATACGAACTCTCATCCTGTCTCTCCCTTCTCTCTCTCTCTCTCTCTCTCTCTCTCTCTCTTTCTCTCTTTCTTCTGTTCGAGAAATACAGTTCACCCGAGGAGCAGCAGGCGTATACTTGTAGTAATGAGATTATTTGTGTGATTAGCCTCACGTGTATGGGCCCTGGGAAAGCTGACTTGCTTAGCGCCTAATGAAGCCTGAGTAGAAGATGAGGATGATGCAGTAATTAGCTCGGAGTAAGGGATGGGTAGGATTAGGTCATCTTCGAGATGGAGGATAGAGCAAGAAGGATGCCTTACAAAAGCATATCCTCCTATCCTCTATTGTATTGTTGCTCTAGTTGCGACGCTGTCTTGGTTCTGCTATTAAACAGAAAGTTTATTTCTCGATCTTTTGATTAAGAATGATAGGAATCACACATTATACATGGGCTGATTTTTTTTTTTTTAAATACTGAAAATTTTGAGTATACTTCTAATGCAGTTTGTTGTGCCGGTTACGAATAAGAGTGATTTAAGAGTATAATAGTGATTTCATTGCAACTGATCATTATAGTCTCTGAATTGGTAACAGAGTGTAAGAATATAATCACTATTTTCGTGTACAAACTGGCAATTTCTGCAATTTTCTCTCGGAATGGTTCATTATTTTGGTTACATTTATTGTTTTTTCAAACTATGTAGGAGTGGAAAATAAGAATAATTGGTGCCAATTGGAGGAGGGAAAGCTGATTAATATCCAGTTTTTAAAAATCTGCTGTGGGTTATTAGGTGAAAAATAGTTCATGTGACTTCTTTTTATGCCCATGTGGAATTAAACCATCTTGGCAAAGTCAAAGGGTCGCCCTAAAAAGATTCGTAATGAGTTCTGTTAATGAAACTGACTAAATTATTTTGGGATTGTTCATGATTAACGTCTTTAAGAATCAAAGATCATCCCAAAATTGTTTTCGCAAATGTAAACAAAATCAGTTCACTTTATCTGAAATATAGAAGAAACGCACTGAAAAGGACCTATACTCATGCACTGACGCATAATGTATTACATTGCATTTTAGTTCAAACCATGCAGACTGTCAAAGTTTCCTTGTTCGACAAAAATGATGATGATGATAATGATAATAATAATAATAATAATATTAATAATAATAATAATGATAATTTTCAGTATTTACGTAGAGCCTAATACATCTACGATGTCTCTAAGCGCTTTACAGACATACAATTACTCCGGTCATCAGATTCATGCCTTGCCTGCACACAACTTCGTATGCAGATCATTTATTTACGGCAATTTCAACAGTCAGTAGAATCCGTTCCTTTAATTGAGATATATCAGCCAATGACGGTGCCTTCGCCCATCTAAACTGGGCGTTGTGGCGTGCGCCTGTAATCCAGCCACCAGTGGAGGTTATAAACTGATTCAGCGGACCCAGGTTCGAGACTGAGTCACGTCTTTCGGATGGTGACGTTAAAGGTCGGTCCCAGACGTAAATAATCATAACTGATTGATACACGTCTGTAAAAACCCAATTACACACACACACACATTCGCCCATCTATGAAGGCAATGGCGTACCTTAAAGTGTCATTAATCTGGCAGCACTTGAACAGTGCCATCTTGCGGTGATTGCTAAATTAAGATTGTAATTTGAATATTAATTGCATTTTATTTTGAATTTTGACAAACAGCTTTTTTGGATAAGAGGCACATTTTATATTTCAAAATATCATTTTTGACTTGGCATTGTGGAAAATTGTGTGCAGATACATTTTAAGCTTTTACAAACTAGAATGGGGCATTATGGGAAAATGAGAGACGCATTGTGTGTAACGCAGATGGCGCTATTTAGGAGCCTAAGTTTACTATCACTTTAAATATAATATATAATAAATGTAACCCAATCTCGCTGACAAGCACCTGCACTGCACACATAAATGGCTATCTGGGAACTCTACGCAAATGTGATATGAATGTTTGACCCAAACTCTTCAGCCATTTCTTGTTATATAAGCCTGTGTAAAAAAAAACACAAAAGAAACAATTCCTTTAATTTGGAATAGGTTGCCACTGGAATTACGCTGTTGTACCTCAGCCGAATTATTCAAGAATCATACATACTTATTTTACATGGCTGTTTTATAATTGTAATACTTTTATATCAAATTTCTTTAGCTTTCATGTATTGGTTAATTTGTTCTGTAAAGCGCTTTCATCAGTTTGAAACTGGATATAATGATGTTAAACATTTTTTTTTTTAATTATTGCTAGAAATTCACATTGTTAACTTCCTGCATTATTTTTATTCTGAATTACAGATCCCCCTTCTCTGTTCATTTTTTTTTTTGTCAGTCCACGGTTGGGGAAATAGCCCCTTCCCCTTTTAGATACAGCCCTGTGAGCCAATGTGAGTAGAGTTCATTGAATGTAATTTTTAGCAAGTTATTCACTTTGCTGGTTCATACAATCATCTGTTGAACAATAGATATTTTTAAGCCAATTTCTCTCGAAAATTCAGATTCATTATACCAGAAATCGTATTATTTTCCTTTTTAAAAAAGGAGGTTGACTGGTACCCCTCGTTACCCCTGATCAACCACCGCTACTCAACACACCAGGCGTGATCTGAGTCACCTCTGGGAGCGCTCTAAGTGACTTTAACCCAGCGTCTCCAACATGTTTTTCTTTCTCCTCCGCTTCGATTTCTCCCATGGTTACATCACCGTTCTGATCGCTTCATCTTCCCCGCTGCTCCATCTCGTCGCTGCTTTTTTTTTCTTTCCTTTTTTCTTTGTCAGTGAACGAACAGAGCTGGGTCATTACACACCTGTGGCTTTTTTCACAGTGTTTCTGTACAGGCCAATGTCTTCGTCCTGGTCCATGTGTCGTCTGTTCTTTCTAGATCTCCCTTCCCTCCGACGTTCATGTATGCATCTCTTTCTCTCTCTCTCTCTCTCCCTCCCTCTCTCTCTCTACCCTAGCTCTCTCTCTCTCTCTCTCTCTCACACACACACTCTCTGTCTCTTTCTGTCTCTCTATTTCTCTCCCCCTGACTTTATTATATATGAGGTATAATTATTCGGCCAGTAGATGTATGTAGTTATCGTAGGCGCAGATGTACTTATGCAGAATTTGTACGAAATGCATTTTTGAAGATACGTGGACGTTCGTATTAAACAACTCTCTCTCTCTCTCTCTCTCTCTCTCTCTCTCTCTTTCTTTCTCTCTCTCTCTTTATACATAATATTTAACATCCTGTGTTAGTAAATATAATGATTTATCCATTGTTTTATCTCACCATCGTCTATACCTCTATCTCCGTCTCTCTGTCTCTCCGTCTCTATCTTTCTCTCTGTCACCGTTACTCTCTCTCTCTCTCTCTCTCTCTATCTCTCTCTCTCTCTCATTCTCAAATGTTCTTCGTATTACTTTCTTTATTTTACCTCTTGTCATTCTCTCTTTGACGACTTCAACCTCTTTGTGAAATGTGAGACAACCCTCCAGTCATATCTGAAACGTATTCACACGACTGCTTACAGTATGTAGCTTTGTCTACCTTTGTGCGTCGTTCCTGTAATCCCCTTGTGAAAGCAAATAATAAACTATGGCCTCGAAATGGAAGCATCACTTTAGACAAACGCCATTCTAAGCAAAAAACAAAAAACAAAGGTCGCTGGCATATCCCGTCTGTTCATCTATGGATCATTTTCATAGATAAGCTGATTTTTTTCAAAAAGCATCTTCCTGGCCTGTGATTCCTTGGTGGAATCCAATTTTTTTATGACAATAATCATGATAACGAACATTATTTTTACATTTTAACCTTCAGAAACGAAGGTAATCAGGTAAAATGAAGAGACACATAAGTGTCAGGAGAGCGATGAATAATTTCATAATTTTGTTTTTGCTTACAATATTTATTTCTATTCTCTTGCTGGACGGTACTAATTCCGTATTTGAGGTCATTGGCGAAAATCATAAACATCCATGAAGTTGAAAATGATGAAATTTTACAGGAGAATCAAGTGCGTGGGTAATTTAAGCATTCCCCTAAGTGCATCCAGAAATTCCACAAGCCTGCTCCCTCCCCCCCCCCCCCCCCAATTAAAATTTTGAATTATTTTGCATGCAACATATATTTCTGTCAGCAGTTACAGATAGATTAATGCACACTTCAAGAATATTTATCTTTAAATAAAACTGATAATTACAATGCAATAAGTTTAAAATGGAAGCACGATAAAGATGAAACAAATATTTTCTTGAGATTCAATGTATATTTGTTTTCATTGCCATCAAGATAGAAAAATAGCGTATAGCGGAGAAGCCATAGTACAGAATTCTTGTACATGTTGAATACCGAGAATAACAACGAATGCACTTCTTTACTGGCAAATCATATGTGATTCCTTATGTCATGGTACTGAATAATTATAATGAATATGTAATTACAAAGTAAAATCAAAATCAGCTAACCTATAAACGACTTAGTTCGGAAATATGCTACATCTCAATTCTCATATTTTGGGGGGTTTTGTAGCATTCTTTATTGCATTCATTCAGTACAAATGAAAAATCATAAATCATCTTCATTTTTAGTTCATGTACATAACATATCATAAGTAAAGGACATTATACAGTCTTCAGTAATACATAATATAATTAAATACCTGTATAGTACACAGTGCACTAAAATTAATCATATGTTGCATTATCGATTTAAAATGAATATAGGTCCTATCATACTTCTGACTGTCCAGTGGGATAATGAAACTACCTTTCAAAACCCCCTTTGACTTTTTTCCCCTCTTAATTGATAAATTGTTTGTAAAATATGTTACATTTTGAAATTTTGATCCACCATACTTACAGTGCACCCAGTGCAAAATATCCTTTTGTGTGGATACACTCAGCAAAAAAAAAAAAAAAAAAAAGAAAAGAACGAGGAGCACTATATTTACAGTTTTTATTACGATTTTCAAATAAATATTCTATATAAGATTATTTTTCATATATCATAATAAACATCAATTAATTCTCTTTAAAGTAGAACTTTAATGATTTTAAATATTGGCTTAATATTTATTATTGCATAGATGGCATAAATTAAACAAGGTTATCCAAATTCAACGCTTGGAAACATTTGAAGTAATGATTATTATCAATTATAAAACGGCAAAATACAGCCCCCGATATAGCAGCTGAAGAGCTCCTCGAACGCTGCTGAGATATGTGACGACACATCATGGACCAGGCCTGTCTAAGCAGACGATGTCCCATAACATCTTACACATTTTTCAGAGCCTATTTTGTCATCTCCTCTTCACTTATTTCTCTTCCTTCACTAGCGTCAGTCTTAATGTTAGTCTGTTGCCTCACTCTTAACTTCGTGTATGGTATTATTTTGATGAAAAATGCAGCGTTAAAAAAATAAAGGAATCAGTCACTTGTAAACAAAATAAGACGCCATTGTATTTTCAGCTGCTTGCACCGGGGCATGTTCGGCGTTTCAAGAGGGAACGAATACCATCCTGCTATTATTCGGAGGGCTTTTCAATTTGAAAGTGGGGTTTATTTCATTGATCATTGACCCTTCTCCTGTGTATTTACAATCAAACGGTTATAGCTATCAGAATCAGTTTCACTTTCCCTTTATAATGGTGTGAAATAAGGTCATGTTTAAATACACCAAACTCTTTATAATTTGATAAATAATTGCATTGCAATTACGTTCATTCATTATAGGACGTCGTCTGCTTAAGCAGGATCGATCCCGAGTGTGACGACATCAAAACATCGCTATATTTCTGGCGAATCCTCGGATATTCCAGATGCTGAGAAGAGCTTTTATTTGTGTTGTTTTTATAATCATCAGATACGCAGTTGACATAAAACGTATACGATTGCCATCTGTAAGCTTCCCAGTTTCTAGTGATACATTAATTGCCATATTTGTGATTTTCTTTGAATATCTACTTTAAGATGGTATGAAATTGGAATCATACCATTCTCGCACGAGTAAGCGTAGCCATTTAAAATAAACGAGTCTCTGAAAGAAAATTGCAAAAATGTGGCATCTTGCCATTCAAATGTTCATGAGCATTTCCATAATATACAGTCAAATTAAAACAATGAAAAAAAATGACGAAAACAAAACTTGAATTTGATTGTCTTCTGAGTCTACAGTTGAAATCCAGAGCTCAATCCTCCTCATTGTTTTCATTGTTGAACAAGAATGTCTTACAAATGCACATGTTCATTAAAATTTAAATGGCTACTTGGTGTAGTTTTGCAATTTCCAGGCGTGAAAGATCAAAACTTGATCTTGACTGATATTGGTAGAGTATTAATATTTTATTGACGGCTTATACGAAAATTTTGAACAATGAAGAGTTAAAACTTTCACCTTGCACTGAGTGTGTAATTAGTGGTTACGATATAAGCATTGTGTAAAAAGGAATGTGTTATTTGCGGATAACCAAAATATGTCACAAATAATATTGTTTGTAAACCTTACTTAGAAAGAGTTTGCAGGTCTATCCTGTCTCTTTTAGTGCTGTTACGATGACACTTGGTGTTTTGTTTTTGTTTGTTTTTTTTGGGGGGGTGGGGTTTTTTTTGTGATAGGGCATTTGTACCGGTTTTTTCTTTTGTTTTTGTTTTTGCTTTGATTTTGTTGATCCAAAATTGTTTACGTTATTTCGATGAACTGCTTTGATTTGATCACATTTTATTTATGGAGATGGTGATGGCGAAGAGGGTAGTAGCTAGAGGGCCCGTACTGCGGTCTTCCATTACGCTATCACTCGGTAATCGAAGCTAGCTGATGACGAGGACAATGACGACGGCAATGACGTGGATGTTGATGACCGTAACGTGAGAGTCCTCATGATAAGATATACCTTATATACACGAATGTACCAAGCCGTTGGATATATCTAAAGATAGCGCTAGTATTTAATACTCGTGAATGTCAATTACCACTGTCTATTATGACAAATTACTGTCTACAAAGAAAAAAAAATATCAAATTGTGTTATAGCCAAAATATTAAACAAACATGTATTTACAGCAAGTACAAAGCTGAATGGGAAGCAACATTTTTTCGATTTTTTTTTAAGTTGCTTTTTTAAATATGGTCGTCTGTAATGTCTGTAACATGGGATAGCTTCAAGCGTCTAGACAGGATGATTTCAGCGTTAAACGGATGCATTGTATTATATATTATGCAAGGTATGTCATAAAGAGTCAATTAAAATTGTCTCTTCATGGCACCCCATCACAAGCCTCGTGCTCATGGGAAATCTTTCCTCCTGCCTCTATAACATTGTTTTTATATTCATATGATACAAGAGGGAAATATACTTTTTGGAATCTAAATTTTGAAGAAGATGTCTTGATACAAATTCGCTAAATAGGGATGAAATATCTGGTTGGGAGGGTTTTCATGCCTTTTACTTTGCGAAAACGCCTCTTTTTAATGTGTCTGAGAATGGCTAACAGTACCTTTAACATGTATAAGAACGTCTTTTTGAACGAGTTTATAGGAAATCCAACCTACGTGTCAAGTTGACCTGAAAATAAGCAGATTGGGGAACGTTTCAACAAAGCAATGATAAAAATATAAATTGTTGAAAGTTGTGAACATAAGGGATATGCAAATTGGCTGAATCGTTAATGATGTAGCGATCTACAACTCTCCCATTTGCTCCAACACAAAAAATAACTAAAATGTCATTTTTTTAAATGTATTCATCAGTAAGATATACTTCTTTTTGGAAGACATATGACAATATGCTTATTACGATAATTATATTTTGAGAACTGCCCAAAGGAAAAAGGTGCTTTTGAAAATATTAATATTGTCGTGTATGGCAGACGGGAGAGTTGACCGAGTATACGACACAATCAACTTACCAACTGCCAATTTGAGATTCGCATAGATTTAGTGATCTCCTTTTACAATATTTTACAAACATTCATAATTTCTTTCAAACTTTCATCGTAGTGTTTCTCTTATATTTTTTGGTTTCACACACATCAACTTATTTCAAAGGTCGGATTGCCCTTTAAAGTCCATAAAATGAGTTAAAAGTACAAAGTCTATTCCCATAATCATCCGTATTGCCTCCTTTAGACAACTCTCCATTGACAGATGCTCCCTTCTTTCTCTTCATTCACTCCTATAATTTATGTCTTTTTAGCGATGTTTAACCCTTTCAGGGCAGGAATTATTCAAGGTCTAAATTGATTGCATATCGTTTTTCAAATTGGCAACAATAATATTTTTCTTTTAGTGCTACATGCTTCTAATAAGGTGTAATGTCTTTGAGAACAATATACATGGTTAAAATTTTTGTCAAAAAGTTGAACAAATTGCCAATTTTAATGAAAAACAAATGATTTTGAACCTCTCAATGTGTTGCCAATTTAAGGGTTTGAAAGCTTATGCTCGTTTTTAAAATCCCTGCTATCAAACGCAATATGGTCATGTAATAAAAACCGACATAGTGTGTGTAGAAAATTTTGCTCTTTCTACTCATGCAGCTAGTATAGTTTTAGAGCTCTGAATCAAAAACTAATGCGCCAAACCACAAAATGTTCTCGAAAGGGTTAAAGACCTTAAAAGAGTTTAAAGTACAAAGTCTATTCCCATCCCCATCTCCTCCTCCAGATACATCTACAAATGTAGATGGATGCTAACCCCTTTCCCGTCTTACACAGCACAGGCTAGAAGTAGGATATTAATGTCAGTGCATGTAACCATGGCTACCAGTGCTGTTTCGTTTGACAAAAAATACATATGAAAATGGAATAAGTAAGATGGAGCTGATGATATGAGCAAACACTGCCAATAGACTTTACTGGGTATACGATGGCAAAAGTGATTATATAATCCTATTAAACAACAATTAATAAAAAAGAATAGGGGAAGGCGGATATTGAAATAAAGACAAATTCACCTTTTTGACGTCAATAAATACCCTCAGAGTAAAGTAAGATTTCGTTATTTGAATAGTGACATATCAAAGCTAATATAAATCATAAGACATAAAAGTGTTGGACTCACTTTGTTTTATATAACAGACAGATAGATATAGAGATGTACAGATAGATAGATACATGATGTGAACTGGAGAGACAGAGAGAGAGAGCAATAGAGATTTATACAGACTGGTTCATTATGCATGCATAGCCTAAACCACAATACCAAGTCATTCTTCTCCAGCGCGCACAGGGACTCTCGTACAAAAAGATTTGTCAGAGAAGAAGATATGGTTACCACTCTCCCGGGAGCGCTTTCAAGTACATAAACCAGGTCCAAGTGTGAGATAGCTCTTGTCAGGTCACGTGACTCCAATCAACCATTTTGATTACGAGGAAAACAAATTAAAGCTAGCGTTAGGGTATTTATTCCAGATGCATTTATGGAAATACAGATTTATTTCTCAGACGAGATGCAATTTTGGTGAATCTACTTGTACGAGAGAAGATATGACGAGATTCACTGAAACTGTTTGTCAGTATTTCTAAATTGAAAAGTATTTTATTCATACTATATTATGATAATATAGACTTGCATTATGTGTTAGTTATTTTTTAATACTATAATTATTTGATCTTTTTTCTTCTGCTGTTCATAACGCGGCTATTAAAATTACTATATTATAGGTTTTCCCGTTCAATTTCGTAAGATCGTCAGTCAATTTCATTTTGCGTGCATTCAATTTCAAGGATTTAGGTCGCGCACAGCCGATTTGTAATTCAAATTCATTTTCATATCATTCGAATTTGTATTTAGGTCATTTGAATCTAATTTTTTGTCAATCAAATTCGCACTAAATGCACCTAGTTCGCAAAACGTTCATTCAATTTAGCAAAGAATGGCAAGGGAATTGCGCAATACTGTTATTCCAGCATTCAATTTCATTTCGGATCATTCAACTTAACACGTTGAGCATTCAAAATCAAATGTAGTTCCAGTAAATTTTGTCAGTTGATAATTATTTGGTATTTTCATTCTTTCCTTATGAGTTTTCTGCACACATGGGTGTGTTTTTCTATAATCAATAACATTCTTTTATTTTTCTTCTGATTTATTATTTTTATTTTATTTTCTTCTGATTTATCATCATTTTGAAATTTAGTTCTAGGAATTTTTGTTCTTCATTTCTAACGTTTATAGTGCCTGCAGAATTGCAGATTTCTTGATTGATTTTTATTTTTTTTCATAATCTTGTTTTTTCATTTATTTTCTTGATTGATTTTTATTCTTTTTCATAATCTGTTTTTTCATGTCTAACTATATATATATATAGTGAGTGTGTCACTGTGTTGGCTGTCAATGTATACTCTGAAAAATGTTATTCATAACGTACATGTAGTTATCATGAATTATGTTATATATATATAATGTTTCCTTTGTATAGTAGGCCTATGTCATGTTGGGCAAAAACACACAAACGCTAAATACATGCTAAATTGAATGAACTCATTACGAATTCGAATGCCCACGTGCGAATTTGAATGCTCGAAAAGACGCTTCCAAGCGAGGTAGCGAATTTGAATGCTCTCCACGCATATTTGAATTTGAATGATGTAAACGCTAAATGTCTTGACCGAAGTGCGAATTTGAATGACCTCAAAATGAATTTGAATGATAAATTTCATGGCACAGATCTTTTTCGCGAATTTGAATGACTCCCTTATCAAATTGAATGACAAATCTGCGAAATTGACCGGGAAAACCTATATTATATCATGTCAGCAAATTTAACCATAATGACAAAATAAATGCAAAATTATTATATTATTTTGTAGCGACTTCGACAAAATCGTACTGTATACTAGATATAGTTCCTTACTTATACATGTTACACAAACAATATTGGGGAAAAAAATGAAATTTCTATCATAATACTTCCCCGTTAGATAAGATAATGGATGGTGACGTTAAAGGTCGGTTCCAGATATAATCATATTGATTGATACACGTCTGTAAAACCCAATTGCATATACAGTGTACACATACACATGTTGAAACAGGGTCCTCTCAGGTAACATTTTCCTAGTTGAACCGTAGATGACCCCTTCCGGTCTTCATGGTCGAAGTACATTTGTGAGTTGTGTCATCTTTATCAACCCGGAAGTGAAATGAAATTTCAAAGGACATGGGACGGTTTAAGAAATCGTTTGTTTATGCATTGAAATATCATAGTGGTGTAATGTGGCCCTAAACATTGAGGTGACATTGACATGGGGGGGGGGGCGGGTTCCTTGTAGGTGGCATGAAATTGATAAGGTCATCATTTTAAGACTTGTGAATAAAATGTCTGAAATAAGACCCCTTTTCAATATTTTGACTCATTTTTTGAAGAAAAACAATTCAATGGGGGGGGGGGGGGGGGGTGTGGTCCCAGCGTTTAATAATAATGATAATATTAATGATAATAAGGGTGCCTTCTTGCATGGCGTTCAAGTCCGCCATCGTGAAGTAGTGACGCTCCTGGCGCTCCGGTATTTTCACCCCGGTCATAGCTTGGCGGTGAAATACGTAGCGACCTATCATATCGGGTACCCATTTACACCTGGGTGATGAGTGGAAAATGTGGATTATAGGGGGTGTGCAGTGGTCTTACAAGCTTACAAGGTCAACGATTAAGGGGAGGGAAGGGAGGGAAAGGGAGGAGTCCTTTCATCTTCTCGTTTTAATTCTGATTATTCCCATGTGAAATATTATCATACTAACAATGTTACGTTTAAAAATCAGTTTGATTGCTCTTGAAATTCCCTCATGCTATATGCAATTGGGAGCTGCATGGATTATTAGCAAGGAAACATCGAGGGTAGATCATCCATAATGAGGTAGGAGAAAATGAGCCTTCACATGATTATGTTCTCCTTCTCTCTCTCTCTCTAAATAAATGGTATATTTTCACTCTATTTCACCCCCTGGAGTCACGTTAAGTGATCACTTGTTTAGGAGTGAATTATTCAGTGTGCTCTCTCTCTAAAAAAAAGTGAATTTTAACTCTATTTTCAATATAATTGCAGTCCCCATGGGAGTCAAGTCAATCATTACTCGGTGTTTTTTTTTTGGTTTTTTTTTTTTTTTGGGGGGGGGTTGATTTAAAGAGAGAGAGAGAGAGAGAGAGAGTGGCATGGAAATATCCAGGGTTGATCATGGACAAGGAATGAGAAAAGGGGCCTTCACATAATTTCTTTTTTCTTTCTTGTAAACTCCAGATTTGTAGCAGGGTATTTGTTTTATTTTTAGAAAGCAAATATGAATCAAGTCATCCAGCAATGTATATAAATTCGATCCTACTTTACATTGATTTTAACATTTCCTTTTTTGCTAGTGAACTGTGTTTGGGGGCCATAGCCCAGTTGGCTGTTATCTACGATGTGGAGAGTGAAACTTCTTTTTGATATTCGTGTGCACACAAGATAGTGATCTCCAAGACGAGTACGCTGTTAATTAATATACCTAATTATACCCTCTGGATTAAATTAGGTCTTTCGTCCTAGGGGTATAATAATTACGATTGAATGGCTAAGAAGTACGGGGGAACAGGTAAAAGGGGGATATAGATAAAGAGAGACAGAAAGAGAGCGAGAGAGAGAGAGAGATAGAGAGAGAGAGATGTGAGATGAGATAAGATATCGTGCGTTATGGGATGAGTTCCTCAGTGAAAAGTTAAGAAAAGGGAGATTTATGACGAAGTATGCCTTTCATGAATCGAAAGATATTCAATAAAAAAAAAAAAGACATCTAACACTAAATAGATCAGGTAAAGCTGTAAGTCTTTCAATCAATGCATATTTATTGTCGATATATTCAGTGAGTGACGTACATACATCATTATCATCGTGATCATGTAAAGTGAATGATAATTGCATCTGAAGACTACCAAACAACTTTTTCCCTTTGACATGTGTACACCACTATACTTATTATTACGCTTCATAGACAAAATATAGATACAGTTTACATCGTTGGAAAGCACTAGATAAACTCTAAATGTTGGAAATTCAAGTCAAAAAGTTCGAATGGATATGGGTAACAAGACCATAGGGTGGTGACCATCCCGTAGATTTTCCCCGTATATTTGGGATGATATTTCTGATTTTAAAGTTTTTGTACCAAAGTACAAATAAAATGCTCTTCATTCCTACTTGAAAATAACATTGATTCTCCCCGACTAAATTTATCTCTTTTGTAAAACCTTGCAGGGATATTTTTTTATCCCGAAGGATGATTACGAGCGTATAATATCAAAGTAGCTATTATTTTCATTATTGATATTGTTATTATTATTATTATTATTATTATTATTATTATTATTATTATTATTATTATTATTATTATTATTATTATTATTATCTTTATCATTAGTTATTCTTGTTTTCATCGTCATTACTATAATTTTTTTACACCCTTATACAATTTGACGAAAAATACAACTATTTTCACACCGATGTTAAGGTCTCGAGTATTACCGTTAATATAAATTTATAATCAATATAAATAAAAGAAATGCATATCAACGCCGCGTTTTCATTTTCAGTAGTATTTGAATCAAAATCTGATTCCATATGAGCGTTATATGACTCATATAACAGACTATACAGCTATACAGACTTAGGGAGTTTTGTGAATATACCCATAAGCACAGAATTAGTTTCCCTAGCGTTTCCATGGATTCGCCTGAATTATGTATGCCAAATACGACATGGATTTATTTACATCCGTAAGATGGCGAAGTAAATCCCTTATTTTCATCGAATCCATTGAGACTCTCTGAAAGCAGAAATGGAAGTTGGTAGGGAATGGGGAAAAGGAAGGTGCCCTGTATAGATGACATACATGCCAGCTATATTCATCGTTTCCCTTCTTTTTCTTCTTTTTCTATTTGACTTTGCTTCCGCAGGGCGCATCTCGGTGGCTTTATTATTTCCCGCAAAGCAGTTTTTGCTCTCTTCTTCTCGGCACCTTTTTCTTTATGAACTCTGAATAATAACGTCGATGCATTTTGCATCCGTTCTGGACACAGCATCACTTATCTTGCCTTTGGACATATGCAGAGAGACGGGAGGAGAAAGAGAGAGAGAGGAAGAGTGAGAGAGAGGACGAGAGAGTGATGGGGAAGAAAGAGAGAGAGAGGAAGAGAGATAGAGAGGAGAGAGAGGGGGAAGAAAGAGAGAGAGAGAGGAAGAGAGAGGGTAAGAGAAGTAGAGAGGAAGAGAGTGATAGATAGATAGAGAAGAACAAGGAAGAGAGATAGAGATAAAGAGAGAGAAAGAGAGGGGACAAGAAAACGGTGACGCTCTGTTTGTATGGTAAGCGCGTATCCCAAGGGTATGGTTGTTATATGCGAATAAAACTAGAGTTCCTTGCTGAGCTCTAAAAATGGAGGAACAAAATTCTGATCATTTCTTTCTTTAAAGGATTTGACTTTAAGAGGTAAAGTGACCCTTGTTTTTTTTTTTTTTTTTTTTATTACAGTTATAATTATGACTATCCAGGAAAAAAGCGAGGGGCAGACTAAAGAAAATGAAACTTTGTGAAATTGTTTTCATGGTTGTAATAAGCGCAGAGTTCCTTGTTCTAGTTGAGCAAACGATTATTTTTTTTCAACGACTAATTTGTAAGTGACGGTAACCCTTGACTCTCGTATGTTCAGAACTATAAATATTCAGAAATGAGGTTTTGGCATCGTAAAGAATATGGACATTTTAATTGTGAAGTATTGTGTATAGCATGAAATCCCCAAACGAGCAAACGACACGTGAAATGTATCTCCACAACCAAAAAAAAAAAAAATACCGGTACACGTATATGCCGCCTCTCTTGTATACGTGTATTCATTTTGTATAAGATTTGTTGTTTTGTATATTATTAATTCTGTTAATATATATTTCTTTCTGAAACAAATTCTTTAGATGTTTAATGTAGTTCATCAGCTGCCGGTCACCGCTTTACCTTTCTAAAGATTCTCGCTCATTCTCTCTCCCTCCCCCTATCTCTCTCTCTCTCTCTCTCGAATATTTGGTCTAATGTTTAAATCCCATCACCGTCCTTCCCATCACTGCCATCGTATGCCCACTCTTCAGATGAATTAAATATTTCACGTTTCGAGTTCTTTTTCCTCGTTCTTCGTTGGTAATAATTAGGAAGTGGTGTGTCGACCTAATCAATCTCTGAATGTAAAGAGGCACATTTCTTACGTGATCATTTTCTGGTTCTATTTTCACGAAGGTGCTTGCTTAAAATATTGAACGGAGGGGTGTGGGGGCATGATGACAACAACAGCAATAATAGTAGTGCTCACAACCGCCCCTATAATGAAATCCTGGCTACGTGGTTGGATCCTTCACGTCTGCCCCCCCCCCCCCAAACTATTGAAAAATCCTGGCTACGCCACTGCTACTATACTACTGCTACTACTTCTACTACTACTACTACTACTACTACTACTACTACTACTACTACTACTACTACTACTACTACTACTAATGATGATGATAATAATAATTATAATAATATACTGATAATAACAATAACAATAATGATGATAATAATAATTATAATAATAATAATAATAATATAGGTTTTCCCGGTCAATTTCGTAAGATCGTCAGTCAACTTCATTTTGCGTGCATTCAATTTCAAGGATTTAGGTCGCGCACAGCCGATTTGTAATTCAAATTCATTTTCATATCATTCGAATTTGTATTTATGTCATTTGAATCTAAGTTTTTGTCAATCAAATTCGCACTAAATGCACCTAGTTCGCAAAACGTTCATTCAATTTAGCAAAGAATGGCAAGGGAATTGCGCAATACTGTTATTCCAGCATTCAATTTCATTTCGGATCATACAACTTAACACGTTGAGCATTCAAAATCAAATGTAGTTCCAGTAAATTTTGTCAGTTGATTATTATTTGGTATTTTCATTCTTTCCTTATGAGTTTTCTGCACACATGGGTGTGTTTTTCTATAATCAATAACATTCATTTATTTTTCTTCTGATTTATTATTTTTTTTTTATTTTCTTCTGATTTATCATCATTTTGAAATTTAGTTCTAGGAATTTTGTTCTTCATTTTCTTTATTGATTTTTATTTTTTTTTCATAATCTTGTTTTTTCATTTATTTTCTTGATTGATTTTTATTCTTTTGTTTTCATAATCTTGTTTTTTCATTTATTTTCTTGATTAATTTTTATTCTTTTTCATAATCTTTTTTTTTCATTTATTTTCTTGATTGATTTTTATTCTTTTTCATAATCTGTTTTTTTTTTTTCATGTCTAACTATATATATAGTGAGTGTGTCACTGTGTTGGCTGTCAATGTATACTCTGAAAAATGTTATTCATAACGTACATGTAGTTATCATGAATTATGTTATATATATAATGTTTCCTTTGTATAGTAGGTCTATGTCATGTTGGGCAATGTATCTCTTTATTTTAAACATTACGACTTGAATAGATGAGCAAAAACACACAAACGCTAAATACATGCTAAATTGAATGAACTCATTACGAATTCGAATGCCCACGTGCGAATTTGAATGCTCGAAAAGACGCTTCCAAGCGAGGTAGCGAATTTGAATGCTCTCCACGCATATTTGAATTTGAATGATGTAAACGCTAAATGTCTTGACCGAAGTGCGAATTTGAATGACCTCAAAATGAATTTGAATGATAAATTGACCGGGAAAACCTATACTAATAATAATAATAATAATAATAATAATAATAATGATAGTAATATTACTACTAATAATAATTGTTATAAAAACATGGATTTAAAGAAATTTCCAACCAGGTTGTAAAGCGAATATGCCAATTAAAAGGAAGTGGAAATGAAAGTAAACGCCTCCCCTGAGAATACCACCGTTTTATTTCTGAACTTTTATCTTAAAGAAAGTCCGTTATTATATATTTCTTTATTTTTTTCGTTATATATCAATGTATGTGATATGTGATGAAGCAAGATATTAACAACCAAACCATTCAGCATAAACGACGACGCAAGTTATATATGCAGTGGTTGATACGGAGATAATTATTTCCTTTTTTCAAGGGGAGGGTGTCCTTTCCTTGAAAAATAGACTAACACTCTCCCTGACTGTTTGGTGTTCCATTTTCAAAAGAGAAGGAGAGGGGGAGGAGGAATAGGGAGAGATCGAGGGAGGAGGATGGAGGGAGGGCGAGAGAGAGAGAGAGAGAGAAAGGGGGAGAGGATCATATACAAACACATTTTGAAAATTCAGGAAAGGGTAATCAGGACACAAAACGGTGATCGCCATATTCTTCGATCTCTGTCGCTGTGAGCTGTAAAATTTTCAAATCGTTTGGGGACATTAGTTCACAGAATTGTGTACTCCGTATAAAAATGGGATATTATTATAATGCAACTTTGCACATTGTTTATTTTTGCATGAAATGTAGCAGCTGCGCACATAATTATGCCAAAAGGTTTGCTCTTTTATAAACCTGGTCCTTTTTGTCTGCAGCTGGACAAAGTAAATGAATTATTTACACAAAATATGAATGATGAACTCCCATTTGAATATATACAACAACATGAACAAGGCATAACTGTGAAAAATCTGAAAATATATGGTATGCAATTATGATTTTGTAATGTTGGGTAATTTTTACAATAAACAAAAATGGTCTGTTTTATCGAGATAAATTGTAGGTATGATATAATATGTTGCTAAGGTTCTGTGAATTATTTTGCGAATGAAACAAGTAACTGCAAAATATCTTCAGTAGTAAACCTACCATGACCTTGCAGAGATTGATCCCTTATTAATCATATCATACTCAGCAAAGGACGGAGCTGGAACCCCCCTCCCCCCTCCCCTGCTCCGTTTGAGCAGGGTACCCCTTACAGTCTGACCTGTACATATATAGAATATATCATAATTCTCATTAGTGTATTTTTCTACGCAATATTATAAATCTTGATTACTTATTGTTCTTTTTAATGTACAGGTGTATAATCCCTTCTACATTGGCGCGCTAGATTCTTTTAAAATTCATGCTTTTTAATATTCATGCTTTTTATTGTCAGGACCATGATGAAAAACAGTTTTTAACTGATCTTGTCATCCTGAGTAAATATGTTTGAATAAATAAATAAATAAATAAACATCCAATCATCCCCTGCAAAAAAATAATCCTAGCATAATCATGTTTGTAGGGGTAAATTTCATGACAGTCATGAAAGTCATGACAGAACGGAAGAATATTTGGGGCGACCTCGCTAGTCATAAGGACCGCTATTCATTAGGCCCACTTATTTATAAGGACCGTTATCCATAACGCGTGACTAAATGAATAGTGGTATTGTATGAATAGCGGTCCTTCTAATTAACGAGCAAACCATATACTAATTACCTCTCTATTCAAAAGGACCTCCATTCATAAGGACCACTATTCATAACTATCTTTATATACAACATGTCTAGATTCTAGGCCTCAAATTTGCGATCATGAAATTCACTACGGACTGCCGGGCGGCGTTATTTTTTTTCTGCGGCACAGATTGGGGCTTTTCTTTTAAAGGGGTCTTGATTTACAGACTAATGCGTCAAATTGCTCATAATACGGTTTATTCCGTCAAGACTAGTCGGCATGAATATTCATGAAAACGAACTGTAGGGATATGATAAAACGAGCAAGGCCATTGAGCAGCTGTTCTGTGTGGCGCGCGCAATCGGATAATCTGGTGCGCTATCGATGAAAGGAGCGCGAGTTCGAATCTCGGCAGAGGAATATATTGCGAAATTTTCTTTTGCTGATTTAAAAATAAGGTGAAACTGAGTAAGAAAATACAAGTCCGATACTTGTAGTCTCTTTCAAAGTTGAAACATGACTAGTCTCACGTGCATACACTATTCACAAGGGAAAGAACGTAATTCCCATAGGCTCAACACGCACCATGCCCCAATCTGTGCCGCAGAAAACAATAACGCTGCCG
Source organism: Heliocidaris erythrogramma (assembly GCA_025617745.1). Lineage (NCBI taxonomy): Eukaryota > Metazoa > Echinodermata > Echinoidea > Camarodonta > Echinometridae > Heliocidaris > Heliocidaris erythrogramma. Next base: position 30,730,934 of record CM046859.1, on the reverse strand, counting down.
GGCGGTATGGTAAAATATATTGACCGGGCATAGTTCTGCTCGCGCGTTCAATATACAATACAATGCGCGTACAATGCAATACAATGCGCGCGTATAGCTATGGTAATTTAGATATGCAGGCGCGCGGCCGGCACCATACATGTATACACCGAACGAAATTTAGAAAGAACGATCGAGTGAAATTACGTTACGGTACGGTATTTCATCTGTCTTTGAAATTAATTTCTGAGCTGACGAAGGGTGCGGTATATAAAACAAATGTTGACTGCTTCTTTTTCGCGTCACGGTTAAAACCATGGCCCTCGGTGATCTTGCAACTGTGATATGCTCCTCGACTGTCGTCTCGGGGCATAGCACAGTTGCGAGCTCACATCGGGCCATAGTTTTCACCGTGCCCCTCAAAGCAGTCAACATTAATGACCACTATTCATAACGCGTGTTAAATGAATAGTGGTTTTCTATGAATAGCGGTCCTTATGAATAGCGAGCGGACCCGGAATATTTAAGTTGTTGGAAAACCAGCAATTTTTTTTTTTCATGTATGCGACTGGATTTATGGGAATCGCTAATAATAAATTGAATCCATATTTGTCTTTTTATATTCCTTGGGAGCACAGCCCCCCCCCCCCCCCCTCCCGCACCCCACTCCGTATAGGAAGGATTCTGCCCCACCCCCCTGGTTATCCATCATTGAATAAGCTACCATTTCGAATAAGGCCAACATAAAATTGATTCCTAGTTTCTCGTCCCCTCCTCCTTACTTTTTTTGGGGCAGCCTCATTTATTTTTTTGTTATTTCATATTTTTCTTCTGAAAATGAAATAAATAGGGATATGAAGACAATTCTAGACAATGTCTTAAAAAATCATTAATGCAACGCAATTTTCCCTTGTATATTAATGCCTCTTAAGTTTATGAAAATATTAAGTATTTATTTTAATATGTTGAAATTGACCCAATGGAATTTTTATGTAATAACAAATATTAAATAGCGTATAACCCCCTCCTCCTCTTGCTGGATAAATCCGGAGGAGCAACTAGGAATCACTTTTACTTAGCCTAAAATGTGTTCGGGAGGAGGGTCTACCTAATAATCATCACTGACTCCCTTAGAACCCCCGAAACCAAAAACCAGTTTTTATTTTAGGACCATTTCGACAATATCCCTAATAATTGCGTCAGAGTGACATCATCACTTCCGAATTGAAGACCGTACGAGTGCTGAAACTGTCGATTCTAATTTGACGGAGGGCCGCGGGCTTTCCGCTTTCAAAAGCTCCCGTTTCGAAGTGCCGCTTCGCTTTTCTTTCTCAAATGGCTCATATCATATCTGTTTTTGGTGGAAAAGGTGCTGGCAAAAAATGTCATCGGAGGATTCGAAGATTGCGCCCTAATCGGGAGATAAAGTATGCTTTTCATTCAAATCAATATTTCGTTCATGCAAACGTTTAAGGGACGAATTAAGCTGTGATATCTCATATAATGTAGCTTGTTTTCATAGGGCAATAAGATGACTCTGTATCTCTGATTTAAAAATAAAGTCAAATATCCCTAAACGCATTAATGAGCCGTGAAATAATCATTCTTCTGCAAATCATATGCTTTTGTTATCGTGCTCATTGTGTCACATTAACTTCCTTTAAAACGTATCTTTAAAAATGATATACTGATGTATTAATGACTCCTGTATTTTTGGTGCGTGTGTGGGTGTGTCTATGTTTGTTTGATAATTTTTTTTTTTTTTCGTTGATTTGTTTTTTGTTTCTTTGATTGTTGTTGTTGTGTTGTTTTGGTTATATTTTGGTTGTTGTGTTTTGTTTTTTTTTTCGTTTTTTTTTAATTGAGTTGTTGTTGTTTTTTGGTGGGTTTTGGGGGGTGTGTTTTTTTTTTGTTTTTTTTTTGTCGATAGGAATGACCACCCCCCCCCCCCCCCATTACATCTGCCTACAATGCAACCCGGCCCCAATCGGTTTGCACTTTCTGTAGAATAACTCCTTAACCTGTCGACTTTACACAATGTCATTCCATACCGATACACCATGTATCATTAGGAATACATGTATGTTCCGCAATAGTAGAGGACGTCGCCCTCGTAGAGGGCCTATCAGTAAACTCCCCTCGTTTTCTTTTTTCATCCATTGCTATGCCCCTTTTTCAACATGGCATCTATTCATTAACCGCCCTCATCACGCTCATCAAGTTTATCGTCGCTGACCTCTCCTCACCTTCATCTTATTCCTCCTCTGCTCTAGAGCACTCTTTCCCTGATTTTCAAGATGGCGCCATTGCACCATCCCCCTTCTACAAAGACCATGTTGCCCTCTCTCACCTCACGATGGCACTATAGCTGGAGAACGCCCCTGTTGAAAGCCCAACACTGACTCAACTCTCCTCCTGGATTTTGCTCTGCGAAGTTTATCATCTCCGACCTCTCCTAACTTCATTTTTTTCTCTCTCTCTCTCCACTCTTCCTCTCCAAATTTCCCTCCTTGATTTTCAATGGCTTCGGAAGAGGATTAATTGGCTCGTCTCTCGTCTCTCGTTTCTTCGCCAATTTTGGAAGGTTTCGGGCTCATTATGCATTCCAGTCACGAATATATGTCCCTTTTAGATGGAAGAGATTGCCTCCCGTATCTGCATACCGTGCCCGTATCGGCGTCAATCTGCACGTGCCGGTAAGGCATATTATTTTCTTCTACATAGACGCAAAACACACTTGCTCTGCCGATGAACTAGAAGCCCTTCTAAGTTACGAAATAAAAACAGATGTTGCACTAAGTTGTTGCAATCGTAACGTGTTAAAATTACGTGCTTTAAAAAATATAACATTTAAATGAAAATGAGCGTGCTCCCAGGGGATGAAGATTAATTTTTTCCATAAAATGTATAACCTAGTACTTAGTAGTAGTAGCAGCAGTAGACAGGCCTACAATATAATAATAATAATAATAATCCACACCAAATTTTATTAACCGAAATGGAAATTCTTTTTGCCCAATTGATCGTGGGCCCGGCAGCCACTGTGCAGCGCCAGATCGACGTATACAGTATATACAGTATATATTATATACAGTATAAAATCTAGTTGTAAGATATAGCTCTAAAATTTCAGCACCTACCATGGGTCTCGTAGAGTAGGTCTAATCATCAGAAGTAGCGTGTCCAGCATGCGAAGCCCTAGACTTGCACAGACCGGGTCTTATGAACGGACAAGACCATGAATACCGGGCAACCCAGATATGCTCCGTTCGGCCCCACCCCAACCCCTCCCTGATCCGAGGAGAATAATGCCCCCGCATCATCCCCGAATTTATGCTAGTATTATCTTGATACGCCTCTCACCGTCGTCCATTTAAAAAAAAAAAAAAAATTCATATCGTTCGGATGCAACTCACGATACACCGTTCTTATACTGTAGGTTATATCTTTCCCTATTGTTCCCACAAACAAGTTATATCGATTAGAAATGGCAAGAAACGTGGGTCAGGTTTTGATACATAGCTCTCTCTCTCTCTCTCTCTCTCTCTCTCTCTCTTTCTCTCTCGCTCTCTATGTATCTAATTTATGTATCTATCTACAGCGCGACCAAAAAAAAAAAGTTTGAAAAAGTCTCTAAAAATCAATATTTGAGAATATTTGTAGAAAAATGTCATATCTGTGGATAGATTAGGGTCTCTTCTATCAAATGACACTAAAATATCTGGCAATATTATTTGAGCTCGAGTGAGCAAAAGCGACTTTTGCGAAAGGGTTCAAAATCCAAACTTGACAAGAATTGGTATTTTGTGCTGGCTGGCGTTAACAAATTTAAGATCCGTGAACCCCTCCCCCTCTACCCTTTCTCTTCCCTTATACTTTTCACTACACAATCTTCCCTCTCTCCTCTGTATGTCTGTTCTCTCTCTCTCTCTCTCTCTTTCTCTGTCTGTATACAGGCATATATGTCTGTTTCTCTCTCTCTCTATCTCTCTCTCTCTCTCTCTATATATATATATATATATATATTCCCTTTTTCTCAATTTCTCGTTCTCTTTCTCTCATCGCCTTCCTCTTCATGTCTCTCTCTCTCTCTCTCACCCTCGATGTGTCCACATAGCTACAAAGCCATAAATAACACTATTATGTGCGAGCATTATGTAAACCTACGATGGATGATTTACGAACCCCATCATGACGACTGGAGCTATGAATTACGAAAAACATCCATTTCCTATCGTTTTGACGGAGGGGTCACTAAAGTGCGATGATGCGGGCCACGACCCAGGTAGAAATGACTGAATGGGACGCTGTAATATAATGAAGGGGTAAATTTCTCATTCACGATGCTGCGAATTTTATGTAAATGTAGGGTGCAGATCCAGGATATTGCGAGGGGGGCGACAATCCGGAAAAATTCTGACAAGCAAAACATCTTTAAGGTGCTTTTGGAGTCGAAAATTTGAATGGGATGGGGGCAATTTGTTTAGTATGCCCAATGGGATTTGAAAAGGGACCGGGTCACTTTACCTCTTCCCCTCTGAATCTATCAGTGTGTCAATGTACATTTCATTCCTGTAATGTTTTATTTTCGCGTTAGATGTGTCGGTAATTTCTTCTAGCATAATTATACAGGCTGTTGAATTGGGTCAAAATATCTTCCTTTTTTGATCCTAAAATGATGTAAAATAAGAGAGAATTCATAATTACAATAACACATCCTCGCCAAGGCTTCAAGTAACTATTGAGAGGACCAACCAATTGAGTAACATTCGAATGTTTGCTTTGTAGTTTTTTATGATGTGAGTGGAACGATCAACAACCATGACAACTGGTCAATATTTAAAATCTAGAAAATCATGAATATAATTTGAAGATAAAATTTCATAAATTTATAATATAATCTATTGCAGTTCTTCCCTTTTTTGAATTCGCAGTGACTCTAATGGGGACTCGGTTATAATAACTTTTTCAGCTGATTTCTTTTTAAAAGTTTCTCGTTGAATATCCCTGAGATCTTTCTCTTTCCTTCTTTTCTTTGGGTTGTTGCCGCTGTTTCCGCTTCTCCTAACCTCGTCGACAGACCATTTGTTCGTATACATGTATGGTCATACTGCTGCCATATTATTACCCACTGTTCTCCACACTCACATCATCATTATCCCTTTCATATAGCATTTTTTATCACCATAATTTTTTTTTACCGTAGCGTTAACACTGAATCGTCGCACATTTTACGATCGGTTTGCGATCCCATTTCGGAAGAAAAAGTAATAGCATTTGATATAAACATTTAAACACGTAAAAAGAAATAGATTGAGGTTCTAAATAGTCATATACATAATGAAATCGAAATTACGGCCTATTGCGAGCCTTCTAGTCAGGGAAAAGGCTAAATCGGCTCCGAATCGTAGTGACGTCAGATGAGTCCTACGATTGTCTACGATCTGAAACTTAATTTGGCATTTATTCCGGGTAGAAGGCTGATAACGCATTAGATTCCTAGGTTTTAGGATTCATCGTATAGTTCAGAACCTTAATCAGAAAGATTTTATATTTTTAAATGTCCATATTTAATTTTATTGCGATTTATTTATCGTTTAGTGTGCAGTGTGCTTAACTCGTTGAAACGCCGATGCTGCCGCCGTTGCTAGGCAACAAGACCGATTCGCCCACGCAGTGAAACGAGATGCAGGACGCAATTCACGTTCCTCATCTGAATAAACGATTTCGTGCTCCAACTAGATGTGTTCTTAAGAAACCAAGTCGCTTATGATGCAGACGGCTCCACTCAATTCAACAAGTCGAGATGGAATCATGACGAGACAGTATTTTGATTCAGTTTCTCATGCATTTTGTCGATAAAAAGGTGTACGGAATCAAATGTTAGATGGACCATAATATGATTTGAAATATAGCGACAAAGGTCGTTACGTGCATCTCGTTATGTTGTGTAATGTTTCAGCAATTGTTCATGAATATTTATATGTGAGCAGAAAGCATTGTTTACGCAATACACTCGAGATATCATAACGAAATCGATCGAGTCGAATAACAAGCATATTTCACAAGATGAACAATCCAGATATGTAACTAAATGAATAAAAATCATAAAGTAAGACAGTATTTGGTGACAACAAGAATATAAAAACGTGAATAAGTTATTTTGAAACAAACAATTGTATTCTTCACATATACTACGCATGTAAACCTAAGTAGAGAGGGAAAAGGAGAAAGAAAAGTACCGTGAAATGCTATATTGATATAACTATCTCTCCCATGTGATCGCAATGTTTGTTAGCTACGTGGATCAAAATGATATTGGTTTGCGCTTATATGGAAAGTCTCTTAATACATGTAGTGATTGGATTTAAATCAAGACGGAACTAAATCATATTATGTCAATATGTCATAGCAACCCCGTGTTTGCGTATATGGTGTGGTTTTGAATTATGATATTTGAAATACCTTTGAAGTTATGAATGATTTAATTCATTCTCTCTCTCTCTCTCCCTCCCTCCCTCGAGATTTATCTCTCTGTGTATAATGTGTCTCTTTATCTTCCAGCCATTTTCGAAATGCATGTGTGTTCCTTCCTGCGTTCCTTTGTTTTCTCTCAGTAGCTATATAATCACGTATTCTCTCTGAGTCACTTATTCTCTATAATACCTACAAATACATGTATACCTCATCCTTCTCTAAGTATTGCAATCCTTCTGCATCCGTTAATACCCCCCCCCCCCCTTACTCTATCTAAAAGATACCTACTTTTCCTCCTTCTCTCCCTCTCCGTCTCTATTCGTCTCTCTCTCTCTCTCTCTCTCTCTATCTCTCTCTTTCTCGTTTGATGCGGGTTTTTTTTCTCAGAAAAAAAAACCTTTAACAAGTTTGCTTTATCGCTGAAATTATTTACCTGAAATGTTTAGTAGTCATAAGGTAATAAATTGTGTTATGCCTTGTGGCTTAATTAATTTTTGACATGACAATTGATGTTCGGGTAATTTGAATCAAATGACTTTTCCAATCTGCCTCTACCCCATCCCCCCTCCCCCTCTCTCTCTCTCTCTCTCTCTCTCTCTCTCTATCTCTTTCTTTCTTGTTCTCTATCTTCGTTTCTTTCTTTCCCCTCCCTCTTTAACAAACACTCATACTAATCCCATTTGAATCCGTCGCGCAATTTCTCACTCCCATCCATCTATAACCTTTACTTCCCTCTTCACCTTGCCTTTCTTCTTTAATATTCATCACCACTATCTTCCCTCTAATACGCCCTCTCTCCCTCCTCTTTGTTCATTTCATTCTGGACCCATATTTTGCATGACCGATTGAACTCTACGAACTCTGTTTCATCCTTCAATATTTTTCATTATGTTTCATCTTTTTTAAAACTTTTTTTAAATCTGCCTCTCTTACTCACTCTCTCTCTCTCTCTCTTTCTCTCTCTCTCTCTCTCTCTCTCTCTCTCTCTCTCTCTCTCTATATATATATATATATATACATGTATATATATTTCCCTTTCTCTATCCACATATCCTGCTTACTTCCCTCTTCATCTTGCCTTTCCCCTGATTCATGATCACCAATACTCCCTCTCTTCCTCTTCCATGTCCATTTCATTCTGGACCCACGTTTTGCATAACCGATTGAACTCTGCGCTATTCTTTAATACTTTGAATTATGTTTTGTTTTTTGTTTTTTTCCCGAACGTGGTTTCAAATGAAATTAACATTCAAATATCTCTCTCTCTCTCTCTCTCTCTCCCTCCCTCTCTATATCTCTCTCTCTACCTATCTCTCTCTTTCTCTATCTTCGTCCTTTCTCTCTCTCTCTCTCTCTCTCTTTCACTTCCGCTTTCTCTCTCTCTCTTTCTCTATATCTATCTTTTTATCTCTCTCTCTTTCTCCTCTCTCTCTCTCTCTCTCTCTCTCTCTTTGAACCACTCCAAATATTTCCATTGAATCCGACTCGCCTTTTCCCACACCCTTCCACCCATCCCCTTCCTATCTTTCCACCTTGCCTTTCTCCTTCCTCATCACAATCTTCCCATCTCCCACTCCCACTCTTCATTTCATTACGTTTGGCATGACCGATTGAACTCTACCGAACTCCGTGCCATCCTCATTTTTTTTTCTTTTGTCGTGATTCGTCTCCGTCACTTGGGGGTGGGGCGGACTCGACAGAAGAGCGCACATCTCAACGTTGAGTATTTGTGACACGAAAAGCAGAGTGCACCCTTGTCCCAGAGAAAATTGTCTGCGCCATCCAGAAATGTGAACCGGGTGGTGATGAAAAATGACTCTATAACCGTCTTTCTGTTTATCATTTCCTCCATAAATAAAGAGGGTGGGGAGATAGAGGGAAGGGGGATTGAGAAAATGACGGAGGAATATGCAGAAAAGAGAGAGAGAGAGGGGGGAGAGGAGTTAAGAACGGCAGAGATGAAAAAAGACAGTAAGAGGGACATATGCATAGATAGAGAGAGAGAGAGTAGGGAGAGAAAGAGAGGGGTTATAGAGGGAAAGTGAAAACTATAAAAGGAGTGAGAGAGGGAGGGGGATCAGGGAGAAAGAATGGGACATGGCTGATGAGGTTTGTGATTAATATTATTGTTGATACCAACATTATTAGTATCATTATTATTATTTTCATTATTAGTAGTATTACTATTATTATTACTATCATTAGTAGTAGTAGTAGTAGTAGTAGTAGTAGTAGTAGTGACATTATCATTATTATTATTATTATTATCACAATTATTACTATTGTCATTGTTGTTATTATTGTTTTTAATATCATTGTAATTATTACTAATTCAATTGAATTCATTTTCGGGTTATTAATATAAAAGTACACATGCAGTCTTATGATTAATAGTGCAATGTTTACATAAAATTGGCTTCAGAAACAGGAATAAGTATATATGATTAAAATTATTATGAAAGTACATACATCAAAATATTATTCATATTGTAATAAATGATAATGATCTTTAAAAAATAAAGACAGGCTGCAAAACTATTGTATAACAAATAATATCCTAGTTATTATCATCATTGCCATTATCATTATTATTACTATTATTATTATTATCATTACTATTATTATTATTATTACTATAATTATAATTATCTCTCTCTCTCTTACTATCTCTTACTATTATTACTCGTATTATCATTCTCGTTATCATTATAGTCGTAATCGTCATCATAATCATTATTAATCATACTTGTTATTATTTCTTGTTTATATAATATATCAATTGAATTTGTCAAACTAGGAAAAAAATTATTCTATCCATTTCATAATATCTATTTCAGTATTTTGAAATATTGTAGCTTCATTCATTATTATGAAGTATATATTGTTCTCACTTAACATATAAAACGGTTGACTAATTCAGAATGGCTATAAGCATTACCTGGTGTACAACTTCAAAGGAGGCATGATTTATATTAAATGGACATTAGTTAGAAAGGAAAGTACTTTTACTTTGCATTTATGTGGCCGTCTCCGTTACACGCAACAAAATATCAAAATAAAAATAACAAACGGCGGGTCTACAGTTTATGCCGTGAACAATAATTAAAAAAGGAAATTTCAAAAGTGAGCGGTGGTTCGAGTAGTGTATAGGTGAAGTCTAACTACTCTGTTGGTTGCCATTATTACGTAGCATTATGCAATTACATTGTTTCTTATTTTCAATAAATGAAGGGAATTGCCATTATTGTAATCTTTATTTCTCTAACGTGAAAAATAGTTTCACCCTTTTGCTATAGGCCTTTGACCTTTCTTCAATTATCAACAAAAAATTGAACTATTTACTCTTGGTTATTCTGATTCTGATGTTTGTATTCTGTATTTATCTCAATAATTCAGAGTTGTTATAATATGATTGCAATACGAGGGTGAGATACGGGGAGTCGAAAAATTCACCGAGGTCGGGATTCGCGGTGACATGGAGGGTTTAATTTACAAAGGGCCGTGCGGTGCCATCCATTACGGCGAGTTCGGCGCGCTTCCGGCGTCGCTGGCTACCTGCATGCATTATTATCAGAGCACTTCACTCCAGCACGCGGTCAGTCTCGGCTGCGTACTCACACTCGAGGAAGAAACCGAGAGAGCATTGATTGAGAGAAGATGTCGTTATTGCCCCGACGACGCTGGCTATCGACATCGCTTTCAATCATCGTTTCATCGTCATCATCGATGCATTAGCATTACTTTGAATTCATGTTGACCTAGTGACGATTCCTTGGTAACAATTTTATTTTGAATCATCAGCAATAACTGCAGCATTAGCATCACCATCATCGCTATCAACCTCAGTATCTTCATCGTCATTATCATTATCGCCATCGTCATCATCACTACCATCATTTTCATCAGTATTCGCCATCTCATCAACATCAATCATCATTATCATCACAGTCGTGAGTCATCACAATCATCATCATCATCATAACACTAGAAGTGGGGTGAAGAAAAGGTGATGAAGGAATAAGAGTATAGAACCCCCCCCCCCCCTCCCCCCCCCCCCACAAAAAAACAAAACAAAACAAAACAAAACAAAAACAAACAAAAACAAAACAAAACAAAACAAAAAGATGGAAGAGAGAAAAACGAATGAGAGTGAAATAGAGAGATAAAGAGGTGAGAATGCTGCCAGTCTATCGATAGACAAGACAAAATGCAAAGTGCAGCACTGCATTTGATTTTCTTGCTCCCTCCTGCCATTTTCCTTTTTTGATGCATAGGGGGGGGGGCTCATTTCAGGCCTTGCGAAATTTACTTTTGAAGTCCATGACTGCAATGAACATACATTTGACGTTCTAGGCTTGTTGGACCCTTGGGGGGCTCCAATTTATTTTTGATTTTTCATAAGTATAATGCATTCATGTGCAATAATCATGATAAATAAGTTTTAAAAAAGTGATCTTATGCATAATCGTGAAGGGGGATGAGGGGGCGGTGGCGAGTATATTTCCTAATCAGAAAGCCCGACTAAGATTGAACGTCATTTCCTTTAGTATGAATATAATTAAAATCTGAAATATGCTTAAAGATAAAGGAGAGTTCTGGTTATGGTGAAAGAAACTGTCTCAAAGTAATAGACCGCTTCGGTAATGTATGCAAATTTTATACATACCTTTCAAAGAAAGGTTGTTCTTGACAACCTGAAAGCTTGTCGGAGGCTTGCCGGACATAGCAACAAATAATGTATGCAAACTGGATTCCAAGCATTGAGGCTCATTTATAAAAAGCAGGTTAATGGAATAGCTCTTCACTAGGTGCTCAGCGAATGTGCATAAATTTGTATACTTTAGAGAGCGGTCTATTGTGAAAGGTTTATCATGTCTACATAAGAATTGTTTTATACTGTCAGGTTTAGAAATCATGAAGATGATAAGAAGTTCACCCAATCTCGCTAAAAGCCCATGTGCTGCATACAGAAATGGGTATATGGGACTGCACATTCAAGTGGCATGAATGTTCGGCCCGAAATTTTGAGCTATTTCTCGCCTTATTTCTAATATTAAGGGCATTTGAAGAGCTATCCTTTATCAGGGGAGATTTCTAGTATGATTTTCTTCTAAAGTGACATAAAAAGAATGGGAAAGCTCACAAATTATTTTACACCTCAACAACTCAACATTCTCTTTAAACAATAGATGCATTATATTTAATGCGCCTCTACGCGGTCTAAGCTGTAATTCCGCTTCCTGCCATAGAAGCCTGCCCGACCCTTTTTTTTCCTCAGAGGGACCCCTTCTCTCCACACATACCATGATTCCTATCATTCGAGTTTTCTTTCGACATGTTTTTTAAAAACAAATTATAATTCGTGCATCATAACACGGTAGGGGAATTCAAAATCTCCCAATTTATCTAGGGGAGAGAAGAGACTCCTCCCTATCCATGGGTGTATTTGCCATCTTTTATCCATCAGTTTCCCTTCGGTCTTTAAAGAGCATTTGTGGAAACCTGTATTAATTACTGTTTAATTTAGTGGCTGTCCACTCTTCCACACTTGATTTCAACCTCTAACGAAGGCGTTCAGCAACTTATTGTTGCTAATGTAACTGATTCATTTGATACCACTGTGTAGATTCGGCAGAGACTCTGTACTCAGGTGTCATTCGAATTTCGTCATTTAATTGTTTAATTCAATAGAATTCACGCCAAAGTAAACATAGAACCGAACAATATATATAATGACCGATCGCTGCACATGAGAAACCAGTGTTCTACATGCCCTTATAGGTTTGTGTAGATTCAATGATTGGCATCGCCTGTGTTTCGTTGACCCAGAATCCAGGACCAATCTGAAACCTTGCGCTAGGTCATTGCACCTGTGCGTTCAGGACTTGCGTCTTGGCCAGTCCTGTGCATTTGTATGCCGGTTATCCTCGAATGAAACCATGGGCATGACGACTCGTGCATGTTGTCGTGTTCAACGGACATTGTATCTTGAAACACTGACGTCACAATGACAAAATCTTGAGTGGAGGATTATTTGTCTGTGGTAGAAAGTAGAAGACATTATTGCTTTGCCCGCTCCCAGGACAACTGATTCAACAAAAGCTTTATCACCGTACTGGTATTTTCAAACGTTCCTATCAAAGGTAAGACATCTTTGTTAGAAGTTTTAAAACTAAACTTGAATGGACCTCAGAATACAATATATGTATTGCAGATCAAATTTTAGAGCGCCATTATTAAACCAGACTCATGAATCATCAATGACACCGGATAGCAGAAGTTTGCCAACAAATGACAGGTGCGATGCACTGATGGCATTGATGTGTTCTGAATTAATTATTGACACACACATATTTTTGTGATCTTGATTTTCATAAAAAATAAAGTGAAATTAAATTAAACATTCAGAGCTTTATTTTAAGAATAATACTCAAAGAAATATGATAAAACTTATTCAAAATAAATTTTAAATTATTCAACGTTACCATTTGCAAACGTAAGCCTGATACGAGTTGTTTTTTTTTCTTTTAGGAGTTATCAACGATCAAAAGTTTCATTTTTTTCACCTGTAGTGCAAGCATCATTAACTTTCAGTACAGTCACACACATCCTTACCAGCACGAATGTGATCCTGAGAAGGCAATTAACCCATTTCCTACTGGAACCGGGTGCTTCCTGTGTTAAGCCTATGGGAATGAAAGAATTCAGTAGTCAACGGGTTAACTCTTACCCCTGTTATCCTTTTTTGTACCACATCACTCTTTTAATGACGCGCAAAAGACCGTACAAGTCACTGATGCGGTCCTGACATCAGCAAATGAAACCTCGTGTGAGTCGGGCTTTCCTCGGCGAATGAAATTCATGGAATGAAATGTATGAAATGTTAATGAAAAAAATATGAAATTAAAGGAGAATGCTTGACATGCTTGATGGGTGAAATATCGATGAAGTCAATAAATCTAGAGTTTCATATCCTTATCCTATCATGCATTACTTTAAAGAAAAAAAACCCCGAAGTTGATCTACTAGTTGCCCCGCGAGTCCCGAGAGGGAGTATAACTTAGAAGCGCAAATATATACAGCCGGCTGTGTAGCAATGTTTGAACACTCTACATTATCGTGTCAATATCGATTGTACATGTATATGGCTGGCGTTGATGTAAGACTCTCAAAGGCTTCCTCTGTTTTTATGCCGTATATCGAGCTACAGATTGTGCTTCGTTTTCATCATCATCATCTCTCCTCTATGCTCGGAGGCTTTGATCTTTCTTCTTCTATTTTTCAGAATAGAAGGGCGGACGGGGGGAGGGCAAACCCATTAAAGTTGGAATATTTCTTTGTGTTTTCATTTCTAGCATATTGCGTGTTCTCCTTGCCTTACAATTGATAATTGAAATATGATACACATTTTATTGATTTTGTTATTTATTTCTATTTAGGGGGGCTGCTCCAAGGCCCCATAAAATCGACGCCAATTTTCTTCTTGTGACACCTTTTTCATCACATCTGAAATTTCACGTATGGGTCTTGCTTTATCTCCGTCTAATTGTCGGCTTATCTTTCACTTAAATTCCAATCCCCCCACCCCTTTAAATCTTCTTGCATCCCCCCCCCCCCCCTTGAAGAATCCTTATAACAGTTACGTTCAGATCCCTTCCTTTCTTCGCTTCCTGTAAGAACTGTCATAACTTAATACTTCTAAAAGAAATTCATATGAATTTTCCATCTCAAAATATGCTCGTTATATTTTGGGTTTGATTGACCTTCTTTCACAGAGGGAGAAACTGTAAATATTTTGAATATATATTTCTAATATAAATCAATAGGGTTTCAGTGTGGATATATTTGTGGGCATGACTTTTGAAATAGGTCCTTGAATTTCTATCAAAAGGAAACAGCCATCAGTTAAATGGCTTCTATTAAACTAGATATGAAGCCATACAGATAAGTAATTAGTCCATTTCACGCTCCTATACAGCCGACAGTAAACCTAGAAAAGTTCATTCCGATGAAGTTTGTTTTTTTTTTTTTTATTTGAAATCGTCAGTGGTAATATATTTTCAGTTTTGTTGCCCAAGGAGAAACCTTGAGCGATTTGCGTAATTTGCATATCAAAATCTAATGCGTTATTCATATTATGCAGCATAATCTGTGACGCAACGGACGGAGGACATACGTGGCATCGTATTCCAGAACAGGGGGGTATTTCATAAAGTTGTTTGTTAGTTACGCACGACTTTACGCACTACTGGTGAACAGTTCTTGTGCTAAATGATTGAGAATCTGATTAGTATAGCACCCAAGAACATGTTCCAGTCGTTCGTAAAGTCATTCCTAACTTTACGAACAGCTTTGTGAAACACCCCCTGGTCTCATTGCACAATATTAACAACACTGTTGCGTTGGGTGCAGCGCGCACATTGTGCGTAAGTCGTAATGGGTCGTTTAACATTGCCTGTATTATATTTATTGTTTTGGATTTATGCAAATTATGCAAAATGCTCAAAGTTGATATTTGGGCAACAAAGAATTGTTCGGGGACAACAATGGATCACAAGCCCACACGAAAAAATAAACGGACAAAACTTTTCTGGGTTCATAAAATGTTAAGCCGACTAAATGATAAAAAGTCACTTAAAGGGTGACTAAAATAGAAAATTAATTGCCCATTTTCTGTCAGAAGGGGTCATCAGGAGCCAAAAAATATCTATCACACACTTTTGTATGCAATCAGTCGTGTTTCATAATCATTTGAAAAGTACATTTTTGCTGATTTACACAGTCATAAGCCCCGCCCCTAAAAAACCTATCGAAGCGACATCGTGATCACGTGATTTGTGACGTACGAAAAGTAAAGGAAAATATTCCACCCACCTGTATACCGTGCACGCCCGCAGGCCTGGCAGGCTCAGCCCGGTACGGTGCCGAGCGCGAGCATGATATTTACCGCATCGACCGTTTGCATTGCATAGTTTCGTGTTTAATTCCTCACAATAACGTTGATTTTGGCACACAGTTTCATCAATAATCGGTGTATATTTGCGGGCTGTAGCAAGACCCCTAAAGATTATGTAAGCCTACATCTTTTTCCTAAAGATGAAAATCTACGGAAATTGTGGGTCGCAAAGCCAAAGGTAAAGCTCACGCGGGCAGAGTGGCAAGGGCTTTGCCGAAGATGATTTTGAGGATCCTGGCCTGTATTCCGAATTTGGCATGAAGAAAAGGAAAAGCAAGCTAAAAGATTCAGCTTTTCCAACGATCAAACTTGGAGTCAAGTCTTCCAATCTTTTTTTCAACGACATCATCTCCAGCAGCTGCAGCAGCTTCACCCGTAGACCGAAAATTCTGTCTCTCCTTCGTCAGCTATGTGAAGAGCTAACGAACGAGAGACAGAATTTTCGGTCTATTTCACCCGTATATAGCTCCAACGAGTTGGAGCTCCCTGGAGTTACTTCACCCACGGCCTCTTCACCAGGCCACGGCGCGTCTTCTGCGAGGGGTTCAAACATATAATATGGTCGAATTCCCCTTGCCACTTGACCTTCTTTGCCTTCGGGATCTGATAAATCATCTGATAAATCAGAGTTCGTATCTAGCTCCAAAAAAAAAGTCCTCCAACTCGGAATCGCGGTCACTTTTCATCTCTCTATCTCTCTATAAGTTACTCGAATTCAGCCAAAATCTAAGTCAGTACTACCGTAGTATGTAAAGAGAAGTAAAAAAAAGCCGAAAGTGAAATAAACAAAACAAAAGCGATCACCAGTCTCTAAGTACGAGGGGAACATAGTAACTGCCGCACTAAAGATGTGTAGTACATTGTACAGACGCATAACGGCTGTGCACGCGTTTAAGACCAATGCAAAACTTTCGTTCGGCAAGCTCAGATGGATGAGAACATTGTTAAAAAAAGTTAAAAAACAGAACAAGAGCTGTATATTTGGGCAAAAGTGTTTGCTGATCTTGTAGAAAATATATTGATAATTATTATTCACTCCTAAGACTATGATTAATTTCCTTTTTTATAAATTGTCCGTTGAGCAGAGGAGTCAAATACCGCATTGTATGTACAATGTTATATGCTGCAGCCTGCAGATCTTGTGCCTCTTACTCTTCATACGTCACTTGGGGGTGTGACTTTAATTAGCCAATCAGCTCACGAGTTTTAAGGAACGGTCCCAAAACCTCTACTTTTCCCCCTTTTTCGCCAAAACGAGACATAATTTGGACAATCGATTGCCAGATTCGTGATTAGAAGGCAAAAATACATGGAAACAGCACCCATTTTCTCTCTAATTTAGTCAACCTTTAACTCTCATCCAAGTTTCAAATCATGAATAAGAAGCTTGAGTTAAGGCCGGCTCACACGAAGCGTCATTTGCTGACGTAAGGACTGCGTCAGTGAATGGTACGGTCATGAAAGAGTGAATGCAAAATGAAGGGTGCAACGATACTTTAAATAACCGGCGTGTGGGTTAACTGTCTTCGCAGACTCAATCGGAATGACGCCTCGTGTGAGCCGGGCTTGAGACTTATGGAGCGCAAAGTGTCAAACCCATTGTCATCTCATAGAAATAGCAATTTGTCTGTAAATAAATGAATAGACCGACATCTTGTCAACCAGAAAAAAAAATAACTTTGATTTTTATAGCAGTTTTTAAATTTCAAATTATTATATTAATTTCATGAAAGTGACTTTCACAAGGGAAGTCATTAAATGAAATAACATTTTATTGACGGTCAGAACGATCGGATGAGTAATATTTTTTTTTTTTATTTATTTATTTATGTTTTATTTTTTATTTATTTATTTATATATATATTTTTTTTTTATCTTTTTTTTATTTTTTATTTTTTTTTTATTTATTTATTTTTTTATTTTTTTATTTTTTTTTGGGGGGGGGGTCTCGCTTCCCTCTCCTCTTGCAAATAGAACACGGTAAAGGCTCTAGATTATATATATTTTTATTTTTTATGCTTTATAAATCATTTGAGATTAATGTAAGAAATATAGCAATTAAAAAGATTATTAACAAATATATTTCAAATATTAATTTTTATATCCTCCTGATGTGTAAAAAAAAATAACTTTTAAGTAAAGAGAATAGACTATTCACATGCAAAAAAAAAAAGACAAAAAAATTGATGCTCTGTGTGTGTGTGTGTGTGTGTGTACCAACAGAGGTGTGAGTGTGTGTGTGGTGGTTTTTGTTGTTGTTAAAAATTACAACCATTTATCCAAAAACAATAAAATCATGATTTTACGGTCAATGCATTATTTAATGTTTTCATATCTTTGTTAGATGCCATCAACCCGTAATATTGAATGCCAAGCCGAAGAAAGGATAAACGCCTATTCAAAGGATCATATGATCGCATGTAAATAAGAAACAACGTTCAATGTAAGCTATCTGAGGTACAATGAATTTACGGCATAAGATTGCATATATATTTCACCATTTCTGGATACTCCCCTGGCAAATGTGATATTAATCTAATTGCTTAAGCCTATTTTTGTTATAAATATAAATGTTATTTACAAAAAATCGAGTTTATTCGGACACAACATAAATATTCATGTTTATTAATGAGGATAATATTTTTGAAGAAAGTGCGCTTTTTAAAATGGTTATCATTTTCCAGGTTGCCTTAATTAATTAACATTGTCCATCGTTTCATGCACGTTTGTAAAAAAAAAAAAAAAAAACTTTGCCTCAATTGAACGTCCATAATTCGATGCATGCATTTACATTTTCCCTCCAGGCGCAAGCGTTCTGTGTGCGAGACGGGAGAAAAGAGAGAGAGAGAGAAAACAAAAATGTGGGCCTCGGTTTGGAGGAAAAAATCACGCACGGACAATTTATGTGAGAAATTAAGGCATGCATTTTCTACTGTATAATGGATAGAGTCTTCATCGTATGCAGTCACAGCGCTCGTAAATCATGATCTAAATAATCACGCGCTCGCTGAAAATGTTAAACTGCTGAGTATATCATCGACATAATACTCATCCAGTAATGGAGCGAGCGTGGGTGAATCACTGGTGCCGTTCCGATGGGTCTTCTGATGATGAAGGCAAAGGGATGGGGATATAATTATGGGTGCCTGCAACACCAATTTTTCATGTTTAACGAGGAGTCTGGATGCGCACTGCGTCTCTTTTCTTTCAAAGACTATGCCATACAGTCGAAGTATCTGATTCGCGTATTTAACGGTCCACTGCAACCCAAATTCAAGTTGATTTCCGTTGATATGCAGGGATGCATACAACTCATGTTTTGGTGTTCAAACATCTAAATATGTTTCATAGATTTTTTTTTAAAATCATTTTCGCAAACATGCTAAGCTCCACCCTCAAAAAATGTTCCAGATCTCATTCCTGCAGTGACATCATCTGTCAATCATTAGTGAGCTAAGGAGAGACAGTGGTATGTAGCTTTGCCAGAGATGACCATCTGGTCTAATAGACAATGCCTACATAGTAGTTGCTATGTCAGACATGATGTAGGATCACCAGGAAAAGAATGGTACTGAGGAGGTATTGTTCAAAAGCAGGAATTCTATTGTGAGCATGTGCTGAGCTGGGGGAAGTTACATTCCTCTGTCTATTGTAGAATGTTAGTGTAGCTGACTGATGATTGACAGATGATGTCATTGCAGGAATGAGATCTGGAGCTTTTTTTTTTAGGGTGGAGCTTAGGAGGTTGGAAAAAATATTTCAAAAATATTTAAAAATCTAATAATAATAATAAGAATAACGTCTATTTATATAGCGCTTTTCAGAAGTAAACTAATATCAAAGCGCTTTACATATTACGATACTATTATTACCCCGGTCCTCGGATTCTGACATGCCCGCACACAATGTGTGCACTTTATCCGCTCCCTGGGGAGTATTCCAGCAAGAGCAGCACAGTGGCGCTCGAATTGCTAAACAAACGACATTAACTTTCGCATCCTACCGGGTACCCATTTAACACCTGGGTGGAGAGTGGCAAATGTAGATTAACGTCTTGCCAAAGGACGCTAGTGGTGCGGTGGGATTCGAACCTTGGACCTCGTGGTTCACAGTCCGGTGACACTGATCCACAACACCTCTATCTATGAAACATATTAAGATGTTTGAATAACAAAATGTTAGTTGTATCCATCCCTGCACATCAACAGCAAAAAAACTTGCATTTGGGTTGCATTTGGTTGCTGGGGCTCTTTAACACGTGCACCTACCAGTACGATTGGGTTAATCTCTTTAGATGTGAAGAATAAATGAGACAAATGTGCTGTCTCTTTTCATGGGAATAAATGGTTTATATGTCATTGTCAACTGAGTCACACAAGCACGTTCGCTCTCAACATGCTCAACGATCACGATCTTTCGATCTTTCACTCTTTCTCTCTCTCTCTCTCTCTCTCTCTTTCTCTCTCTCTTTCTCTCTCTTTCAATATTTTTTTTAGATTCACAACCTGTTTGCAGAGTAACAAGTTTATCAATGATATTAAGTCGAATATCATATTCTATTCTCTTACAATAATACCAATTGAACAGTATAACATTTATAGCTGAATATACATGTATATTGTCAAAAGTGTGAAAAGTATGTGCTAAAACTTTACTTTTCTGATGAACTCCACCCAATTCATGAATTGACAGCTAAAAAAATGAGATTTGGACCAAATACATTCGTGGATTTTATATGCAATGTTTCGGGGGAGGGGGGTCGTTCATTAATGCACATATCAGCCTTTTCTTTGAAATGATTTGGGGAATATAGAAGCGACAAAATAATCAGGAATGAACATTTTTTATATTCATCGTGCCGAGTGTTTACATGCATTTTGAAAATTGACCCCTATTCATATACTATAAATATGCATGTATTTTTTTTTACATACGAATTAAAAATTGTACATGTAGCTACTATCTTGCCAAAAGAATGGGACTAGGCTCGACTAGTAACTTCTAGTTCCAATTAACAACTTCACCTCAGTATTAGTACATCTATATTACATTGTCATGTACGTTGAACTTTATGTAGATCTATGACTACATATCATTGTAAATTCATTTCTGTTCATTAATATATGAATATGTGTATGTATATATATATATGTGTGTGTGTATGTATATGTATATGTATTTTATATATATATATATATATACTGAACTACAAAAGAAACGTCGCACATGTATGTGTTTGAAACTGTTTTATTTACAATGACACATATTCTTTATTCAAGAGTGAAAACTGAAAAAAATGTTTTGCTTTGTTTAACAAATACAGATGTGCATTAGCGACTCTCGTCGTTGATAGCGCCAGTTCTGACGTTGTTGGGCCCACAGGAGACATTCCCGACGATGTCGAACGTTGAGGATAGAGCCCCGAGCAGGACGCCGACAAGACAAGTTGAAGAGTTGACAACAACATCACAACACCTAACACTCGACTGGTGGAGATTTTCATATATTTTCATCTATTTCATCGATTTCTTGGTTTTAGAACACTGTATTGATAGGTGAGAAATGTCTTTGTAACTCGTTTTACTGTGTCCATCACCCAGGAGTACATTTTTATCACTTCTTTTGGTGCTAAATGTTTGTTTTTGTGTCTGTCAATTTTGGTGAATTTTACTCATCACAAGTCTACAGTCCCATCTACTCTATATTTTGCAAGTACTGAAACTATTATTCTGTGCATCAGCCCTGCATTATTGCTCAGTTTACCTCTCGCCAATTACTTAGCTACATAGGAACTTGTCAACCGTGCAATACTCATTGTTACTCGCTACCCTACCCTGGAACTCTATTATCTGTTTTAATCTTGCCTTATTGACTGCCTATCAACTCCTATTGTCATTCTTCACTGCATCCACTGCCCAATAAAATCCTACCTACAAAGATGGCAGGGAACGAAGATCAACCACCGAATACAAGGAGCAAGGAGAAAACATCAGCCCTTGTTTCAGCTGCAATTAAAGACATCCTTACTGATAAGCGTCTCATATCACTCATTGAGAGCCATGTTGTTGATTACCTCAATGAGATGAAAGAGGATCTAGAGAAACAAGAAGCTCGTATCCTTGAAATGGAAGTCGCTCTCCAAAGGAAGAACACTGAAGTGAACGTTCTCCAGGAACAGCTGGAAACCCACACCAACACCATATCCCGACTACAAGAACACCTAAACCAACAAGAGCAGTACTCCCGAAGAAACTGTTTGAGGTTCTTAGGGATTCCTGAAGCCCCGAATGAGAGCACGGATGACCAAATCATCAAGTTGTCGTCAGATGTCCTTGGAGTCGAGCTTACAAAGCAAGATCTTGAGAGGTCACATCGCCTAGGGAAATCACACGAAGGAAGACCACGCGCCATCATTGCCAAGTTCAAGTCATATCGCAAGCGCGACGAGGTCATCAAGCACAGGCGTAAACTAGCTGGAACCAGAAAGGCTATCCTTGAGGACCTCACCTCCATCAATGCTGACTTACTACAGAAAGCGAAGAACAATGAGCACATCAAAGCTGCCTGGTCTCTGGATGGCCGGATTTTCGCGATCGCCAAGACCGCTGGAAGTACCAAGAAACTGATAAAATCAAAAGAAGACATTGATCGCATGTAACTCAACTTAGTATGTACTCCTGGATGACTCTTTATCATATATTCTATAACCGTTTTTTTTTCTTCTTTCCTTCTTCTTCTTTCTTTTTTCTTTTTTCCTCTATATCTTTTTTTTTCTTCTGAATTTTATGTTTGATGTTTAATGTTGTTTATTTGTGATGTTTTGTTTAGATTGTAATCTTGTAGTAAACACGGATTCAATCACTTGTTCCCATTGTAGAAACTATTACGATGATCTTCATATTTCTGTAGATGATTTACATAATATATGTCAATGTCAATTTCCACGATGCTTCCATTCTATTTTTCCTTTCAATGATATTGATGATACTGAATTGATTAATATGTATGTTGACAACGACAATACTCAGTCGCTTGGAATTCAAGATTTGAATAACTTGTATAAAAAATTTAATTCGAATGATGATTCTAATTTTGATTTGGAATTTGATTTCAACTGCAAATACTATTTAGATGACCAATTTATAGACAGTTTTAAAAATGTAAATAATAGCTTTAGTTTATTACATTTTAACTCTCGTAGTTTGAATAAAAATTTTAATGCAATATCTGAATTTTTATCTACATTGTCTTTCAACTTTTCTATTTATGGATTTTCAGAAACCTGGATCAATAACAGTACCCCTTTATTGTTTGATTTGAATGGTTATGCATTTATTCATTCCGATCGAAATCATGGGAAAGGTGGAGGGGTAGCTCTCTTAATTTCTGATTCATTGAATTATGTAATTCGGACAGATTTATTAGAACAATCACAAAATTATGAATCACTTTTTATTGAAATAATGCTATCAGAAAGAAAGAATATTATTGTAGGTATTGTTTACAGAAAACCCTCATCAAATATTCTTGAGTTTAATTGTGACTTTGAGGATTGTTTGAAAAAAATCGACTTTGAATATAAGCATGCATATATAATGGGTGACTTCAATATTGATTTGATGAAGTATTCTAATTGTAACTCTGTAAATCAATTTCTTAGTATAATCTATGCCTACAGTTTCTTGCCTCTAATAGATAAACCGTCTAGGATTACTCAGTCATCGTTTTCTTTAATTGACAATATTATTACAAACAATTTCAATTCTGACATTTCATCTGGTCTATTTGTGAATGACATCTCTGATCATTTCCCTGTATTCCAAGTTTCTAAGAAATACAATTTATCCAAAAATGCTTTGATATATGAACGTCGTAATATCAATGAAAATACTATTGCTACTTTCAAAGAAAAACTTGCTGTTATTGACTGGAATCATATATTATTTTGTGAAAATGCTGAAATTGCTTACAACAGATTTTTAATGAAATTCAGTAATTTATATGATAATGTATTTCAAAAAGTTTCCAGAATCAAAGGGAATAAGAAAAGGAAGAAACCTTGGATCGATTTAACGTTATTACAAAAGATACGGAAGAAAAATAAATTATTTAAGAAATATCGTGAAAATCCAAACTATAATACTAAGAAAAAATATGCAAAAATAAGAAATTTTGTTAACAAGTCATTAAAGAACGCTCGGAAAAGGTTTTATGAACATAAGTTTCAGGAGTCTAGTGGTAATCTAAAAAAGACATGGAACATTATTAAAGAGGTACTTGGTAGTAAAAAGAATAACTTGCCTAACTTTGTATATGATAATGGGAACACTATATGTGGGGATAAGAATATAGGAAATAGTTTTAACCAGTTCTTTATAAAAATTGGATTATTAATAAATGATTCCGGCAATCACCTAAATAACAATGATTATGCCAAATTCTTGCCACAGAAATATCCGAAATCATTATTCTTTAAACCTGTAACTGAAAATGAAATAATTGAAGTTACTAAAAAAATTAAATGTAGTAGTAGTTGTGGTATTGACAATTTGAATCCTGTAGTTATGAAGAAAATAATAATACTTATCTTGCAACCATTATGCCATATTTTAAACTTATCCTTGTCTTCTGGTATTGTTCCTTCTAAACTAAAAATTTCTAAAGTAATCCCTATATATAAAAAAGATAACCTACATGATGTTTCTAATTATCGCCCTATTTCTTTACTTCCATACTTTTCAAAGATCTTAGAAAGAATTGTATATAATCGATTATATGATTTCCTTTTAAGTAACTTTCTTTTGAATGATTATCAGTTTGGTTTTTTAAAAAACGTATCTACCGAAATGGCTTTGATCAACCTACATGATTATATAATTAATGCTTTGAATAAGAAACTTCATACTGTTGGAATATTTTTAGACTTAAGTAAGGCATTTGATTGCATTGACTATACCATACTATTACATAAACTGCAATTTTATGGAATAAGGGGTCTTCCTTTACTCTGGTTTCAAAACTACTTATCTAATCGTGTGCAATACGTTTCTTACAATAATGTTTTATCTGAGCCTTTAAATGTTTTATGCGGTGTGCCCCAAGGATCTATCCTGGGGCCACTTTTATTCGTGATATTTATTAATGATCTTCCAAACTGTTCAAATAAGTTGAGATTTTTACTCTTTGCGGATGATACCAACATTTTAGTTTCTCATGATTCTTTACAATCTTTGAATAATATTCTCAAATTTGAATTGCAGAAAGTATCTGAATGGTTTTACTATAACAAATTATCTTTAAATATGGACAAATCAAATTATATATATTTTTATGTCAATAATTATACTAAAAATAATAACACAGAATTAGTAGATATAAAAATGAATAATAAAGTTATAAAACGTGTAAGTCACACAAAATTTTTAGGTGTCTTAATTGATGAAAAACTTACATGGAATAACCATATAACAGATGTAACAAACAAAATATCCAAAAATGTTGGTGTCATCCGCAAACTTAGCAATTTTTTGCCCCAACGTATTCTTATTACTTTGTATAACACCTTAATCTTGCCTTATTTATCTTACTGTAATGTAGTGTGGGCAAACACATATCCGACGAAACTACAACCATTGTATATACTACAGAAAAGAGTTATTCGTATCTGTTCATTTTCTTGGAGACAAGCCCATACTAAAGAATTATTTGTTGAATTTAATGTTCTTACTGTCTTTCAACTCAACTCTTACTACTGTGCAATATTACTTTTTAAACATAAGCAGAATATGCTCCATAAATCATTATCATCAATGCTCACCTTGAATTCAGCTGTTCATGACCATAATACAAGAAACAGAAATAAATATCATCTATGGACTGTTAATAAAACTTACGCACTATTCTCTTTTAAACATCATGCTCCTGTTATCTGGAATAATCTCCCACTCGAAATAAAATCACTTAACTCAATGAATACATTTAAAAGAAAACTCAAAACTTACTTAATCACAAGTGTTTGAAATTTTGAATTCTTGATTTTACTGCCTTGTATTGTCCTGTGTTGGGTTTGTGTGGTAATATGTATTTTTGAATAATAGTTGTCATATATTCTTAATTACTTATTCGATTAGAGTACGCTATTATCTTTGAAATTTTGTATATTATATTGAATGTTCAATGAACTTATTTTACCTTTATTAAGGGTGGTCGTCCCGACAAATCCTTATGGTTTTTTATGGCCACCCAATTCCAATAATACTCTATCTTGTATTGTTATCTGTATTATTGTTTTATTATTCTACCTTATTCTGTACTATTGATGGATTTATACTGTTATTCTGTCATGATTGTATTTTGTATTTTGTATTTTATTGGAATTGAATAAAAACTGAACTGAACTGAAGCTTCTCAGCCGACGACGAACAGTTGTGCAGAAATTGGTCTGTTGTGTGTGCCAATAGTCTGTAGAGCCGATTCTGTTGCTCTGCGGAAGCGATCCTGCAAGTGGTCCCGGTGAAGATGGCGATCTTGACGTGCTGTTGTCACCCTGGGACGACCACTGCGCTGACGATCGTTGGTGCTGTTGGTTGCATTGTATCGCTCCCGCAGTCTCTCTACTGTCCGAACGCTGCATTGAAGTCGTTGGCAATGACTCTAGGACGTTGGCCAGCATGAAGACTTCCGATGGCTTGTTCCTTCTGGTTTCGAGTCAGACGTGGCATGGTGACAGCGCTCAGGAAACGAATGACAGGATGAATGTTTGGGGTCCCTTTTAACCCCACTGGATAGAGGATGTGCATGTGCATCATGCTTTTCAAAAAGCCGCACACGAGTGCACTACCATGTTCACGGAAAGGATGTGAGTTTTAATCCTAGACAGAAATCACATTTTGTTATGATGATGTGTTATGGACGGTCAATGCTATATCTGTGATGTTACAAAAGCATAAAATGTGATTTTACGTATCAAATTCCAATATCATGTGTAAAAGATATCAATTTGAAAAGTGCGACTCTTCTTTTGTAGTTCAGTATATATATATATATATATATATATATATATATTACTTTTACTTTTTATGTATATGTATTCATGTACAATTATTACTCTTTAGTACATGGTGTGATTGTTCATAATATACTGTCATTTATATGATGTGTTGTTAATAAATTCAATCAATCAATACTTCCAATACAAAAATACACACTATACAATAAAGGCAATACACACATTTGATATTATTTATTTATACGGTTTTTAATAATATCACACCAGGGGGTGTTTCATAAAAATTTTCGTAAAGTTACGATGACTTTACGAACCACTTGAATATGAAGTGCCAGATAGGATGTCCAAATTTTTTTACTGATGTTTTAACAAAGTGTGACTGTACTTCCAATAACCTCAATTAAATTATGGCAAAAATATACTTTGCATCAAAATATGTGTTATAATAAAAATGTTAATCTACATCTGCACAGTTCAACTTTAGCTGATGCAGTTAAAAATTATTGTGCATCCCATTTGGCTTGTCATAGTTTTTTTTTAAATTCAATTCACTCGTAAAGTCATGGGTAACTTTACGAACAGCTTCATGAAACACACCTGAATATATGAAAGCTATGGTTAAAATGAAAGCTACTGCTTACCCCCTCCGAAATAAGAATAATTATGCTTATCTCAACCGAAAACAAGCAGGTGTAGATCTTTCTCCTATAGAGCTGCGCATCTGAATATTTACCCTTTTGCGCGTAATGTCACCAAGTTTAATTCATTTAAATTTATCTTTATAAAAGATATTTGTTCAGTTGAAAGAAGTTTTTAATATGCACCTGGGGTGGGGTTGGATGAGGGTGTGGTAGGAGATTGGTGTGGGTGACTACTTTCATGTTAGCAATCTGGCTCCTTGGAAGACCAGCAGCAGTCTAATATTGAAGCTGAATGTGGACTATCAGCCGTATGTTTTATATACTTCAAAAATCATATGCATATAATGTACTGCGGCCCCTCTATGTATGGAATACTATCACATCCCATTATAAAATAAACTGCTCACGATATCTAATTTCAACATTTTTAAAATGAAAAACTATATATAAAAAGCACTTTTAGGAATATAATAGTTGTAGAAGTAACCGATGTGGTCCTTCATATAATTATCAATTAATAGGAGCAAACACACCAGGCAACAGGGACATGCTCAGTAAAAGCACTGTAGCATATCTTGTAATTCACTTTTATTCCATTCCATTGTAATTCAGCACAAGTACGTAAACATAATGTGAATAGTATGTTATTTAATAAGACTTTAGTGATTCTCTTCTTTCTTGTTGTTCTCTGATTTCGTGTATATCACGACATCTAAGTATGCAACTAGAAAACCAAAACAGCACATATCATTTTTTTTTTTAATATTATACATGTTTTAAAGATAAAGTAGATTTCCTGTCAGGCGATTACATCGTGAAAGTAAGTATATGAAAGGTTGATTAAATGGTATATAGGAATTGATGTACACTGTGAGGTTTTAAAATCATCAAAATGATAGGATATGGACTCAATCTTACTGAAAGTCTCATCTACTCCACACAGAAATGTATATATTGGACTACACACACAACTATTCAGCTATTTCTTTTATCATTATTTCGAATATGGGGGCATTGAAGAGTAATCCCTTTCAGAAGACATTTTATTATATCGTATCATTCCAAAGTGACATTGAAAAAAGGATTGAAAAGCCCACAAATAGTTTTCACCTTTACCAAAACTGAACATTCTCTTCAATTATTGCTTCTTCATTCCACTCATTTAACGTATTTTGTGTATGTAATAATTCTGAAATCAGTTTTCAGTAAGGTTATAACTCAGGCCATATATTAAACGGCCATTTTTAGTTAACTCTCTGGTGCCACACTCATATTCATTCTTCTGCGGTGTTTGTGTGAAGAGGCTATGCCAAATGGCACAATTGCACAGTAAGCGTTAGTTATGACACTATTCAACTAGTTTTGTAATGGGGAGCAAAGAACTTCATTGCTCACGCTTTGCTTTGATAATAGAAGACACAGACTTATATTTTTTTCCAGACTTGGTGATGTTTTGTATGCACGTTGGAATGTTGCTCGAGGTAGAACTACGAGTTGTTTTATTGCATTAGTTGCGCCTGTCCCTGTCATGTGAAATAACTACATGACCGTTATTCGCTTAAAATTCTCTCCATGTATTTCTTCCGCATGACTCTCCATGTTCCACTAGCTAGATCGGTACCTCCGGGACACGCCATGTCATCATTGGTTTTTAAGAGCCGAGCTTGCTCCTATAAACGCCATTGGGTACAAAGAAAAACGGCGGGGAAACGTTAAAAACTTGGTGTACCGTTCAAAATATAACTTGGCATGTTGACCGTGGAAAGAAAAACATCCCCAAATAGCTTCAGCAATAATGTTAAAACGTCAGCTGTCAGTTTGCCTTTGTATTAATACATCCATGACATCTTCAGTTACTGACGATTTGTTATTGTCTACATTTGTCGTAAGCCTTGCTTTGGTTAGTGACGTGTGCATATTCTTCTATGTGAAAGTGTTATTGGTTGGAGAACTAGGCCCTACTTTGTATTACATATGTTGTGTGTTGTTTCATGTTAATAAGAATAAGGATAATGGTGGATTTTTGTATAGCACTCTGGGCATATCGGGTACCCATTTACACCTTGGTGGAGAGTGGCAAACGTGGAGAAATGTCTTCCCGAAAGACATTAGCATGGTAAGTGCCGGGCTGGGATTCGAACACTCAACCCCTTTATTATCAATGTATTAATCAAAATGATTATTTATTCACACGTCTTCATATTTCCCGAAACAAGAGAAATGTAGGAATAAAGCGTCAGTTCATTATTTTCAGTTGCTAGTAGTTCAAACCAGATAAATTCGATAATTCGGTTTTAGTTCAGTCTTACTCATTTATTTCCATAATCTTGTGAATTGCTAAAAGAATACACATTCTTCTATTAAAGTTTTAATGGATGTAGCTACGAATATTTTATATATATATATATATTCGTTGGCAAGAAGATGGTTTCAGTATCATACTAATAACCATGATAATGTTGAAACAAGAAAAAAATACGATAATCAAATCTAATTAAGAGAAAGGGACATGGCACAGTAAGGAAAAATATCAATCATGTTGAGAAAATGTAACGAGAGAGGAGGCGAGACATTTCCACCCGATAAACATTTTCTTTCCCTTCCATATCGACATACTATTTGAACACTGCGTCTGATCTACATTGTGTGACCTTTGGATGCCCTAGAAGTTTGACAATATTCATAATCATGATAATACACCATCGATCCCTCCATATCAGTGACGAAAAACATTACCGAGATGAACAAAATGAGGAATTTATATGAAACATAACAAAGCGATAGGATACTTTTGTGGGTTTACAATGGACACAATGCGAATGGATTTGTGTGAAGTTTACACAACCTAATCCGCAAGTAAATATTAGCAGGCTACTGGCTTTTGACTCCTAAACACTATTGCTTTCTCAAAAACGAGTCTCATTAGTCTCTATGGGCATTGATGGACTTGCGAACCAGTCGTTATGCTCGAGCATATTCCAATTATTATAATTGACTTGATGTTCTCAATATTAATGTAATAGTCACGAGTGATATTAAACTGACGGGCCATTCGTTAGCAATGTATATTCATCTAGATATTTTAAAGGACATGTACAACGTATAGAAGGAAAATATGCACTTTAAACCAGTGATATAACAGTGACACGTCAGAGTACTGTACGTTTAATATAAGCACATAGGTAAAACTGTGGTGATCATCTAGATATTTGAATGAACGCCTCTACACGATTAAATTCTGGTAATAATTGTTAATAATGTGATATAAATAAGCAAACACAGAATATGATATGAAATATGAATAATTAAATATGTAATTATATATATAATTACATATTTAATATTAAATCGTAAGGAAATAACACTTACAGCAGCTTTGGCAACTCTCGTGGAAATTATATAATTGTGAGAAATAAAAACGAGAGAATAATGGTTGCGTAGCTTAAATCAAAGTTCCCCAGAGCTGTCCTTCCTTTTTGGAAGTTTTGCAAAGGTTGCCAAAGCTGTTGTATATGTTATTTCCTTACAATTGTTTATAATTATTCTAATGTATACATGTATCTCAAAGCATTCGCTTGGATCCAGCTGAAGCACTCGGCTTGTCTTTGTTCAAAACTCACCTGCCCCGACAAAGGAATTAATTAATGAGGTTGAAGATTTGTCAATCTTTCGGCCAATTGAATCTGGTGTCGCCCAAACCATTGGCCCGTCTCCGTGATCTAGTGGTTATGGCATAGGCGTTCTAAGCCAAAGACCCGGGTTCGATTCCCGGCAGAGACATTTTTCAACCTTTGCAAAATTTTCATTAAGGGAGGACAGCTCTGGAGAACTTTGATTTAAGCTACACAACCATTATTCTCTCATTTTCATTTCTCACAATTTTATATATATATATATATATATATATACAGTTGAATTCAATTACATATTATTAAATGCCATATTAAGACACTTAAATTCTTACATGAGCATATATTTTACATTTTACATCAACTCTTCATGTTTCCATGCTTTTGAAACCATTATCATTACAGATACAATGAATTCCTATTATAATATAAATGGAACATCTTGTCACTACTCATTTGATTGTTTAAGATTCCAAAAGAAGTCTCAATATGAAGTCCAATCTACCATTGTTTACGTTACTAAAGTGACCATCCCTCTAATTTACAAATGCCTTTAAAGTCATAATTTTAAGTAGATGCAACTTAAGATATATCTATATACACTTACCGAAGCCTGTACACGCAAGAAGCCTGGTTTTCTCAGTACATTTTGCAATACTTGGCAAAGAAAATTATGAATTTGATATTTGTCATTATTACTAACGAATAAGGCATTTTCTATTTTACACATCAGAGAAGAAATTTTGTAAACAAATTTTTAGGCATTACTCCCAGTGTTAAAGATCGTGTGCTCGATCTGCAATGAAAATCACAAGTCAGAAGAAATTGGAACCAGCGGGATGCGAACCTGTCATCTACTGCTTGCCGGGCAGCGACTTGACCACCATGCTATTCTGGTTCACGGCCAAGTCACGATGAACTGGAATCAAATTCCTAAGATCCTCTTCTTTCTGACTCATTAATATTCAACGGTCCGCCGTGGACAATAGTTAGTAAATGAAGAAGCTTAACGAGAGGAATTTTAATTTGTAAACAAATTTTTAGGCGTTACTCCCAGTGTTAAAGATCGTGTGCTCGATCTGCAATGAAAATCACATCACAAGTCAGAAAAAATTGGAACCAACGGGATGCGAACCTGTCATCTACTGCTTGCCAGGCAGCGACTTGACCACCAGGCTATTCTGGTTCACGGCCAAGTCACAATGAACTGGAATCAATACCCAAGATCCTCTTCTTTCTGACTCATTAATATTCAACAGTCCGCCGTGGACAACGGTTAGTAAATGAAAGAATTTTAATTTGTAAACAAATTTTTAGGCGTTACTGCCATTGTTAACCCGTTGACTACTGAATTCTTTAACTCTCATAGGCTTAATACAGGAGCTACCCGGTTCCCGTAGTCTATGGGTTAAAGATCGTGTGCTCGATCTGTAATGAAAATCACAAGTCAGAAAAAATTGGAACCAGCGCCAAAGAAGAAAATGTGTATTTAAATTCATGTATTTTTTTTAAATAATAGTGGAAGCAATTAATTAGACTCTAAAAAAGTAAATACTGGCAATTATTTAATAACTGACAAAATAAATTTCGCCAATTCGAATAAAATATATGCCGTTTTAAGTCATATAAGATATATTTCCCATTATGGACTGTATAGTGCACTTAATCAAATTACCAGTAATCTTTAATAAAGAATATTGGCGTATATAAATGCAGTGCTACTTCCTCTATGGCAAATGTTAAAACAATAATCGCGTGTATGTTTCTATATGTCAAGTGAAACTGCATCACTATCTGCATCCGCTATATTGCATATTAAATCAAACCAAGGAATATTGCCACCCTCAAAAGGGCATCCCTTTTTCTATATATACGTTCCGTGTACATGGTGCAGTCGATGCTACGTTATTGCTCAGTGGATTTTCATTAGTTGGTGATGGATTAGATGTGTTCCTCTGGTTTCGCCGGGCCGCTGGCTCCCTGAACCATGGCCGCGTGACCCTTTCTCGCTGAACTCCCGGTCCGGTCCGGCGGTGAGTGACCCTTATACTACGTGTATTCTCAAGCAATAACATCAGGCTGTTCTGTATTATTCACTCAAGAATACCTGCAATCATAAGGTCTGGATAGCGAAGACTAAGAAGTGGTGTCCGTCGGAGGCGATGGTCAGAAAATGGTTTGACGCTATCTTGTCTTGCAGTGCGAATAGAAGGAATTATGAATATTAGGATATGCGGCTTTAAACTAATACTGGAGGCCCAAAACAACACATGATAAGAATTACCATATTTTCATTATTTCTTAACATTTATAAATCATTAAAAAGTTGTGTGTCATACATACAAACTTTGATGTACAAACTTTGATATATATATATATATATATATATATATATATATATATATATATATTGCATACATATATTTCATATATATATATATATATTGCATACATATATTTCATATATATATATATATATATATGAAATACTAATTAATTTGCAATGACCTCACTATTACAGTAAGTGAAAAAATACACCCGTCTCATTCTATCACCATTTTGGTCATATGATACTAAAGTCAGGGAAAATATAAGATTAATATAACACTACTAACAAAGTTATAACATATTATAATAACTGGTAATGTTTGAGGGCAGTTCTTACACGCTCATTCTAAAATGTCATAGAGACAGAGAACACTAAATAGATCCTCAGCTCACCCCTTCTTTGTCATCATGCTCATGAACATTTATCATGAATGAACATTCAAGTGGGAAAATTTGCTTTGTGGTTTTATTTAAGAATCGAACACAAGGTTTATTCCATCGAATAGTCTTGAACGTATGTCACTTCTATTTCAGATAAAAAGGGACTTACCCTGTATATATTATTCACCGACCATGCCGACATCTTGCGCAGGATCCGCCACCCACAGACTCGCCCGCTCGATGAGGGTTAGTAGTCTTCTATTGTGTCTGCACTGTTCAATGTCAATGCCAAAATTGCAACTGATCCTGACAACTCTGAAGGATTTATTGAAGGATTTATTAGGCTTGTACGTACTGGCTTGCGTGATTAATACTGTGCTGTCTATCGAGCAAGGATGCACCGGCTGAATACGTTATGGCAACTATGTTGCTTATTTTCAGGTGCTTCCTTTGGGAGAGCATAAAAGTAATATAATGTTGATACATACAGAGTGAGATAAACTGACAAACCCCAATCTATCTCTCTCTTTCCATCTCTCCCTATGTCTCTATCTATCTATATAACCACCCCTCCCCTATATAAAGGGCGAAATAATCCCAAATTTAGGGTGACTACCGCAGTCGATGTATCCTTATTTGTGTTCGTGAGTATTAAAAAAATACATGTACATTGATTCAAAAGGGGCTTTAAGATAATAAGTCTGTCTCAAGCTTTTCTAGCAAATTAATCCAGATAAGTTTATCGACCCTAATCTAGTCGACACCACCCCCTTCCTCTTCTGGAAATCGATAAAAACATATCAAATCAAATCAAATCAAATAACATTTTCTGTGTTATTCTTCTGTGCCTCTATCTGTTCGGCAAAATTGAATTATTGTATTTTTGCCAGAGGGGTTATGCTTCCCGTCTTTTAAGAGAAGGATGTGTTCCTTGTGTTCTGGTGGAGAGGCAAATAAATTGTGATTCTCATTCTTTTGATGTCAGTTTGGAAGAACATTATAGTACAAAAACAGCCCCTGAGGAGGATTGTTCTGCATATTCCACCATATTCGAAATATGACGATAAATAGCGTGCGCTTTTCAGCAAGATTGGGTCACTTTCCTTTCATTTGTCATCATTCCAAGACTTCAGAAGGTACATTAGTTCTTATGTACTACATAATCAACCTTTCCCAAATGCTTCCAGACCGGTTTTTTTTTCACATTGTATAATTGCATATTATAGTCCAGTAGTCGACTCTTTATGCTTGATATTTCCACCTCTATTGACCAAACATACACAATCTGTCCAAATAAAATTAAACCTGTCATCAAGTTCCATCACTTTTGGCGTATCTGCATCTTTTGTGCAACCAACTACGATTTTAAGATGATAAATAAAAGATGATTTATACTTGCTGACACTGACAAACGCTTGGAAGATGTTGCCATGGTAACTTGAAATTGAGGTAAAAATGAATCGAAGTTATATAGGTGGAGCCTGAAGAGTTGATCTGATTTCTCTGATTGTTTTGCTCTAAAGTATGAAGAACCAACTGTTTGATTTTATACAAAAAATACAAAAAAGTGAAGCCAACTGGTTTGAACAATCTATCCAAACTTGAGGCGAGCCCACGAGATTAATTGTCTCGGGGTAGTTGTCATAGTTGTCATGATTGTCGGGGTAGCTGGCAGGGGGGGGGGGTAATGATCCGATTGCGTAGTACTCGGGTAGTTGCGCGGATTTTATGTTTTTGTTGGGAATATTCATTAACTTTTTGTCAACCTGTTTAGAAGGTCGGTATGCATGTTGAGTGAAACAAAACGTAAACCAACTTGTTCTTCACAAGGGTTGAATAATTTTGACAAAAGACACTTATAGTATACAAAGGAGCACATCTGAAAGTGGTAAAACATTATGCATTACGCTGTTATGATTATTGTGTTACGTAATGTTATGAATTTCAGAGAAAGTAGATCATATAATCTTTAAATAGCACAGTAATCGTATTTAAAAATGCTAACTTTGTGGAACGTTAAATTAATCAATATTTTCTTTGAAAGAAAAGGCCATGCGTACAGCCAATTTAAACATCACAATGAGACAAAGGTTATTTTCTTGCGCCTATATGATTAACAGTTATGCAGAACATGTTTGTATTTGACGAATTTATTGCATTTGTTTTTCTTAGGTTATGTTACGTGCATTATCTAACTACGAATACTTGAGAGATTGATTAGGCGGGAAAATAATGGCCATAAAATTGCTTAATTGGCAAACTACATGCAGCTCGTATGTACCACAAACATGCTCGACCGTATATTTACGATCGAGTTAGCTTTTTCACAGAAAGTCTTTTTAGTCAGGATGTCGGTCTGCAGTTAGGTGTGTTTGATTTGATATACTCGGTGAGTTGGTTTGTTCGTATCTTTTCAATAAGTATTTATTTCACTGCTGCTCTTTTCTTCGTCTCTGATTTCTAATTATTAATTTAAATATCTGGCAACTGAGTCTGATTAGAAGAAAATTACTTGTGAAAATGTTGACAAGATGTTTGCCGTCTTGTGTAACAGTTTATTTGCATTAGGCTAAGTAGACACATCTCATAATTCATAATGGTACAATAGCACAAAAAGAATACTGAAGACTATGACGCAACTGAAGGTAAACAAATTATAATTGTGACATGTCTGGCAACAATTGATGTACACACAATGCTTAACAGGAAGCGACAGAGCATGCAAGCAAAATTTGATATATACAAGTAGATATCGATTGCATGTGCATTCATCTTTAATTCTAACATGGTCTGAAACATGTTTTTCCTCGATAATTGTAGACAGAATAATGAGGAAGAATAAGCAAACTGTAACACTATCCAAAACGCATTTTTAAAACTGTTATCAAGTCTTCTATGACGTACCCAAAAATATAATTCTGTAGTCTTCTGGTTAAAATTCCTATTATACCCGTTGAAATAATGCAGCGGACAATAAATGATGTCATGTTTATCATAATCTACAAATATATACCCAAGTTATAATATTGTGTTCGTTGAAGCGGGTAATTAATGCCCTGCTAACTACCAAAGGGGAGGGGGAGGGAGGCATACACCAATGCTTTTGCTTCCCAGAAAGTTGCTTTTATTAATGAATTCATGGCGTTGCATTCGCTATGGACGATGATCTTCAATTAGAGAAGTGTAATTACATGACCGCGTAGAGCTTAATGACAAGGACAGATTGCAATAAGCACCGGCCGTCGACAGCGGGATGGACTGAAGATCGGAGTCGGGTTCTTAATGATGTCAATGACGATGACAATGATGACCATTATGTCAAGGACGACGACGACCATGATAACGACAATCATGGCAACGGTGTTGACAGTGACGACGATGACGTTAACGACGATGAGGATTGTGGATAATTGTAGGGATTTAATGTGAAACATGATGTAATATTTCTTACGATTTTTATTGATTACGGCATAGTGCCATCCATATGGATGCCGAAAACCATTGCCAGTGTGATGACCATGAAATGGATCGGCGCTGTCGTAAAAGTCGATTCGAAATTAATGTTCAGCAATTCCTCCCTCCTAGAGGAAATGGGGGAAGAAGAACATTTTATTGCAAATGTGGTAACATGAATCAAGTTAGACGTGTGCATGCATTACACGCTTGAGCTATACACAATGGCAGGGGAGGAAAGGACGGACCGTGCTTGGCAGAAATGATTACTGTCCTTTTTTCAGAACGATGCCAGCGAGGATTCAATCATATTTTTGAAAAAATTCAACCCAAGATAAGAAATGACAACTTCAATCTAAAAGGAGACCACAGTTTGTGTGAGTACAGGTGTCGTAGTCGAGTGGTTAAAAACACTTGACTGGAAATGCGAAGATCGTGGGTTCGATCCCCGGTACGGCACTTATGCCCTTGAGCAAAGCATTTTATCTGCATTGCTCTTTTATCGTTCATTAAATAAATGGTGTTTGTCATATTAATACGTGTGTGAGTGTGTTAAAAAAGTGAGCGTTTGTGTAAGGGTGTTCGGATGTGTGTGTTTACATTCAAGAACAAGAAATTGATAGATCAGAATAGTAAATACAATAATTATAAAAACGTCTAAATTTCTTAATTGTATACTTTCTTTCCTCTTTTCTTCATATGACGATCAAAAATTTTATAATTCTGACAATGTTGGAAATAATAGTCTCAGCTATCTTTTCCTTTGATATATTACGCACGATTTGATATGATATGCTACTTTTCTTCGGCAAATCCAGGGGGGAATATATGTTTATACGAATGAATAATAATAAATTAACAATTTACCTTATGCATCGGAATACCCATCTCTGGTCCCGCAACTACTGACTATGGAGTTCAGCCATTGAGTCAAGGTTGTCATCACTGTGATAGTTCCGAGATAATAGCGGCTGTGTAGAAGTGTGATTTAGTGTGGCATGTAATCTCTGTTATGTGTCATCACCAGTGAATATGACGACTCTTCCTCTCTCTCTCCCTCTTTTCCCATCTCTCTGTACCTCTCTTACCCCCCCCCCCCCCCCCCCCCCTCTCTCTCTCTCTCTCTCGTTGTGGGCGAGCTTCACATTTCAGGCAACCGATAAAAATATCGAATGAAGAGCCTTGGTACATACTACTGAAAACATAGGGTGGTACATATAAATATGCTTTATAGTTTATCTGAAAGTCATCAGACTCGACTGAAAATCTTGTACACTGGAGTTCGGAGAGTATGTCGTATTGCTGCACGTGTCGATGTATAAATTTTTTATAAAATTTTGCTGTACGTAACGTTTCTTGTATATTAGTCGCCCCATCATACATGAACAATTAAATGTTGACAACTTGTAACACGAGAGGTCTTTGCAAGAAAAGTTAGACCCTAGGTTCGCTGCAGCTTAGATACGGTTAAAAGGGACAAAAAGATTTCTGGGGCATACGAAGGCGCGAGTCTTGAAATATACACTTACATCAGAGACATTGTATGGTAAAAAAAACCCAACAACATAGGATTTAAAAACCTAACTTGACTTTACCAGAAAAAACACATGTGATAACTATTCTCTGACATTACATTTACATAATAAAAAAAGCTCGATATATAGAAGGTTAAATTGGTTGATACGTCGAAATGTAGAATAAAATATAAGATACAAAATCATGGAATACAGCGTGCAGGTCTGGAGTACTCATGTTTACGTTTCCTGCATATTCCAATGAATAACACTAATTATTTCAAACTTATATTAGAAATGCTAAATAACGTTAATAAATTACCAGTGCTGCTGGAGAGGGTCATTCATTAACAATACCAATTATGTGATGGAATATTTTTGCTGCCAAACATTCAACAATGTTTTTACCGAAAGAGACTTAATCAATATAAAGGAGAAGACTATAGCTTGCAGAAGATAATTCAACCCATTCTAGGTCAAACCAAAACGCCCCCCCCCCCTCCCTGGAAAAAAAAAAATCAGTATTATCTGAAAAGCTTCGACAGTGGTTAAACATATTGAACTAGCATACCAAGTGTACTTGAGTTCAAGTCAGGGGAGAAAAAGCGATCCAACCAGGTTAATGTTGAATTTGTGAAATGTCGAGTGAAACTGAGGGAATAAACAAACAAAGGGAAAGTGAAAGGAATAACCTTCATACATTCATGTTCCATCCCCAATGCCTTTGGGGGAAAAACACATCACTTTTCTCTTATCGATCTACCATGAACGCGGCTACTCACTCTCTTTCTCTCTCTCTCTCTCTCTCTCTTTCTCTTTCTCCTCGCCCATGCACTTAAACGTGTACGGTGGTTCAGCTCGGTTAATGGGGATATTCTTCCCACATCGTATTCAATTTGGAGATAATATGATAAGCATTCGGTCGTGCAGAAACGGCCAGAACGTTCTGGTGTGGTATGGATGGAGGGTATTAGTTATTACCATGAATTGTGCGTTCATAAGCGGCTGTAATCGGCTGAAAATGAAAGGGTACTTCTTGTAATCATCTATATCGCATATGTTTAATTAGTATGACCTGACATCAATATTCCTTTCGTGGAAATTGCGAGTAATTGTCGGTTTGATTAATGTAAAACGTTAAATAAGGGACATAAATGTATTATTATATGAACGTATGACTCAACCTGCACAACTGATTTAGTGAACAGGCAATTGATTTGTGGATTAATTCTCTCAAAATCGAGAATATGTCATTTTAATGCATACAGAACGTTACTTCATTGTTCGTTTTGATCGAGAATACTGAAACCACCTACCTATCATGACATTTCAGTCATAAGTTATGACCAAAATATTTTCATATCATAAATTGCTCTCCCTAACTTTACTGATGTTACAGTTTTTGATGCAGCATTAAAAGTTCTTTTGAAATTTGGAGATTTTGACGTAAAGTACAAATTGATCTGATCGACTGGAATGAGGTGTACAAAGAAAGTCAAAAAAGTGTGGATAGATCTCAAAGGATAGAGTTGGAGAGTTGGAGTTGGAGAGGTATAAAGGGGGAGAGACGGACTGAAAGAACTTTACAGGAAATGGAGCAAGAGGCTTATAATATGGGTTGAATAGATTAAAGAATAAAGCACAACAGCAAGTCAGAACTATTACGTTCTTTTTTGTCAAGGCATCTTTTCCCCCCAATAAACACGCTTTGATGCCTGTGAATGCTGGCTTTAAGAATGCAGAAAAAACCACACTCCCTTCTTTATATATCATTTGCATCCTTTATACTATTAATTTCCATTCCGCATTTGTACGCAATTGAATGTAATTCGTCGTGAAAAGCATCTTCAGCATATTACCACACTGTCGTCTGCAAAAACATTCTTGTCAGTAACTTCTCTTTGCCAACATGTATTTGAAGACATATTTTGCTTCATGAATACCTAGAAGAATGGCATTATTGATCTTGCATCTGTTACTTTGGATTTGGGAGGGAAAGTGTAGCGACATGACGAATTGAGGAATTAATAGTTTGTTAACCTGTATCAATCAGTCAATATAGCGATGATTTGTCAATTGACGAACTTTTTTTAAATGTATGTCTTTAAAAGAATCGTTTAATCCCCCAAGCTAAACATGGGCGTGTGTATGAATAAGTCTAGGGACATTATTCTACCTAGGAAGTAAATCATTTTAAGGCAACAGCAATCCTATGAAGTCTAAAATATTAAAAAGAAATAGAGGTAAGTTATCGATAAATGCAAAAGAACATTTTTAAAAAATGAATACTACCAGTATCTTCAAGGTGCATTGAATAATGGATACAAACTGAAAATCTATTACACTTAGGAAGGGTGTGATTCTGTTTTCATCTTTATATTTTCTTCTTTCGTGTTGTATGAATTGATGTTAAGGTTGATATGTTCACATACTGAAAGATAAAATAGGAATTCAGATCATGTACTTGGGTGAAGTCGCTCCTTGCATTTTTTTCATGCTAAGAACTTCAATGGATGGTGTTTCCAGTAACGCTTGGTATGGTGAGGTATGGACAATTCATAACAGATCTAAAATCAAAGAGATTGCATCTAAGCTTGCATTGCTGCCAATGTATGTCCATATCAATTCTAATTCGGCAAATCATAATGTAGAGATATTTGGAAATGTATTCACCCCCCCCCCCCATACTACTATAAAATACAATTTATATTACATATATATACCCCTAATGGGTACATTAGGAGGACAGTTTTTGTCTCATTTCTATAGACAACTGTCGACCTAATGTACCAACTGTCTACCTAATGTAGGGGTCGCTATTATGACGAAATAAACTGCATTGTTAGGTGTCGACCTAATGTACCCTTTAGTAAAATACACATACATATATATATATATATATATAATTTTTTTGCATTCCACAATATAGAAAGAAAAAAATATGGAACTATGAAATCCACCAAGTTAATAAAAGAAGTTATCCGGAAATTTATGGGAATATTTTGATGGGTACGTAAGATGCTTTTTGTTCCATTTCTATATCTACATTCAAAGTAGAGTTCTATAATATTTGAAGGAAAAAAATCATAGGAAAAAGGCTTCATTTCATTTCATTTAACCTTGGAACGTTCTGCCAATCTACGAAAGTTGAACGAGATATCAAAATCTCATGATCAAGATTCCCTCGTATCAATTCAGCAAACGCTTCCATCTTGCTATGTCTTTGGGTATGTACAGAGAATACGCCATGCCAATTTATGACATATCTCTTACATCGCCTTCTCCATCTCTCTCTCTCTCTCTCTCTACGGCTGTATACTTAGTAATCAGCAGAGCTTTACTCTGGCTACCCTTGATACGACAGGGCTTTGTTAGATCAATTCTAACGAAACCTCTGCTTTATTGATAGCAAATATTATTTGTTCAACGCACGCAGCTCGAAGGAGACTAGCTCGCATCAGTAGCGTCTCCAACGTTTTCCTGGAATATGTCTCCCCCTTCCTACATTTTTAAAGGCCTACTGTATTGAATAAAAATAAATGCAACTTACAGGAGGTCCAGCCAGGATACGCCAGGGTGCCGAGGTACCTCGACGACTTTTGAATACGTATAAGCTATCCAAAAAACAAGATGTTACAGATGGTCTACTCCACAAGGAATGACGAAGTACACCCATCCCTCCCTCCTTCTCTCCTTCCTGATGGGATCCCCCCATATGTCAATCTCTGGATACGCCACTGCGCCACAAGATCTGTTTTTATTCACATATCGTGCTAGAACCTCACTGTAAAGTCAGTGGAAAATAATCCTCTGTTAAATAAATCACACTTTTTAATTCCTTAGTCCATTAGTTTCATGATAATACTTTGATATACAATTCTGCAAATAGCGTTCTGTTCATAAGGTCACGAAATTTTGCTGTTTTTCACTTGCCTTAAACAAAAATCAAAACATGATGTTGGTGTTGTGGAACGTATAGAAACTGCAAAGAAAAGAAGATAATCAATCAAATAAGTTAGACTCCTAATGAAATATATAAGCTAGGCATCAATTAACCACGGTTGGATGAAAGCAAAAACAAGATGCGATTAATATCGTGAACAAGAGTGAAGAATCTCGTACCAGAAGCATAAGAAACATAAAAACAAAATATTTGATGGGAGTATTTTTCAAAGCATATATTTCTATGAAAATGAATCTGGAAATTCCGGAGAAAAAATACTATTATGCTTAAATTAGTGCATCATACGCATGTAATATTTAACGAAACTGTAGAAATGTCTTTACAAAAGTCCGCGATGAAAAACCAATGCATGCAGATCTGGGCCATCCTTTCGATAGATGAAATGTGTGAAATAAATTTTAAAATGAACCAGAGAAAATTAGCTGCAACGGACCATTATACGAAAAACTGATAAACCTTTGAATTAGGGAAGCGAATCAAATTCAAATATAAATATCTGTGATGCATATGGCATAATATAGCATGCAATGACATCACTCCTGACATACTTATGTACATTGTGAAATAAATTGAGATTATACACGCAACCATTATATCCGATTCCTTTTATATATATATATATATATATATATATATATAATATATATATAATAATGTGTGAGAGATTTGTTCTAATACTATAGCATCGGCAACTCTAGTGGGTAAATGGTACACAATATGAGATATCAATATCAATATGTATAATATGTGAGAAATCAATTGAATTGAATGAGAGAAATAATTTGCCTGGCTAAATTATTTGTTTCTCCGTACTGACTTCCTTTTTGTGCAAATAACTGCAAACGCCTTAACCAATGTCGGTGTTTGTATCTTGTATAGCCAAGGAGTTATCTGTGATAACTCCTTGGTGTAGCCGAATACCACTCAACCCGCCTCCGTGGTCTAGTGGTTAATGAGTTTGGCGTACAGTGCCAAAGACCCGGGTTCGACTCCTGGCAAAGACAGTTTTGCAACCCCTTCAGTTATCCCCCCCCCCCCAAAAAAAAAGGAAATCAGTAATAAAGGAAGAATAATAAAGTTAGCTACGCAAAATATTTCTCTCAAGACATTCAATTCCACTGATTTGTCATATTAGGTAAATTTATCCGGAGAGTTTTAGATGCTATAGTTTTAGAAACAAAAATATCAAACAATGTATACACATGTATACGCGTTCTGTGACAAGTACTATGACTATGCCTCTGATTTACAGAGAAGATAACCACCATGTCATTGCTTGTATGTCACGTGATGACTTGCAGTGACCCTTTCCAGTGGCGAAGTGGCTGTCTAAAAACAAAGGAATAACAGGCCGTATGGCTTCTACGCGTCCACGCCACTGGAGTAAATTGCAGATGTCAGGAAGAGATATGCTAAGAAGATCTGAGAAATGAATTTCTCGTGAAATGAGAGCTAACGTATGAGACGAGGTTGGCATTACTAATGATAATTGGAGAAAGAGGATGGATGTGTGTGTGCGTGTGTGTGTGTGTGTGTGTGTGAGAAAGATAGGGAGAGAGAGAGGCAGAGAGAGAGAGAGATGGGAATAGATGGGGAGCATGGAGCAAAGTAGATGACAGAGAGAGATAGAGAGATTACAGAGAAAAAGACAGAGACACACAGAGAACGAGAGAGAGAATGGCGAATATAGATCAAACCAATGTTATGAGAAGACGATGGATCTAAGTTGCCAGAAAAGATTAATGGAAATGAGAAATAGGAGGAAAAAATGGAAGAACTATTTAATAGCATAGGCCCCAAGAAATAATTGACGTTGAGTGAAGACGAGGAATAAATCAGAAGTAAGAGAGAGGGGGATCAGAGGGAGGGTGGGAGAAAGAGAGAGAGAAAGAGAAAGAGTGAAAGGGTGATGGGAGGACATCTTTTCCTGCGTGTGTTAAAATCCTTGCTGTGCATTCGAGTGCTATCCGTACGTGATTCCATGCTACGCTAAATACATATACACAACATACACACGATCGCACCAAATGTTGCAATATTTCGGGCGATTTGGGGAGCCAAGCAAAATTAGGTGGGGTGTGTACACGATTTGCTTTCCCAACCATTAATTCA
The DNA here is from genome assembly GCA_025617745.1 of Heliocidaris erythrogramma. Lineage (NCBI taxonomy): Eukaryota > Metazoa > Echinodermata > Echinoidea > Camarodonta > Echinometridae > Heliocidaris > Heliocidaris erythrogramma. The sequence continues at coordinate 30,686,492 of CM046859.1, read as the reverse complement.
AACCTGACGGTTTTTCCACCAATATCTTACTTTCCAATGAGAGTGCATATGATAAATTTCTTGAGTACAGATTTGTATGGACATGTGAGTTAGAAAAACACAAATGCGAGTTGGAAATGGCGCGCTTTTGATGTACCATATGGAAGATAGAAAGGCGAAGGCTGTTGCGTAGTGCCTTATGTCAAAATCTGTAGCCGCTCTTTTATTGATCGCCTCCTCGAGTGGCTGTGGCTTCTGCAAAGCGCGGGAAACTGAAGGGTACGGGTACACAGTTAGTATCATACAGGAAAAAGAAGAGATTTGCTCTGTTATACCACATCAGCGTAGAGTAAATCAGCGATAACCTTCAAAAGCAAATCAGATATCGAGAACGGTGAAGATTCGGATTGATATTTGACATGAAATATGTACGAGGTGCGTTTTTGTTGACCGCCTTTCAAACATATGCGTGGAGAAAACTAGGGGTAATTCATACACTGTGCGTGATACATGACATTTGTTCGTACAATCTGTTGATCCAGTATGTACTGTGCGACACATTTTCTTTTCTAAACACTAACAGTGACTGACAATAATCCACATACAAGGTGTGACACAAAATGACACGAACTTATTAAGAGAATAAATCCACTGACTAGATCACAGACTGAAACACTGAACTCACACGACCTGACTCGCTGGCAGCGATGGGTCAGTATACCGACATTAAACCTCTGCTCGTCCGGACGTTCATCCCACCATTCAAACTCAAACAGGTTGGAAGATTTGCTGGTTCTACCTTGTCATCCTCCAACAGGTTTTTCGACTTGTCTTAATCTTGGAGAACGTCAGTCGCATCATGCGTCGTGCTCACAGCTGACAAGATGGTTCGTCACCCCGCGTGCATCCTTACCTATCAAATGCAAATATTTTGGGTGACTTTTGAAGTGTGTGTTGAAGATAAAGTCAAATAGACGGTTGGTTGTATTACAGAACACAGGCTGGGAATACGAAGGCGCGAAAACGCAGTCCGCCGAGGGTAGTTAGCAGCCGACCGAAGCGTCCGAATGCGTGTGCGTTAGTTCGTTCGTCTACCGTAGACAGCAGAGGGAGAAATGGGCGGGCGATGCCGCGATGAGAAAGCGTAATATGGTTAGTCATTCATGCCGGAGTGCTCCTCAAGTAAGAGAGAGGGAGAGAGTTAGATTGGGGAATAAAATAGAGCGGGAGAGAGATGGGGAGAGCGTGTGAGAGGTGGAGAATAAATGGGAGTGGCGTAACCATGGGACGATTCGCTGTTACTACGAATCGGGAGATGCTCAGATGGTCAAAATCCCTTCTACGTCCTAAGCAAGCATGATTCAATGCCGTCAATTTCACGCGCATGCTTTAATAATCGCACTGCCTGCCGTTCTAATTGTGAGGGAAATATGCGACCTCATTAACTAAGCATTGTATTCAAACATATTTTACATCCTTCCTCCCAATCTCTCTCCCCGTCTCTCTTCCTATTTCTCTTAATCTTGCTGTCTCTCTTTCTCAGTCCTTCGTAGTCGCTTCTTTTCTTCGCTCTTGACCCCGTTTTTCATTTCGCCCTTCTTTTATTCAGTGCACGAATTATTTCATATCGCCTTTGCACGCATTGAAATTGTATGCATCACCTCCCTCAGCAGAATGGCGTTTGAAGTATCACTCCAATGGGTTCAATAAGTAAAATAAAGCAAAATCCTGGAGTTTCCTTTGTTTATGCTTTTGATTTTAAACTTCAGATATTCAAATCAAGCAACTGCTAGCAAATGAGAAGCAACAGTATCTTTTTCTTTTTCTTTCTTTTTTTTTTTTTTTGCCATTTTGGGTGGAATTATGTCCGGGTAGCTTTGTCTGTTTTATTAATTATAAAAAATTACCCTATTTTCCTCTCCGATATATCCGTTTCCCCTATTAAGAATAAAGTAACATAATTATGCTTTGTGGTCGTATCAACTTGAAACAAAAGAGATGATAGATACTTACCTTGAAACCAGGATTTCGCCATGCATTTCAATTAAAAAAAAAAGAATAGTAACTACACTTTGTAATGATTGCATAAATGAGCCCCTCATTTTTAAAATTTGCGGGATAGAGGGAAATAAAATCGGTTAGCAAGAAAAAAAAGTTTCTCCAAAATGAATGCTGTTGACAGGAATAAATGTTGTTCCGATACCTTTGTGAATAAGCATGGGATTTCCATCAGAAACTTCGTGTGGCAAGTAGAGCCCCTCGCCCCTTCAACGCAAATGTGCTGTAGTCTAGTGGATAAAGTCATCCGGCTGCTGAGCACAATGTCGGGGCTTCGAATCTCTGCCACAGCACTTACGTCTTTTGGCAAGACATTGATATCCATTTCCCACCAATTTCCAAAGCTCTTTTGAAGCGCATAGCAACAGAGACATTTTATCACAATGTTACATTCTATATACAAGAAAGAAATATTAGTATTACCATTAACGACGCCCTTGGCTACTTCAGTCCAGTAGTATCCGCTTGCCAGCTGATCTGAAGCCCTTCTTCAGCTCCATTTCTCTGGGATTAACGAACGAAGTTCATTGACTGATAATAATGTTCACCACAAGACGAGGACCACATCTGGTAACAAAAGGCTTCTTCTTCATCCCATCTGCGTAATGACACTAATTCTACTTACTTCCTTAAGCCAAGCCATGCTTACTGATAAATGCACACCGTTGCATAATTAATCAGGCTCTAGCCTGTCTGAAACATTGGATTCATCCAATGGGATGGCCAATTAGTTCCTGTGATCTCCCTATGTAATACTTTAACCAGACATTACCGACCAGAGATGAAGTCAAGATGAAGTCGAAATGGCCACTAATGACCTAGGAATCTCTACCAGTTAAGCTCCCGAATAAACAAAAATAAAGATGGATGAGAAATCGAGGAAGCACTGGGAAGCCCACAGAATTATAGGCGCAGGAGAAGCTGGAAATGACCCCAAAGTGGAATGGACAAAACACTGACGCACTCAAAAACAACACGATATGGACTAGTGTTAACCCTCCATCATTATGATAAATGTAGTGTTTTTGGTAGCATAACTTTATGTCAATGATATATGAGAGATGCATGAAAGAGTTTCATTTCTATATTCTCGTATAATTTACATGTATACATATTACATGTCTGTGTTTGTCTAAGAGAGATAGACTAGTGTTACCCCTCCATCATTATTATTATCAATTCAGTTATTAGGAATCGAATAGTAACTACTATAACTGTATACTTCTATAGAATACTGTCTTAATCAGTATATTTTGGGTAAATATTATTTAATTTCAGGCCGTACAAAAAGATACATAATAGTACATTATCACTGCACCAATGTCTTTCACTTTTCGTTTATTATTTCGCATAAAATACATGTCTAATAAGACTTGGTTGCCCTCTGTTATTGATTAATTTCCTCTACCTTCAATCAACAAACAATGAGGATGACAAAATCAACTAAACTATAGAACAAATTTTGCAACGAATGTCAATTGTCATTGTTGGAAACGCGGTAATAATTATGAAGAAATACGACTCTGTGCACCGTCAATATACATCAAATTCTGCCATCAGTTATAAAATATCTAAATGGCAAGTCATAGTTGCAATACGATAATCATGCTTCTAAACTGAAATTATCCAAAGCCGGTATTTACCCTTATATGGGAGGTCGACAACCTGAACATGTTTAAGTTTACTGCCCTAAACAAAATTTTAGAAGATACACTAATGGGTTATTTGAGGCCATTTGGTAATGGTGATTGTAGTCATAGTTATGGAAATACGTTTTTATTTTTATAAATTGATTATTCATTTTCTTCTTGCAGTAGCGTTGAGTTTGAGTGTTTATGGCAACTGATTCTATTATGTAAAGCGCATAAAAAAATAATAATTATTACGCGCTGTTTAACTCTAAATTTATTATTATTATTATTATTATCATCATCATTATTATGGGTTTGCATACAAATTACAATTACCGGACACTTCAAATTCACTTTATAAGAAATATGAACAAGAGTTCAACAAATAACAAATGTGGAGTTTATATAAGGATTTGACTCATATTTTAATTTTCATGTGTTCATTACTCCAGGGAACGGGGAACCGTCGCTTTGTTGCGTTATTTTTTATTTATAATGAATATATCTTTAAAAAATGGAGAATGGGGAAAAAAGGGGGGAATTAATTACAATTGCCTCATTAGGGCACATGTAACTTTTCCACTTTAGAACCAGCGAAGTGAAACAATACCGCTCAGAGGGAGTAACGCCATGCATACTACTGTACTACATTCTCACTTGTGGGCAGAATATACTAACTCTAATGCCTAGAGCTAGGGAATGCCCCATTGATTTATGTAAATGATTTGCCATGGACCTCCTTTTCTCCTTTGGTAATGTCTTGGGTGAAATGCACTTTGGGGTTATGCCGTGCTGAATATCAAATAACAACCCCCTATCAAAACAAGAACAAGCAACTGCTGTCCAGGGGCGCCGTTACTAAGGGGATGTGGAGATGTTGCAATCCTCCCCACCTCCACCCCCCCCCCCTCCCTCTTTCACTCCCACCCAGCTTGAAATCTCTGTAGGCAAATATTGAACGAGTGTCAGTATAAAATTTGACTGCTTTTATACTTGTCTGAAAATTAAGGAAATTGACTTTTGTGGATTTTTTTATCGGCGTTGGGCCATCTTGACAGTAAATTGTATTGATCCCAACCCGCTTCCCACTCACAAGCACAAGAACCAAAAGGGGAATAAAAAGTGAATCGCCATCCTCTGTTGTTTCTACCGCTGGTTTTCATATGGTATTTATCGTAATATAGAGTCTACAGTATATCTTTGTGTTCTTGGTTAACCCCTTGCCTACGGGAATCGGGTTGACCCTGTACTAAGCCTATGGGAAATACAGAATTCAGTAGTCATCGGGTTAATAGTCACTTCAATACGACATGGTTTTCGTATATAGCACACTACTCGACGGGTTGTAAAAAATGTAATATAAACATGTCATAAATATTGAATAGAATTACTATATAACTTTAGGGTTAACTTCTGGTAATATAAAAAAGGCTTTTTTCGCTGTATTTGGTTACCATAACTTAAGATATCTCATATTCGGAAGTTTAACACAAGATGTGAGATAATCATCATTTCATAGGAATGTTTATCACATTGGGTGTCTAGCATTATTTCGAGAAAAAAAATTCTCACATGTAAAAATTCTCGTATCAAGAGTAATATATCAAGGAAATCTACACTATCATGACCATGTCTATATTATGAATACGTAAAAACAGTTTAATTAATAATATTGAACCTTTCTTAGATTTAGCTCGCCATGAAAATGAATAACAAGTATCAATAATTTTAAAAATACATCAAGAAGTCGACCAATGTTCACTGATTTCGTACAATCCCCCTTCCTCCGCGTCCCTGAATTTTTGTTTTTCTACAAATGTAACTTTATTCTCCATAACTTTCAATCTCATATCGTTTCGTTTCTTCATAGTTTTTTGTTGCCTTTCCTTTGCAACGGTCTGTTCTTCATTCTCTAAGTCAGCGCGTAGTAACAGCTGTAAAAATGTAAAAATGTAAAACATGAAAGTCACCATTTCGCCTCGAAATTGCTCCTCCTCGCTGATTTTGCGTGTGAACGCTCATGGCGATGCTCCGCAAGAAAATTAAGTGCCATTCACCCATCGAAGACCTGTAGCTTTCTCTCTGGATAATAAAGAAGGGCGACGAGCGAACAGCATTGTAATAGTTGGCCACGTGACGTACAAGGGGTCATCTTGACAGCCATGCAACGCCCGAGGCGTCAGTGTGTGTGTGTGTGTATGGTGCATGCATACTGGCGCACTAGACCCTTCACATCACGTACGCCGAAATTTGCATTTCCCTGCTTTCTCCCACCTTGTTCAGAAAGCACATCTGCGCATCCGCTAATTTTGTATTTACATATATGTTTGGTATATCCGCTTTCTCTTTCTCTCGCTCTCTCTCTCTCTGTCTCTCTTTGTTTTGTCTCCTCTTTGTAATCATTGTATTTTCAAATAGTTTCTCTCTCATCCTCACTATCTCCTTCTCCCTGGCGTCTTCCCTACAGTCATTCAATATATTAAAATGCATGTGACTGTCCCGTATGATTTTGTACATAAATAATATTTACGAAAAATCATATTGGTGTATAATCTGACTGAAATCCACAAATTAATAAGATCCGTTTTTTGATTATTGATTTTGCTTCATTTAATTAAGCTAGGATAGTTTGTTCAATTTTAACTAGCCAAAGTCACGAGAGAAGTGTCGTGATATTCTTTGTTATTTGCATAACCCCCCCCCCCCCCCACAAACACACACACACACACTCACACACATACAAACCCTCACACTCCCCCCTTGAATATTGCTGGGAAAGCGAATGAAGGGCGTTTTATCAGCAACGATGAATATGTACCCCATCCATCTTAATATCATAAACATTTTCCCCACTATTTCTTAGTTATGTGACCTTTGATCGGTTGATGATTTGCAAAATATTTAAAGGCGCTGATTTGTATCGTCTGCTCAGAAATTCACACTCCGGCTCTTGAGTGAGATGTAAAATGTTACCTAACGTAATGGCATCTACAGGAAAGGCCAAAGTGCTAACCACTCTCACCCTTCAGGCCGCCTTGCAAGATCTTGTCTATTTTCTTAGAGAGGGCACACAGACATCTTAAAACCCCAACAGATAGAAATCTACACATGTAGAAAAAAGGAGAAGTACACTCTCAAACTAAAGCGCGGAGCGTCACTCTCCAGGTCGGAATAGAAGATACTAATGGACGCCTATTCAAACAGGGAATCAATATTCATTCAAGATCAAATAGACGCATTTTACAAGGCGGCAAAATGTGTTTATTTAAGAATGTTGTGTGCGCGTTGTGGTATAGCCTTTCGTTGAATGGCCCAGAGAAACAGGTCTAGAATAAATACTTGACCATCGGAAATCTGCTTAAGACTAATAAGCACCACATTAAAGATCCAAGACAGTTTCAGACGTATTTATAACGTCATGCAAAACATAAGGGCAGCCAGCTTTTTCATGGGGGAGGGGTGGTGCAGTCTCACTGAACTCGTTCAGTGTACAGCCTAGGTGACTGTGTTGACATTTAATTTATGATATGTATGCGCCCCTTACGGCAGGGCTCCGGCATTTATAGGAACGTTTCCCTCTTTCTTTCGATAGCAGAAAGTTTATATTGATAATATCCATAGCTATTAGATTGCCTCAAAGGTAAAACTTTCCAGTCAATTCCATCCCACGTACTGAATGGGGAAAAACTATTTGGATTTTGGAGCCACATGAATTCGACCTATGAATGAGGGCGCGTGCGCGTATCAAAACTATTTTTCATCCAATTTCCAGGGGTATACCCATCGATCTCTACCAGTGGATAAAGCAACGCCCTCTACCTTTGATATGCGACCCGGCGCCACGCGTCGCCATGTTTAGGCTCGCAGAAAAACACCGCCTCAGTTTTAGAATCAAATAATTCAGCACTGTGAAGTCTTTTCCACGAATTTACTGCAAGATCAGGCAAAACAAGTGCACACTTACACATTTTTAGAGACGATTCAATTTGGCAACTAGTATAATGTCTTGTTTAGATCAAAAAATCAAATCACGTATCTTTCGAATATGAGTACACTGGAATCGTACACAGTAGACGATGTCCTGCGCTATGTACCACGCGGCCCCACGTACTGTATTTCAATGAGGCTCCTAATTTTGGTTGAGCGGGCTCATCAACTGCTCGCATAGAGCCGTGCGTACGATGCGATATCCACGTAAGGTGGATATCGATGGTTATACCTGGCGAACAATGTTCTCTTCAAAGAATCATTAGTTTGCTTATTTATATCTTATCTGTGCATATGGTGCTTTTAAACAGTGGAATAGCAGAAACATATTGCACAAAGTTTTGTAATTACCGGTGTGTGTTTAACACCGTGCCAAAAAAAATATAAAATAGTACATAGCTAGCATTATATTTATATGTCCATTAAGTATGAGGACATTGTCATTATTCATATCATTTGAAGCTGTTGTGTGTGGTAGATATTCTTAGGGTGGTAATTATAAACACACACACTTCTTATGATGATTTTACATTGATATGATAAACATCTATTTTGAAGGTTTCTTATTCCAAAGGCTCCACCAATATTTCTGAGACTCATTATTTTGCAGATAACATTATTTCGGGAAATCATAATTCCATATGTTCATTATTCCGACAGTAACTCATTATTCAAGAGAAAAATGTAATACTTCCGTGATTCATTATTCTGATGATTCAAGTATACCGAAAGATCATCATTCAGAATTTTCATCGTTCCCGATGTTCAGTTGCTCCGAAAAATTGTTATTCCGAGGAATAATTATTCTGGATGTTCAGTTTCGATAATTGTGATTCGGCTTATTCTTCTGTTTTTCTATTCTTTTGTTTGTTTTGTTTGTGTTGTTTGTTTTGCTGTTGTTTTTATTAACGATCCTAGTAATCAAAATCCTATTCTAGCATGATCAGACCAACATATATCTCTGTGTAACCAGCTGTAACATCATCCCACCTAATTATAAAATCACTTGGAAAGGCTTCAAAAATATTCTTGATCGTTAATCACCATAGCAACAGAATGATAATTGTAAATGAAAAAATACTCGAAGAAATGTCTCATTTCTAATAGAATACTATTAACAGTGGTGAGCAAGTCTATTTTCTGATACTTGATCTGTTCAGTCGGGTTAGACTCCTTTCTCATTCCAGGGGGGGGGGGCAAATTATAGACAATAATGTAAGTAGCAGATTCTAGAAAACAATAATTGATGTGGTTAGACTCTTTGTCCACAGTTACTTGAAAACATAAGAATGAATGTAAATTGAAGTCATGACCATTTCCTATGGAAATGATGTGACATGAAATTAATTTTGAAATTATGTATAATCACACCTTATTAAGCTTTTGACATGATTCTTCATGGTCTGACCCCTTTTCCCTGTTTCTAAACGCATGAAGTTCATTGACAAACTTGATGCTCTTTTTTGTTCATTTCTGTTAATTATTTAATTACAGAACAAGAATCATCATAAACCCTTTAAAGTATGTCAAAGTCCTGCATTGAACTACATTAAAACAACGTAACCTTATTTCGTCTCTTTTCAATTCGATTTCGAAACCAACCAGTAATCATTCCCTCTCGTCAGCGTATCATGTGGTATGAAATATTTCTCTAACACCTCTACATCGGCTGCCATGGGGTTATATTATTGGATGCAATTTCAAATAATTTCTCCCATTTTATCGTATGATCGATGCATTTTGTCCAATCGATTCTTACCCTGGGGTAATGCCGATAGTCAAGTTACTTCCACGTTTGTAGAGTTTGTTTTGCAGCTCTATTCGATCGCTTTCAAACGGCGAATACATGAACAATAGAAGTTTTCTCCCAGCAGTTTATGACGGAAGGGAAAAATCATATTCCCCGAGCGGACTGCTCTCGGTTACTCCCCATCTATATTTCCAACCGCATATATTTTCTTTTCCAGGCGCCTACAAAAAAATCGATGCTTTCCTACTTTTTAGCCTGGAGTACCAAATCATACCTAAATTGTTTTCCTTTCCTCTGTGGCTTTTTTTATCAAAGATTCCAGGTATGATCATTATGTAGATTATGCTCCGACACAGTTTAGTCCTTGTGTAACAACCCCACCCCCACCCTACCCCCTCTCTCTCTCTATCTATCACTTTCTTTAATTTGTAATTATATGAGGAAAATCAATATTTATTGTCCCTGACATTAACTTGGTTTTAATAGAAGTAGAAAAATAAACAAACAGATCAGTGAAAGTTTGAGCAAAATCCGATAGGAAATAATAAAGTTATGACTTTTCCAAGGTGTAATCAATCAAACACAAATTGGCAACTCCGTGACGTATCTTGTGAGCTCGTCTTCCATTCGCCCTGTACTGAAAAAAATCATAAATTTTCATTTTCTCTCTAAAAGAAATACTTCATCATATATGCATCCTAGATATAATCATTTCACTTATGATTTTACACAAAACCTGTATGATATAGTTCTGTTCCCTCATCTTGTTTAGTCACTGACAAGACTGGCAAGACATTCATCTACATTTGCCACTCTCCACCCAGGTGAAGTAAATGGGTACCCGGTAGGAAGAAATTCCTTGAATGCCTTAGCGCCTATCATGGCAGCTCGGCTAAAGCCGGGGTCACTTATAATGTGATACTTTGTATTAAGCGCAGTAGAGTGCATTTGTATAGTAGCTGCGCTATATAAATGGACATAATTATTATTATTGTTATAAATTACATGTTTACGATACAATATTATCTGATACATTCGATTGTGATTTACTTTAACTCTCCTAGGTTTGATACCCACAACTGAAAAACAAAATGACATAACAATATATGCAATTTCAAAGTACCCTTTCTGTTCAAAAATCAAAAGAAAAGAAAGTATACATTGAAGTTTTTCCAAAGAGGCCATAGTTTGGTTATTGACATTCAGATTATGATATATTCTCTGTCATGAATCTTAGAAGACTTATGACGGTATGTAAAATGACCATTCAGTATTCTAACACAGATGTTCAGGGATGTTGTAAGATCCTCCAATTTGAATCGTCCAGCTCAAGATGTTTGTGGTTAAGGTCCAGAGACAAAACACACAACACCATTAGATATGTTTCACCTTCTTTCGTAGAAGTATTTTTGGGGGAGGGGGGGGGGGTTGTGTTTTGTTTTGTTTTTTTGGTTGTTTTTTTTTTGTTTTTTTGTTTTTTTGGTTTTGTTGTTGTTGTTGTTTTTTGGGGGGGCATTGCTTATACGTACTTGTCTGGGGGATATGGGGGGAATCCCACTCATGCATTTCCCAAAGGGAAAGAACACTAATATATTTCAATGAGGGAAAACTAGTTTGTAATTAGATTCGTGTTAAACTCACATGTGTGTCGTGACCATATGGGCGGTGCACACGTGTCTACTGTTTTCATTGTCACCACTGTTAAGCATGGAAGAGGATAAATGTGTAAATTTGAATACTCTAGAGCTATTTTCATGATGATATTCCTGACCACTATGGATGCCCCAACAAGCAGTGCGACCTACACTCTAAAAAACGATCGCCTGGTCACGTTTTCTTATTTAGATTCTAATTCTTCTGACTAGGACTCTGTTAATTTTTACTGATGTTCTATTCATTTTTACTAGGATTCTCTTCACTTCGAACCCGAAACTGGAAGTATATTTATCTATAGTATTTTATATAACATGAAATAAAAGCCTATAGAGAATATAGTTTCTGTACGTGAACCCTAAATGACCAGTGTGGGACAAATTGAGCAGAAGTGGCAAAGAGACACATAATGGACTGTTACTGCAAGAATACATGGATATTTCAAGTAAAGTAATCATGTGAACATGGCAAATATATTGGATTTACAAGGTTTTTATAAAAAAAAAGTGTGTACATTTTGGGATATCTAATGTCTGTCTCTTATGTAGGTTTTCTTTCAATTTGTGACAAAAAGTGTGTTTATCATTAGGCTGTGCTCATTTAGATCTTTAAATCAAACTGAGAATGATAATTACACTGGGAATTATCAAAACATGATTATGTAGATTATATTTATATACTATCCAAATATGTAAAAATGTACAGAACTTTTGACCTTATATATATAGATATATATAAATATATATATATACCCAAAAGTTAATAATAATGAAAACAACCGTTGGAGAGATGGAATATTACAAATTTTCGCCCACAGGCTTCTTCAGGAATTGATGAACTTATTTCAATAGTCATCCATCATGGCACGCATGTATATACATACATATTTATATAAATACATATTATTATTGTTCTGAGTATTGATGTTATATTCGTAAAAATATTGATGGATATGTCAATGGAGTTCTATGAATAAATGCATGCATACATATATGAATCACCATTTCTACGATCATTCCTTATTCTATCTCTCCATTACCTTACTGCTCCACTTTATCTGTATGGAATGAGCGGAAATGGGGTTCATTCAGCCATTAAGTCACATTTCCTGAGAGCGTGTTAAAATATCCAGGTCGGTACGGCCGACGCACCGTACTGGACTCCACTAAAAGAGAGAGAAAGACTTCCAAGGAGATTGATAATGCTGATGATCACCATGAATAACACCCAAATGACGATAAAGGCGTCTATAGTGATGACCATTATGACAAACATAAGTCAGGTTCATGAGAGGACAAGACTTATAGGCTGCTATCTTTATTCAAAGAATGAATTCATTTCCGGGTGTCGATTTCTCAGATATCTCAAGTTTTTTAACTTTTGCTTTCTCAGTTTTGTTCTGTTTTTGAAATCGTTTTCCGGGTATGCTGATTTCCCTTAACTCTTGCTGTGCCAGTAAAACACAGGGGAAAATGACATTTCAAGGAGATTGATAAGATGATGATCACCATGAATAAGACCCAGAAGACGATATAGGCGTCGATAGTGATGACCATAATGATGAACAAAAGTCAGATCATAAGAGGACAAGACTATTATATAGGCTGTTATCTTCATTTAGAGAATGAATTCATTTTCCGGGTGTCGATTGGTCAGATATCTCAGGGTTTTTTTTTTTTTTTTTTTTTTTGTGTGTGTGTCTTTTTAACTCTTGCTTTCCCAGAGTCACATAATATGTAGTTTGATGAACAGACTAGGCTTTGTTTAATCACACATTACTCTCTAATGAAATCCGTATGTTGTGTTCAATCTATAGCAAATAAATTTAGAGCACGAATTAAGCACCCTAAATATGTATCAACTCATTGCCAACGGGAACCGAGTGGTCCATGTGTTGAGCAAATGGGAATGAGCGAATTCAGTAGTCAACGGTTTAATATATGTAACCTTGAACCACCTTTAAAAAAATAGAAATCTACACATTTTTATAGAGACCCTTTCTTGGTTTGACGTTGAAATATACTAACTATATCAACAAATAATGAATAGAGCGGTAGTGACTAATAGTCATTATTTATCATATATCAATTATCATCTTATAATGATTTTGGTAGATATATAAATGTGAGCTATTACCGGAACCGCTATTAAATTTCATACTATTTTCTGTACAGAAAAATTTCATTATCCAAGACACTGTACAAGAAGTCCGAGATTAGTGTCCGAAAAGTGAGCATGGTATACATTTTGGTAAGCTCTTGAAACACGGCAATACCACTTGGCACTGTAAGAGTTGCGGATATTTTCTTCCCCTACGTTTATGGAGAAATCCTTCGTAGAATCGTGGGGCGCTGTGATTGGACGAGGTATAGCACCAATGAGCGATGAAATGATGATCAGACTCAGGCTAGGATATAGCTACGAATCCCTTCATGTACTCCATAGATAATTTCTGCGAATTGTTTTGAAGGACTATGAGCCATAGAAGAGCAATTTTAATGCAATAGTGCGGCGAAGGATTTGCAAAAAATGTATAAAAATGTAAATTTGTATAAATATAATTATGCTATATAATAGATTATGTAAGATCACGTATTGATCATAGTAGTTTTGGATAGCTTTAGGAATATAATGTGATATAAACGTTTTAATAAAGGTTATTAATCATTCATAATTTCCGCTGAGATTAACTTCAGAATTTTTGAATAAATTGCTAATAAGTAGTCAACTTTCATTTTGTTCTCCATGCTATTTTAGATAGCAATTATTTCGTGTTAAGGTTTGACGATCCTTAAAATAATTTTTAAAGGAGTCCTCCAGACCAGAATCTAATTAGAATCATTGGATAGGCAAAAATGCACCATGGCGAAATATCATTTTGTTTTGGAAAATGGTGATCAGGATGATTTTTAATTATTTTTTTCAAATTTGCAAAAAAAACTGTTCGTGAACGAGTACGTATTGGCCCAGAATGCAATGCGCAACCATTTTTGTGACGTAGCATGCCCACCTCAAGCTGAGATCATTCGAAGCCTGCTACATGCAACGAACTGGAATATGGCTACATGTAGCTATCGCTCGCCCGCAAACGACTATATTTTTGCTCTATTTATACGTCCAAACATCAAATTTGTCTGTCCCTATGTTATGTAGCCACTGGGCACATCTTTCCCTATCCTTCAAAGGATTGGGGATCGAAAATGCACTTTTTTTTGTTGCCTTCCCCAGGCCGAACTGTACAGCTGTAAGCCGGACATTTTGCACGTGTACACTACGCAGTCGTGAGATATGATTACGACAACAAAGTGGGGACACTACGTCATAGGGTCACGTGACCGATCTCATTACTGTGCGGGAAATTTAATTCTTTTGCTCAAAATAACCGACAGGAAAAATTCTCTTCAAAGGCGGGTTAAATCATGATATTTGGTGCAATTAATCCTTGATTGACAATAGAAGTATGATTAAACAAGATGATGGTTTTATTGGAATCTTCTGCCTTCTACAAGGAGCCAATCTTGCTCCTTAGAAGTCCTCAACCGAAATGAATATAGAAGAAAAGGAAGAAAAGAATCATGTGCAATTGTTTTTTGTTTGTTTTGGGGGTATTATTGTTTAAGAGCTAACTTTTTGTTTTTACATTTTGTGTCTGATTAAACATGAATTAGATTTTCACATTATGAATATATCGAATATATTGTATCTGTAAATATACTCTCTCTCTCTCTCTCTTTATCCATCTATCTTAGTCGACTCTTCCTCTCAGTTCTTCTATCTTTATGTGTTCTTTCTTTCTTTCCACCGTAGTTTTAAAGGAAATAAATGTCCTACTGCATATTCTTGGATTTTTTTGTTTAATATTATTTTACACTAAATGATAAATATTTGAAAGTAATGATATTGTAATTTAAGTTCTCATCCCGAAAAATGACAACAAATTTAACTACATCAAGCTTTTTTTCTGAATATTTTCCCCTCAAATTTCTAGCCCGATCATAATCAAAGAATTAACCTCCGGTCGCGACTCTTGATAAATCGGTGTTTGTTAATAACAGAGCTGTGTTTATATACTATATGAAACACTAATATCGCGGAAATTGAAAGCAAACAGCGCGAGATTATGTAAACAAATGACTCTAACGGTATAGTAAAGAGCGGCAACGCCTTCTATTCACACTTCCTACGTTCTATATAATTTGTAGTTGTCGCAAGATTACAAGAAATTTTGCGAGTTTGAGAATTTTATCGAATGAGTTTTGTCCCGTTTGTCTACTTGACTGCGATGATGTCGAATGTCTGTATTTGAAAACTTAACGTTAGCATTTTAGATTCGTAAGTTGTACTCCAACCTAAAATTTAATCATAATGTATCATAAAAAGAATCAAAGGAATCACAGATATATGCTATTTATTGCGTTATAACACCCCAGTTTATATATTGTGCATCAACATAACAGTTCAGTTTCTTAAAACGGGCAGGAATGTACCCCTTGTGCCCCCCCCCCCCCGGGCCACGCCTATGGCATGATGCAATTAACCGATGATTTCTTTAATAATGTTTGAATTACCCTGTTTACGCTATTTACCTGCAGAGCTTTGCCATTCACTAGTGTTCACCAAATTATACAAATTTGTAACTTGTTGAAAATTTTCAACCAAGACTTAAACTTCGCAGGAAGAAATTTTAGATTGTTGAAATTAAAGAAAGCTTTTAGTTAGCATGAAAGGACATAATTCGAATTGGAAATTTTCATTATCGTTTCTGACTTATTGATATCGTAACTTCAGACAATATTCATGCAAGGATTCCAACCAATTTTACAAAAAGTATGTCATACTGGACTAAATTTTTCCCTTATTCTCTTCCATAGAAAAGTGTCAAACGGGGACAAGTTTTTTTTTAGTTTTAAAAGTCAATATCACTTAGCTAACTTCTCCACCGGGAATATCCTCTTTTGAGATATTGAGTTTAAGGCATAAGGGAATAAAAGGGGTTTTACGTTACCTGAGTGGAATGCTCTAACATGATTACGCGTAGATGGGACTATATCTGTAACACAAGGAAGACCCCGTCGGCAGTTTTCATTATCACAAATTAAGATAGACCTATCAATTGCTTTGCTCAGTTGAAGCAGAGAATGGATACCTCACTAGTACACCTGAAATCGACAAATGTATGGTATCCATTTTCATTATAGAAAGGGGGAATTTCACAATGCAGCCAGTGGTTCAAGCCAGCAAAATAATGCTGAAGTAGGCCCTAATAGTAGTGACGGTTTTAGGGGCACGACTGGTACGGTCTACCCCCCCCCCCCCCCCGATACCCAAGAGTAATACATCAAGTACACGAAAAAAAAATTAAAATCCCATACATTTGTAATTTTTCGGAATGGTACCCCATTTCTTTTAATACAAAACTCAGTATCCGCCCTTCATTGACGCGTCTCTGTACCATAATGCTCTAAACAACAAAATAGATATTACAGAAATAATATGTTGGTAAAAGATAAAACATTCAAGGTTATCAAACTAAAAAAAGATTTTTTGCCGTGCTTCCATGAATATTTTGAAGCAATGACACCCCAAGAACATAATCCAGCACGACATTTAAAAGTCATGAGTGGTTTCTTTTTTTTCGAAATCGCTTATCAGTCTCAATTTACCATGCAGTGTACACCATCATTCATTGCTGCCAACAATCGCATCACTCTCTATACCTTTCGTTAAGGAGGGATGAAAAACTAGACAGAATTTCTCACAGAAATTTATTCCATTTATTTTTTTCTTCGCGATATGGTTTTTCCCCTGCATTTAGCGGAACACAATCTGATAATTTACCCATCTAAAGCCAAACCCTGGCGATTGTAATTCAAGACGTGTTATTGCAAGAGTTAGGACAACAGCGGTGGTATATTCGAAAGCGATCCTGGGGAGCTCCAAAGCCCCTTCGGGCCCGCTTCCACGATGATTCAGCTATCCGCTTTAAATGCAGTCAGGAAAAGCAAGCTATTAGCATATCCTGCATGGATTCACATATAGGCCGAAAATAAGTTGCTTGAGCCTAGCATTCAGCAACAAGGAAGGCTATCTCTGCGACGCCTGGCATGATGGAGCTTGATAAAGCAGCTGTGAATTCCACCAAAGCCCACCTCAGATTTTATGATCTGACTACGGCTTGATTTTGAAAGACCTTGAAATAGGATTAGATGTAGTACATTAAAACTTTTAATTCCTATACTCAGTCACACGGCAAGAGCGACTCCAAAAAAACTCCAGATCGACTGATTTTGGGCCATTGAGGTTAATGTAATCTTTAGTTTGGTTTGTAGTCAGTCTGGCGTCGGTCTACTCTAGTTGGTGTGACTTGGGTATCTCTGATTGCGATCCCCGAATTATCCTATGACGGTATCAAAATATGAAGGGCGTGTTTTTTTTCCAGTCGGAAAAACCCCGATCGACGGCGAATTGGAATGACGTCATATCAGTCTAACGACCGGCCTACGGGCATGATTACCCCCACCCCCCCCCCCCCCCTCCCAGGTCCGATCGCCTCAAAATTCTATTCACTGCTCCAAAATTATGTAAGGGACGACAAGAACGCAACTTTTTATGATTGATGTATTAAAGAATAAAGAAAACAAAATTTTTAAGTGTTAATAATTATACAGACACTTATAACGCGAAAACAAATCCACCCAAAAAGGGTTTTCTAACAGGCAAACTGAGATTCAAAAGAAAATATTTATCATTAGGTGTTTTTAATTTTCTCTTAAAGTCATTTACTGCCTTGGGGAGTCTGTTCCACAACCTGGGAACTGCTGACTTAAATGCTCCATCTCCCCATGATCGTTTTGTCTTTGGGACGAGCAGGGAAAATGCAAGTGTTATCACAGTGCGATCAACATTCTATAAAATACGCAAATTGTGACGAAGGCTTGACAAGTGTGTACGGAGGGATCAAGAGTAGGTCTAGCGGTAACATCTACGGAAAGCTTTCTGTATTCGCCTACAAACTGACTCTGATAGCCGATTGAGAAACCAATGACTTGCCCAGAGAGAGCTGTTTATTAATTCAAAATTGCATTTTGCCTCTAAATTATGTATCATTATATTATACTAAGACTACGAATACATGGCCAAACATTTTTTTTGTTAATTTATTATTATTTTTTTTTTAATTAATTAATTTATTTCTATATTTTATTTATTTATTTATTTTTTATTTTTTTTTTTTTTTTTTTTTGGGGGGGGGGGGGGATAATCAATAACATAAGGAATCAAATTTACTCTCATATTACAGTGTTGATACTGCTTTTCGGGAAACCAGTCCCGCACTGGGAAGTTCCCCAAAGTACATGACTGAGTATCTCTTAAATAATATCTCCATTTTTATTGATAAATTAAACATATAACGAGAATGCAATGCTAATGATGTAATTTTCCAAAGTTTATTACTTTTGAGCCGCTGTCATGGCTGTGGTAAAAAATTGTCAATATCTCCGTTTATTAAAAATACAGACATTGCTAATAACCTTTCTGAGCACAAGTGTTGAGTTCGTGGAAGGCTGCAAGTTGTTGTTTATGTTCGTTATCCTATTATCAATACCTGAATTCAATCAAACAGCTAGAATATTTTTCATATTAGATGACCAGCCAGACATGTAACGCCATTAGTTTCTATCCGAGGGACTTGGTCATTAATGCTTGACTGAGTAGAGACTAAATTATCTTGCCTCTATTTGTAACATTAGTTTCGATGCTTCGAAAAAAGACCTGCTGTCCCACACGCATGGCATAATGACAAATTCATCACAGAAATGTCCTGAACAAGAAAATTAATAAAAACCATGAAACACCACACCCCCTGCCACCTTCCCCTATAAACCCCCTCTCCCTTCTTTTACATGTTTTACCTGTACACTTCCTGTCGTCTTTGGCACCCGCCGATCAAAGTCTCTGCAGCGCATCTTTTCAAGTAAGTGCCTTGTCAAGATCCACAGACTTTGAGCTTGCTTTTAATGGATCAACGCCGAAATTTACGAGTTTGCCAGCCATCAGCATAACTACGGTGCTCAGTGATGGGCGAATGCCTGCCCTGGGTGATAAATCTCATATTAAGCACACTCTAGGGGTACAATGAGCAAGAAATAAGCGCCTTTTCTCTTATATATAGCATGCTTTTCTTCGGTTCATTCATGGGCTATGAATTAGCCTCCACCTCATCTCCTATACGATGGGAGGATGTTCTTAAAGTAAGAGTGTTCGGTTCGTCATATAAAGAGACTTGAAGCGGGAATCATATTCGAGAGTGCCCCCCCCCCCCTCGCTTTCCCCTTCAATTAGCCCTTTACATAATTATGATGTATTTGTTGGAGATCAGATGCTCTTTCTGATGTTATACTTCTTATAGAAAAGAAATTTGTTCAGTTTTGGTATTTCCCTGTGCTAATTATTACGAAAAAACTATATAAGAGAAACCCACACTAGTCATAGAAAATTGAAAAAAAATCGTTTTATTTCAGTGTTTAAACGTTCTTATACATGTATCTAAGTGACGAAATACATATTTAGATAACGCCTCTGCTCACATAAAATACTTAGTTTTTTGTTTCTCCTGCTATCCGAAACCTATTTCTCCGAATTCATAAGAATGTAAAAAAAAAAACTCTAGCGTATTTAAAGAGGGGCAATGCGGGGGAGACATTTCGACCCCCCCCCCCCCCCACACACACACACAAACAATCGTTTTGGGCTATACCCTCCAAGCAGTCATTCCAAAAGTGGTTTCCTTGTTATACTATGCATGGGTAGCCATAAGTTTTGTCTCTCTTGAAGCTGAGGGCTTGTTACGCCACAGTGACTAGCCATATCTCTAAAGAAAGATGCGAACTTTGTACTTTGTTGACGCAGCATTTTGTTCCTTTTATAATGCTCCTTACTGAACACCATTAAATCATATACAATTAAATAACGCACATCTGTCTATCGACTGACGACGTGCGTTTTCTCACATTTGTCATATTCTACGGATTTGTTTGTTTATTAATTTAATTGTCTCGCACCTCATTTTAAGGTGCTGTATTCCTCTGTTCGGTTTGATTATCTATTTGTCTTGCACATGCACATAAACATATAACTACATTACATTCATATTGCAATGGTTTCTCTTTTGTATCTTTCTCTCTCTCTCTCTCTCTCTGCGATCGACCCCAATGGGTATGCTGTGGTACATCCTTCATGAAAATTGATTTAAATTTATTGGTCAAGACCACTTCACCTGCCTTAGCATTATTATCAATCTCTTTTTTTTATAGTCAATATCTTTGACGTCAGAGAAAGATTTGACAAAGTTTGAAAATTTGAAGGCCTGTAAAAGAATTATATTAACCCGTTGCTAACTGGAACCGGGTGGTCCCTGTACAAAGCCTATGGCAATTACAGAATTCAGTATTCAACGGGTTATACATGCCATAGAAATCAAGTTCGGATTAAGTAAAACCCATTTCTAATGTTAGCCCATCTCAAAACGTGATGGACATGGCTACTGAAATCGCCTTAGCGTTAATTTTTCGAAAGTCTCTGCGATCGTGTACTATCGGAAGTATTTAGTGTGTTTGTTGAAGCCCACCTGTCTATGTCTCTCCTTATTCCGTCTGCCTAACCTCTATTTCGTTTACAGAGACACCTAAAACTAACATTCAAATATATTCGGCATAGAACATGAAAAACTGTAGGATTATTTTCTGAAATAGAAATTCAGGAAATACGCATTATTCATGCACAGCATATCAACATAAATGGTAGTTTTAATCAAATCATAATTATGGTAATTGTATGTAGGTAATGTTGTTTGTATTCTTGTGGCATATCACTATTTTGTGCTTTTATGTTTACATCCAAATAAGATATGAAACTCTCCTAAACTATGTAACCCCTCTCCATAATTCAGTATGTATATCCTCCTTCCCTCTCTCTCTCTCTCTCTCTCTCTCTCTCTTTCTCTAGCTCTCTCCTGTTTCTCACTGTGGCTGTATGTATGTCTGTCTCCCTTTTTTGTATTTTAACTAGTCCCGTTCCACGGTTACATCTACAGAAGATATGAACCTATCGCAAAATATTTTTGTCTCACTCTGTCTGTTACCGTTATCTCTATCTCTATCTCTCTCTCTCTCTCTCTCTCTCCGTATCTCTCTCTCTCTGTATCTTTCTCTCTCTCTCTCTGTCTCATTTCCTCTTTTACACACACACACACACTTTCTTTCTCTCACACTATCTCTCTCTCTCTCTCTCTTCCCCACTCTTTCTCTCCGTGTATCTGTCTCTATAATTACTGTTCGCGTCTTCCTCTTGTCATTTTGCCTCTTCTTTCCAATATGTTACGTCTACAGAAGATCACCTATCGCGAAATATTTTCCTCTTTCTGTACACACTGTCTCTGTCTATCTCTTTCTCTCTCTCTCTCTCTCTCTCTCTCTCTTTATCTCTTTCTCTGTCTGTCTGTCTCAGAACAATCTTTATTTACAGGTTTTTGGCCGACATGGATCCCGTGGGTTACAATGTTGGGCAAGCGTAAAAACAACAAAGAATATGTGTCCAAATGAAACCGAGTTGGTCAAACTCTTGATGGATCTGGTCTATCTGTCTGTCCGTATCCTTCCTCCGATTTTACTTCAATTTTGTTATTTCATCTTTTGGTATGAACCTCTTGCCGAATACGTTCACCTAATTTTGTCTAATTCTCTTTCTGCGCATCTCTCTCTCTCTCTCTCTCGTCTTTGTTTCCTTCTTTCGTGCTTGCTTTCTTTCTTTCTTTCTTTCTCTGTTCTTCTGTATGTAGTTATCTCCTTCTTATACGTCTACATAAAAGAAGCTCTAACCTAACATCATTCATGTCATTGTATTTTCCCCGTCGTTCTCTCTGGAGACTTATCTCTCTCTCTCTCTCTCTTTCTCTAGCTCTCTCCTGTCTCTCACTGTGGCTGTATGTATGTCTGTTTCCCTTTTTTGTATTTTAACTAGTCCCGTTCCACAGTTACATCTACAGAAGATATGAACCTATCGCAAAATATTTTTGTCTCACTCTGTCTGTTACCGTTATCTCTATCTCTATCTCTCTCTCTCTCTCTCTCCGTATCTCTCTCTGTATGTTTCTCTCTCTCTCTGTCTCATTTCCTCTTTTACACAAACACACACTTTCTTTCTCTCACACTATCTCTCTCTCTCTCTCTTTCTCACTCTTTCTCTCTGTGTATCTGTCTCTATAATTACTGTTCGTGTCTTCCTATTGTCATTTTGCCTCTTCTTTCCAATATGTTACGTCTACAGAAGATCACCTATCGCGAAATATTTTCCTCTTTCTTAATTCTGTATACACTCTCTCTATCTCTCTCTCTCTCTCTCTCTCTTTCTCTCTGTCTGTCTGTCTCAGAACCATCGTTATTTACAGGTTTTTGGCCGACATGGATCCCGTGGGTTACAATTATGGCGCATGTTGCTTTGTTGGGCAAGCATAAAAACAACAAAGAATATGTGTCCAAATGAAACCGAGTTGGTCAAACTCTTGATGGATCTGGTCTATCTGTCTGTCCGTATCCTTCCTCCGATTTGACTTCCATTTTGTTATTTCATATTTTGGTATGAACCTCTTGCGGAATACGTTCACCTCATTTTGTCTAATTCTCTTTCTGCGCATCTCTCACTCTCTCTCTCTCTCTCTCTCTCTCGTCTTTGTTTCCTTGCTTCGTTGCTTGCTTTCCTTCTTTCTTTCTTTCTCTGTTCTTCTGTATGTAGTTCTTTCTTGATTTTTTTTCTCTGCGTTAATAATAATGATAATGTAATTAGTTCTTCTTATACGTCTACATAAAAGAAGCTCTAACCTAACATCATTCATGTCATTGTATTTTCCCGTCGTTCTCTCTGGAGACTGTATCTCTCTCTCTCTCTCTCACTCTAACTCGAAAATCCGCGGTTATGTGAATGTTAAGCGAGAACCGTGGCGTACCGTATGCGTCTTTTTTTTTTGTAACCAAGCCTAGGCAGATTTCGCATTTTTTCATGAATATTCATGACGCAGGGTCGGGAAACGGTTCCGATTGGTCTTCATGAAAGCACGGTCGCCGGTACTGGGGGAAAAAAGTGCCTGGCCTGCACGCACGTACGCATATATGATCGTATGTGTTCAACGTGTAGGCGCCTAGGCCTAGCCTACGTTTTTGCACTGAATCTATTATCGATCTAAGTTAGATCTTAATATAAGAGTTAGAATTGCCTCCACCTATGATCCCTCAAAATGCTGGCCTAATAATAGACGTGTGGTAGACCCAACTTCAAAATGGAATCGGAATGTGATGGTGTGATATCATCAAATTTGCAGCTATGTCTAGCCAAGACTCTAACTACTCTAGATCTACTCTAACTAGACCAATTTTGTTACAATTTTCAATTTCAGTTAAGTTTAGATTAAGTGAATGTTATTTTAAGGTCAATGAGCATGATGAGTTAGACCTAGATCTAATCAGTACTAGTAAATGATTGATGATGGGGGTAGATCTACATCTAGATGATTTTAGATCTACCAACAATAACTAGTTACGCACTTTGTTTTCATCAGCTAAAAGGTCACCAAAATAATTTGTTTTCTTGGTACTAACGTTAGTACTACTATTGGAACGTTAGTAGTAGTCTGCTTCTTTCAGTCCTGAAGACTCTTGTAGTTCTTCTAACTCAGGGCAATGTGCGTTACAGGAGCAGGGTGCAAGTGCTAATTACAGTGTGCATGCAAGGAAATTTAATTTCTAACGTGAACAGTAAGACTCTAACGTTGTTAGACCTAGCCTAGAGTCTGTGTCTTGATTCTGCATATTGTTGTAAAGTTCATTTGTGGAGAACATTACGATGGGCAAAATATAGCCTAGGCCTAGACTAGACCTATTTTCAGAGTAATGCCAGTGGCAGTGTCAATTTTGGTCGGAAAAGGAGGGTGTCCTCAAAAGAGCTAATTACTAAATTAGATCTACGCACATGCAATAAATTAATGCAAAACTTGATTTTGAAACTGACTGCTCAATCCAATTTTTTACGTGTCACATTGCATAGGTGGGGTGAATATGTTGAGAATTAAACAATACATACATGAACGTAGGCTAGGCGCCTACACGTTGAACACACACGATCGAAATATAGCGCTGCACGTAATATGCGTACGTGCAGCGCAGGCCAGGGACTTTTTTTCCCCCACCGACCGTGCTTTCATGAAGACCAATCGGAACCGTTTCCCGACCCTGCGTCATGAATATTCATGAAAAAATGCGAAATCTGCCTAGGCTTGGTTACAAAAAAAAAAGACGCTTACCGCTCACTAGAAACGACGGCGACCCCGCTAACTATAGGCGCAATCCACCTATCTGGCTGCTGCGGTGGGCACATATATACAAAAGAAGTCAAAGAATTTGATCCGGTGTCGCTGAACCCACGTTTCCATGGCAACTTGAGGAGGGCAAAAATGGCGCCGGATGAATTGGCGAAGATGCAAGAGTTTGGAGTGTGTGCTCGATCAAGGCAGACATTCTCTCCCACGCTTCCCTTCTTCCTGTTTACTTTTTGCGGTCTTTTTTTTCTTCATTCTTTTAGTTTTAATCTGATTATCTCTCTAAACGGTTTTCATTTTTGCCTTGTACGTATCATTTTCCAATCGCCAGAATCAGTGTCGAGTATTTCTATTTCTCGTGTACTACCAATGTCGATTCTCTCTCTCTCTCCACACACACACACACATCCGCCAACATTTTGAACTTCCTTCCTTTCCTTTCAAGGAAGTTATTAGGAATGTTCTTTGGTTACAGCGTACTTCTAGCCGATCCCATTTGTGGAGTGTCTCGATACTCCATCTCATGTCCTTATACTGCCCGATATTTCATTATTTACTTCTTTGTTACGAAATTTTATGTACAATCATTTCATGTTTCTAATTGTCTCTCAGCTGTTTAATTTCCCCCATCACATTTCTCTCTTCCTACTCCACCCACCCACCTCTCTCCATCTACTATCTATCTATCTATCTATCTGTATCCCTCTATCTCTCTTTCAGTTCACCCTCTTCTCTATTCATACTCTTCTTCGTTCTTCTTCTTTCTCTTTACTTCACACAATCCACATTGTCATCAAAATCTCTGAAAATTCGATGAATTATGCAAACAGTTTTGGCATCAAGGCGCAGCATGAAACTACGAGGTATAGCGCGGTTCTTTACCCAAACCCGACAACATTTTCATTGGACAATTTCACGATCAGACACGCACGCGTCGAAATCCAACCCGCGGTGCTGCTGACAGCACGGCATGCATGGTGTTTGTATACCCGAATGTAAATTGTTAAGATCTGCCGCATCAAATATCGAGCAAGATGAATTAATATTTCTAGGGTAGCGACAAAGCACGATTTTTTTTCCTCCTCTCTCTCTCTCTCTCCCTCTCTCTTTCTCTCTGTTCCCTCAATATTTTTTTCTATCTTCCCTCATTCCTGCTTTCCACACCAAAACATTTCTGCGTCGCTATTTTAAATTATTAAGATTATCAGTGGTTTTGTCTTGCAATTTTCCTCCATCTTTCTTTCCTTTTATTTTTCTTTCATTTGTCCTTTTTTTCCCCATCTATTTCACCCATGCTTACATTTTTATTTATTTATTTATTTATTTATTTAAATCGCATATATGTGGAGGTGTCGTGGTATTAGTGGTTCATTCACTTGACTCTTAATCAAAAGGTTGAGGGTTCGAATCCCAGCCCGGCACTAACGTCCTTTGGCAAGACATTAATCCACATTTGCCACTCTCAACCCAGGTGTAAATGGGTACCCGATATGCTTGAGCGCTACATATTTGGCTGCTAATAATAGCTATGACCGGGTAATAATGAAGCGCCAGGAGCGTCACAACGTGACGGACATGAGCCTATACAAGAAGCCACCATTATTATTATTATTATTATTTACTTAATCCGATTTCCCCCCTCTTCCTCTTTTTTCAATCTGTTCCTCCGGCTCACCATGTTCACCTCTTAATTACCTCTCTTACATTTTTTTTACTATAAAACACGGTCCTACATCATATAACCTACAACATAAAACATAATGTTAACACCATTGAACTTTCGGTTTTAAGATGTAATAAGATACTGTCCAATATACCGGGTTTCTAATAGTAATCGCCTGTTTTGGTTTCTCAAAGTGTTAAATTTGACTACTTTGTTGATATATTTACATCGAAAAGCTGCGCAAGGTCTACACATTTAAATCATTTTCAATATTCACACACCATAGTCAATCAAGATGATCTATCAAGTAGATCAAGTAGATCTATGAAGTAGCAAAAATAAGAAAACGATCTTAATGACAGAATCTCGTATTTAAAAAAATCAATTACTATTGTATGAAAGAAGTATCAAATGTCCATAGAAAAATTAGTAGCATACATTTTGATATTCAATACTGTTTCAAACATTTAAAGCACACCACCGTAAAGAATATTTGTTTTGTTTTGTAATGGTACAGTGAATTAATTGAATAAATAAAATATACCCAGTTATTAGAGGACAAGTACATTTTGGCGTACAGTTGGTTTTGAGAAAAAAGGGGGGAAACTGACAAGCGAAGGGTTGAGGTAAATTTGATAAAAGGGTAATAAAAGTAATGAACTTTTCATCTTGTTATCAATCAAACACAAATTGCCAACTATGATTTCCCTTGAGAGGTTTTTTTTTGTATTTTACACAAAAATCAAAATCTATTTTTTTTCCAAGGACAATATAACATGACCCCTGTGGTCAAGATTTGATACTGAACACACGATTTTTACATCACCTGAACTAAAAAGATTTCATATTTTACTAAAAACCAAGCAATGAACATTTTAGAATTATATATTTTACCTTTCATTATTGGTTGGCCAACGAGTTTTGCTTGTTTTGAGATGTTACCAAAACGCGATCAGTGCTTCCTTCTCAAACATCTGCACTTCCTTAAATTGAAAAAAAAATGTTATGTACAAAATCTGTAGGAAATTTATTACCCTTTTTAGCTCACCTGAGCCTAAGGCTCGAGTGAGCTATTGCGATGGACATTTGTCCGTCGTCCGTCGTCCGTCGTCCGTTAACTTTTTAGGTGATCTGTCGTAATCGACAGATCACCTCTTATATTCGTCAGAATTTTCTTTATTTATTATTATTTATTTATTAGGTGATCTGTCGTAGTCGACAGATCACCTCTTATATTCGTCAGAATTTTCTTTCTTTATTTCTTTATTATTATTATTAGGTGATCTGTCGTAGTCGACAGATCACCTCTTATATTCGTCAGAATTTTCTTTCTTTATTTCTTTATTATTATTATTTATTTATTAGGTGATCTGTCGTAGTCGACAGATCACCTCTTATATTCGTCAGAATTTTCTTTCTTTATTTCTTTATTAGGTGATCTGTCATAGTGACAGATCACCTATTGTATTCGTCAGAATTTTCTTTCTTTATTTATTATTTATTTATTTTTATTTTCTGGCCCTTTCTTGTTGCAACGAAATCTCAAAAACTTTTCAGTCAATTTTCATGACATTTCCGTCAGTCATCAGGTCATATAAGGTCAAGCTCCAAAATCTTTTTCAAGGTCATCAGGTCATCGTGACGTCATCCAGGCGCCATTTTGTGAAATCACATTATCAATCATATCTTCATAACGAGTCATCAAAAATGAACCATATTTGACACACATAAACTTCAGGTCAAGGGTCAACATAAAATGTCATCAAAATCCGCGCACGCATCATGACGCGCACGTACGCGCGCGTCAAAATTTAGAAATGCTCAAAATCATTTTTTAATCAAATTAGAGTACGGTTCAGGACATTTTAAGCATTTAAAAATTTTCCGTCCGTGCGCGTCCGTGTGCGCGTTATGCGCGCGCGCAGCGCGTACATAACGTAAAAATGCCGTTTTTTCGCATGGTTTGTCTTCCTGACACTACTCTTGACAATTTCCAACTATTTACAGTCATTCTCGACCTTCCATAATGCCACACGCGTGCGTCAAACTTTAAAATTCGTGCGCGCGTCAATGGCCATTCTAATGTAAAAACTGGTAAAAACATGCCTATCTAAAATCCGCCATAGCTCGGCAGAATGCCTGGAAACCCCCCAATTTCTTTACATATTCTGAAAGCCTGAGAGTTGTAGATTTTAATTCATGCAGAACTTTTGCCGATCTCATGTTCTGACGTCATCCTATTTGCATATGAACTCAAAAAAAATGATTTTGAAAAAATGACGTCATCATTTTTGTATTCATTTGATAATAATTCAGTAATAGGTTGTCGATTTTCTCCCAAATTTTGATATGTTATAGCTGAGACAATTCTCTACCAGACTAGTTTCCACGGTTTTTCATTTTGATGACGTCATCACAGTGAAATTTTCAATTAAAAACGACATGTCAGAATTTCCCCTATTTGCGTGTTATGTCTATGGAAGAGGATTGTTTTTCGAATCATTAATCTACATGACATCGTTCTTTGAGCAGTATCTCGGTTATTTTTCGTCTATTTCCTTCCAGATTTTAATATGTTGTAGCCTGATAAATACTCTTTCTATGAGGGTTCGGTTTTTTTAATCTGATTTCGAGATCATTGTCAATTTCAAACTCCAAAATGTGATTTGAGAATCCCATTTTTCGTTTACGTGTTATCTCTATGGGAAATATTTTGGTATATTGGTCAAAGCACTTGACTCCCATTCCGGTGACCCAGGTTCGATCCCCGGTGGGTCCATATTTTTTAATTTTTTTTTGCTTCTTTTTGCCTGTCATTTTACCATCCTCTTCGACTATTATAACATAAACAATCACAAACCATGCAATAAACTGCCTTATTTTCCGTGTTATATCTATTACAAAGTAGTGTGCAGTAGTTTGTGTATAACCCTATGGAAATTGTGATTCCCTGTCGTGTATTAGAGCTATGGGATTTATCTCCCAGTATCCTGCAATATCAAATCGTCCTGTTTGATATCACGATTTCTCAAAATTGGCTTAGTCAATTATCTCCAAATTTTTGTCAGTCATCAGTCCTAATAAGGTCAAGTTCCCGCATCTTTTTCAAGGTCATCAGATTATTGTGACGTCATCCAGGCGCCATGTTGTAAAAATCAACTAATGATTGCATCTTCTTCACGAAATGTCATCTCTCTTTCATATTTGGCATGGCTAAGGTCAATGTCATTTCAGTCATTGTCATCATGATTATCATCATGATTATCAGCAACATCATTATCATCATCACTGTGATGATATTCATGATGATGATGATTATCATCAACATCATTATTATCATCACTGTCATGATATTCATGATGATTATTATCATCAACATCATTATCATCATCACTGTCATGATAATATAATGATCATCATCATGATTATCATCAACATCATTATCATTACTGTCATGATGATATTAATAGTGATGATGATGATTATCATCATTATTATCATCACTGTCATGATGATATTCATGATGATGACTATCATCAACATCATTATCATCACTGTCATGATGATATAATGATGATCATCATGATTATCATCAACATCATTATCATTACTGTCATGACGATATTCATAATAATGATGATGATGATTATCATCATTATCATCATCACTGTCATGATATCCACCAATCATCCAAAATTCATTTTCACACACTTTATGCCCCATTGAAACAAAGGGGGCGCTATTTCACTAAGGTAGGTAGTAGAGCCTACGAATTGAAAATGCTAGGAAAAGGCTGAAATCATAAAAATCGTGAATAGATTCATTATAATTAATCTCATCGTGATATCAACCTCATCCTTCACATTATCATTTTGTCATTCGTCTTCGTCAAAAATATTAAGATCAAAAGACAGATCACCTAATTCGTCCCCCTGACGAATTAAATTTCTAGTTTATTTTTATTTTCTGGCCCTTTCTTGTTGCAACGAAATCTCAAAAACTTTTCTGTCAATTTTCATGACATTTCCGTCAGTCATCAGGTCATATAAGGTCAAGATCCAAAATCTTTTTCAAGGTCATCAGGTCATCGTGACGTCATCCAGGCGCCATTTTGTGAAATCACATTATCAATCATATCTTCATAACGAGTCATCAAAAATGAACCATATTTCACACACATGAACTTCAGGTCAAGGGTCAACAGAGAATGTCATCAAAATCCGCGCACGCATCATAACGCGCACGTACGCGCGCGTCAAAATTTAGAAATGCTCAAAATCACTTTTTAATCAAATTAGAGTACGGTTCAGGACATTTTAAGCATTTAAAAATTTTCCGTCCGTGCGCGTCCGTGTGCGCGTTATGCGCGCGCGCAGCGCGTACATAACGTAAAAATGCCGTTTTTTCGCATGGTTTGTCTTCCTGACACTATTCTTGACAATTTCCAACTATTTACAGTCATTCTCGACCTTCCATAATGCCACACGCGTGCGTCAAACTTTAAAATTCGTGCGCGCGTCAATGGCCATTCTAATGTAAAAAGTGGTAAAAACATGCCTATCTAAAATCCGCCATAGCTCGGCAGAATGCCTGGAAACCCCCCAATTTCTTTACATATTCTGAAAGCCTGAGAGTTGTAGATTTGAATTCATGCAGAACTTTTGCCGATCTCATGTTCTGACGTCATCCTATTTGCATATGTACTAAAAAAAAATGATTTTGAAAAAATGACGTCATCATTTTTGTATTCATTTGATAATAATTCAGTAATAGGTTGTCGATTTTCTCCCAAATTTTGATATGTTATAGCTGAGACAATTCTCTACCAGACTGGTTTCCACGGTTTTTCATTTTGATGACGTCATCACAGTGAAATTTTAAATTAAAAACGACATGTCAGAATTTCCCCTATTTGCGTGTTATGTCTATGGAAGAGGATTTTTTTTCGAATCATGAATCTACATGACATCGTTCTTTGAGCAGTATCTCGGTTATTTTTCGTCTATTTCCTTCCAGATTTTAATATGTTGTAGCCTGATAAATACTCTTTCTATGAGGGTTCGGTTTTTTCAATCTGATTTCGGGATCATTGTCAATTTTAAACTACAAAATGTGATTTGAGAATCCCATTTTTCGTTTACGTGTTATCTCTATGGGAAATATTTTGGTATATTGGTCAAAGCACTTGACTCCCATTCCGGTGACCCAGGTTCGATCCCCGGTGGGTCCATAATTTTTTTTTTTTTTTTTTGCTTCTTTTTGCCTGTCATTTTACCATCCTCTTCGACTATTATAACATAAACAATCACAAACCATGCAATAAACTGCCTTATTTTCCGTGTTATATCTATTAGAAAGTAGTGGGCAGTAGTTTGTGTATAACCCTATGGAAATTGTGATTCCCTGTCGTGTATTAGAGCTATGGGATTTATCTCCCAGTATCCTGCAATATCAAATAGTCCTATTTGATATCACGATTTCTCAAAATTGGCTTAGTCAATTATCTTCAAATTTTTGTCAGTCATCAGTCCTAATAAGGTCAAGTTCCCGCATCTTTTTCAAGGTCATCAGATTATTGTGACGTCATCCAGGCGCCATTTTGGAAAAATCAACTTATGATCGTATCTTCTTCACGAAATGTCATCTCTCTTTCATATTTGGCATGGCTAAGGTCAATGTCATTTCAGTCATGGTCATCACCATTATCATTATCATCATCATGATTATCATCAACATCATTATCATCATCACTGTGATGATATTCATGATGATGATGATTATCATCAGCATCATTATCATCACCAATCATCATTATCACCATCATCATCATGATTATCATCGTCATTATATTATCATCACCATAATCATCATGATTATCATCAAGAACACAGTATCACCATCACTGTCATAATATTCATGATGATGATGATGATGATTATCATCCACATTATCATCATGACTGTCATGATGATATAATGATCATCATCATGATTATCATCAACATCATTGTCATCATCACTGTCATGATGATATTCATCATGATGATGATGATTATCAACATCATCTTCATCACTGTCATGATATTCATGATGATGATGATTATCATGATCATCGTCAACATTATCATCATCACTGTCATGATGATATAATGATCATTATCCTCAACATCATTATCATCATCACTGTCATGATGATATTCATGATGATGATGATTATCATCCACATCATTATCATCACTGTCATGATATAATCATCATCATGATGATTATCATCAACATCATTATCATTACTGTCATGATGATATTCATGATGATGATGATTATCATCAACATCATTATCATCATCATTGTCATGATATCCACGAATCATCCAAAATTCATGTTCACACACTTTATGCCCCATTGAACGAAAGGGGCGCTATTTCACTAAAATATGTAGTAGCCACAGCCTACGAATTGAAAATGCTAGGAAAAGGTTGAAATCATAAAAATCTTGATTAGATTCATTATAATGAATGTCATCGTGATATCAACGTCATCTTTCACATTATCATTTTGTCATTCGTCTTCGTCAAAAATATCAAGATCAAGACAGATCACCTAATTCGTCTTCAGTGACGAATTCAATGTCTAGTTTATTTTTATTTTCTGGCCCTTTCTTGTTGCAACGAAATCTCAAAAACTTTTCAGTCAATTTTCATGACATTTCCGTCAGTCATCAGGTCATATAAGGTCAAGCTCCAAAATCTTTTTCAAGGTCATCATGTCATCGTGACGTCATCCAGGCGCCATTTTGTGAAATCACATTATCAATCATATCTTCATAACGAGTCATCAAAAATGAACCATATTTGACACACATGAACTTCAGGTCAAGGGTCAACATAAAATGTTATCAAAATCCGCGCACGCATCATGACGCGCACGTACGCGCGCGTCAAAATTAAGAAATGCTCAAAATCACTTTTTAATCAAATTAGAGTACGGTTCAGGACATTTTAAGCATTTTAAAATTTTCCGTCCGTGCGCGTCCGTGTGCGCGTTATGCGCGCGCGCAGCGCGTACATAACGTAAAAACGCCGTTTTTTCGCATGGTTTGTCTTCCTGACACTATTCTTGACAATTTCCAACTATTTACAGTCTTTCTCGACCTACCATAATGCCACACGCGTGCGTGAAACTTTCAAATTCGTGCGCGCGTCAATGGGCATTCTAATGTAAAAAGTGGTAAAAACATGCCTATCTAAAATCCGCCATAGCTCGTCAGAATGCACGGAAACCTCCCAATTTCTTTACATATTCTGAAAGCCTGAGAGTTGTAGATTTGAATTCATGCAGAATTTTTGCCGATCTCACGTTCTGACGTCATCCTATTTGCATATGAACTCAAAAAAAATGATTTTGAAAAAATGACGTCATCATTTTTGTATTCATTTGATAATATTTCAGTAATAAGTGGTTGATTTTCTTCCAAATTTTGATATGTTATAGCTGAGACAATTCTCTACAAGATCAGTCACCACGGTTCTTCATTTTGATGACGTCATCACAGTGAAATTTTCAATTAAAAACGACATGTCAGAATTTCCCCTATTTGCGTGTTATGTCTATGGAAGATGATTTTTTTTCGAATCATGAATGTACATGACATCGTTCTCTGAGCAGTATCTCAGTTATTTTTGGTCTATTTCCTTCCAGATTTTAATATGTTGTAGCCTGATACATACTCTTTCTATGAGGGTTCGGTTTTTTCAATCTGATGTCGGGATCATTGTCAATTTTAAACTATAAAATGTGATTTGAGAATCCCGTTTTTCGTTTACGTGTTATCTCTATGGGAAATATTTTGGTATATTGGTCAAAGCACTTGACTCCCATTCCGGTGACCCAGGTTCGATCCCCGGTGGGTCCATAAATTTTTTTTTTTTTTTGCTTCTTTTTGCCTGTCATTTTACCATCCTCTTCGACTATTATAACATAAACAATCACAAACCATGCAATAAACTGCCTTATTTTCCGTGTTATATCTATTAGAATGTAGTGTGCAGTAGTTTGTGTACAACCCTACGGAAATTGTGATTCCCTGTCGTGTATTAGAGCTATGGGGTTTATCTCCCAAGCATCCTGCAATATCAAATAGTCCTATTTGACATCACAATATCTCAGAATTGGCTTAGTCAATTATCTTCAAATTTTTGTCAGTCCTCAGTCCTAATAAGGTCAAGTTCCCGCATCTTTTTCAAGGTCATCAGATTATTGTGACGTCATCCAGGCGTCATTTTGTAAAGATCAACTTATGATCGTATCTTCTTCACGAAATGTCATCTCTCTTTCATATTTGGCATGGCTAAGGTCAATGTCACTTCAGTTATGGTCATCACCATTATCATTATCATCATCATTATTATCATCAACATCAATATCATCATCATCACTGAGATGATATTCATGATGATGATGATTATCATCAGCATCATTATCATCACCATCAATCATCATCATTATCACCATAATCATCATTATCATCGTCATTATATTATCATCATTATCATCATTATCATCAACATCATCATCGTCATGATGATATTCGGGATGATGATGATGATTATCAACATCATTATCATCATCACTGTCATGATATCCACGAATCATCCAAAATTCATGTTCACACACTCTATGCCCCATTGAAACAAAGGGGGCGCTATTTCACTAAAATAGGTAGTAGAGCCTACGAATTGAAAATGCTAGGAAAAGGCTGAAATCATAAAAATTGTGAATAGATTCATTATAATTACCGATATCAACGTCATGTTTCACATTATCATTTTGTCATTCGTCTTCGTCAAAAATATCAAGATCAAAAGACAGATCACCTAATTCGTCTTCAGTGACGAATTCAATGTCTAGTTTATTTTTATTTTCTGGCCCTTTCTTGTTGCAACGAAATCTCAAAAACTTTTCAGTCAATTTTCATGACATTTCCGTCAGTCATCAGGTCATATAAGGTCAAGCTCCAAAATCTTTTTCAAGGTCATCAGGTCATCGTGACGTCATCCAGGCGCCATTTTGTGAAATCACATTATCAATCATATCTTCATAACAAGTCATCAAAAATGAACCATATTTGACACACATGAACATCAGGTCAAGGGTCAACATAAAATGTCATCAAAATCCGCGCACGCATCATGACGCGCACGTACGCGCGCGTCAAAATTTAGAAATGCTCAAAATCACTTTTTAATCAAATTAGAGTACGGTTCAGGACATTTTAAGCATTTAAAAATTTTCCGTCCGTGCGCGTCCGTGTGCGCGTTATGCGCGCGCGCAGCGCGTACATAACGTAAAAATGCCGTTTTTCGCATGGTTTGTCTTCCTGACACTATTCTTGACAATTTCCAACTATTTACAGTCATTCTCGACCTTCCATAATGCCACACGCGTGCGTCAAACTTTAAAATTCGTGCGCGCGTCAATGGCCATTCTAATGTAAAAAGTGGTAAAAACATGCCTATCTAAAATCCGCCATAGCTCGGCAGAATGCCTGGAAACCCCCCAATTTCTTTACATATTCTGAAAGCCTGAGAGTTGTAGATTTGAATTCATGCAGAACTTTTGCCGATCTCATGTTCTGACGTTATCCTATTTGCATATGAACTCAAAAAAAATGATTTTGAAAAAATGACGTCATCATTTTTGTATTCATTTGATAATAATTCAGTAATAGGTGGTCGATTTTCTTCCAAATTTTGATATGTTATAGCTGAGACAATTCTCTACCAGACCAGAGTCCACGGTTTTTCATTTTGATGACGTCATCACAGTGAAATTTTCAATTAAAAACGACATGTCAGAATTACCCCTATTTGCGTGTTATGTCTATGGAAGAGGATTTTTTTTCGAATCATGAATCTACATGACATCGTTCTTTGAGCAGTATCTCGGTTATTTTTCGTGTATTTCCTTCCAGATTTTAATATGTTGTAGCCTGATAAATACTCTTTCTATGAGGGTTCGGTTTTTTCAATCTGATTTCGGGATCATTGTCAATTTTAAACTACAAAATGTGATTTGAGAATCCCATTTTTCGTTTACGTGTTATCTCTATGGGAAATATTTTGGTATATTGGTCAAAGCACTTGACTCCCATTCCGGTGACCCAGGTTCGATCCCCGGTGGGTCCATAATTTTTTTTTTTTGCTTCTTTTTGCCTGTCATTTTACCATCCTCTTCGACTATTATAACATAAACAATCACAAACCATGCAATAAACTGCCTTATTTTCCGTGTTATATCTATTACAAAGTAGTGTGCAGTAGTTTGTGTATAACCCTATGGAAATTGTGATTCCCTGTCGTGTATTAGAGCTATGGGATTTATCTCCCAGTATCCTGCAATATCAAATAGTCCTATTTGATATCACGATTTCTCAAAATTGGCTTAGTCAATTATCTTCAAATTTTTGTCAGTCATCAGTCCTAATAAGGTCAAGTTCCCGCATCTTTTTCAAGGTCATCAGATTATTGTGACGTCATCCAGGCGCCATTTTGTAAAAATCAACTTATGATCGTATCTTCTTCACGAAATGTCATCTCTCTTTCATATTTGGCATGGCTAAGGTCAATGTCATTTCAGTCATGGTCATCACCATTATCATTATCATCATCATGATTATCATCAACATCATTATCATCATCACTGTGATGATATTCATGATGATGATGATTATCATCAGCATCATTATCATCACCAATCATCATTATCACCATCATCATCATGATTATCATCGTCATTATATTATCATCATTATCATCACCATAATCATCATGATTATCATCAACAACACAGTATCACCATCACTGTCATAATATTCATGATGATGATGATGATGATTATCATCCACATCATCATCATGACTGTCATGATGATATAATGATCATCATCATGATTATCATCAACATCATTGTCATCATCACTGTCATGATGATATTCATCATGATGATGATGATTATCAACATCATCATCATCACTGTCATGATATTCATGATGATGATGATTATCATGATCATCGTCAACATTATCATCATCACTGTCATGATGATATAATGATCATTATCATCAACATCATTATCATCATCACTGTCATGATGATATTCATGATGATGATGATTATCATCCACATCATTATCAT
The DNA here is from genome assembly GCA_025617745.1 of Heliocidaris erythrogramma. NCBI lineage: Eukaryota > Metazoa > Echinodermata > Echinoidea > Camarodonta > Echinometridae > Heliocidaris > Heliocidaris erythrogramma. The sequence continues at coordinate 30,649,215 of CM046859.1, read as the reverse complement.
CACTGTCATGATATAATCATCATCATGATGATTATCATCAACATCATTATCATTACTGTCATGATGATATTCATGATGATGATGATGATTATCATCAACATCATTATCATCATCATTGTCATGATATCCACGAATCATCCAAAATTCATGTTCACACACTTTATGCCCCATTGAACGAAAGGGGGCGCTATTTCACTAAAATATGTAGTAGCTACAGCCTACGAATTAAAAATGCTAGGAAAAGGCTGAAATCATAAAAATCTTGATTAGATTCATTATAATGAATGTCATCGTGATATCAACGTCATCTTTCACATTATCATTTTGTCATTCGTCTTCGTCAAAAATATCAAGATCAAGACAGATCACCTAATTCGTCTTCAGTGACGAATTCAATGTCTAGTTTATTTTTATTTTCTGGCCCTTTCTTGTTGCAACGAAATCTCAAAAACTTTTCAGTCAATTTTCATGACATTTCCGTCAGTCATCAGGTCATATAAGGTCAAGCTCCAAAATCTTTTTCAAGGTCATCAGGTCATCGTGACGTCATCCAGGCGCCATTTTGTGAAATCACATTATCAATCATATCTTCATAACGAGTCATCAAAAATGAACCATATTTGACACACATGAACTTCAGGTCAAGGGTCAACATAAAATGTCATCAAAGTCCGCGCACGTATCCTGACGCGCACGTACGCGCGCGTCAAAATTTATAAATGCTCAAAATCACTTTTTAATCAAATTAGAGTACGGTTCAGGACATTTTAAGCATTTTAAAATTTTCCGTCCGTGCGCGTCCGTGTGCGCGTTATGCGCGCGCGCAGCGCGTACATAACGTAAAAACGCCGTTTTTTCGCATGGTTTGTCTTCCTGACACTATTCTTGACAATTTCCAACTATTTACAGTCTTTCTCGACCTTCCATAATGCCACACGCGTGCGTGAAACTTTCAAATTCGTGCGCGCGTCAATGGGCATTCTAATGTAAAAAGTGGTAAAAACATGCCTATCTAAAATCCGCCATAGCTCGTCAGAATGCACGGAAACCCCCCAATTTCTTTACATATTCTGAAAGCCTGAGAGTTGCAGATTTGAATTCATGCAGAATTTTTGCCGATCTCACGTTCTGACGTCATCCTATTTGCATATGAACTCAAAAAAATGATTTTGAAAAAATGACGTCATCATTTTTGTATTCATTTGATAATAATTCAGTAATAGGATGTCGATTTTCTCCCAAATTTTGATATGTTATAGCTGAGACAATTCTCTACCAGTCTAGTTTCCACGGTTTTTCATTTTGATGACGTCATCACAGTGAAATTTTCAATTAAAAACGACATGTCAGAATTTCCCCTATTTGCGTGTTATGTCTATGGAAGAGGATTTTTTTTCGAATCATGAATCTACATGACATCGTTCTTTGAGCAGTATCTCGGTTATTTTTCGTCTATTTCCTTCCAGATTTTAATATGTTGTAGCCTGATTAATATTCTTTCTATGAGGGTTCGGTTTTTTCAATCTGATGTCGGGATCATTGTCAATTTTAAACTACAAAATGTGATTTGAGAATCCCGTTTTTCGTTTACGTGTTATCTCTATGGGAAATATTTTGGTATATTGGTCAAAGCACTTGACTCCCATTCCGGTGACCCAGGTTCGATCCCCGGTGGGTCCATAATTTTTTTTTTTTTTTTTTGCTTCTTTTTGCCTGTCATTTTACCGTCCTCTTCGACTATTATAACATAAACAATCACAAACCATGGAATAAACTGCCTTATTTTCCGTGTTATATCTATTGGAAAGTAGTGTGTACAACCCTATGGAAATTGTGATTCCCTGTAGTGTATTAGAGCTATGGGGTTTATCTCCAAAGTATCCTGCAATATCAAATAGTCCTATTTGATATCACAATTTCTCAGAATTGACTTAGTCAATTATCTTCAAATTTTCGTCAGTCATCAGTCCTAATAAGGTCAATTTCCCGCATCTTTTTCAAGGTCATGAGATTATTGTGACGTCATCCAGGCGCCATTTTGTAAAGATCAACTTATGATCGTATCTTCTTCACGAAATGTCATCTCTCTTTCATATTTGGCATGGCTAAGGTCAATGTCACTTCAGTCATGGTCATCACCATTATCATTATCATCATCATGATTATCATCAACATCAATATCATCATCACTGAGATGATATTGATGATGATGATTATCATCAGCATCATTATCATCACCATCAATCATCATCATTATCACCATCATAATCATCATTATCATCGTCATTATATTATCATCATTATCATCATTATCATCACCATCATCATCATCATGATGATATTCATGATGATCATGATGATTATCAACATCATTATCATCATCACTGTCATGATATCCACGAATCATCCAAAATTCATGTTCACACACTCTATGCCCCATTGAAACAAAGGGGGCGCTATTTCACTAAAATAGGTAGTAGAGCCTACGAATTGAAAATGCTAGGAAAAGGCTGAAATCATAAAAATTGTGAATAGATTCATTATAATTACCGATATCAACGTCATGTTTCACATTATCATTTTGTCATTCGTCTTCGTCAAAAATATCAAGATCAAAAGACAGATCACCTAATTCGTCTCCAGTGACGAATTAAATTTCTAGTTCGTCTTCAGTGACGAATTCAATGTCTAGTTTATTTTTATTTTCTGGCCCTTTCTTGTTGCAACGAAATCTCAAAAACTTTTCAGTCAATTTTCATGACATTTCCGTCAGTCATCAGGTCATATAAGGTCAAGCTCCAAAATCTTTTTCAAGGTCATCAGGTCATCGTGACGTCATCCAGGCGCCATTTTGTGAAATCACATTATCAATCATATCTTCATAACAAGTCATCAAAAATGAACCATATTTGACACACATGAACATCAGGTCAAGGGTCAACATAAAATGTCATCAAAATCCGCGCACGCATCATGACGCGCACGTACGCGCGCGTCAAAATTTAGAAATGCTCAAAATCACTTTTTAATCAAATTAGAGTACGGTTCAGGACATTTTAAGCATTTAAAAATTTTCCGTCCGTGCGCGTCCGTGTGCGCGTTATGCGCGCGCGCAGCGCGTACATAACGTAAAAATGCCGTTTTTTCGCATGGTTTGTCTTCCTGACACTATTCTTGACAATTTCCAACTATTTACAGTCATTCTCGACCTTCCATAATGCCACACGCGTGCGTCAAACTTTAAAATTCGTGCGCGCGTCAATGGCCATTCTAATGTAAAAAGTGGTAAAAACATGCCTATCTAAAATCCGCCATAGCTCGGCAGAATGCCTGGAAACCCCCAAATTTCTTTACATATTCTGAAAGCCTGAGAGTTGTAGATTTGAATTCATGCAGAACTTTTGCCGATCTCATGTTCTGACGTTATCCTATTTGCATATGAACTCAAAAAAATGATTTTGAAAAAATGACGTCATCATTTTTGTATTCATTTGATAATAATTCAGTAATAGGTGGTCGATTTTCTTCCAAATTTTGATATGTTATAGCTGAGACAATTCTCTACCAGACCAGAGTCCACGGTTTTTCATTTTGATGACGTCATCACAGTGAAATTTTCAATTAAAAACGACATGTCAGAATTACCCCTATTTGCGTGTTATGTCTATGGAAGAGGATTTTTTTTCGAATCATGAATCTACATGACATCGTTCTTTGAGCAGTATCTCGGTTATTTTTCGTGTATTTCCTTCCAGATTTTAATATGTTGTAGCCTGATAAATACTCTTTCTATGAGGGTTCGGTTTTTTCAATCTGATTTCGGGATCATTGTCAATTTTAAACTACAAAATGTGATTTGAGAATCCCATTTTTCGTTTACGTGTTATCTCTATGGGAAATATTTTGGTATATTGGTCAAAGCACTTGACTCCCATTCCGGTGACCCAGGTTCGATCCCCGGTGGGTCCATAATTTTTTTTTTTGCTTCTTTTTGCCTGTCATTTTACCATCCTCTTCGACTATTATAACATAAACAATCACAAACCATGCAATAAACTGCCTTATTTTCCGTGTTATATCTATTACAAAGTAGTGTGCAGTAGTTTGTGTATAACCCTATGGAAATTGTGATTCCCTGTCGTGTATTAGAGCTATGGGATTTATCTCCCAGTATCCTGCAATATCAAATAGTCCTATTTGATATCACGATTTCTCAAAATTGGCTTCGTCAATTATCTTCAAATTTTTGTCAGTCATCAGTCCTAATAAGGTCAAGTTCCCGCATCTTTTTCAAGGTCATCAGATTATTGTGACGTCATCCAGGCGCCATTTTGTAAAAATCAACTTATGATCGTATCTTCTTCACGAAATGTCATCTCTCTTTCATATTTGGCATGGCTAAGGTCAATGTCATTTCAGTCATGGTCATCACCATTATCATTATCATCATCATGATTATCATCAACATCATTATCATCATCACTGTGATGATATTCATGATGATGATGATTATCATCAGCATCATTATCATCACCAATCATCATTATCACCATCATCATCATGATTATCATCGTCATTATATTATCATCATTATCATCACCATAATCATCATGATTATCATCAACAACACAGTATCACCATCACTGTCATAATATTCATGATGATGATGATGATGATTATCATCCACATCATCATCATGACTGTCATGATGATATAATGATCATCATCATGATTATCATCAACATCATTGTCATCATCACTGTCATGATGATATTCATCATGATGATGATGATTATCAACATCATCATCATCACTGTCATGATATTCATGATGATGATGATTATCATGATCATCGTCAACATTATCATCATCACTGTCATGATGATATAATGATCATTATCATCAACATCATTATCATCATCACTGTCATGATGATATTCATGATGATGATGATTATCATCCACATCATTATCATCACTGTCATGATATAATCATCATCATGATGATTATCATCAACATCATTATCATTACTGTCATGATGATATTCATGATGATGATGATGATTATCATCAACATCATTATCATCATCATTGTCATGATATCCACGAATCATCCAAAATTCATGTTCACACACTTTATGCCCCATTGAACGAAAGGGGGCGCTATTTCACTAAAATATGTAGTAGCTACAGCCTACGAATTAAAAATGCTAGGAAAAGGCTGAAATCATAAAAATCTTGATTAGATTCATTATAATGAATGTCATCGTGATATCAACGTCATCTTTCACATTATCATTTTGTCATTCGTCTTCGTCAAAAATATCAAGATCAAGACAGATCACCTAATTCGTCTTCAGTGACGAATTCAATGTCTAGTTTATTTTTATTTTCTACCACTTTCTTGTTGCAATGAAATCTCAAAAACTTCTCAGTCAATTTTCATCACATTTCTATCAGTCATCAGGTCATATAAGGTCAAGCTCCAAAATCTTTTTCCAGGTCATTAGGTCATCATGACGTCATCCAGGCGCCATTTTGTGAAATCACATTATCAATCATATCTTCATAACGAGTCATCAAAAATGAACCATATTTGACACACATGAACTTCAGGTCAAGGGTCAACATAAAGTGTCATCAAAATCCGCGCACGCATCATGACGCGCACGTACGCGCGCGTCAAAATTTAAAAATGCTCAAAATCACTTTTTAATCAAATTAGAGTATGGGTCAGGACATTTTAAGCATTTTAAAATTTTCCGTCCGTGCGCGTCCGTGTGCGCGTTATGCGCGCGCGCAGCGCGTACATAACGTAAAAACGCCGTTTTTTCGCATGGTTTGTCTTCCTGACACTGTTCTTGACAATTTCCAACTATTTACAGTCATTTTTGACCTTCCATAATGCCACACGCGTGCGTCAAAGTTTCAAATTCGTGCGCGCGTCAATGGCCATTCTAATGTAAAAAGTGGTAAAAACATGCCTATCTAAAATCCGCCATAGCTCGTCAGAATGCGTGGAAACCCCCCAATTTCTTTACATATTCTGAAAGCCTGTGAGTTGTAGATTTGAATTCATGCAGAATTTTTGCCGATCTCATGTTTTGACGTCATCATATTTGCATATGAACTAAAAAAAATTATTTTGAAAAAATGACGTCATCATTTTTATATTCATTTGATAATAATTCAGTAATAGGTGGTCGATTTTCTTCCAAATTTTGATATGTTATAGCTGAGACAATTCTCTACAACAATAGTCAGCACCTTTTTTCATTTTGATGACGTCATCACAGTGAAATTTTCAATTAAAAACGACATGTCAGAATTTCCCCTATTTGCGTGTTATGTCTATGGAAGATGATTTTTTTTCGAATCATGAATCTACATGACATCGTTCTCTGAGCAGTATCTCAGTTATTTTTAGTCTATTTCCTTCCAGATTTTAATATGTTGTAGCCTGATAAATACTCTTTCTATGAGGGTTAGGTTTTTTTAATCTGACATCGGGATCATTGTCAATTTTAAACTACAAAATGTGATTTGAGAATCCCGTTTTTCGTTTACGTGTTATCTCTATGGGAAATGTTTTGGTCTATTGGTCAAAGCACTTGCCTCCCATGCAGGTGACCCAGGTTCGATCCCCGGTGGGTCCATAATTTTTTTTTTTTTTTTTTTGCTTGTTTTTGCTTGTCATTTTACCATCCTCTTCGACTATTATAACATAAACAATCACAAATCATGTAATAAACTGCCTTATTTTCCATGTTATGTCTATTGGAAAGTAATGTGCAGTAGTTTGTGTACAACCCTATGGAAATTTTGATTCCCTGTCGTGTATTAGAGCTATGGGGTTTATCTCCAAGTATCCTGCAATATCAAATCGTCCTATTTGATATCACAATTTCTCAAAATTGGCTTAGTCAATTATCTTCAAATTTTTGTCAGTCATCAGTCCTAATAAGGTCAAGTTCCCGCATCTTTTTCAAGGTCATCAGATTATTGTGACGTCATCCAGGCGCCATTTTGTAAAAATCACTGTCATGATCACTGTCATGATATTCATGATGATGATTATTATCATCAACATCATTATCATCATCACTGTCATGATAATATAATGATCATCATCATGATTATCATCAACATCATTATCATTACTGTCATGATGATATTCATAATAATGATGATGATGATTATCATCATTATCATCATCACTGTCATGATATCCACCAATCATCCAAAATTCATTTAACACACTTTATGCCCCATTGAAACAAAGGGGGCGCTATTTCACTAAGGTAGGTAGTAGAGCCTACGAATTGAAAATGCTAGGAAAAGGCTGAAATCATAAAAATCGTGAATAGATTCATTATAATTAATCTCATCGTGATATCAACCTCATCCTTCACATTATCATTTTGTCATTCGTCTTCGTCAAAAATATTAAGATCAATAGACAGATCACCTAATTCGTCTCAGTGACGAATTAAATGTCTAGTTAGGTGATCTGTCGTAGTCGACAGATCACCTCTTATATTCGTCAGAATTTTCTTTCTTTATTATTTATTTATTTATTTATTTTTATTTTCTCCCACTTTCTTGTTGCAACGAAATCTCAAAAAGTTTTCAGTCAATTTTCATGACATTTCCGTCAGTCATCAGGTCATATAAGGTCAAGCTCCAAAATCTTTTTCAAGGTCATCAGGTCATCATGACGTCATCCAGGCGCCATTTTGTGAAATCACATTATCAATCATATCTTCATAACGAGTCATCAAAAATGAACCATATTTGACACACATGAACTTCAGATCAAGGGTCAACAGAAAATGTCATCAAAATCCGTGCACGCATCATGACGCGCACCTATGCGCGCGTCAAAATTTAAAAATGCTCAAAATCACTTTTTAATCAAATTAGAGTATGGTTCAGGACATTTTAAGCATTTAAAAATTTTCCGTCCGTGCGCGTCCGTGTGCGCGTTATGCGCGCGCACAGCGCGTACATAACGTAAAAACGCCGTTTTTTCGCATGGTTTGTCTTCCTGACACTGTTCTTGACAATTTCCAACTATTTACAGTCATTCTCGACCTTCCATAATGCCACACGCGTGCGTCAAAGTTTCAAATTCGTGCGCGCGTCAATGGACATTCTAATGTAAAAAGTGGTAAAAACATGCCTATCTAGAATCCGCCATAGCTCGTCAGAATGCGAGGAAACCCCCCAATTTCTTTACACAATCTGAAAGCCTGGGAGTTGTAGATCTGAATTCATGCAGAATTTTTGCCGATCGCATGGTCTGACGTCATCATATTTGCATATGAACTCAAAAAAATGATTTTGAAAAAATGACGTCATCATTTTTGTATTCATTTGATAATATTTCAGTAATAAGTGGTCGATTTTCTTCCAAATTTTGATATGTTATAGCTGAGACAATTATCTACAGGATCAGTTACCACGGTTTTTCATTTTGATGACGTCATCACAGTGAAATTTTCAATTAAAAACGACATGTCAGAATTTTCCCTATTTGCGTGTTATGTCTATGGAAGATGATTTTTTTTCGAATCATGAATCTACATGACATCGTTCTCTGAGCAGTATCTCAGTTATTTTTGGTCTATTTCCTTCCAGATTTTAATATGTTGTAGCTGAGACTATAAGCTTTTATTAGTAAGCCCTTCAATTTTTGATCAGATGTCGGGATCATGCCCAATTTTTCAGTACCAAATGGGATTTGAGAATCACGTTTTTCGTTTACGTGTTATCTCTATGGGAAATATTTTGGTCTATCGGTAAAGCACATGACTACCATGGTCAAGGTACCTGGTTCGATCCCCGGGCCGAATTTTTTTTTTTTTTTTTTTTTTGCTTCTTTTTACTTGTCATTTTACCATCCTCTACGACTATTATAACATAAACAATCACAAACCAAGTAATAAAATGCCTTATTTTGCATGTTATGTCTATTGCAAAGTGCTGTGCAGTGGTTTATGTATATCCCTCTGGAAAATCTGTTTCACTGACGTGTATTAAAGCTATCCTACAATATCATTAGTCCTATTAGATATCACAATTTCTCAAAATTGGCTTAGTCAATTATCTTAATTATCTTATTGTGACGTCATCTAGACGCCATTTTCTACAAATCAACTTATGGTCGTATCTTCATAACGAAATGTGATTTCTCGTTCATATTTGGCATGGTTAAGGTCACTGTCATTGCAGTCATGATCATTACCATTATCCCCATCATTATCATCATTATCATTATCATCATTATATCATCAATCATCTTCAAAATCACCAACACCATAATCATCATGAATATCACATCATCAATAATCATCATTATCATCACCATCATTATATCATCATAATCATTATAACCATCATCATTATATTATCATCTTCATCATCATCACCATTATCATCATCACCGTAATCTTTTTACAATGACCGTTTCACACATTTTGCTACATTCCTGTCCTCAAGAAGCATCTCCATTCATGGCATTCTTGACTTCCTATCTTCAGTTTAGCATTTCCCCATTATTATGATCATCCTGATTACAATCATGATCGTACAAAGTGAAAGACAGATCACCTAATTCGTCATGACGAATTAAACTCTAGTTTATTTTTATTTTCTCCCACTTTCTTGTTGCAACGAAATCTCAAAAACTTTTCAGTCAATTTTCATGACATTTCCGTCACTCATCAGGTCATATAAGGTCAAGCTCCAAAATCTTTTTCAAGGTCATCAGGTCATCATGACGTCATCCAGGCGCCATTTTGTGAAATCACATTATCGTTCATATCTTCATAACGAGTCATCAAAAATGAACCATATTTGACACACATGAACTTCAGGTCAAGGGTCAACATAAAATGTCATCAAAATCCGCGCACGCATCATGACGCGCACGTACGCGCGCGTCAAAATTTAGAAATGCTCAAAATCACTTTTTATTCAAATTAGAGTACGGTTCAGGACATTTTAAGCATTTTAAAATTTTCCGTCCGTGCGCGTCCGTGTGCGCGTTATGCGCGCGCGCAGCGCGTACATAACGTAAAAACGCCGTTTTTTCGCATGGTTTGTCTTCCTGACACTATTCTTGACAATTTCCAACTATTTACAGTCTTTCTCGACCTTCCATAATGCCACACGCGTGCGTGAAACTTTCAAATTCGTGCGCGCGTCAATGGGCATTCTAATGTAAAATGTGGTAAAAACATGCCTATATAGAATCCGCCATAGCTCGTCAGAATGGGAGGAAACCCCCCAATTTCTTTGCATATTCTGAAAGCCTAGGAGTTGTAGATTTGAATTCATGCAGAATTTTTGCCGATCGCATGGTCTGACGTCATCATATTTCCATATGAATTCAAAAAAATGATTTTAAAAAAATGACGTGATCATTTTTGTATTCATTTGATAATATTTCAGTAATAGGTGGTCTATTTTCTTCCAAATTTTGATATGTTATAGCTGAGACAATTCTCTACAACATTAGTCACCACGGTTTTTCATTTAGATGACGTCATCACAGTGAAATTTTCAATTAAAAACGACATGTCAGAATTTCCCCTATTTGCGTGTTATGTCTATGGAAGATGATTTTTTTTCGAATCATGAATCTACATGACATCGTTCTCTGAGCAGTATCTCAGTTATTTTTCGTCTATTTCCTTCCAGATTTTAATATGTTGTAGCCTGATAAATACTCTTTCTATGAGAGTTCGGTTTTTTCAATCTGATGTCGGGATCATTGTCAATTTTAAAACTACAAAATGTGATTTGAGAATCCCGTTTTTCGTTTACGTGTTATCTCTATGGGAAATATTTTCGTATATTGGTCAAAGCACTTGACTCCCATTCCGGTGACCCAGGTTCGATCCCCGGTGGGTCCATAAATTTTTTTTTTTTTTTTTTTTGTTGCTTGTTTTTGCTTGTCATTTTACCATCCTCTTCGACTATTATAACATAAACAATCACAAACCATGCAATAAACTGCCTTATTTTCCGTGTTATATCTATTAGAAAGTAGTGTGCAGTAGTTTGTGTACAACCCTATGGAAATTGTGATTCCCTGTCGTGTATTAGAGCTATGGGATTTATCTCCCAGTATCCTGCAATATCAAATAGTCCTATTTGATATCACAATTTCTCAAAATGGGCTTGGTCAATTATATTCAAATTTTTGTCAGTCATCAATCCTAATAAGGTCAAGTTCCCGCATCTTTTTCAAGGTCATCAGATTATTGTGACGTCATCCAGGCGCCATTTTGTAAAAAATCAACTTATGGTCGTATCTTCTTCACGAAATGTAATTTCTCTTTCATATTTGGCATGGCTAAGGTCAATGTCATTTCAGTCATGGTCATCACCATTATCATCATCATCATCACCATCATCATCATCTTCATTATAGCATCATCATCATCACCATGATGATGATTATCATCAACATCATTATCATCATCACTGTCATGATATAATGATCATCATCATGATTATCATCAATATCATTATCATTACTGTCATGATGATTTTCATGATGATGATGATTATCATCAACATCATTATCATCATCACTGTCATGATATCCACGAATCATCCAAAATTCATGTTCACACACTTTATGCCCCATTGAAACAAAGGGGGCGCTATTTCACTAAAATAGGTAGTAGAGCCTACGAATTGAAAATGCTAGGAAAAGGCTGAAATCATAAAAATCGTGAATAGATTCATTATAATTAATCTCATCGTGATATCAACCTCATCTTTCACATTATCATTTTGTCAGTCGTCTTCGTCAAAAATATCAAGATCAAAAGACAGATCACCTAATTCGTCTTCAGTGACGAATTCAATGTCTAGTTTATTTTTATTTTCTCCCACTTTCTTGTTGCAATGAAATCTCAAAAAGTTTTCAGTCAATTTTCATGACATTTCCGTCAGTCATCAGGTCATATAAGGTCAAGCTCCAAAATCTTTTTCAAGGTCATCAGGTCATCATGACGTCATCCAGGCGCCATTTTGTGAAATCACATTATCAATCATATCTTCATAACGAGTCATCAAAAATGAACCATATTTGACACACATGAACTTCAGGTCAAGGGTCAACAGAAAATGTCATCAAAATCCGCGCACGCATCATGACGCGCACGTACGCGCGCGTCAAAATTTAAAAATGCTCAAAATCACTTTTTAATCAAATTAGAGTATGGTTCAGGACATTTTAAGCATTTAAAAATTTTCCGTCCGTGCGCGTCCGTGTGCGCGTTATGCGCGCGCGCAGCGCGTACATAACGTAAAAACGCCGTTTTTTTCGCATGGTTTGTCTTCCTGACACTGTTCTTGACAATTTCCAACTATTTACAGTCATTCTCGACCTTCCATAATGCCACACGCGTGCGTCAAAGTTTCAAATTCGTGCGCGCGTCAATGGACATTCTAATGTAAAAAGTGGTAAAAACATGCCTATCTAGAATCCGCCATAGCTCGTCAGAATGCGAGGAAACCCCCCAATTTCTTTACATATTCTGAAAGCCTGTGAGTTGTAGATTTGAATTCATGCAGAATTTTTGCCGATCTCATGTTTTGACGTCATCATATTTGCATATGAACTTAAAAAAATGATTTTGAAAAAATGACGTCATCATTTTTGTATTCATTTGATAATAATTCAGTAGTAGGTGGTCGATTTTCTTCCAAAGTTGATATGTTATAGCTGAGACAATTCTCTACAACAATATTCACCACCATTTTTCATTTTGATGACGTCATCACAGTGAAATTTTCAATTAAAAACGACATGTCAGAATTTCCCCTATTTGCGTGTTATGTCTATGGAAGATGATTTTTTTTTAAATCATGAATCTACATGACATCGTTCTCTGAGCAGTATCTCAGTTATTTTTAGTCTATTTCCTTCCAGATTTTAATATGTTGTAGCCTGATAAATACTCTTTCTATGAGGGTTCGGTTTTTTTAATCTGACATCGGGATCATTGTCAATTTTAAACTACAAACTGTGATTTGAGAATCCCGTTTTTCGTTTACGTGTTATCTCTATGGGAAATGTTTTGGTCTATTGGTCAAAGCACTTGCCTCCCATGCAGGTGACCCAGGTTCGATCCCCGGTGGGTCCATAATTTTTTTTTTTTTTTTTTTGCTTGTTTTTGCTTGTCATTTTACCATCCTCTTCGACTATTATAACATAAACAATCACAAATCATGTAATAAACTGCCTTATTTTCCATGTTATGTCCATTGGAAAGTAATGTGCAGTAGTTTGTGTACAACCCTATGGAAATTTTGCTTCCCTGTCGTGTATTAGAGTATTATGGGGTTTATTGTGACGTCATCCAGGCGCCATGTTGTAAAAATCAACTAATGATTGCATCTTCTTCACGAAATGTCATCTCTCTTTCATATTTGGCATGGCTAAGGTCAATGTCATTTCAGTCATTGTCATCATGATTATCATCATGATTATTATCAACATTATTATCATCATCACTGTGATGATATTCATAATAATGATGATGATGATTATCATCATTATCATCATCACTGTCATGATATCCACCAATCATCCAAAATTCATTTTCACACACTTTATGCCCCATTGAAACAAAGGGGGCGCTATTTCACTAAGGTAGGTAGTAGAGCCTACGAATTGAAAATGCTAGGAAAAGGCTGAAATCATAAAAATCGTGAATAGATTCATTATAATTAATCTCAACGTAATATCAACCTCATCCTTCACATTATCATTTTGTCATTCGTCTTCGTCAAAAATATTAAGATCAAAAGACAGATCACCTAATTCGTCTCAGTGACGAATTAAATGTCTAGTTACATTTTAATCTTCTCCAAAACCCATGATCGGAATTCAACCAAACTTGGTAGGAATCATCCTTAGGGGTAGGGGACCCAAAGTTGCTAAAATGGTACATGTGGCCCCCAAGGGGCCCAGGGGGAGGGCCCCCAATTGCAAAAGCTATGTAAATTTCAAACATCTTCTTCTCCAGAACCAGGCATAGCTCAGACTTGGTATTGTGTATGGAGATACCTCTATAGATGAAGAATGAATGTTGTTCATGAAATTTCTCTGAGTGGCCCTATAGGGGCCCTGTGGGGGTAACATACTGGAGGGGGCGCTGCCAGGCAAAATGTACATTCTGATCTTCTTCTCCAAAACACATGATCGGAATTCAACCAAACTTGGTAGGAATCATCCTTAGGGGTAGGGGACCCAAAGTTGCTAAAATGGTACATGTGGCCCCCAGGGGGGGCCAAGGGGGAGGGCCCCCAATTGTAAAAGCTATGTAAATTTCAAACATCTTCTTCTCCAGAACCAGGCATAGCTCAGACTTGGTATTGTGTATGGAGATACCGCTATAGATGAAGAATGAATGTTGTTCATGAAATTTCTCTGAGTGGCCCTATAGGGGCCCTGTGGGGGTAACATACTGGAGGGGGGCGCTGCCAGGCAAAATGTACATTCTGATCTTCTCCAAAACACATGATCGGAATTCAACCAAACTTGGTAGGAATCATCCTTAGGGGTAGGGGACCCAAAGTTGCTAAAATGGTACATGTGGCCCTCAGGGGGGCCCAGGGGGAGGCCCCCAATGTAAAAGCTATGTAAATTTCAAACATCTTCTTCTCCAGAACCAGGCATAGCTCAGATTTGGTATTGTGTATGGAGATACCTCTATAGATGAAGAATGAATGTTGTTCATGAAATTTCTCTGAGTGGCCCTATAGGGGCCCTGTGGGGGTAACATACTGGAGGGGGCGCTGCCAGGCAAAATGTACATTCTGATCTTCTCCAAAACACATGATCGGAATTCAACCAAACTTGGTAGGAATCATCCTTAGGGGTAGGGGACCCAAAGTTGCTAAAATGGTACATGTGGCCCCCAGGGGGCCAGGGGGAGGGCCC